>OX638368.1:22337944-23537944 GCA_951812925.1 Calliopum simillimum
ACAAAAATTCGGCCACAATGTTAAAGTATTTTTCAAAGAAAACCTCAAATTAAATAATTTTTTTCCTTTTTGTACAATATTCGTACTTTTTTTTACTATTTGGCACAAAATCAAGATTCGTCAGCCCTGCTATGATGTAAAGCGAAATGTAAACAAAACAAAAAACTGCTTTGCTTTTTGTCTTTTTCTTTTGTGCTTCATTCTATTTTGTGTGATTGCATATTTAAGGCAAATCTACATAAAAAATCTTTTTTTATGGTATAGAACTCAAAGTCGTAATCCATTTTCAACATAGTAGAAAAAGTGTGACAAGTTTTTGTCCAGCGTATATGCGCATATCCGAAAAAAATCTTCCCTTATTTGACACAGGTTTTCAGAAAAAAAATTTTTTTCATATTCTATAACCAAATGTGGTGAAACATATTTCTTTACGTGTAAAATGTAATTCCCAATAGGTGAACAAGAAAATTTCGTTAGGCAGTGTTTCCAGACTGGCGTTCTCTCTTGCAGTTGAGTTCCCCGAGTATATTGATTCACGATAGCCCCCTATATATTATTATTATATTATCTCGTGATGATGCTTCATGGACGGCGGGGTCTAAACGGTTCGTTTTATGTTGTTAATCGTTTTTATGCTACTATCTATGCATTTTTGAATTTTTGTACCCCAACATTTCTAAAACATTGGCAACCCTAACAATGATATATGGCAATATTATTAGTGTAGCGTGTTAATACGTAGCCTGTGCTGCTTATTACTTGGAATTACTGTTTTGGTACGTGCGTTAACCTACTCGAGAGTAATAGTTATGCCACACCTACGACTACGTATTGACTACAGGTACTACACACTGACTCAAGTGATCAAGTGAGTTACATGATGTATCCTGAAAAAAACAATAACTAACTCCAACTTAAGCTTGGCAACTACAATAATGAAGGCACATGCCGCTACATCACTTTGTAAAATTTCTCATACAGGAAATGCTGGGGACTGAGGTTGCTATTTTTTTTCTCTGGGAAACAAAAAAGCGGAACTACTCTTGAAAGATTTTCAACCGGGGTTAGTGTTTTTTTTTTCACCAACTAAGCTGAACCAACATTTCAGGTCTTTTCTATCGGAACTATACTTGATGAACTTGCGCGCTGCTTAACTTTTGGCTACCGCTACTGATTGTTGGGTGTTTCTTTAGAAAACGTAGCCAACTACGTAAGGTTTTAATTATGGTCTTTTTTTCGCATTTAGTTGAGGTTGGTTTGTTTGGTTTGGTGGTGTCTCTCTTATTCGGTTGCTGCGTGCATGGGTCCAATGTTGTTATGAATTTGCGTGCTCATTTGATTATATGAGACAATTTAGTCGGTGGGCATTGGTATGGTGTTGATTTTTTGAATTCGAAAGATCCACAAGTTGATATCACAATAGAATAGAATTCAACGAACGTCAAGTGTTTTTTGTTGGTTTAATTTTTTTTTTTTTTTATGAATATTATTCTTGTTGTTGTCGTCGTTGCTGTTACATATGGCTATTGGAGCGCAAAGTTTTAAGTGGTTTTCATGAGATTATGAATTGCTGTTGTATATTGTTGTTTTTTAGAATTTTGAGTTAATTTTATTTAGTTTGCTGGAGAAACTTAAGCATTCAAGCTACTGTGGAACAGTTTGGAATATTTTCGAAAACTTCGCTTATGATTTTGAAACAAATTTATTGAAAAATTGCGACAAAAATAAACAATGTTTATAAACATTGCATATAAACAATGTTTATAAACATTGCATATAAACAATGTTTATAAACATTCTATTAAAATGTTTATAAACAATGTTTATAGACATTCCATTAAAATGTTTATGAACAATATTTATGAACAATGTTTATAAAATATGTTTGAAATGTTTGAAAATAATTATTTAAAAACATGCATAACTTGTCAATCATGTTTATAATTGTTTAATTTATAAACATTATTTACAAGAGATGTTTACAATAAATATTTATAAGCAAACATTAAATTTTTATAAGCAATTATTGCAAATAATATTCAGAAACATTGCTTATATACAATGCTTGTAAACCTAACTTAGCAACACTTGCACCAAAAATAAGTGATGTTTATAAGCATTTTATCTATATAAGCAATATTTATAAGCATTCCATTAAAATGTTGATCAACAATGTTTTTAAACATTTTATCTTTTTAAACAATATTTGAAAATAACTATTTAATCAAATTTGTCATATACAATGCTTATAGGCATAACTTATCTATCATGTGTATAATTGTTAAATTTATAAGAAATGTTTACAAGAAATGTTTACATTTAATGTTTATAAACAAATATTTAATCTTAACAAACAATTATTGAAAATAATATTCAGAAACATTGCTTATACACTATGCTTGTTTACATAATTTATCAACAATTGCGCTTAATATAAATAATGTTTATAAACATTTCATCTAACCAATGTTTATAAACATTCCATCTATGCTGCTGGTGCTGTTGCATAAGGTTTTAAACTTTGTAGTACCAGGAAATCAAAATTAACTAATAAATTAAATATGAGTTTTTTTTAAATATAATGTTTGAAAACTTTATATTAAAATTTATATAAGCAATGTTTATAAACATTTCATCTTTATAAACAATATTTGAAAATAACTATTTAGAAACATTGCTCATATGCAATACTTATAAACATAGCTTATCAATAATGTTTATTAAACTATGTTAACAAGAAATTTTCAGCAACATTCAGCAATATTCAGCTACATTGCTTGTAAACATAATGTTTCAACAATTGTTTTGAATTGTTGAATTTTTAAAAAAATTTTATAAAAAACGTTTAAAGGCAAGCTGATAAAAATTTGCAAAACATGTTTATAAACATTTCATCTTTACAAAAATGTTTGAAAATATACTGTTTATAAAGATTCTTTCAAAATGCTGCCTATAAACATTGTTTACACGCATTGTATCTTAACATTGCATAAAATATTGCTTACACATTGCTCATAAAGAATGTTTATAAACATTGAATATAAACATTGCTTATAAACACTGCATATAAAAATTGTTTATACACATTGCATATAAACATTGCTTATAAACATTGCATATAAACATTCTTTAAAAACATAGCTTATAAACATTGCGTATAAAAATTGCTTACAAGCATTACATACAAACATTGCTTAAAAAACATTGCATATAAACATTGTTTATAAACATTGCCTACAAAAATGTTTGTGTTCATACATACCTTTGAACTGCAATTTTCTACAATTTTGTGTTATCCTTCACTAATAAATTTGCTTTTAACCCACTGTGCAACAACATGCATACAACAAACTTGGCGAAATTTAGAACAATTTAAAATAAACTGAACACACACACTCGTTGGTTGTGGCAAAAAAGAAAATTACCCATGGCCATTGCAAAAACAACAACAACAACAACAATCGCCGACAAGTACAAGTGATTATCTAGAATTTAAGCTTAGAATTTCATCAGCGCGATACAATACAATTTAAAAAAAAAAAATACAAAAAATTATTTACGTGTTATATAAATTCATTGAAAATATTCAACGAAAACTGAAACGATCTCAAAGTTGCACGCTTGGTTGGCTATTTAGATGCTTTTTTTTTCTGTTTATTGTTGTTGTTGTTCGTTTTAGATAAATTAAGTCAGCAAATGACTTGTAGAACACGCCGCGAGATTATTAAGCGTTGTTGTATAGTCGTGGTGGACACGAAAGCTATATAACTAAACAAATGAAAAAACAGCAGCATTAAAATTGAAACGAATTGAGATCATACACACACAGATACAAACACTATATCTGATAGATACACTTTTGAAAACTGCGCACATGAACGAATTCTCGTAGCAAACGTTAACGATTGCGATCTCAATTGTCACCGGAAGCACGGAAGTGCTGTAGCTTATGATTGTACAGAG
Source organism: Calliopum simillimum (assembly GCA_951812925.1). Lineage (NCBI taxonomy): Eukaryota > Metazoa > Arthropoda > Insecta > Diptera > Lauxaniidae > Calliopum > Calliopum simillimum. Next base: position 22,341,908 of record OX638368.1, read on the forward strand.
TATATGGCTGACTGGCAGGTAAGTTGCTGTAGTTAGCAGCAGCAGGTACAAAGCAGCGCGGCAACGAAAGATGGAAGGGGTAGCAGCTAAACATTATTACTCTGTATCTCAAAATATTCTAATTTTCAATCAAATTATTATTAGTTGTTGCTGTTTTTGTTCATTTTTTATTGCTATTGTCATGCTCATCAAGCACAAGCTATATATAAATGGCCACGCAAATCCGGGGGTAGACTTTGATGAACATATTTTTGATTTCATTCGAACTAAAAGAAGACATGAAATATTTTCTTAAAACAGATCTATGCCAAAGAAATTCACCATATTATATGGTTAATCATAGAAATTTTGCATCGAATTTCGATAAATGTACATTCAGAACAAATTTTAACTTAAAAAACTTTCAGTGTTGTCGATAGATATTAAAAACGAACTTTGTCAGTGTCTTGTGATTAAGGTAGTTTTTTCTCTGATAAGATTTTGTCAGCTGTGATGATGTATGTATGAACTGGTGGTAAACGAACAAACCAACCATTATGTTAACGGGCTATCCTTGTTTAAAATCAAGAAATGTAGCTGTGACAACAACCAATTCTTTAGTCCATTACTCTAATACCCTTAGAATAAATTGGTTTCCATTTTATTTTACCTCAAGCATGGTTTTGATCCAGACTTTCGCTATGCATAACTTTTTATCTGAGCCAACAACCACTTGATTGATTGATATTGTCCTAAGCCTGTGATTTTCACTTAACTTAACTTAATACTTGCAGATAATAACCTTCTGTATGATTTTGAACTCAGATGACGAAACACTTAAATCTGATCTAAGAACTGTCTAATTGATATTAGCAGTATTGATGTTATCATTGTATGTGGACAAAGCAAGTCGGCCCTTATAGGCTTTAATTGTATTTAGCGTAGCATATCTCAAAACCAGAGTGTGTTACCAACTAAAAACAATTGGCAGTTCTTCACAACAGACGGCGCCAGGTGCGCTTTATGATCTGTACATAGAGCGTTCTTGTACGGTGGCATTTGTCCTTAACGATGGCTCAAATAGCTAAGAACTGCGTATCTCTCATCAAAAAAAAAATAGAGTCGAAGGTTTGAGTATGGCTTCTGACAAGAATTAACTAAAACTGATCCTCTGTTGTTGAAAAATTGCAAAAATTACTGTTTAATAAGTTCAATATAAATCTATATTTAAATAAAAAAAAAATATATTTATTAACTTAATCTGGGTATCCATTCTGTGACAAAAAAAGAGTTAGATGTCTATGTGACAAAAGGCAAAATATAGACAAGTGAAATACAGCCGATTCAAAATTTAAATCTGGAAATTGAATTTCAATATTTTGTCAGTATTTTCAGATGATCCATGCTACAATCTGTATTACGGGTCTAAAGCCCATTAAGCTTAAGGAATACTGTTCTTAAAAATCATCTGATATTGTATAAAAAAACTGAACCAATGAGTTTTTTTAAAAAAAAAAAAACAAAAAATAGAAAGTTTTCAATCCGAAAGTAAAAATTCTTGTCAGAGTGTCCTTCATAAACATTTTGCAATTTTCTTTTTATTTATTCACACAAATTTTTTGCTGACTTTTTTAATTTGTAACAAGTCATATTTTTCACATAAATACTGTAAGCTTCTTAGAACCATACTTCAGTGATTAAAATCCTTTCTTTTTTTCTGTCTCACATTTCCATGAACATATTGTGCGCTACTTAGGATTCCTAATTTACTCATATGCATAACTTGCATTTTTTCTTAATAAAAAGTCGACTTTAATTTATGTTTTCTCGCCGTTGAAGCCTTAGGTGTATTGCACATACACACACACACACACGAACTTATGCACTTACAAACATACACATACACGTAAGCACATACGTTTACAAAGAAAGAAACTGCAAAGTAGCAATGTAAGCAAACAATCTCACAAGCCTCTATGCAGTAACTACAAATGTATGCCGCCTAGTTGTATGCAAAGTTATTTTCTAATAATGCAACATAAAAATAATAATAATGAAAATGGAAAAATGTAAAAAAAATTCATGACAAAAAGGAAAAAAGAAAAAACTTAAGATCTGCATCGTTTGTTTTCTTGTGTTTTGTCATTTAAGCTGAAAATAATTGCAGACTTTTGTGAACTGTGCAGCACAGTGTAGCGCAATTGCAGTTGCTGTTTTGTTGTTTTAAGCTAAGCATACTTACAGGAGGCGTAAGGACTTTGCAAGGAATGCTAGATTGGCTACTCTGGGCGTATGTGTGTGTGTGTTTTTGTTTTTGTAATCTGCATATTTTGTTTGTATGTGTTTCTTTTTAATATCAAAGAATTATTAAAAGTACAAAAAGGCAGCGTCAACAATTTTTTTCATTTGTTTTTTTTTTCTGCTGGCTAATTGAAAATTATAAAGAAAAGTTTAACATATATATTCAATATTGAATGGGGTAGTCTGCTCAAGGTATGAATAGAGTGGCCTGCTGACATTGTCAAGGACCAACATTAAACAGTCTCAGCTTGTGATCTGTGACAGAAAATTCGACTTATTAAAATTAAAGAATGATGAGATCTTTCGGGTCTGCTATTAGGAAGCTTAGTACGATTCCGTTTGAGGATGATGGAGACACATATCGAAGCACTGTCTGCTTTTAAACTGCCAGCGAAAAAATACTTGAAATCCGGCTAGCGAACAAGAAGCACTAAACAATAGAAAGACCTCACTACAAACAGAAAACAAAACAACTACACAGTAAAAATTTTAGTTTAATTTTAAAACCAAAAAGTATTTTTATAGAACAATGCCAAAAAAAGTATTCATTTTGAACCATTTTGGAATAATTTTTATACATTTTTGGAATAAATTTCAAACTTTGTTTGGGAAAAAATCGGAATTTAATACCAAAAAAATTTAAAATCAATACTATAAGGAATCGAAGTAAGAAATGCAATCTATAATTTTTTTGTGTGTACATCGAAAAGAATAGTGATGGGAAAAATTAGACTTGGTCTTGTATCTTGTTAATTTTTCGAAACCAAGACGCTTTTATAATTTCTAAATCAAGACTATAATGGTCTTGATGTTGGTCTTGGTCACAATGATCATCAAGACAAATAATGCTTTTTAGTTTTGTTAATTAATAGTCCATAACTTTACAAGAATAAAATCGTCTCTAAATTCGAATTTTGTCATCTTAAAAACTGAACTGTTTTGTAGAAATAAGGTAAGGTTTGGGGATTAAGAGTACTCAAGAATCTTCAGAAATTTTATTAAGTATAAGACTCAATATCATAGACCAAGACTCAATGTCCAAGACCAAGGCTAAGACTGATATAATCTTGGTCTTGGTTTTGCTTTGTGCTCATCACTAGAAAAAAATCCCTTACTCCTTCAAGAAGAAAATTAGCGAATCGTGCAGACAAGGCAAGAGAAAAATGAAAAATGATCTCACAAGCAAATTAGAAGACTTCAGTTCAGAAAAAGTCTTCAGATAGCTTACAATAATAAGGTAAGCCTCAAGCGATTGCAAATGCGACAAAAATAGTTTCAAAAACTGAACTCGAAGTTATTCCTTTCAGGATACCAATAGTTTTCGAAAAATACCTTATATAATGGCATTTCCGCCAAAAGGTCCACCGTGAGCCAAAAAATTAAAACATCATATCTCTGAAACTATTTAGCGTACATGAATGAGATTTGGTACTTATGTAAAAAGCACCAAGACAAATAATGTGTACTGGGAAAAATGTGAGTACCACGCCCCCACAAAAATCACTTCATCATATCTCCGAAAGTATTTAACGCAGATTTAAAACATGTATACAAATCGCCAGGACAAATAATGTTCCCTGAGAAAATGGGTGATGCAACGCCCCTAAAAAATGAAATTCATAATTTATGAGATTTGGTACACATGTATAATGGATAGGACATCCTTTGGAAAAATTGGTCATGCTACCTCAACTTAACAAGATAATGTGATCCAACATTCACTGGGAAATTCAGGTTTTTTGAAAGATTTTCAATTTAATATTTGTATGATGGAAAAATGTTACGCTCATGTTGTCACGTATCGATACAGATTATGATCAAAACAAAGAAAAGTACGGAAGATATTTGAATCATACAAAATAAATTATAAAGTGACATTATTGCATAAGATTCTAAAATTTGTCGCACGTTAAAATTCTTACTTGTTTAGCTGAATTCTGACTTTCTTTGGATAGGCACGAAAACTACTTCAATTTTTGTCACGTTCGTTTTGTGTCTTTTTTTGCGTGTATCTTGGAATCAGGACTTTGCTTGCTATTAAAGTTGGCACTAGTTATAGTGCTACCTAAGGGCCATAATGTAAAGTAAAAACTAAAATAAAAATATCTTTTACTCTTTTTGCATTTTAAATGATTACGACGGTCACGTTCGTCACCTGAGAAATGTACATATGTAACTTTTTTCAACTTTATAAATTGATATATTGTCCCTGTACAAGTGAAAATTACTAAGACAGTTTTTCCGAGTATTGAAATATTTGGTATTTTTGGTCTGAAATATTCTAGTTTTTAGCTTGATAAGATCCATTTAGCCATATCTCTGTTAAAAAATGGTTATTTTCATTATTAAAGACAGATGGCTTATTACACTGTGCAACAAATTTTGGGTCACTAAATCTTTCCCGAATGAAACCAACGGGAAATGAAAATAGACTATCAGTAGGCAAAAACCCCCAAAGGGTTTTTAAAAGTTAGCTCGTATTGTTAAGTTCTAGCCTTTCAAAGTTGGGATGTTTTGGGACAAATTTTCCCATATATATTTTACATGTAGTAAATCAATATGAAAATTAAACAATTTGTATTAAATATTTATGGCCTTAGATATTTAAATCTATTAATTTTAATAGTTTTTGGGATTTTAATTTCTTTTTTGTTCTATCTTTTCCAGTTTTTATGAGCGTTTTGTTTGCTATTTTCTCTAAAAATCGTGTATTTTTAACTATATATTTTTTATTATACATATTAAATTACAAAGCTTTGCAGATGATTTTTAGGTAATAACAAGGCTTTTTATACATGTTTCATTAAATCAATTCTAATGAATGGTTTCATTCCCCAATGAAATTTTTAATTAGGTATGTGATTTTTTTCATTAATTTAAGCCCAATCGTTATGAAAGTATTAATGAATAAAATTCATTATTTGTGTGAAAATTTTTCCGGAAACTACTATGGGCCACTGCTTGTATCTTGATTGGACAAAGGGGCGTAACACCTTCCACATAAAAGTACATTTTCAAACAAGTACTTTTTCAAAGTAAGCACTTTTTTCAAAAAATCAAAAAATGTACTTTTTTTTAAAAAAAGTATATTTTTCAATAAAAATCGTTTTGCAATAGAAAACATTAATTTTCAATTCCCTGTCGAAAAGGGGTCGTGTCCGCCAAAAAGTTTTACCCCTGGCATATCCAGCGTTGAAATCTTAATCAATGTTAAATTTTCATTATATTTGTTTCAAAATTTTTATTCAGTTTAACAAAAAAATTCAATAATTTTAGAACAAAAAATGTAAATAAAAAAAATCACTAAAACTTTTAGCATATTAACCTCGAAATAAAATTTTTTTCATTGATTTAATGATTTTTTAATGAAACTATGAATGAAAATATTTAAAAAATTAAAAATATAAATGAGTTTTTGTTCAGTTAATTAACATTTTCATTAAATCAATGAGTTCTATACGATCTATTAGTGCTTTGAAGAAAAATTATATCAGTCTATGAAGGAGGTTAAGCAACGTTTTGAAATAAAGTTCTCAGAAAAACCCAATTAAAAATTAAAAGGATATGTATAAAAAAAAACAAGACTGCAATTGGATGAGCTGTAACTAAAATAAGCTGGATTTATTCGAAATTTATGCTCAACTTTTTAATGAGTGCATTTCAATATTTTTTTAATTGCTCTAGCTAATCGATTGTTATTACTCCATTCATAATTTCTCTTTCTTCACTTACAATTTTTATTTAATTTTTATCCCACAAGAAAAATATTTGTTGTTAGTGGATACTCTTCAAGAAAAAATCATTTACATGTTCTCTTAAATCGTTAAATCTCTTAACTTTTTCTCTTTTACTTTATCAACATTCAAGGTCAACTTTGTGATATTTTTTCTTATTGTCTTTTTTAAAAAAGAAGAAGATAAATTTTAAACTTTTAGTATGACGTACCTCATTAAAAATTTTAAAAAATGTACTTCAAAAGTTTTAAAAACTTTTAGATTAGCTTATTAATTAATTCTGTTATCTCCACAGTGTATATATAACAACTTAAATATAATGTTTAAAAAATCATTTTTTTTTTATTTATTTCTTTATATAGTTGAAAGTCTTTTTGGGTGTACAAAATAATTGTGTGGTAAAAAAAAATTTGTGGTGAAATAAAAATATTTGTGGTGAATAAAATGTTTGATGTGAAATAAAAATTTCAGGCGATGTACAAATATTATTCAATTACAGCCGTCTGCTGAAAGATTTTGTAAATCAGTGGGCCCTTTAACAAAGGTGTTACTCAATATTTGTCCAACAGTAAGTTCAAACTTGGTGATATCGCTTAACTATGTTCGGCAATAATGTTCATAAGAATACGATAAATAAGTTTTGTGAACATATTATGCCAAAAAAATATTTCCTTCCTAGACGTTTTTTAAAAAAACACTTAAAAAAATTAATTTTTTCAAACTTTTTTCAGCATAACTTGCAGGGACACGTTTTTTTCGCTAACAACGTATAACAATATTGTAGTCACTGTAAATCTGAACAACTTTTGTGAATATACCAATACAATCTGATTGTGTCTAAGCACTCTAAATAGCTCATATAGACCACTATAACGCACAAAATGGTCAAAAACACGCTAACTTCAAGAGGCTATAAAAATTGAATAAGAGCAAACTTCGGAAAACCCTTTGAGGGTTTTGATATACTAATGGTCTACTTTCATTTCCCGTTGGACTCATTCCGGAAATTTTTTCTTGTTGCACAGTGTTATAGACCAAGATTATGAACAATTCGATAGTTGCTGATGACGGTGGCCTTACACTCTTTGAAACTTCGACTTACACTAGACATGCAACCAGATGCCTATAGGAAACCATATCATAACCATTCATATGTGAATTTGGAGATAAAAAGAAAACAACTCTCTGCGCAACAACTGGAAAAGGTTATTGGAGAAGGAAATACAAGTACTTATCTGGAAATTCGAGGAGAGCAAGAAGTTGAAAGGCACATTTTGGTTCTATGCTCTTCCCGTGCGTTACAGGGAAATAAACAATTGAAAATCATAAATAAGTGTCAAAGTTGGACTGTCTTGGACGTTTTTCAAACATTTCCACAAAATTTTAAAAATAATTTTCTAGAATAAATTTTTTTTTTTTTTTTTTTGATTGTAGAGAATATTGGAAAATTGAAAGCCTTCACTATTTAGTATTTTATTTAAATAATTTATTTTAACTTTATTTAATGCAATTTTTTATTTTTTACATGTATATCTTTCAACTTACCAAAATTAAGCGGCGTTCTCATTGGATAACTTCTCGATATGGTGTAACCTGAAATTATTTGCAAAAGTACAAGAGAAGTTTGTGATTAGTCATATGTTTTTTAATGAGAGTTGTAATTGAAATAAAATTTTGGTTTTTTTTTATTAAAAATTCGCATTTCTCCTATACATACTAACATACATAAATATATCTAATGACTGCAGTTATTCTTTTACTGACATAATATATTATTGCTATTAACATATGTACGCTCTACTGAGTCATTTAGCATTTTCTTTTGAAACGCCCCCTTAAAAATAAAATGTATCGCAAAGATATTGAAAATATTCCTAAGTATGCAATCTGTTTGTCAGTCAGCGCAGCGTTTTGTTGGTGCTCGTCTGTATCGGTACGCGCTGATAAGAAACGTATTATGAGAAGACTTTTTCTATAGCATTTATGTTAAGTTGGAATTTTAATTGTCGAGGGAATTTCATTTTGATATCAAAATTGAGTTTTATACTTTGTTTATTAGACGCCTTTAAATTATTCGAAATATATCTTATTATGGTATTGTATTTTTAGAGTTATAAAGGAAAAAAAAATTTAATATTTTCAATTTTTAATTGAAAGCCTACATATCATTAAGATCGTGCTAAGTTTCTAACTTGTAGACAGTCATAATGAGGAGTGGTGCCACCAAAAGTTTTAATCTTTATCAAATTAATAATCATCATCTCATGGGTCACTGTCTAGCCAGAACACATCTTTTTAACTTTAGATCATCTTGGGTTAATTTCAGTAGCGTCTGCAATGAGGTAGAAAAAACCGCATTGAAAATATCACTGTGTTAATCATGCAAAACACAGTATTCTTTACATTATAATCGCGTGCTCATCAAGTTTTTGGGTGAACCCTTTACCCGCAGATGGTCATTCATCTACGGACTGAATCTTAATAGAGTCTTTCTTATATGCCTTGTAAGCCGGAATGAGTTGGTGACTATTTCAAAGCGTTCTAATATTCTAATTTAATAAACTACTTAATTATGTCCGGATGTTGATGAACGCATTGGCACACATTTTTTTTTTTTTTTATTTGGAATTGTCGTGAGAGTTTGTCCCCACCTCGAAAGAATAATACAATATCGAAATATATAACTTTTCTATGGTGTATGCAAAGTTTAGTGATATAAGTCATTTTTACGGCTTAGCTCTGATTTTCGAATAATTCGGGCTCGAAAGTTTTACACTTCAAGTCCGAAAAACTACTTACTTAGTATTTGGCTATTTCAATATTTTATTCAGCCATTACCTATTCAGTTCAAACAAATTTCCTCGTTTCATTATATATTTACCACTTTTTTAGCTTAGTGATGGTTCATCACTTTCGAAAGTGCAGAAAAATGTTTTTATAAGAAAATTTCTTTTTCCGTTTTAATTAAATGCTACTCATTCAACATGTTAAAGGGAATTCAAAAGAAAATCATTTTGAAATGACAATAACTTTTCCATATATTCTGATTAAATGTTCATTCCTTTTACTATTTTTAATACCCCAGATATACGGCAGCTTTAATGCACATTACATACGCAATAATGTGAAACTTTTTATTGCATGATTTTAGGCATTTTTTAAATACATATTGACTAAAAAAAATTTCCCAATTCAGAGTCCAAAAAATTCTAATTAGCTTTTCTAAAGCTTAACTCACTTTTAATCTTGTTTTTGATGTTTTAGAATTTTTTGGACCCAGAATTGGGAAATTTTCTTTTAGTCAATGTCCATGAAATATGTATTTAAAAAATGCCTAAAATCATGCAATAAAAAGTTTCACATTATTGTGTCGATAATGTGCATTAGAGCTGCCGTCTATCTGGGGTATCAGTTCTCTAATCGAATTCCAACCTTAATTCTCTAATAAATTTCCAATGGTGAATTCAAAATAATTTTTTTTTTTTTTTATTTTATTTTTTAAAAGATAAAGCTTTGATAAGTGGTAAGTTTGCTTCAAAAAAAGAGAACGAAAAGTGAGAGTGAGATCAAACTAAATATCGGCTTATTTCTGTAAAATTCTTTTTTGATTGTGGTCTGAAACAAGTGTCATACACTTCAATAATGATGATTTTTAAGATATCAAATTTGAATATGGTTCGTTAAAATCTTCAGAAAACTAGGGAGAGAAGAAATAAGTAATTAGGAATGAAAGAAAATTATGGTTATACATGGTTATTATAGGTCAAGTGTATTAAGATGCGGAAACCTGAAATTAAACTTGGGATTTCTGTGTTGTAAGAACAGAAGACTTCCACTTCACAACATGGTAAGCAAAATTCATTCATTTTATTTAGATGCACAAAAAAGTTGTTCGAATGATTAATATATAAGAGTATCACCACCAGGTTCTGCATTTTTTTTTTTTTTAACTTTTGTCCTACAATCTTCTTGAAGCGTAAAGTGTCATAGTTTGGCTTCATTGATTTTCTGCTGGGAGAATATTTTTTTTAAAAAATTATTACTTGATTTTTGAGTTTCATGGGTTTGAGTTTTGGGGGTCATGTCGGATTTTTGAAAAGAACAAAAAGCAAGACGGAATTTCTACCAATTCGATAAAGGTTTGGTTATATAAAAATAGAGTAGTATAAAATTTACAACTCAGTTATGCCAATTTAAACAAAGTAAATATTCTTTTATTTATAAGTATAAATTCCTACTCTGCTCGATTAATAAAAAATATCAAAATAAAATTAGTATTTTTCGCAAAATTTTTTTTCATTAAAAAAAAGCATAGGTACGTACGTTTTTTATAAGAATTATGAAAGTATTTTTAAAAACATCATCTAAACATATCATCTGAGCTCACATATACACTGATATTTTAGTTATACAGGAAGCATCACAATCTTAGAAGATGTGGCAAGAGAGAACATTTACTTTAGGCATGAGCAAACCAAGACCAAAGCAAGTTACACACAAACTATAACACTAAAACATTGCACCTACAATACAACTTGATGACACACTCTTCTGAGTAAAGTAGTTTACAAGTTAACTGTTATAGATCCTTAAAAAAAGAGTTCCAATAATCGCAAGTTCATGGATAAAAACAAAAGGAATTGTAAGGAATTGCATTTTTTGAGACTATTCATATAGGATTTTGAGGGATAACGCATTGAAATTGAGAAATGATTATGACTAGAATCGCCCAATAGTCAAAATTTTACCAAAAATGTATTGTATTAAATGATTTTGATACTTTTTGGACATTTTAAGTACTTTTTTGCTATATAAGGTACAAAGTGGAAAAGCTCATTTATTATACCTGGCACAATGGCAAATGTGAAACGAAAAGAAAACAGAAAACATCAAGTCAGTGTCAGTCAGCTTTTTGTTTTTCTCTTCATGCTTTATCTTCTTTACAGCGCTGTGTGACCGCGTATTTTGTCGTTGTTAATATTGATAATTTTGCATTTAATTTTACCTAGCATGATGGCAAAAAACTAAAATAATTTTAACTTTGTGCACATTTACACACAAATACCTTTCTAATGGTGTATAATTCAAAGTCGTGCGCCATTTCTAACATGGTAAATAAGGTATGACAAATTTTTGTCTAGTGCATTAATATATAGATTAATATGCATGAATATTCTAACTAGCATTCTACTATTATGCATTGAATAAATTTGAAAAATGCACAAACAAATAATTTCTTCGGTTCATAATGTGTTCCTGGAAATTTTCAATTAGTCCGAATATTTCATAGGACAAAAAACCCAAAATCATCAAACTAAACCCTCGACAAAATGCTATATAAAAAGCCTCCATCGAAAGTTATTAAACAAATAAATTCAATGGGGTTATAAAAAAAAAAACATGTAAGTCGGAAACCTTGAAAAAATTTCAAACAAATATGAACAATTTATGAGATTGCGAGGATTAAGAGTTTTGTGGAGTACCCTTCTTATTAAAAAGAGAGAGCCTGAACTTATTTCTGAGCAAGACTATCGTATCATGTAACATATAACACCTTAATTGTATTCATAAGATCTATAAGACATAGTTTCATTTGCTCTTCCAAAAAAAAAGAGTCTCTTTATATATTTTCATAAAGTTCATTTGTTTTGTTTCAATTTAAAGTTTTTGTTTTTTTAATTTATAATTTAGTTTTGTTTTTGTGTTTTTGTTTTTTTGTTTTTTTCACCAATACTTCTTTCGATATTTTACCCTTAAAGTTTTACAAAGTGTGCAGCGTATGTTGGCGCTGTCGTCGTGGTTTTTCATCTGTTATAAGTTCACAGACACACAGATAAACAATTGCACAACAGCACGAGCACACGCAGCAGCAGTAACGTCAGCAGCAGCGGCAGCAGCAATTGTAGTTGTTGCAGTAGCGGCGCAGTAACGGCAGCAGTTTGAAAAATGCGCGTGTGTTTGTTGTACGACGATGATTGTGCAGTGCGTGAGTTAAGTGTGTGATGTTGCAGCATTTTCTTTTTTTTTATTGTTGTTGTTGTAACAATTGCATATTTTTTTCTTTTTGTTGTTGCAAAACAACAACAACAAATGCATAAATTAATTAGCAAAAAAAAAAACACAAGTACAAACACATATGCAACTTATACACAGAGCGCGAAAGGGAGTAATAGTGTGGCGCAAAAAAAATATTTGAAGCAACGGAAACGGAAATTAACACAGCAACACTTTGGAATTTGTTTTGTTTTTTGCGATTTTCTTTTGTTTTTCACTCAATTTTCTTTTATTTGTTAATGAAATTAAAATAACAATGCAACATATTATCATTTGCTTTGAATTTTGCGAACACAATGTAAATAACACTACTGCCTAAAGGTATGCCATGATTTTTTTCACTAAATTTTTGAAGGATCTAAAATATGTTGCGCGCTGACGCTTATGCTACATTTTTTTCTTTTGTGTTGCGATCTTTGGTCAACAGCGCCAGTGTCGTTTCCGTTTCGCGTTTTTAACAACCACAGGGTGTTGCATAGTAGTTAAATTATTTATGTTTAGAGCTGCCAACACTAAATATTTAAATAGTTACGTTTGGGTATTTTAGAATTTTAGTTTTTACTTCGTTTATTTTATGTTTAAACATTTTTCGTTTTGTTTTTGTTGTTCGTTTGTTCGTTTTAAATTAGGCAACGACTACACTTTTTGTTTAAGAAATTTTGTTGTATGCATTTTTGAATTTGGAATTTCTTTTTTTTTTTTAATTTAAAGTTATTTTCGTGTAATTCGTTTATTTTGTTTTCATTGGAATAATTAATTTTGTTAACTTACTTAGAAGCTATAAGGAAAATGGAACATATGTCGTTGTAAAAATTTTGTTAAATACTTCAGACTTGGGATATTTTTTTATATAAAAGAAAGAATCAGCAAATATTGAATTAACAAAAGAAATAACAAATTTCAAAAAGTTTAGCTTAAATTGGAAAATAATATAAGTTAAAAATAAAAAATCCTGGAAAATTTGGTGGCACAAAACTATTCAATTTTCTAAACAACCTTTCTTAGCATAAGCAAATTTGATATTTATTAAATTCTTTACCTCTATGTTTGTATTAAAATATATTTTTAGCTACCGACGAAAAACTTGTGATTGAAATGAAATTCAGCATTAAAACAGGAGTTATTTGATCTTGATTTGAATTTTGTTACAAAAAATGAAAAATATTGTGTTATTAAATTAAATAAAAGTAGTTTTTAATGCTTAATAAGTAAAAAAAAGCTAATCTTTTAAAATAGGGTGATTATAGCGACCGAAAAAATAAGGTAAAAAACCTTTTTAAAAAAACTTTTTTAAGTTTCAAAAATTTATTTTTTAACATATTGTCACCATTTTTTACTCTTTTGAATGTATTTTGTGGCAAATTTTCAAATTCCATATGATTTTAAACATTTTACATTGATGTGATTTCTATCTGTTCTAATAAAATACTCAAAAACCCTTTATTTGATCAAAGCTTGGACTAAATCCTGAATAAAATATTTAATGTTTTCTTTCATTATCCTCACGATTAAGTTCAACTGATATTTATGTTTTGAATTAAGCAAATTGATTTTGATTAAATAATGAATTCAAGTAAAAAATATATTGATACGGTGAATTGGTATTGCTCTTTAAATTTGTTCTAGTATGTTATATTTCTACTTATTTACAGGGCTTTTATGTCTAAGGAACAAGTAGTTAAAAATCGGAAAAGGACAATATTATGAAAAATATTTGATTTTATACTTGGAGTGACATCAATTCTGCCGTCAAAATAAAAAAAGTCGTAACTTAAGTTTCGACCTCTTCAACTTTATTTCCCTATCGAATGAAAGCAATTTTTTATCTATAGCGCCCCTATACAGTTGAGTTATTTGGTATTTCTTGCCAAAAATATTCTAGTTTTTAGTTTTATAAGACCCATTTAGCCATATCTCTGTTAAAAAGTGATTATTTTCATCATAAAAATAAAAAAAAGCAACGATTTACAATCAAAAAAAACAAAATTAAATTTTTTGAACATCAAATATCTCAAAACTTGAAAAACTGACTAAGTACTTTTCACCTGCATAGCCAAGATATTTTAATTTAATGGCCAATTTTTAACGTTATCCGCTTCCATTGCAAAAATGTTGAAAAGTGGGATTAAAACCAAATTTTAAAAAAAAAATAAAAGGCAGTAGCTCCATACAAAACAAATGAAAAATGCAAAAAACTCAATAAGAAAGTTTTATTTACAGAAAATAAAAATTAAATTTTCTAAAAATATGAAAAACGATTTACGTCTTTTTATGAATAAGGATTTCAAAAACTAATTTCCACCAGGATTCTAATCTAGCTTACAATGCCTCTGAAAAAATTAGGGTCTCTTTCTGTGACTTTTCTAGTTAAAAGTTCTTAATAGATTTTTATCAGTTTGATGTCACTACAATATATCACTCACAAAAATCATGAAAATAAAAATAAAAGTAACTGATCACATAGTTTTAATAGTTTCATTTAGACCTCATTGCACTAATTTTTAAAATTTATTTTGTTTTTTATCATTGCCATCATTTCCTTTGTAATTCTTTACGTTATTCCTGATACTTTTTCAGTCACTATAAAATTCGTTTTTCTTGTGTTGTACGAATGCTCCAAAAAGTGTAAATTCAGGATTCTTTTTTCCAAATGAAAAATATTAAAAATTCAAGTGTAATAATGATAACAAAAAAAAAGTAACAAAATAGAATTTTCTTAACATTTTACACATCGCACTCACAATACAAGACCACCGTCTTTCAGTTGATCGAAATATTTAGAAAATACGGTTTCAAAAGTTTGACTTTGATTGCTTCAAGCAATATACTTAGTCAATTATTTTTAAAGAAATTTTAACGTTTAGAAAAATAAATTATATTATTAAACTATAAAAAAAGACCAAAAATAAGAGAAAAAAAAATTTTTTTTTTTAAAGATATGATGGTTTTGCATTGAATGTTTGATGGATTTTGGATTTTATTAGTGAACAATTTTTTTTTTAACATTGAAAGATTGATAAAAAGATTTAAAAATTTTTAATAAAAGAAATAAAATAAAATTTAAATAATAAAATTTTTAAAATATAATAAAAAAAATTATATTGGGGGTTATCGTGAATCAAGATTCCCGGGGAATTTTCTTAAACTGCAATAGAGAATGCACGGCTTTCCGCGAAAATTCTCCGGGAATCTTGATTCACGATAACCCCCAATATAATTTTTTTTATTATATTTTAAAAATTTTATTATTTAAATTTTATTTTATTTCTTTTATTAAAAATTTTTAAATCTTTTTATCAATCTTTCAATGTTAAAAAAAAATTGTTCACCCCCATTAAAATTTTGAAATTTATTCAAAAGCAATAAAACTAAAAGTATTTTGAAATATGCATTAAAACTTCTATTCAATTAGATATTTAACAAAATTTTTAGCAAATTTCAAATTGTTTTGTTTTAAATATTATAAAAATAGATTTTCGTTTATTTTATTTGATTGCTTAGGTTTATGTTGAGTTAATATAATTTACCGCCGGTGTTTGAGATTTATCAAAACATTCACATTGCGTTTAATAATCCAAGTTTGTGTGACTTTGTTTTGATTTAATATTGGTAAGTGGAGAGTAAATTTAGCAGAAATGCATTTTAATTTAAATATTATAAGTTAAAATTTTTTTTTAAATTTTTTTATTTTTTTAAATATTTACACTAAAACTTTTTTGTTTTTTAAATATACATAATTATGTATACATTAATATTTTTTTGAGTTGTGTACACTTATGAATTTTGTTTCTCGCGAAATCGTTCACTAAACACTAAAAATTAAATAATATAATAATTATTTAATTTTGTAAATAATTAAAATTTTAAGTTCTTCATTAATTTTTTTTTTATTTTCAAAAATTCACGTTTTTTTTCATAAAACACAAAAAAATATTCTCGTATTTAGTTTTTTTTTTTTTTTGTTTTTGTAATTATCGTATTATTTTTATTATTATAAATTTCATTTAGTTATTTGGTTTTTCCACGCTCGCTGACTCAAGACGAATGTCTCACAAGAAAATGCTGCCATGTCCTTTTATATTATAATATTTCTACATTACAAAATTTTCCCTACCATCCTAGTATAGAATTCCTTTTTGTCTCACAGTGCAAGTTGAGTCCTAATTTTCGTAGTTGTACGACCTCCGGTACACCCCTTGCGTTGTTGCCCACAAACACATACCGAAATGAGTAGATGAAGAAGTAATGGGAACCGTATAAAAATAAGAATATAAAAATATAACAAGAATATGATACGAAAAATTAACTAAGCGCGCGCCCAACAACAAGCTTAAGCAAGGACGACGACGACGACGATGAGCTAAACTGAGAACGAGAAACTGTGAGGCGATAACGTGATGATAATGACGACGACGTTCTCGCTATTGCGAAAGTCAAAACGAAAGTCGTATGTTTAAGCTTTTTCTTGCTGTTGTTGTTGTTGTCGTCGTCAGTATTGGTTAACATTATTCTAATATATATATACTTATGTCTATATATATTAATATGCAGCATCTCAGAGTTTGAGCATCTTGAAAGTGGTAACGTTCTTTTGGGTGAAACTCAACTCTCACGGCTATAAGTCAACCCCCGCTAGTAGTTGCAGAAAAAAGCACTAATGTTTGTATGTGTATATATGTGTGTGTGTGTGTCAGCGCTCAAAAATCTAAAACGCGAAAATCTCAAGCACGAAGCGAAGTCAAGCGTTGCGCTACACCGCGCGCATCTAAGAAGCGGCTAAAGTTAGCGGCGAAAACTATTCGTTTATCTTCGTGTGTATCTTAAAGGGTTTTGCGATTTCCTAAATTTTCCATTTCTTGTTGTTGTTGAGATGGTTTGTTTGTTGTTGTTTTTTGGAGGAGTTGACGACGATGAACTTTTATCTTCGTATGCTGCGAATTTTTGTGTTGCTTCGAGTGGAGCAGCGCGCAAAAAAGAGCGCAACGAGCGAAATCTTGCTGATTTTCGTTATATATTTAAATTATATATCTATATATTAATTATATATGTAGTAATTACATACATAGGTATCTAAGTTGTTATCTATGTATGCAGTTAAGACAAAAATTTGCGAAAATAGTGGAGTAGCGAAAAATGTTGGGGTAGCAACGTCGCGAAGCATAGTAAATACGTGATGTTTAAGTGTATTTTGTAGTGTTGGTTAGTGTTGGTGTCTTTCTTGCTGCTTTGGTTAATGAGTTACACTAACTTTTTTCGGCGCACTTTGCTCTTTGCGTCTTATGGGTTAGATCTAACGAAAACAGTATTGTTGGTGTTACTCGCGCGCTTTTTCGTTTCGCTGGGTTATGGCTAAGGCTACGCGGTATTTTTGTTATTCGAGACAAGAACCAATAAGTTTGTTTTTTTTTCTGAAAAATTATTTTTTTCTAAATATGACGTACCGCCAACATAGGATTGCTTGTTGCGCTTTGTTTTTCGAGAATGAGAGACTGAGAAGTTTGAGTTAAAGATTTTTTAAGTTTGATGATTTTTAGAAATTTTTTTTTTAAATTTTTTTTTTATTAAAAATTGCTTTTTGCTTGTTTTTTATTTTAAGCTTGGCTTGCTATACAGTTGTTGTTTTTTTTATGTTTTAACTTTTTTTTTAATATTCAATATTTATTATTAAATTTTTATTTTAATTTAATAATTATATATTCTCGGATATTTTAAACTTGACTTCACCCGTCATATTTATAACAGCGAGACACACACACTACAGCGCGTGTAGACTAGAAACGTACTAACGGTAACTTTCTACAGCTTACGAAAGCTTAGCTTTTTACAAGAAGAAAATTGCAACGATTCCTTAAACATACTAATACATTAGCAGCAGCGAAGGGAACGCACACACACAATCCAATACGCATATTATTATTATAAGTATTACGTGTATGTGGGGTATCCTTTGAGTTTTTGAGAAGAGTGTTTTATTACAAATACACACATTTTTATATGTATTTATTATATTCTTTATATATATAATATATATTTATGTATATATATATATAAAATATATTATTTATATATATATTAGAATAAAATCTTGCTCAGCATAAAAGACACAGACGCAGATCAAAGCACAGGATACACATACACATACAGAGAAATTTACTCAAAAGTGTAAGCACTAACGTTTAGCTAAAAGAAGGAGACGACGACTACAACGACGACAAGAAGAAGATGACGATGTCGTTTGCCGATGCTCCGATGCCGCAAAAAGCAATAAAATAAATACGAAGCGTTTGCAACGTAACGCGCACGTAGCTTAAGAAACACTGGAGAAGCAACGGTAGCGGCAAAAGCAGCTTCAGGGTTTTGTCTGCAGACACATAGATACACAAACTCGCATACACACAAACACACACGTTTGAAAAGAAACCGACAAACACATACTGTAGCGACGCTGTAGACGACGCATGGTTATCCTTGCGTAGAAGAAATGAAAGCAGCAATTGCTTCATTGGATAGTTGGTTGGGTGGGGGTGGTTGGTTGGTTGGATATATCGTTGGGTGGTTGCTGCGCTCTAAGCAGTCTAAATTGAGAAACTCCTTTGTATTTGTGTCTGTAACAAGAAGAGGGTGTTTTTTGTGACTTTCGTCTCAGCAGAAATAGCAAGCGAATATGTTTGAGAAAGGCGAAGGCGAATTGAGAGATATTTAGAAAGCAAATAACGAAACGTTGCTGCAAAAAAGATAAAAGCAACATTGAAGTTATGCAGAGAAACTGGAGAAATTTTGTCAATAGTGGATATGCTGTTTTCTTGAGAAAAGCGTCTTGGTAAAGTTGACTTTTTAAAGGTAATTTATCTTAGTAAATTTGCGATTATAAATTGCTGAAGTTATATGCGAAATTTTTTTAAAGTTTTTTGCACATATCTTAAAAGTTTCAATAAATTTTGAAGAACTCATACCAGAATACACTATTTAAGTCTTAAAACAAAAATTGCAACATTACTTCAAAGGTTTTGAAAAATTTTGAAAAAAGAAATCAAATTGAAAATATTAAATTTTTCTGACGTTGGTAACCCTTAACAAAGCACAGCCTGTTCCAAAACACTGTCACAAAAACGATGAGGTTCTTAAGGACCTATTTCTTCAAATTAATTTTTTATTGCATATTTTTAGGCGCTTTCGTTAATGCACCTCTAGGAGTTGCCAACAGTTGGGGTTTTAACATAATTTTAAGGATTTCGTTATTCTTAACTTTAGTTTGAGATTCAAGTTTATCTCTCTTGTATTATCTAAGTTTTTCTTTTATTGCTGTTATCTATAATGTCAACTATCACCATAAAAAAAATCCACCCTACTTCTTTTTGCGGCGAAATTAAAGCAGCTGCTGCCAAAGACAAATTTTCTAAAAACGAACGTATAAATTTGTTTGTACTCCTTGTTGAATGATATCGAAAAATTTAGAAAACTTAAAAATTTGACAAGAACGCGCGCGACGCGCGTATAACGCGTTAGCTAAGCAATACCTTACTAAAACAAAATAAAATTTAGCTAAGCGAAATAGGCCTAAAAATGCGCGCAATATACGCATCAAAAAAAAAAAAAAAGGACGCTCAAAACAAAGCAACAGCAACAGGAATAAAGAAAAATGTGGGAAAAAAAAGTCGCGAATTTTTATTTGCTTTGTGGGCAATTTTTTTTTCACAATTTTTTTTTTAAATTTTGAATTTTCCTTTATTTTGTGAAAAAAAAAAAAAAAAAACCGTATACATTAGCTACACAGCAGCAGTACACCCACTACATACTTGTTATCCTTTTTCGCATTTACCCCCCACATTCTATGCCTGTGTGGAGCGCACATTTGTGCGCATTTTCTAATACACAAATACACAAACACATGCAAACAATTTACTGGCTTTTTCTCGTTACTCTTTCAAATTCTCTATGTATGCGTGTATTCTCCCTTATTTTGTTAGGCTTAAGGAATCAATGCGCATATTATCTTAGGACTACTGTCAGCCCCCTTCTTCAGTACTTTGTCTGTTTGCTGTGCTGGTTTTCTTTTTCGCTGCTTTACTTTCTTGCTTAACATTCTCGGAGTTTCAAGAACCACCACCACAAGTCTAAATAAAATAATCTTTTTTTCTCTAGTATAGTAAGCAGTGGGGTGGAAACAAGTGTTTTTAACCCTTAAATCCTTTTTTCAACACATTCTCATGTGTGTGCTGATTTTTCTGGAGAAATTGTCAAAAAAATTATCTCACAAAATTTACGCTACTAATGCAAATAGATAATTTTATATTGGAGAAATATGTTCATGCTGCCGTTCATATTTATATGTAGCCACCCTTACTATTAAAAGCTTATTTTTTATTTTAAATTTTTTGGGGGAAATTCGGCATAAATTTTTGAGCGTGTAGATTTTGTGCAAATGGTATGATGTTGTTTATTTTTTTTAGTGGAAAGTTTTTCTTTTTTTTTTATTTTCCCTCAAGATTTTATGTAGTTCAACCAAAGTCACATGGCACAATTTGGGTTTGTTTGTAAACATTTTGAGTTTTATAGGTGGCTCAAAAATAAATAAAGTTTTTTCATACTGAATAAGAGCGAATTATTATTATGTTTCATTATAAAAAAAATGATAGCTAACGATATTTAAGCAAACTTTAAGTCTCCTGACAAATTACAGAAAATCGTCAATTTATCGAAAATTAGAAATGAATTCTTAAACTGAACTAGTAACATTATATTAAATGAGACTAAGTTAATATGAAAATTGTTTGTTAAGCCAAAAACCAACACCAAATAATATTATTGTAATCTAATTTAATAAGTCTCAAAGTGCTACGAGTATATAGTAAATGCAAACTTTTGAAATTTCAAGTTTATTGATTTAGAGCATTTTATAGTGCATGCACTTCGTGGTTAACACTTACCAATCTAAGATTATAACTAAATTATTGTATGTAAAGAAAAATATGTGAAATTAAAAATTCCTACAAATTGTTTTTTATACATATAACCCTTAACAATATATCTAATATAACAATGAAATAACATATTAATATAATGGTTTTTCTTTCATGAATTTCATAATTAAATATGAAGGTGAGAGACTTCAGGATTCTTAGATATTTTTCTTCAAAGTGAAGAAATTGATGTATAGTAGTATTTTTGAAGCTACATCACACTTACAGAAAATGGTGTAAGAGATATATGCAAACGGTATTGGAAAGCTATTGCCTTTATCATGAAACTTTACCTTTTAACTTTTCTAATAAGATCATTATTGTTGGGTATTGCTTATTAAAAACTACAATCTGCCAAATCAGGCTGTATTCTTGTTCTTATTCTCTTACATGTCAAATCATATAAAATAAAGTTTCATTCGATTTCTTAAGCTAAGCAGAAAAGACGTGTTTTTCTTTTTAATAAAAAGCCGAGTACATAGCAATTATATTTCCAGTTATCTTGCATTGAAACAAATGTTTTTCAATCCCATGCAAAGGACTATATTTTATTTGTTCGGAATTTATGTACCTTTAATCAATGACTGAAAAAGCAATGATCCAAGTCAAAAAGTTGAAATGTAAAGTTTTATGAGTAAGATTATGGTTATCCGATGTATTGGGCTAAAATAAATGACGCTATATCCTGATGCTGTAACTAAGGATCCTGACGTGATAAAAAAAAACAAATTCCAAATAGGATGTCATAATGAGCTGAGAAATTCGTGAATCGAAAGAAAAGTCCTGTGTAATTGATTTGTAAATAATTAAAAAAAAAAAACATCAACAAAATAAGCAAATAAATATTAAATACTGCATTAGAAAAAAAGTTAAAGTGAGACGCTTTCATTACTAAATAAGTTTCAATACTAAAAAGTCGACCTTATATAAAATTATAAAGATTATATTGGCCAGTAATAATTTAATAGATACAATAATAATTAAAATTTTCCAGTCTGATATAATATTCATTGTATATTGTTATTCTTGTTTTTGTACTGTAAAAAAATTAGCTCAAAAAAGACATTTCATTTAAAAAATGTTCATTAAAGTAAACTTTATATTAAATATATACTGTCGTATACTAAATATATATTATCATTGTAGATGGGAAAGAAACCCAAAGATTTAAGGTAAAAAGGCTGCCAATATGATAGAATTTGATCAATTTGTCTCATTTTTGTGGATAGTACTATGCATTTGACTTAAAAGAAATAAATTTAAATAATGCACAATATTTTACATAAGTACATATCGATACATCCAACGTATAAGTTGGTAACTCAAGTTACAACTTTTATATGGGACAGCTTTTTTTGAAGTCTGCGTATTAGACTCCATCTTCTGTCAAATTGTGGTACCTCTAGGGTGAAACTTTTAAGGGATGGTAGCTATTTTTGAAGTTAAAATCTAAGTATATTTAAGTGAAAAACACTATCGCGTAAGAAGTTGTAACTCGAGTTACCAACTTATGCTTTGGATGTATCGATATCTAAAAATTTATTTTTCAAAATATTTTTTCTTCTTAGCAGTTAAAAACGTAATGATCGAGATTTCAGCTAAAATCTCATTTTTACATGTATTTAGGAATGGGGGAATATATTTTTGGCGGATTGTCTATCAGGGTGAGGCCACTAGTATTTTCAAAATGCGATAACTTATGAACCGTGAGCCTCACGGGGAAAAGTGTCCAAATCTTGTTTATGTAAAGTGATATGCTCTACAAGTAATTTTCATTATTTGTAAAAAAAATTTACTGTTTAAGAATTATTTATTAAAAACCGATCTTTTTTACGCAATAAAAAATAAACGTAAAAAAATCGGTAATAAAAAATAATCCCAAAAAAATAGGTTTTTTAATAAATAACTCCTAAACGGAAAATTTTTTTTCATATAATGAAAACTATTTGTAGAGCATATGACTTCATAAATAAGATTCGGACACTTTTCCCCGTGAGACTCATAAGTTATCGCAATTTGAAAATATTAGTGGTCACATTTTGATAGGCAACCAGGCAAAAATATATTCCCCGATTCCTAAATTTATGTAGAAATTAGATTTTAACAAAAAACTCGATCAATACGTTTCCTTACTGCCGGATCTCGTACTACTAGTTTTATTGTCTTCTAAAAACTATTTTATAAGGCCACTAAACTATAATAAATACAGGAACAAATGCTTTTAATAGCAGAGTAGGGCAACAGAAACGAAGTTTCTTAATAAAAAATAAAGTGTTGGAAACTCTGATAAATGAAGTAGAAAACAGATGCATACTTTCTGGCTGAACTCAAAATAGATCGAAGGGTGTTAAAGAAACCAAATTTAATATTTTTCGATGGTTCTTCCATATCTGTGGACTTTTGTCAAAACAAACCTGACTCGAAATTAGCAACTTTTCAGAAGAGCCCAAAAACTGATAAACTACTTTTCAATAATGTGGCTCAGTTTCGTTAATTAGCGTTGAATCTCCTTTTTTCATATATTTTTACTAATCCTAAAGTTCTTTTGGTTCGTAACACTTCACCGCACGAATGGCGCTAAGTTCAAATCTTGCGTGCATTATGGGACATCCCTATATCTCTGAAACAAGAAATCATAGAGACATGGCGATTATACCAATAGAAGCGTGTTTGCACTTTATATTTAGGACTAAAATCCTGGAGAATTGTCTTATCTCGACTAAGGTTGTTTTGTCAAAAGTCCACAGATATCTACTGGCTTAAAATTTATAAGCCCCCATGCAAAAGTGTAAAATTATATGCAGTATCTCCAATAACTTCACAATGGTGCTACTTTAGAGAACACTGGCTCGAGCAGATTGTGCACCAAGCCGAGATGGGTCTTTAATCTCAAAAATGATAATGTAGGAGTTATCTAGTTGTAGTATTGAGGTGCCGATATGTTTTGAACAGACTGTTTTCATATCATGGGAAAATAAGATACATAGTTAAAATAAAAAAGTTTTATGGTACGTTCCTTCGGCTCCCAAAAAAACACGCTGATAACTTATCTATAATATTATGGTCTTTGGACTGATGAGATTCATTTTAAAAAGTGATTATTTTTATCATCATTTTTTTAACTTGAAATATCTCAAAACTTAGAAATTTAAAACTGAGCAGGCCTGTTCTGTAATCCGCGTGGTTTCAATGACTTTTCATTTAAGAAGCTTTTTGATGAGAACGTTGAGTTGAACTATAAAAAGTATTAAAATCATTTTTGTGGAGAAGTACAAGTTCTACAAATAATATTGATTTGTATTTACAAAAATCTAACCGTTTTGGAAATATTCGATAAAATCGAATTTTTTGACTTTTTGCGGATGCTAAAGAATATTTGCTTGACGGCCACCTTTTTGTTAATGCAAATTAATGTTATTAATAGAAGCTGTAATTCTCAACAAAAAAAATTCTAATACTTTTTATCTTTAGACTCAACGTTTTTATTAAAAATGCTCCTAAATGAAAAGTAATTGAAACCACACGGATTTCGGAACAAGCCTGAGTGTTTTTTTTTTTTTTTTTTTTTTTTGGAAGGTTTTAGAATTTATAATATAAAAAGTTTTTTTTTTTTACTTTTCGTGAGAAGAACTTTTGTTTTTTATTTCAACAATAAACATATTTAACCACATAACTATATATTTAAACAAACATGACGTATAAGCAAAAAAATGTACAAAAAACGACTGAAATTTCTACTGGCGCTGCGCATTTTAAGTGGCTGATAAATCTTTTTCGATATTATCCAGGGTATTGCAGCCTTTAAAATTGAAAGCGAGATTACGTGCACAAGAAAAGCTATAGATTTGATAGATGGCCGCTAATGTATGCAATAGTTCTATAAGTGTAAGCTTTGATTTTACATAAATTTTTCTGATAGCATTATTGTTTAACTTATATAATTGCATATGTGGAAAATATAATGAAAATGATTCTTCTAAAAAAAAATTAACTAAATTAAATAAATCTCTTTTGACTAAGGTTGCCATATACAAATGCAAATCTAGACAAATTGGGTTTCGCCTCAACTTTTACAGGAAAAAATCTTAGTTTTTATGGTCATATGAAATAAAAAAAAACTAGAACTTTTCTGGACTAAGAAATTTAAGTTTATTTAAAAAAAAAAATAAAAACACAAAGTTAGTTTTTTCTAGTTTTGAGTTATTTGGTATTTTTGGTAGTTGGAAAAGACTCATTTAGACATTTTTCAGTAAAAAAGTAGTTAATTTCATCATGAAGTAAAAGCAAAACAACGATTTCCATACAGAAAAAAAAAAACAAACTTTAATTTTTTTAACTTCAAACATCTGAAAACTTGAAAAATTGACTAAGTTGCCTTTCACTTGTATAGGATAACGTTCGATGCATTGAAATACTTTTCAATAAACGTCATTTGCAATGTATCTCAATATATTTTCGTGCACAAAGTGCTGCATAATTTTAGGATTTTTTTTTTTACCATTTATTTATCAATTACAAATTAGTTATTAAGACTAAAGTTTATAAAAAGTAGCAACTTTGTTACTGATGGGCTGATTGCTATGAAATGTCAGCATTTTGTGTTCAGCATGATGAAATACAAAAATAATTCAGAAAAAAATTTGCTCCTAAAACTATGCCACATTTTTTTTGAAAATGCTGTTGCAATACAAAGCAACTGATGTTTGCGAAGAAGCTTTAGTTTGATAGTGTTGTACAAAATCTACAGTTTTAATAGATGGCTGCTAAAAAAAGTGTTCCATATCGTATATTGTAAGGTGAAAAAAAATCTCAAAATATCCAATTCTATGCAAAAAAAAGTTTGAACAATCAAATTACTCAAAAACTATGGGGCAATTTAGTACAGTTTTTTTGTTGTCATCGTTTGCTTAAGCGCTGATAACTGAAGTTCGATATTATGTAGAACTTTTTGATTTTCTTAATTGAAGTTGGACTTAAGTGTTGTACAAAAGTTTTCATTTTGAAAGTTGGCCTTCAGGTGTGCTGAAGTAGTGTGATAACTTTGACTTTTCAACTAGAAAAAAAAAAAAAAAAAAATTTTTTTGTTTTTTTTTGTAGTTTTAAATTACAATAGCATTTATAATAATTATTTTTTCAATAAATACATTCAATCGACTTGAATAACCAAACTTATGGCAAAAATAACGTATGAGTAACATTTGTTTAGCTAAGTTTTCGTTTGGCAGCGCTTGCTTAAGCGCTGATAACTCAAGTTCGATATAGTGTAGAACTTTTTGGCTTTTTTAGTTGAAGTCGGACTTAAGTCTTGTGCAAAAATCCTATTTTCGAGAGTTGGCCGTTGGTGTGTGCCTGAGTAGTGTAGCTAATAACTTTGCCTATTCGACTAGAAAAAAAAATTTTTTTTTTTGCTTGAAATTTTCCTCTGTTTCCTGATAAAAGAATTAATTTAAATATTTTTATACTTATTGTGCGATACGTACAGGACAGTTTACATTCGTTATTTATCCATTTTTATTGAAATTACGGTAAATGTTTGTTGTTTTAATTGAAAATTTTTATTGCACAATTTTTGTTGTAATGATGAAATGATATTTTTCATGATCTTCTTGGTCGTCGTCGCCGATGCAAAAAATTTGTTTGGTTTTGTTTTTGTTTGATTTTTTTTTTTTTTACAGCAAATACACAAGTTTGTTTTTGTTATATGAAAATAATAAATTATAAACACTTTGTTTTCTAAGCATTTTTTGCATTTTAATTTAATGCCAAATTGCGCTTATGATTCGTAACAACTTTTTCGCGTTTTTTTTTTCGTTAAAATGAAATGTCAATGTAAACGCAACGGCGACGACGACTTAAGTGATGTGAAGTTTTTTCGTTGACTTGTAGGTAGACGACGTAATGAATTGTTTTGAACAGCGTACACGTAAATTAAACACGTTAACGTAAGAGGATACGTAAAACAAAACACAGAAGTAAAAAAATTTATGCACTTAATATTTTTTTTTTTTGATGATTCTTTTTTTTTATTTTTGTTTTTTGATTTTCGATGTGAGGCAGCTTTTTAATGATTTTATTTCTAACTTTTTGATTTATTTTTTCAAATATTTTTTTTTTTTAATTTTAGTTGAAATGCGGCGATATTTTTTTTTTTATAGGCGTCGCTGCTAAGGTTTTTTGTTTTGTTTTCAAAATCTTTATTTTTTTTATTTTTTGAGATGCTATAATTATGTGGATTTATTTATTTATTTATTGGTTTATTTGTTTTTGTTATTGTTTATGCTTTGATTTATTTGTATTGGTATTGTTGTGAATGTATGTGTATTATTGTTGTTGTTGTTGCGCCTAATTTGTATGTATGTAATTATATATTTTTGTATTTTATTTGTGACTCAATTAAATATTAAAAATAATTGCCCGTGTGTAAATGTATCTGTTTGTCTGTCAATGAGTATATAAATGTTGGTATGCATTTGTGTGAGCATATTTTATATATATATATTAATATATACACATAACATTTAGAGATAAATGTTATATACAACAAATATATATTTTAATATATATATTATAAGAAGAGAAAGAATATTTTTGAGTTTGAGTCACGATTTTCTTTTGTATGTATTATATATATATAGATATATATATATTTATCCGTATGTATATATATTATAATATTTCTTGTTTTTGTTATTTTATAATATATTTCTAAATCGGTTTTTTTTTTGCTGTTTTTGCTATATTAAGTTTTTGTAGTTTTAATGCACACCGTATGGAGCTACCAGTTCAGTTCCTTGCGTTTGTGTGTTTTATCCGAGAATATAAAAAAGCAATGTTCTACTCAAAAGACGTCCAAAAGCCGTATGCCAACGTATTCCGGGACGATGGATGCGTTCGGCGTTTTCGCCATCGCCATCGTAGTAGTCGTCATCATCATCATTGTCGTCGTCGAAGTCGTCGTCGAAGTCGTCGTCGTCGTCGTCGCGAGAATCTTGTTGTTGGTACGCGCCACGCGAAATTTCCAACGACTCCAATATATAAAACGGATGCACATATACACATTTACCCAAAAAATATACACATATACGCAATGACGACGTTATGTAGTTTTTCTATTAATATTCGCACACATGACCAACGAAAAATCCTACGTACAAAAAAAGAAAAATCGACAGGCGAAAAAAAAGAAGGAAATCACCAAACTACAAAGGAATAGAAAAGCTCCTTGTCTCATCTACAGCAGCAGCCAAAACGCATGCTTCCCCCACTCCTGAAAAAAAAAACACGTCCACATCTGTATTTCTCTGGCATTTCTCGCAAACAACCTGCCATATACTTCGATTTGCACTTCATGGCACATTCTTCTTTGCCTTGTCTACTTGTGCTGTGCCCCAAACAACGTACCCATGCCACACACACGTAGCAAAGAGTGACCAACACCCGACGCGTACAAATGCCGCTCAACATCATCATCACAACAACACGCTGTTGAACGAACGTAGTAAGGTCGAGAAAATCTCGCATGCAAGGCATGTTGACCATGGTGATGCCTGTGATGATGATGATGTTGACGTTGCTACTGCTGCTTTACATCATCATCATGATGTTGTAACTTGCTTAGCACAAAATATTGAGCGGCTACGCGGCGACTCCTCAATGTTGTTATATACCACAAAAAGAGACGAAAAAAACACTCCGGCATTACCTGCTCAATTGCGCCCTAGCATGCCCTAACCCTAAAAAGCATGCTCCTCTATATACTTACTACACACAGCCCCCTGCAAAACAAATGAATTGTTCTTGTGAGTTGGCGCCCACCCCGGCACTAAAATGTCAAACAGAGCGGAGCTAGAGGCTGCCTAAAAAATTATGCTAGAGAAAGATAGCAGAAAGTGCGTTCGCTTGTATTTAGGGGCTCTAAAGCATCCCTAAAATTTGCACACTAACACTAATGCAATGTACAATTGTATTGTGATATTGTGCTCCTCAATTTTATCTAAATTTGTATATGGGCCTAAGAAGAGTGTTATGCGTGCGATAGCACCCCCTGCTCCCCATTCGAAATTTTCACAGTTTC
Organism: Calliopum simillimum; assembly: GCA_951812925.1. Classification (NCBI taxonomy): domain Eukaryota; kingdom Metazoa; phylum Arthropoda; class Insecta; order Diptera; family Lauxaniidae; genus Calliopum; species Calliopum simillimum. Next base: position 22,371,010 of record OX638368.1, read on the forward strand.
TCCTGTATATTTTTTTTATTTTTTGATTTTGCGATGTTGTGAGTCTTTTCTACCTATTCGATACATTGCACTCTCGCTCGCTCCCTCTCTTTGTGTGTTTTCTCATAAAAAAATGTGGGGAAATGTCAAAACTGCGCATGTTCTATTCAGAATTGCATATGTATTGTATGTGAACGGCGAAATTTTTTGTCTTTTACTCAAATACACAGCAAATACTCTAAATATTCGTCGTTACTTGGAAGGCAGTTGAGGTTTTGTTTTTGTTTTTTTTCTTTTTAAGGATATCTCCTTACCTTTACTCCCACGTCCGTTTTAAGTAATAACGAACTTGAGTTTCGTACGCCGTTTTCAGTTCTTGCTGCCATTCCTGTGCTGCTAAAGGAATTGTTAACTCATTTTTGCCATCGTCACTGTCAGGGAACGTAGAGTTTTATTTTGACTTTGATAAACGGACAGAAATTAAAGATTTAGGAGAGCGCACTTGGCTAGAAATTTGTTTTTTTTTTTTTAAACTGGAAACAAATTTTTTCATTAAATTTTTTAGCTAAAATCACTTTTAAGTTATTATGTTTTTGAACATTTTGAAGTCCATTATATTTTTTTGAGTTTATGCCTTTACCTTTTATTCAAATATTGAGGTTTTTAATTTAAAATTTTTCTTCGCCAATAATTATAATAATTATAATTTTTCCTAAACTGTTTGCGCCAAGACTGAACGCACTCCAGTCTTCGTCAAGTTTGACCGACAGCGGCAGCACTGACGGTTTGGCGCTCTCCCTTTGGCTCTCTTTTGATCTTAGGTTTAGATTTTAAGTTTAATACTGTATTCTACTCCGTATAATAAAGTCGAAGTGTTTTTGAAACCGCCGTCGTTTTCTTTATTCGATCCCCAAGTTTTTATTTTAATTCGTTAAAATAAAGTTTCCCAAATCCCCATCGCGAAGTAAGTTTCTGAAGAAACATTTGGTCCTTCGAGCCGGAGATGAACCAGCGACCTATGGCTATTTTGTAACAAGGGGCGACTTCCTAAACGTCCGTTGCTTTGTATTGAAACAGCATTTTCGTAAAAAAAATGTCGCATAATTTTAGGAGCTTATTTTTTTACTGCATCATTCTTGCATTTCATAACGCCAAACTACAAATCGTTGACAATGCATAGCAATCAGCGCATCAGTAACAAAGTTGATGCTTTTTGTAAACTTTGCTCTTAAGTCAAAAAATTCCTAAAATTATGCGACATTTTTTTTACGAAAATGCTGTTTCAATACAAAGCAACGGACGTTTAGGAAGTCGCCCAAGTTTTCATATTTTTACCAGATCATTACTTTCTTTGCTATTCTAATATTTTTAAAGCGCTGATAAAGTTTCATATCATCGTTTGATTTTCTAAGATCAGTCTTCTAGGTTTTTATTGTGTCTATTGTAAATGCTAGCTCCAAAGTTTTTCTTAAAAAATTTGGTGGCCCTCATAGTAATATACTTTTTATTTTCACCATAAACGAAACATTAACTTTTCTCATCTCTGTTTAGTGGTACTTTATAAACGATGACGACTCAAAAAGTTTTCATGAAAGAAAGAACCGGTAACATTATAATTGGGCCTAGAAGCTTCAGCTGGTTACGAATAGTTGATTTATTACACAGTGCAACATTTTTCAAGTCATTGACGGTGAACTAAAATCCGTTATAAGGCGTCGAAAGTACTCGCCGAAACAAGTAATTCTGTCAGAACGTTTTGCAAAGTTGGCTCATATAAGGATTTTATGGTCATTTTTGCGATTTTAGGGCACTAGATGAATTTTTTTCGGTTAAGTTTGTTCGGCATTTTTTTTCTTCTATACAATAGCTACAACATTGCTGAAGTCATCAAGAGATATAGCCATATGAAAAAATCGAAAAATCGCGAAAAAATCAAAAAATCGCGATTTTTCGATTAAAGCGTTTCATGGACAATACTTTGAATAAAAAATTTGAAACCCCTATTCCCATATGAAAAGTTATTTTTCAAAAGGGCTTGGCATATATTTCCAAAACGAAGCAAAATTAATGTCATAATATTAACTGCCTGATATTTTGTTAGAAATAACCAAAATTGGTCTGTGTTTTCACGAGAAGTTTTCTTAATGGTGTTAAATTTATGGCATAAAGTTAATGAAATGATATCGCTCAAATAACCTATTATTCTGCCACGTAAAGTACATGACATTAATTTTGACTCGTTTTGGAAACAACCCTTTTTGAGAAATTACTCCTTGAGTTTATTAATTTCTATAGTACTTTTAAAAATAGTAATCTATAATCAGACATCAAAAAAGCTATCATCAGATAACTTTTTCGAAGAGTAATATGCCTAATTTATCTTTATGCACTAGTTTGCGGAAATTTGTTGCCGATCCGCGGCTTTAAAAAGCTTGAAGATTCGAGCCGTAGAACAGCATAGGATCGTAATCTCTCTGTAGATTGTTTCAAAAAAAATTTAATTCGTGAATATGAAGATAATAGCCATCACTTTTGTTGTTTCGATGCAAAATGTGGTTTTTTAATTGCCAATATAGAAAATTTGGTGGTCACCATTTTGAGTACAGGCTTTCAAAATGAGGCTAGATACAACAGATTCTTGTTGTTGTAAAGCTCTTGAATATAATCCACAAGATACAAGATCAAAAGACATCTGGAAAAAAACGTTAGAGAACTCTTTTTGCTTCGCCTCCTAACTATCCCGCTATCCTCTACATCTGCATTCGGACTGGGAATCATTACTCCTTCTTCAACATTATAACTGGCATTTCGTTTTATTTTTATCAGTAGGAACTATGTGATTATAGTCAAAAATAAAAGCCGTCGGAAACTCGTCACTACAAGTAAAATTCACCTTTTAAAATGGCACACCAAAACGCCGAAATACTTAAACTTTATTGTGAGTCGTAGATTCTGGTGGTATACTCCGTTTTAAAAGATTAAGTCAAAATCAATACAAACTTAAAAAGACAATATCTCCTGATTTTGATCTATTCTTTTAATACGGAGTATACGACTGGATTCTACGATCCAAAATTAAGTTTACGCATTTCGGAGTTTTGGTGTGCCATGTCAAAAGTTGAAATTTTACTTTTAGTGACGTGCGAGTTTCCGACGGCTCTTATTTTTATTTAACTTTATTTACATGACTCCTTCTAGGAGTTAGAGGAGAATACATACAACATGCATATCACTGGATTTTATGACCCAAATTTAAGTTTACGTATCTTGGCGTTTTCGTGAGTCAATTTCACGTATTAACAGTGTATATGTACAGAAACTAAAATAGTAATTTTCAAAGTATGTTTTGATGCTTAGTCCGAATACGGTCACAGAATTGCCCTATGACGTTTGAATTTTAAGAAACCATAGTCGAAATTTTTCACGCTATTTTTTTGAAGATACTTAATAAAATAGGCAATCTGATAGTTTTTTTTTTGATAATTTTATAAAACATAAAATTCTTAGAATTCTTTACACATCATGTGAATTTTTTCAGAATTTTTTGAGGCATTCCATATCTAATTTTTCAAAAATTGTCCAGGCCAAGACAAAAAAAAGTCCCGAAAATATCTAAAAAAATCGTATCTATTCTTTACCGAATTCTTAGAATTTTTTAGAAAAAATTGTTTTTTTTTCATATAAAAAACACCTAACTTATTCCAGCATTAGGAAATTAACGCTTGTTTGATGTATTTAAGACGATAACTGTAGACACAAGCCAATCACAATTATTTTTCCTCCCAAGAAGTTATCCTTGTTTCAAAGTGCAAAAAACGCTGTTTTCAGGAAAGTGGCAATAATGTTATTCTTGTATACTAATGACATTCTATAGCGGTGATCTAACAAATTTATACAATACTTTACTTTTTTCAATCGAGTTGTTCTTTGTACAGAGTCTTGGTCTTTGATATTGAGTATCGGTCTCGGTTTTTGATCTTTGGTCTTAACCTTAGTCATGGTTTTGATCTTTGTCATGATCATAAAAATAAAGTTAACTGGAAAAATTGCTTTAAGGAGTTTAGTAATACTTATGCCCTAACAAAAATAAAAACGTAGTAAGAAAAAACTTTGATATCTCGCGTTAATTTCAAACTGTCAGCCTTGGAAAATTGGATTTTAAAAATCCATCAAAAATATACCAAAACCGATATCTTACATCTGTTGTGGTCTAAAGTGTCTATGTTTTTCCTGTATTTTGAGTAACTTTTTTGAAGCGAAAGATTTCAACCTCTTATGAAACTTCCAGAGGACAAACTTTTCACTGTAGAGCAATGAGAAAAAATACTGTATCAGTATGTGGAAAATTAACCCCTGTTAAAGATTTTGACTGAATTACGACCAATAATTTCGTGGTTTTTGAGATGAGTTAAAAAATATTGTCAAAATATACTGATTTTTGTCATTTTGATTTTCATTCAAGCAACGGGCATTCCAAATTTTCTGTTGTTTTGATCCAAACCAAGTATGCAGTCTTTATTTGAATTTTACTGTACCCTTTTGAGCATTGTTTTTTAATATGCCGAAATCCTTATTGAGATATGATTTTACTATAGAATTGAGCGTGGCACCCCTGTTGTTAACTAGCGTAACAATATCTGCCACACCCATTCTGATTTTGCTGACATTTGTTACTTGGTTTCATTTCATGCCTTTTCTGATAGAATTGTCAATAACTTGATCATTTTCTAACCGATTTTCATGTTCAGACCATTTTTTGAAAGGTATTGAGTTAAATCAGCCTATATTTTGTTTACAAAACTCACAAAAATGGTCTATAACTAAGGCATATATTAACTGATTTGCATTTATTGACTTACTTTGAAAAGGTAGTGAGTCAGGCTATTTGCATAATGTAATTTTTCTAATATCCATCAGAAAGTACTATTTTGATTATTTTTTTAATTCAAAGATGAATAATAATAATGTCCTCGGTTTATTTTTTTGATCTTTTAAAATATTTTTTCTGGAAAAAAGACAAAACTATCTTTCATATGAGTCCAATTAAAAGACGGTTTCTTAACCGGTTAAGGAGCAATAATTTTTTTAGCTACGACTAAAGAAGTGATGTTTATTTTGAATATTAAAAAAACTATCTGTTCAAAATACTATCTTTTTATGAGTATTTTTCCAGAAAAAATTATTTTAAAGGATCTAAAAAGTAGACCGTGTTCTGTTTTTATTAATATAATGACTAAAAAAGTAGTAAAAATAGTAGTTTTTGCCAAAATGCAGAAAACGTACTTTGTGCTAATAGCGGGAATCACTATACATGCAGCATCATTTCGTCGGGTTAAAATTACAACTAGACATCTACATATATTGATGTTTTATGTTAAGTTTACAAAAACATTAAAAAAACTGTTCTATGCCACAGTCTAGTCGGTTTTCCGAAATGTAGTCCCCATCCAATTTTATACAAAGAATAAAAACCAGAAAACTTTAAAATCCCATACAGAAAACGAATTTCATAAAATTTAAAACGCATTTTTCTTAAAACATGAAAAATGTAGATGTCTAGTTGTAGTTTTAACCAGAAGATTTACTCTATCAAATTTAAGGATATTGAAAACAAGTAATTTTGTGGATTTTATCAATGTATGTCAATCAGTCTGTTATTCATTTTCATGATCTGCGAAACTACCGTCAGTTATTTCGTTCTCTTCAAATGGCGTAGGAGTTCTGGACGACAAGAAGAAATTCGATAGAACAATGGAGTTTCCATACCCGAAAGTTCTGCAATCTGATAATGATTGCGATGGTACAATAATATCTATGTTTAAAAATGTCACTTAATGAGCATATAAGCATATAATTACTAAAGAAGCCCTAATAATGCTGACACAAAACCAAACACCAAAAATCACTATTAATTTACAAAATACTACTTAAAAACAGGTATATACATAAATATATATGAATAAATAAATATACAATAAGAAGTAAAACTGTCAAAATGTTTGCTATTTTCGACTAAGTAGTGCTATAGCGTCCGTTCTGATTACATGACCAACAAGAAGTATAAACCAAACGGAAGCCTGACCTTTCCTCTATTCAAATATATGAGCAATTTTACCAAACTTCAAACCATAAACAAATAATGAACAAAAAACCATTTCAAAAACATGTTGACAGTTTTGCACCACTTTAAGTGATGTGCGTACAAACCTGGAACGGAAAGGTTAGGCTTCCGTTTGGTTCATATTTCTTGTTGGTCATGTAATCAGAACGGACGCTATAGCACTACTTAGTCGAAAGTAGCAAACATGTTGACAGTTTTGCTTCTTAATTGATGGATTAAACCTTAATATCTTAAGTTTTTCATTAAAAATACGTTAAAAAATATCATTAGCTATATCTGGAAAAAAACATATTTTCCAGCTATGCGGGGGTTTTTTACTTTTCCGAACCAACTTTTTATCTGAAACACGAGAAAACCAAATCCGAAGTCTATTTTTCTATATCTATGTACAACAATCTAGGCTTCGGTCTCAAGAGGTTAATAACCAAGACTAAATATTGGTTCTGAATATTATCTAAGACCATACTTTTCATAGTCTTGGATGCTTAATCTTAGTCTTGAAATTATAGTGGTGTCTCGGAAAATGCTCAACTTCAAGACTGATTTGGCCTGATGTGCTAGAAAATAACGAAGTACCGTTTTGTAGTAGAAAGTCTGAATCCACTATGATTGTCTATATAGCCGAGAAGAATAATGATTGAACTTCAATGATTGAAAGAATTTATGATGAATATCACATATTTATGTGTACATATAGGATCGTTTACACTACCGAATTTAATGTAACTGAAAACATATAATTGTTAATGTTGCCGTTTTCACTCAAGAAAATTTCTTTTGATAGTAAGAACTTGACATTTTATATAATATTATGATAATATAATGATAATATAATGATAATATAATTATAATATTTAAACAAAATTATGTTTCAAAAAGATTTAAATATTCAATTGAGTACTTACCAAGAAATAAAAATACATAAAAAATATCATATCACAACGTTTATTGATATCCTTTTGCATTTTTGTTGCTTTGTGAGTTGAAGTTGGTTGATTTGGCTTTTTGTTGTTGTTGTTTTTTGTTAAATTGTAAGATTTTTTATTTTAAAAAAAATTTTGTTAATTCTTTTTTTTTGTATATAAATTTGTTGTTTTTAATTTTGTGTTTCCATTTTTGTTTTTTTTTTTTTGGGGTTTTCAGGTAATTTCGTAGTTTTCGCAAAAAACGTTATTGCCAAAAAAATTAAAACGTCTGAATTTATTTTGAATTTCGTTTGTATTGATGCCAAAATTCAAGTGTTGATACCAGAAGAAGTTTCCAAAGGAGCAATGAAAACGAAATGAAATATACTTGGGCCGGTAAAGGTGAAAAAAGAAATTCAGACGTATATGAGTTTTATATTATTTTGTATCTATAAAAAAAGTAGCTGTTGTTGTTGTTGCTGTTTTGGTATTGCTGTCAATTAACAATTGAGGGCAGGATTTGCTGTTGTTGTGTTTGTTGTTGTTATGGTTGTGGCTATGGGGGCGTGCTGCTGCTGCGGGCTATTTAAGCTGATTAAATGCAATTATTGTTGTTGCGCTGTCTAGTTTTTGACTATTATTTGTTGTCTATATGTAAGTAGTACGATATATGTATGTATTATATTTTGATTCAATTTGATTTCGATTGGTTTTTTTTTTTTTTGTATTTGTTCACATTTGGTCTATTGTTTTTGAGTTTTTGTTTTATTGGGGATTTTGCAGAACAAAAAAATTGTTTTGAAGAAAACTCAGCGTCACATTTTTTGGGCCGAAAACATTGAAATTCAAGTATTTAAATAAATGTTATGTGAGAAATTTCTTTGGGTGTAGAATTTGGGCAACTTAAGAAAAACATGCTTTGAAAGTGTTGCCAACATTGGTGAAATTTTCGTGAAATTAATTGTAACTAAAATATTGAAAAATTATTGCTTTTTAATTTGCGTTTTTTTGCACTTTTTGGTCCACTTAATTTTTTGGAGGAGGGTGGGGAAAGTTAAAAAAAAGTTTTTTTTTTGGTGAAAGAAAAAAAAATTTTTTTGCGCGTGTAATGTGCAGGAAAAGTAACAAATTTTTATAAAAAACTTAAAATGTTTTTTTTTTTTTCTTAGTTTTTTTATAGTTTTTATGCGGCGCTACTCTAGTGTCACTACATTTCCGTCGCTTTTACACTGCACTTTATTTTTCAGCATGAAAGTCTCCAAAGCTTGTCGTTGGCTGCGTTATTTCCGGCGCAAAACTACTTACGCACTTTTGCATTTTGAATTTTTTGTTGTGTCTTGGCGGCATTTGGTTTGGTTTCGTTGAAAAAATTTTGATTATTTTGATTGATTTGTTTTTTTGCAGTGTAGTGTGTTGGTGAACTTAACTTAAATTTAGCGTTGAAACTTATTGTTGGTGTCAAATTAATTTCCATATAATTTTCACACTTTTTTAAAAAAATTTATTAGCTATTTTTTTGGGAAAATTTTTTTATTTTTTTTATAAAGTTAATGTTTTTATGAAAATTTTGTTAGAATTTTTGGTTATTTAGAAGAAGACTGCCGTGCCCCAAAAAAAGAACGCCGCGTCTGGCTCGCGTTTAGCAGTTTTCTGTTGCAATGATGTTGAATGTTGTTGACGACAACAACGTCGTTACTTTTTAGCGATGATGATGATGATGGTGATGCTGCTGTTGGTGATGATGATAATGATGTTACGAACCGCCGCCGCTGCCGTCGCTATACTGACAATGGCGGCGTTGCTATTCCAGCTGCTGATGATGATGATTTTTCAGTTGATGATGTCGCTAAATTGGATGATAACCCAACAAACAAATGGTATGCAAGTTACGCGCGCGAAACGTACGTACATACAATATACACAAGCATCATACCAATACAGTGAAATATGTACAATAAAACATAACAAAGCAACAACAATGCTAACAATTCAAAAAGAAACAAAAAAAAGAAAACGCACACATAAACGCAACAAAAAAATTTGTTATACGCCTAAAATGCTGCAACGTTTTTTTCGTAGGATTTTTCAATTGCAACGCTGTCGACCGCCAAAAAGTATGCAACGCGCAAAACTCGCGTTTATCGCACGCACTCACTCACTCACTCGCTCAGTTAGTCAGCGCAGCAGCATACGCACTGTTGTTGCATGCATGCACAACACACACACACGCATACACTTGCATTAGTGTGCGTGTTCGTTTGCTTATTTGTTTATTTGTATCGACAGCGTATCGAACGCCGCGCGACAAACCGAACGAACACCGATACCTACTGATGATGCTGTGCGTTTCCCATTCAAAGTTGACCCGCGACGACCATCAACAACAAACGATAGTGATGTTGTTGCCGTCGCCGCCCGAAGAGAGCAGAGTGGGGTTTTATGTGGAGAATTTAAAAATTTTTTTTTTCTTGCACAAAATCACCATCGTCATCATCGAGATATAGCAAGAACAACAACAACAATGACTACAACAGTGGCAGCAGATGGTGCATTTGAAAGAAAAAAAATCCTGCTGAAAAAAGCATGGAATTGTGCCGCCAAAAATTTGCCTCGTTGTATTAACTCGTTCCTCATCTGGTTGATAGAGTTGCCAACTATGTTTGTTCAAAAATAATAACAAATAGCCAGCAAAAACTTACTAAGTTACTAGTTTTGTGGGGCGTGTCACCGCCTATTTTTTCCAATGGATGTTTTTTGTTCCAGTGCCTTTACATCTATACATAAATAGGCGAACGAAATCGATGCAGTCCCTGTTTCTATAAATAAATCTCAATCGATTTGCTTGATTCTTTTTTTGATGGAAAGGTTGGGAAGAGGAGTAGTACATAGGACTATACTTTTTAAAGTGGGCGGTGCCACGCCCCTAAATAAAAAACGCTCTCTCGGCTAAATCACTGCATCGATTTTTACGAAATTTAATATAGAGATAGAATTAACGCTAAGGAATCATAACATGACCATTATACTTTTCAGAGGGCGGTACCACGCCTCTTAATAAAAAAACGATTTCACGGCTAAGTCACTACATTGATTTTGTTTAAATTGGGTATACAGAGAATATGACCTTTATGTGCGGTGCCATCATTGATCACGGCATTGATTTTTGTGAAGTTAGGTATAGGGATAGATTGAGCAGGACGGAAAGATATCAAAAATCTTTTGTTCTTTAGTAGGAGTAACACGCCTATAAATGGCAAGCACGCTATTTCAACTAATCTGCTACACCGATTTTTATGAATGCAGATAACCAGAACCATAAGAAAGAATATTAAAAGCTTTTTGTGTTTTATCGACCAACTTTTTGCTTTATAGTCAAATCGAAATGGTCGAATTTCGGCCACAAGGCGAAAGTTCATGTTAAATCTCAAGCATCTGCGTTAAAAAGTTTCAGAGTTACGAGAAATTTCGATTTTGAGGATAGAGGCAGCGTCCATTTTTCCAATGAATGTTGTTTGTCCCGGTGTCCTTTACATCAATGTAAAATCTCATAAATCTGCATCAAACAGTTTCAGAGATATAAAGAATTATATTTGAGGGAGTATAGTCTGACCCACTTTTTGATGGCATTTGTTCCTGTGTCCTTTAAATATGCATCAAATCTGATCCATCTGCATCAAATAATTTCAGTGATCTAATGTATTATTTTTTGTTTGGGCGTGGCACCGCCCATAGGGTCATAACAAGGTCGATTTTTTACACATAAACCTTTCTCTGAGCGACATTAACATACTGTATAAATTTAGTCAAAATCGGTCGAATACTTAGTTTAGATTTTTCTGATGAGTTTCTATTGGCCCTGTAATGGCCTTGTTGGGCGTGAGCACTTTACGTTTACGCCTACCACTACAATATTTTTTCAAGTACTTACATAGGAAAGATTAGAGAACATTGACCAATCATGCCCGCTTTTAATCGCAATCAATTTAATGAATATAAGTAAGGAATGGTCCAGAAAAATTTGATACTTCATCAATAAAAGGAATGCCCAATGAATTTTTTTTATTGATTTTTATTAATGAGTAGTATAACCAATATACATAAATAACCTTTGAACTATTAACAAATATTTTTTTTTTCTGTAAAATATTGTCCTTTTTTCTTGAGGCCCTTTATTGAGATTTGCACAGTGGTAATTTTTTTGCAGCATGTTTACTCCTTTAAAGATCCAATTTCATTAAAGCCCAATATCTCTCAAAAGGTAGAAGCTCTGAGCAGTTAAGTAGATACGCCCTTTTTGGAACAAAATGTTCCACTCTATGGTGGTTTAAGAGTAATAAGAGGTGGCTTAATCAAGCTCGAATATTACAGTACTTTCTTGTTTACGAATAAATGTCAAAAAACCTTTTTCAAGACACTCGTCAATAAAAATTTTCAAATTCCTTGTGCCCGGTGTTACAAAAAAGATGCTTCTCAGAATGCAGGTGGATATGGCCTGGCAGACCATATAATTTTGCTCCACACATTCGTGTCCCGGTAGCTGTTTGAAATCTGCCTTCACACGTTATGTCGTCCATTATGTAGCAGTCAAATTTAGTCAGATAACCTTCATTTAACTTTCGAGCTCGCTTTTGAGCCTCCAACTGCTTTTCATCGGTACGATCTGATACTTTTTGAAATCTGTAGGCCTTCAGGCTACGTTTCTTCTTTAGTCTTTGTTAAGTAGATTTCGAGGTACCTGCAACTACAGCAATATCTCGCATTGAAGTGTCGGAAACTAACTGACCGATCAAAAAAAGTTTTCACAGTATCTTGGCGTTGAAAAAAGCTATGTCACAGCCTAAAAAATTGGGTGGTGCCACGACCCGCTAAAAAAAAGTCGTGAGCTGCTTTACGCAGCTTATTGAAATTTGGTTAATGTGAAAAGTGCATTAGGAAAAAATATTTTTTATAAAAAGTGGGCGGTACCACGCCCCAAAAAAGTTTAATTCATCATATCTCTGAAAATATTTAACGGACATGAATGAGATTTGGTATATGTATAAAAAGTACCGGAACAAATAGTGTCCAATTAAAAAAATGGGCGGTGCCACGCCCTTAAAAAAATATCGTCATGCCTTTGAAACTATTTAAAACACAAAGATGAGATTTAGTACATGTATAAAATGAAAAGAGACAATTTATATCGTTTGAAAAAAATAGCGATGCCACACCACTGTACAAGGCAAGCTTAAGCAACGCACACCGGGAAATGCTAGTCTCTAATAAAACTGAGAGTATTTCATGACTTAATTGTATTTTTATCCGTATAAAAATTTACTGATGAAGAAAGTTCAGGTAAAAATGGCATATAATATAAAAGAATATAAATCAAGCTTGGTTTTTATGTTGATAAAGCTATTTGTTAATTAAATGTTTTGGAAAAAATAAAGGTTTTTTGAAAAAAAAAAAAAAACAAAACAAAAAAAAAAAATTGTTTTTAAAAAACATTATTTTTCGACACTTTCTTTGGTGACACATTCTAGGTACTATTTAGGCGACAAATTTTTTGACGACAATTTTTTCGACATTTTTTTGGCGACATATTTTTTAATGACAAATTTTTCGAAAATTTTTTTGCAACAAGTTTTTTGACATTTTTTGGTGACACATTTTTCGAATTTGTTAAAAAATTTTTTCACTAAGTACTTGTTGAAATTTTTGTATTAGTATTTTTCCCATAACTTTTAAAGATATTAACGTTTCTAACTTGCCTTTTCGGAACACAAGCACCAAGAAATTTGCATCTAAATTAAAAAAAAAAAAACAAACAAAATATGGTAACCCTACCTAGCCTAGCCTGCATGCTTGCTGCTGCTGCACACTCGTTCGTGCTCCCATTTGCATCATCATTCAAAAAGTAAACATTTTTCCCAAATGTCCACTTTTAGATTCGCGCTCGCTCTGTCTGTATTGTGTTGTTACTATCGTTGTTGCTATTGTTGTTGTTGCTGTTGTTGTTGCTGTTGTTGTTATCGCACTGTGAGTGTTGCCCATTGCTTTACATTCAAATTTTTTTTTCGCTTTCACTTTGTTCGTCGCTCGTCCCAATGCTCACAAACTTTTTACAAAGTCTAAATGGTGCATTCTCCGCTCCAAGTGGACACACACCACTCACAACATTTCAAATTCCTGTTACACATAAATCCAATGCTCAGCGCTATTTTTCGCGTTCCATTTAGCTCTCCTGCATGCAGCAGCATCCATAGCATCCTTGTATCCTTGCCAGTTAGTTAGTAATCAAAATTGCCTATGTGCAGTGTCGTCGGTCGTGTAGTGTCCACATTCTCCCATATTTGCTGTATTGGCAAAGAGTTGGAGGGTGGTCGTTGTACCAACAACAGAAATTACAACGACAACAATAAACACTACACATGAACTGTGAAAAGAAAAATTTGTACTCAATTTTTTTCCCCATATTTTTTTTTTTTTTGCAAACTTTTGTTGTATTTTTTGCATTTTTTTCTAGCTCAATTTAGTTTTTTTTTTTTTTGTTTTCTTTGCATAAATCAAAACCATTTTTGCTCAGTTGCTGTTTTCCCTCCTCAACCCTGAAATGTATGCAACGTATTTTTTCTTTTTGCTTGACCGTACGAAATTGCATTTGTATTTGTGCAGTTTTTAGAAAGTCAGGGATTTTTTTCGTTTGTGTTTTTTCATAATTGAAACAACAACAAAAATTGCAATAAGGTACATGCGGGTGTGGGGAATTATTTTGAGAAAAAATGGAAATGCAAGCGAGAGCCATTCATGCACCATTGCAACGCATGAATGTATGGTAAATGGGACGTTTTGAGTGGAATATATTTTCCTGTATTCAAAAAAGATGCCTCAAAATGCCACATAGTAGGAGTACAACACTGAAATGCAATATTTTCTTGTGTGTGTTTTACACATCTGTGTTTGTATTAGTAGAATTTTATGTCAGTGAGCTATGGCCGATGCATTTTGTACGCTCAGCATGCAATTTTATAGGGCTGCCAACATGTGCAGTAAAGTTCCGTTTGGTTCAGTTCAGTTCAGTTAAGTTAAGTTAAGTTGAGTTGAGTTGAGTTGATTTGAGTTGAGTTGAGTTGAGTTGAGTTGAGTTGAGTTGAGTTGAGTTGAGTTGAGTTGAGTTGAGTTGAGTTAAGTTAAGTTAAGTTAAGTTGAGTTGAGTTGAGTTGAGTTGAGTTGAGTTGAGTTGAGTTGAGTTGAGTTGAGTTGAGTTGAGTTGAGTTGAGTTGAGTTGAGTTGCGTTGAGTTGAGTTGAGTTGAGTTGAGTTGAATTGAATTGAGTTGAGTTGAGTTGAGTTGAGTTGAGTTGAGTTGAGTTGAGTTGAGTTGAGTTGAGTTGAGTTGAGTTGAGTTGAGTTGAGTTGAGTTGAGTTGAGTTGAGTTGAGTTGAGTTGAGTTGAGTTGAGTTGAGTTGAGTTGAGTTGAGTTGAGTTGAGTTGAGTTGAGTTGAGTTGAGTTGAGTTGAGTTGAGTTGAGTTGAGTTGAGTTGAGTTGAGTTGAGTTGAGTTGAGTTGAGTTGAGTTGAGTTGAGTTGAGTTGAGTTGAGTTGAATTCAACAAAAATGAATTAAGTTGAATTGAATTAAACAAAACTGAACTGAATTGAGTTAAATTACACTGAATTGAACTGGCTAGAATTGTATTGAGTTGAACCAAATCGAATTGATTTGAATTGGCTTGATTTAATTTGAGTTAAATTGAATTGATTGGAATTGCATTGAATTGAATTGGAAGTGAATTCAATTATACTTAACTGTATTAAACTGAATTCAATAGTATGAAATAAAATCTTATTAAATGTAATGGAATGGATTGGAATGGAATAGAATGGAATTAATATGAATAAAATGAATTGAATTTAAATGAAACAGAACAGAATGGAATGATATGGTAAAAGAATGAATAGGATTGTACTGAATTGAGTTGCTGCATTATAACAAATTGTGTTTCCATGATTCCCATAGGAGGTACAAGAGAGTATGATTAGAATGGAATGAAATGGAATAGAATGGAATAAAATGGAATAGAATGGAATGAAATGGAATAGATTGGAATGAAATGGAATAGATTGAAATAAAATGGAATAGAGTGGAATGAAATGGACTAGAATGGAATAAAATGGAATAGAATGGAATAGAATGGAATGAAATGGACTAGAATGGAATGGTTTGGAATGAAAAGGAAAAGAATGAAATGAAATGGAATATAATGGAATGAAATGGAATACAATGGAATGAAATGGAATATGATGGAATGAAATGGAGAAAAATAAATGGAATAAAAATAAATTGAAGTGAATCGAATTGTACTTAATAGAATTGGGTAGCTGCATTATAATAAATTTTACTTGCACGATTCCCATAGGTGATACAAGAGAATACAAAATTATTGCAAGTTGTAAACTCTATTCCTTGTCATAACAAAAAACTCTTATATATATATAGTAGATAGGTAAACAACAGTTGGCGCTAAATGCAATGCAATTCCACATCCACATCCGTACAGATTGAAACTACAGCAAAGGCAGTAAAAAAGGAAATGCCGACCGGCAAATTTTCGCATTCCATAAAACCATGCAAAACCAGCTGTAAAACTCACACTACTTCATATAGCTTTTCCAATACATACGTAAGCATGCACATTTGTGTGCGTCAATAACGATGAAGAGAAGAAAATTGAGAAAAAAATGTCATATGGGAGAAAGCCGAACATAAATATCAAACCAATACATATATGTTACTTTCGACTGACAGTTGGCCTAAACTTGGCGTAAGCGAATATTTCTTATTAGAAAAATATCTGCAAAAAAGGGTAACTTTGAATAATATGAACTTGAATTGATAGTAGTAGTGGATGAAGATCGAATAAAAGCACCAACCAAGAACTATCAAATATGCGACTGATAAAAATCATGTAATAACATATAGTATTCGTCTTATGCGTTTAATATTCGAATAATCGAATAGCTTAAGACTTTAGATACCCTCACATAGTTGACGAATATAAATGATGACAGAACACTGACGTACATAGGCCGAGCAAAGCAGAAAGAGTTTGACGCAACACAGAAAAATCAACTAAATCCTACAAGAGGCTGCATTTGATCGAAACGTACAGAGTCGTAATGCATTTTAAGGCAAAACAAAAAAATTTGAAGTTATGCACTTACCCATACTACAAACATACATACACATACGTATACACAAAACGTGGATAGGATGGCAACTGTAGTTGAGAGTAGTTTGACAGGCAGTTTGAAAGGTTTAGGAGAAATTGAGTAAACGAATTTCGCGCATCACAATTAGTTGCAAGTAGCTTATGTATAACGCTGTCATTGGAAATCCTTGGGAGTTTAATTGGAAATATTGAAAAGTAAGGCGCATAAGAAAAATGCAGTTAAGGATACTTACTTGAATAAAATAAGTGAAATTATTAAATACTTACGACATTACTAAAATTCGATTATGTTCTAATCAAGTAAGTCAATAGAAGATCCTATGAGAAGCATTTGCCAGACGGTTTAAATGTCCGCTTTTTTATCCGTAACGGGTAAAAAAGCGAAGATATGAACCGTCTGACACACTTTTATAGGCTTTAAAATGTATTAAAAACAATAAAGCATCTTGTACAGATCAAAGAATTACTGAATTGTTGAAGATATTCCCGGAATATATCTGGCAATACTTTAGACGATAAAGTGACTTGAACAGAAAACCAGTTTTTTTGTATGGTTGTGTAATGTGGATTTTCAAAAATAGAACATGGAGAGGTTACACACTGCAGGAACCGCCAGTGGTAGTTACAGTCAGACACTGAAGTGAAACTGACAAGTTAACAGAAAATGTAAGCGCCTGAAGATAATTTGGAAACAATTACAGGAGCGAGAAATATATGAATCTGAGAAGTGTTGGAGTGAAAGACTCTATCTATTTACTAGTATGATTGGATCTAAATTTAAAGCTAGAGCGACTTGTCAAAATAGATATGGACCAATAAATCAATAAATATAAGGTTTTCTTGTGGATAAATTAGTTCATAAATTAATGTTACTTTTGCACCAGTGTACACCCATCCAATACAAAAAAACATGAAAAATTTAGCTGACTACATAGTTGTAGTTTTAACCCGAAGATATCAAAAAGGAGATTTGTCATTTTAGAAAAATATCCGAAGGCCTTTCGTATTTCTAGAACTGTGCGAAATTTTATACAACATGTGTAACATCTTCAACTTTAGTATAAGATTCAGATAGGGGTATTTTTTGAGACATCCATCAAGCAACTGTTTTCAATGGAAGTCATCTTTTTCATGTTTACTGTATTTTTTTTATTTTTTTTTTTTTTTAGTTGTAGCCAAAGCAATTTCCTCTTATCCCTTGTTTGTCATCTTTGCTGCCACTCTTCTTCGAATAGACTTGCGATGTATGCAAGGTAGAATATTTCGACGCATGATACGAAAAGTAGGATGATTCAATTCTCCTACGAAATGTAGGTTGTTTTATATTCTTGGACGAAAAGTAGGACGTTTCAAACTTATTTGGACGAAAACTAGGTTGTTTCATTATTTATGACGAAAACTAAGTTTCTTCGATGTTTTGTGTATAAAAGTAGGACGTTAAAGTTTTTATGTCGAAAAATAGGTTGTCTGAACATTTTGGACGAAAACTAGGACGTTTCGATGCTTTGCACGAAAACTAGGTTGACGTTGATTCTTGCAGCGCATTTTTGGCAAAAACTAGGGTGTTTCTTATTTTGTTACATCAATTTCCTAATGTAAATGAAATATTAATATCAGATATCTTCTCTTCTTATACGAGTTAAAATTGTATGTACTTATGTACCTATGTACTTATGTATGTATGTTTGGAACGGGCAAAACTTTTTCTCGAAAACGGCTACAGCGATTTTAATGAAACTTCGGATAAAGTTAGACATTAGCATACAATGAAGAATGAGCTAGGTTTGAACTTTGTAAATGCTCACCAGGGGGCGTGGCATCGCATTAAATTTTAAATTTAATATGGCCATAATTCGCAAACTATACAAGGTATTTGAATGAATTTTGGTGACCGGGTATGGCTTAATAATACCTTGTAACAAACAAAAAGTGGGCGGGATCGAAAGAGTGCCACGCCCACTTTTCAGCCCTTGAAAATTTTGATGCAATATTACTCGAAAACGACTCCAACAATTTTAATGAAAATTTAGGGGATGTTACTTATGCAAACAGGTATTTATTTATTTATTTATTTATTTATTTATTTATTTATTTATTCAGTGCACAATTAAGCTATAGCTTTTCAGACTTGTACATGCTTTAGAAGGTTATTCATAACTTATAATTCAGTATCTACATAAAATGTCATTATAAAATCTTAGATATATATAATTATTTATAATTCAAAGAAGAAAAAAAAACAAAAGAATTGCTAAACAAAAGTAAAGAGTAAGTTGAGAAAGAAAAAGTGAGGAAGTCGAACTAGTTATTGCCAGAATAATACTTAAAAAGTTCATGCTTTAAAGTGGCCTCATTGTTTGCACGTTTAATATTGATGGGGAGAAAATTCCACAGATACACAGTGTGAATAAAAAATTGTCGGGACGTAATTAAATATTTATGTTTTGGCATTATTAGCTGTGCAGTCCTTTGAGCACGGGCAAAAACTATTTTTTCGAAAAGATAATCCGGCTCTTTAGTTTTTATTACTTTCGACAAAAACAATACTGCGCGGTAGTTAATTAAATTTTTTAATGAGCAGCCCATTATTTGTTTTGCCAATTCAGAGATGTGTGATCCTCTATCAACATTATAAATAAACCTTGCACAGCTATTATACGCTACATTAAGCCTTCTATGAGACTCTCCATCCATACCAGCAAATAACTCGCAGCCAAAGTAAAAGTTGGGTAGAATAAATGATTTGAATAGTTTCAACTTCACCTCAGATGACAAAAACTTGGTCGCAGGACTGAGACCCTGTAAGGCACCATATGTTTTTGCAACGATGTTGTTAATATGTTGATTCCAGCTGAGGTTGCTGTTGAAGAAAATTCCTAGGTTTTTTAGGCTATCAACATATTTTAATGGTGAGTTGTCTAACATGAGTGGAGGTAGAACTATATTGCTTCTACTTCTATTGATTATCATTGCCTTGGTTTTTGTAAGGTTCAGAGTTAAATGATTAATATGTGATATGCGGTTATATTGGGAAAACTCGTTGAAGGGCGTGGCACAGCACACAAAAATATAATGCGCTATAAAAAGAAAACTACTAAAGCAATCTTTCTGAATTTAACTGTAGGGAGTCTACTTGCTTTAAGGCACCTACGACCTGAAATTAGGCAAAATATCGAAAGTGCGGGTGGAACCTCCCATACAAGTAAGACACATTAAATGCTATTTCTCGCAAATGATACAACATATTTTGATGAAATTTTGTATACGGATCTGGATCAAGAGTATCTAAAGCATAAGAAATAGAAGGCTTTGTTTAATAATCGCCACGCCCACTTTTTTATCAAAATAAAAATTTTGGTTAATAACTCAGGCACAGAAAAAAAAAATGGAATGAACTGTTTAATTCTTATATGCAGCCTTATGTACTTTTTGACGTTGAATCCGTCTTCATCAGCAGAACTGTCATTATACCTGCAGGATTTTGAAATATCCTTGCTTGAAGTTGAAGAAAACGCTGTGTTCAGTCTTACAGCGTAGCTGCAAGAAAAGGTGAAATTCTTTTTTATTAATAGCATCGAACAGTTACACTCTTCCTTATCCAAATATCCTTCCGGATTTTTCCAATAGGATTCGTATTTTCCGAGTTATGATCCCTTGAAGATAAGATATGAGTATTTTTTCTTCGTATTGAGTGAAACTTTTTGAGTTATTATTCTCTATACAGAGTTTGTTCTCTGAGTAGAGGAAGTTAGATGGGCTTAAAAAATGGGTTAGCTAAGAGACATTAGTAAAAATACGTGTTTTGAAAGACACATAGTTTTGATATCCCTACCTAATGAGACGCAAAGCTATTTGGTGATATACTGTGCACAGCTAAAAATGTAGACGGTGGGTTAGTAACGAGATAAATACTAAACTTAAGAGTTGGATAATACTTATGTCTTATAAATCATATTGGAATTAAGAACTAACAAGTAATTCTTATCCAGTTGAATAGTTTGGAAAGCAGAAATGACCGATTTTAATGATCTAAGCTAATCCTATTTGTGTTTTAGTGTGGTTAACAAATTTTTACACCCGCTTATGATATGATCCACCTTTTTTTTTTTGTCGTTCAATATCAAACATCCTATATTTCGTCTAAAAGTTCAACACAACCTACTTTTCGTAACAAATTATGAAACATCCTACTTTTCGTAAAAAAGTTTGAAACGTCCTACTTTTCGTCCAAGAATGTAAAACATCCTATTTTTCATATAAAAGTATGAAACATCATACTTTTTGTTAAAAATTCTGAAACGTCCTACTTTTCGTCCAAGAATATAAAACAACCTACTTTTCGTAGGAGAATTGAATCATCCTACTTTTCGTATCATGCGTCGATTTGTTGTTGGCACTCCCGCAAAAACTCCAATCTCTATGGAATGAACCATCTAGATTAGGGTATCTCAACCGTTTTTGGCCACGCCCCCCATAACAAGTTCTTCACAAGCTCGCCCTCCCCCCTCCAAGTATAATTAACATCAAATCGAAATCACTTTTCAGTAAAACAGATTGGAATTGAGAGCCAATTTGGTTTGTTGGAAAACAAATCCGACTCCATCTTATTTGTCGAAATGCGGCAGATCTTGAGTTTGATTTAATTCCTATACTGAATAAAATTGGATTTCAAAAGTTTTTTTTTTTTGAACAACACGATTACGCCCACATATTTTTTATAATTTTCTTAGAGGGGATCAGCTGCTTAAGTTTTATGTACCTATTTGAAATAGTGATTTTCAATAATAAATGGAAAATTTCGGTCTAAAATAAAACCATTTTATTCCCTGGTCTATGATACATATCCTAGAAAAAAAAAATGTTTACAAAATCTTTACTAGTCGCTACAAAACGTAATTTTTTAAAAGCCTTTCATACGTTTAATTTCTTAGGTGACTCACTTGAGAAATTTTTGCCCATATGCCACATTTATTATATCAAAATGTTCGTACGGATCTCCGCTTTCCGTTAGAAGTCAAAACATCTACATAAATCCACCACTCAGGTGATTTCTATTGATCCGAATGTCATTAAGGCAAAAAGTATCACTTTTTTGGAGAATTTTGTGCTCTAACTTGCCGAAAATGCATTCAAAAGTACTGATTTGTTGGTAAAAGTTGTATTGACGAGACGAACAAAACCCCACCACCAAATGCAATAAAACTGAGTTTACTATCTGAAATTGTTTGACCAATATATTGTTGAAAAATTTATTTAAATAATGCTGAAATGCTTGGTTTACTATCGAAAAAAAAAAAAACATAAATCGATGTGCTGAAGAACCGTCTCAAGGTGCAAAACTTAAATGGCCTTTTCTCGAAAACCAGAGCTAACTTGAACAATCTGACCCATATGGTCTCTTATTTTGGCCTATATTTTAACCCCACAGCGTCAGATCCGAGTAAACTTTTGTCAAAAAAATTTTGTTCCACAGTGTTATGTGATTGAGAAATTATCCCCTAATAGTTCAATCTAAAATTGATCAACACTTGAAAAGTACTCAGAAAGACCAGTTGCGTTTTCTTAGCACGTAGCTCCAAGATTGCACAACGCAGCGATCTATTGGACTCTATCTATTGCTTCATTGCAGAGGGCATAAAGATCTTCAAAGGTCTTAGGTGCCACTATTAGCAAAATATCATCCGCGAAGGCTATCAATGCACTCTAAGCGGATAGACTGGCCCTCAAGACCACATCGTACTTACTAAGCATTTCAAAAATAGGAGCTCTGTAGTTCATCACGTTATACTCTACAATGATATTTACAAGCTTTAATAAGTGTCGTACGATAACACTATGGTTTAAAAATAGTTTGCAATTATTGGAAGCAGACCCCTTGGTCTTTTTTTTTATATCTCGTATGGTTATGAGCAAAATCAGTCTAGGTAATTTTTCAAAAACAAGAACAAGACGCTGATATAGATTCAAGACCAAAATCAAGACTTATAGTCTAAGACCAAAACTTGCTATGGTACAGTTGGCTTGGAAAGTCATGGCGAGTCTTTTAGGACTAATAAAGGATGCTGTTGATTGATAACAAAGATAAAGTTGTCGCCGTAACCGCAGAATACCACGCTTCAATCCTTAACTGGCTCAGGGAAGCCGTTAGAGAAATAACAAGTAAGGGCGTAAAATTTTGCCTGGCCAAACATTAAATACCCTACACTGCAGTATTTTTTAAATTTTGCTCATATGGGAGGTGCTACGCCCTACTGTCCGAGTTCACCCAGTTTTTGTTCAGAGGTTGCATTTATAGTTTTTAGTGTCTGAGTGTAAAACGTTTTCAGTATAGCGTTTTGAAGCTTTTGCTTATATGGGAGGTGCCACGCTCTTTTGTCGGAGCTCGTCTAGTTTTAGCTTAGAGCATTCATTTATAGTCTTTAGTATTTGAGTGAAGTTTAATTGGATTATCTCAAAAAACTCTTTCAGTATAGCATTTTTAAAACTTTTGCTTATATGGGAGGTGCCACGCCCCCTTGTCCGATTTCACTCAATTTTTGTTGAGAGCTTTTATTTATGATTCTTAGTGTCTCAGTCAAATTTGGTCTAAATATCTCAAAAAACGCTTTGAGTATAGCGTTTTGAAGCTTTTGTTTATATGGGAGGTGCTACGCCCTATTGTCCGAATTTTCTCAGTTTTTCTCAGGGCTTGCGCTTACAATTCATAGTATCTATGAGTATTTTGGTTGCATTGACGTGAAAAATACTCCTGAAATTGCATTTTGAATATATTCAAACCAAATTCGACTCAGACTCTAAGAATTATAAATGAAAGCTCTCAACAAAAATTGGGTGAAATCTGACCAGGGAGCGTGGCACCTCCTATATAAGCAAAAGTTTCAAAATGCTATACTGAAAGAGTTTTTTGAGATAATCCAACCAAACTTTACTCAATACTAAAGACTATAAATGCACGCTTTAAGCTAAAACAAGACGAGCTCGGACAAGAGGGCGTGGCACCTCCTATATAAGCAAAAGCTTCAAAACGCTATACTGAAAACGTTTTTCACTCAGACACTAAAAACTATAAATCCAAACTCTGGACAAAAACTGGGTGAACTCGGACAAGAGAGCGCAGCACCTCCCATATGAGCAAAATTTTAAAAATACTGCAGTGTAGGGTATTTAATGTTTGGCCAGGCCAAATTTTACACCCTTACTAGTTTGTTATTAAATTACAATTTTTTCCAAAAAGTTTTAAATTTATTCGAAAAAAGTATAAAATTTATTCCAAAAAAGTATAAAATTAATACTTCTTTTGGCATTGTTCTACATAAATACTTTTTGGTTTTAAAATTAAACTAAAATTTTTACTATGTAGTCTTTTTGTATACATAAATTGGGTTTCGGATAGTTTTTGAATAAACGATCTTTTCTGGTTTCAAAAAGGACAGTTTTGTAAGATTCCATCGTTAAGGATGGTATGCGTGAAGGACAGGGCAGCCCAAAGCATTTTCCAAAACTGATCGATTCATTTCGTGGCATGAGTGTTCTAAAACTCCCGATTCATACCAAAACCGAAATAGAAAAAACCTAAATTTATGCGTATATGTATATGTGCAATACACACGCACACACAAAAGGAAACGCAACCAAATTTTGATTATGTGCGTTTGATGTGGCGCGCTTTAGTTGCATTTGATGCATCAGTAGTGGTCGTGGTCCAGCTGCAATACATAGACCTCTATTTTTTTGTGTGGAATAGATGACAACGTTGTGCACTCGTACATGCCCTCTTTGACAAGCAACAACAACAATAACAACAGAAACCATAGGGAAAACTCGCGCGAAAAAAGTAGAAAATGCGCGAAAAACTAACGCGAAACAACGCAATGCAACGCAAATCAACGCATAGCTAAGCAAAAATAAAAGCATTTGGCGAATGTTACTGCATTGCACCAATACTGATGCAGCGCACACAAAAACACACACACACACATACACTTGTGTGCGATTTATATGAAAAAGTGCATTTTTCGCGTATGCAATCTCCTCCTTTTCGCTGCAGTTTTTGTGCTTCCAAACAAAAAAAAAATCGGATTTTCTCTTTTTTCTATAAAATGCACGGCAACGTATCACAACGCAGTGCGACGTGAGACGTTTTTTGTTCAAAAGTTTTTTGCATAAAATCGCAAGCACCACACGAAAATGCAAAAAAAAGCGCCGCAGAATGAGAAGGCGAAATTTTTTCGAGAAAAGTTTCGCCATTCCTGCTGCTCCTGCAGTTGTCAGGTTTGAGAAATTTACAACTCCTGCCTTCGCTTCACTTTTGGCTTGGCGCGCTAATGTCAGCTAAACCCGCATTTGGAATGCGGGCACCGAATGCTGCATCAAGTGGCAGCAGACACAGCGGAAGGTTGGCTGAAAGCTGCCAGCAGGCACAACTTTGATAGAGCCAGGACATGCAGCGGCAGCAAATGTGAGATGCAAAAATGTGCATTGAAAAAACATTTTTTCTTGTTTTCCTTTTTTCGCGCGCTGCAATTGTGCATCTTTGTTTTTGTTGTAGAAAAAAAGGACAAACAAAAAAAAAAAAAAACGCGCGCTTGCGTTTGAAAAACAACGCAAAAAAAGTACAAAAATGCTCCGCCTACTGTAGGGAATGCATTTGAGGGGGGCCATAAGTGACGGGGCGCCGTTTTGAAAATGCATTTTCGCTGCAACAAAGTAACTGCATTTTTACTTTGCCTACACTTTTATCTTTGCACATCGCTTGCAACGTCGGCTGCTGCATTTTCGCTGATAATGCCTGCTTGTATGGCTGGCGATTGGTATATCCTTGCGATATCCCTTTGTCAATTTATGCTGAACTCATTATCTATCACAGTGATGACCAAATGTGACGACCAGCATGACGGCGCGCAACATTCCACCATACGTATGTAATATTTTGAAATGAAAAACCAACAAAAAAGAACCTACTTTTCCCATATCCTTTGATATCCTTTTTTTGTTTTCTGACACATGCAGCTTGTTTTTTTTTGCTGTTGTAGTTGTTGTCGTTGTGTAGTTTTCAGCCATTGCAGTTTATGTTTTTTTGTTGTTGTTGTTGTTGTGTTCAAGGATAACAACAAATTGAAAGGTTGCACCATTGCACCAGCACTAAAAAGGGCCACATCAAACCGGAAGACTCTTGCTTTGACTTTGTGTATGTGCATCGGGTGCATCCTATTTTGAAAAGTTCAGTGTTTGAGTGTTTTAGCGCTAAAGTGTTATAAGGTGACCATTGCGTTAAAAATTTGCAATGTTTATCTTTATAGTGGCGCCTTGACGAAGCTTTTTGTAACCGAAAAATGTTGAGTAAATATAAAAATGTTGCGAAGATTGAAAAATGCTGACAAAATAAAAGGTTATGGAAACATGTTGCAGACGTCATAAAATGTTGCAAACCTTAAAAATATGTTAACAAAATAAAAGATTATGGAAACATGTTGCAAAAGTCAAAAGATGTTGCAAAGCTTAAAAAAATGTTGACAAAATAAAAGAATTTGGAAACATGTTGCAAAAGTCAAAAAATATTGCAAAGCTTAAAAAAATGTTGACGAAGTAGAAAAATAAGGCAACATTTTGCTAATGTGAAACATGTTGCAAAAGTCAAAAAATGTTCCATGTTGAAAAGTCAAAAAATGTTGCAAAGTTTAAAAAATGTTGCTAAAGTGAAAATTGTTTAAAAAATGTTGCGAACAAACCGAAAGCTGTTAAAATATGTTGCAAAGTTAGAAAATATGTTGCAAAGTTAGAAAATATTGCAGAACCAAATCTGTTACAAATGCAAACACAAAAAAAAAAAATATCTCAAAATTTCGGAAAAATGTCAAAAGAGTCGAAAATTGTTGAAGAAATCGAAAAATATAGCAAAAGTTGCAAATGTTGAAAAATAAGGCAACATGTTGCCAAAGTCAAAATTTTTTAAAATATGTTGCAAGCAAACCTACTCGTATAATAGTTAAAACTTGTTGAAAAGTTGAAAAATATTGCAAAATCAAATTTGTTGACATGATAAAAAAATGTTGCAAATGAAAAAAAAAAAAACACAAAAACAAAATTTACCATCATTTGGGAAAGTGTTAAAAGAGTCGAAAATTGCTGAAGAGATATAGCAAAAGTTGCAAATGTTGACAAAATAGAAAAATAAGAAGGCATGTTGCCAAAGTCAAAATTGTTTAAAAAATGTGGCAAACAAATTGATAATAGTTGAAACATATTGCAAAGTTGAAAAATATTGCAGGACCCAATATGTTGAGATCATAGAAAAATGTTACAAAAGCAATAAAAATTTATCAAAATTTCAAAAATTGTTGAAGAAACAAAAAACATATATTCTAAAGAATGGCATTCCGGTAAAGCAACAATGTTTCGCAACTTTATCTTGTGCACAAGTCCAGTTGGCCTAAAATTTCGCCGCGTTGAATTGGTATTTTGCGAGCGCGAGAGAGTCTGACGACTACTCTGCTGTCTATTGGTTTTTATTTTGAGTTTCTCATTTGTGCACACACTCTGCTCTCTCTCTCTCTCAAATGTATAAATGTATTGAGGATCACGTGTAAATATAGGAAAAATCTTAAACATGTGTTAGTAAAATTTTAATTTTCATGTTTTTGTTGTACAACAAAACGAAAAAGTGTACTAAAGTAGTAGAAGTAGTGTCCTTTCAAAACTTTGATAAAATTGGTATTTTTTCATTTTCAATGAATGTGATGCCTACAGTCGGTATGTAATCAACTTATTTATATGACAACATGAATTTTATGGAGACTTAAGACGTAAACCTGGAATTTCAAACAAATCAAATTTAGTTCAACCAATATGTAATTATTTTGTATTTTTTTTTTAATTGGTCCAAAAATCGAAGGATTGGCATTCTTTGCTCATCATCGTTTTTTGCTGTAGAGGAGTTCCGATAAGATTTTTGAGTTCACAAGAAAGTGTTATTTATTTTTATTTATTTATTTATTTATATTAAAACCCGTGCAACGCCGGGTACAACAGCTAGTTAACTATAAAAAAGTTAGTACAACTCTACATTAAAAATAATTGTAACATTTTGCAAACCATTTTTTCTAAACTAATTTGAGGTCGCTGAACACGAAAATCTCACTTGTTTTTTAGTAATTTAAGCCGTTCCCGAGTTATTGGGACATTTCTATTTTAGAGATTATAGCTTCATATACATCAATATATTTGACCACGTTTACAAAGAATGAATAATGGCGCATCTAACGAGTGCACCAATGATTACGCTCCGAACAAAATTAACTGAGTTATAGAAAGAAAAACTCAGATTTTTTTAAAAAAATTTAAAATTTTTCAGATCAAAGTAAAATGAAACACTTAGTTTTCCGCATATATCGTTTCCAAATATTTCGCAGTTTTATACAATGGTACATTTAATTGCGAACATTTTAAGCTTATGCTGAGCAAAATCAAATGAAATTTCGAGAAGATATTAAGGTTTTAGTGCAATGGAGACATTTCGATTTCTTCCAAAAATTTGTATTTTTGATACAATTGCAACATGATCCTCAATGTTCTTCTACAGAAAATGATGAGAAGTTGTCTAGAGCATCTTCAAAATGTTCAATAAGTGTATAGTGGCCGATCGGAAGCCGAAAAATTGGATCTGTTGACTTAGGTTGAATATTTTGAAAATGCTCTGGACAACTTCTCATCATCCTTATTGCACTAAATCTTTAATATCTTCACAAAATTTCATTCGATTTTGTTAAGAATAGGCTTAAAATGTTTGGAATTTAATGTGTCATTGAATAAAATTACTAATGAAATCTATTTAGAAACAATATATGCAAAAAACTTAGTGCTTCATTTGACGTTGATATGAAAATTTTAAAAATTTTTTTAAAAATCGAAGTTTTTCTTGCTATAGTTCATTCAGTTTTGATCGGAGCATAATTATTGGTATACTTGTTAGAAGCGCCATTACTCAGCCTCTTAAAGTGACAAAATAACATCGATCAAACTTGGCGTTATACAAAAATATTGTGGTATATGAAGCTATAACCTCGAAAATAAAAATGTCAAAATAACTCGAAAATGCTCCAAAGAAATAAAAAATAAGTGGGCTCTTCGTGTTCAGCGACTCCAAATTAGTTTAGAAAAAAAAAATAGTTTGCAAAATGTTACAACTATTTTGAATTTAGTGTTTAGTCACTTTTTATAGTAATTGCTTAAATAAAGAGTAAATCAAATGCACTGACAAATTTTTGGTAAACTTACTTTTTGTCAAATTACTGGTGAGCACTGACTGAATAAAAAAAACAAAGTTTTTAATATAAATTTAACGACTGATTTTTGAAAAAAGGTCGAAAAACGGTACATTTGAAATGCTGAATTTGAATTTGGTCTCAGAATTGCTCCGTCGCTTATGGTTTTAGGGATATTCTAACCTAAAGTTAAAAAAACCGATTTTTTGAGGTTATATAGATTACGCACGAAATGGTTTTGATATTTTCTACTAAGTGCATCATTTAGCACAATACTTCGTCTTCAAAATGAGCTGCAAAACGGTTGTATGTTAGTTTTTCTTTAAAAGCAATGATCATTTCAAAGACATGGTAAGAGTCAAAAATCATATGAGAATCCACTTCTGAAAAAAATTGCTTTTTAGCTTACACATTTTGGGTCATAGAAACTTCAAATTACCGTCATTATTTTTTGTCTGGAAAAGAATTTTTATGCAATTTTGATAAAAAAAAATATTACATCCCTAAAATTCGGATTTTGAATTAAGAGACTATGTGACATATGCGAAAAAAGTGATGATATCGGCCTTAGCTCGGTGAATTTTTACCCGATTTTCATAGAATATATTTTTCTATAGAGCTTAAACTCTTAACTTTCAAGTAAATTTAATTAATTATTTAAGTACAAAAATTATACCTTGCTCTGCTAATTCTGTCCAAAACTTAAAATTAAAGAAAACGTACCAATTAGAAATTTTTTAATAATTAAGAAATTACAAAAATAAAATGTATTTTTCTTGCGTGAAATAGCCCATTTATACATATAATTTTCTAAATCTAAAGAGCTTAATTAATCCAATTGTAAAGTTTTTTGATTCTATTTGATCATATTGTAATATAAAAAAGTTGAAAATATACCGACTGTAGGCTTCTCATTCATTGAAAAATGAAAAATACTTCTTTTATTGAAATTTTTAAATTTCTACCGCAATGTATGAGAGAGATCTGCACAAATGAGAAACTCAAAATAAAAACCAATATGGCAGCAGAGTATTTCTCAGTTGCCTAACAGAATTGCAGAATCTCGTCGGATTCTCTCTCGCTCGCAAAATTTTAATTTAGTGCGGCGAAATTTTAGGCCAACTGGACTTGTGCACAAGATAAAGTTGCGAAACATTGTTGCTTTACCGGAATGCCATTCTTTAGAATATATGTTTTTTGGAAGAAATAGAATATGGTGTAAATGTTGACAAAATAGAAAAAAAAAAAATGTTGCCAAAGCCAAAATCAGATAATAGTACATAGAAATATGTTGCAAGGTCGAATAATGAAATGTTGCAAAATCGTCAAAACAAATAGAAATATTTATATTATTGCAAAACCAAAAAAGGGCTCTTGTTCAAGAAATCGCAAAATTTTAAACAAAGAAAATTGTGCGAAAATCCAAAAAATTGATACCTTCAAAAATGTGCAAGAACCATTTTTTTGTTGCGAGGTTCAAAAAATGTTGCAGAGCTTGTAAAGAACACAAAAATGTTGCAAAGTTTTGGAAATGTTGAAAATTGTCATTCAGCAAATATGGAAGTATGATAATGTTACTTGAGAACTGCTGAAAATTGTTAAGAAATGTTGAAAAGACCAATAAATAATACAAAAAAGCTTGAAAATTGTTCTTAATTGTCTAGACATGTTGCAAAAATCGAAAATGTTGCAAAGACAAAAAAATGTTGTAAAGTGAGTGAAATGCTGAAAATGGCTTAGACATGTTAAAGATCGAAATTGTTGCAAAGGTCAAAAAAAGTTGCAAAGCTTGGGAATTATTGAAAATTGTTTAGTAAGGTTGCAAAAATCAAAAAAAACCTTGCATAGCTTGGAAATTGTACCGACGCTTTGCAAAGATCGTAGTTTTTGTAAGAACAAAAAATGTTGCAAAATTTGGGAAATGTTGAAAATTGTTAAGATATGTTGCGAAGATCTAAAATGTTACAAGCAAAGAAAAAATGTTGCAAAGCTTGGGAATTTCTAAGGGATGTTGAAAAGATCGAAAGTGTTGCAAAGACCAATAAATGTTGCAAAGTTTGGGAAATGTTGAAAATTATTTAGAAATGTTGCAAAGACCAATTAGCAATATATCAAAGCTTGAAAATTGTTCTAAATTGTCTAGGCATGTTGCATAGCTTGGAAATGGTTGAAAACTCTTTAGACATGTTACAAAAATCGAAAGTGTTGCAAAGATCAAAAAATGTTGTGAAGATTTGAAATTGTTTCGACTCGTTGCAAAGATCGAAATTGTTTTAAGAACCAAAAAATGTTGCAAAGTTTGGGAAATGTTGAAAATTGTTAAGGCAGGTTGCAAAGATCGAAAATGTTGCAAAGGCCAAAAATGTTGCATAAATTGGGAATTGCTGAAAATCGTTTAGAAATGTTGCAAAGACCAAAAAATTTTATAACAAAGCTTAGAAATTGTTCTAAATTGTCTAGACAATCGAAAATCGAAATGTTACACAGACAAAAAATGTTGCAAGGACAAAAAAATGTTGCAAAGTGTGTGTAAAGGTTGAAAATGTTGCAAAGATCAAAAAAAGTTGCAAAGCTTGGAAATTGTTGAAAGTGGTTTAGTCATTTGGCAAAAATCAAAAATGTTGCATAGACCAAAAAATTTGGCAAAGTTTGGGAAGTATTGAAAATTGTTGAATTATAATGCGATGGTTGAAATATGAGGCAAAGGAATGGATTTTGATGAAAAGTTTTGCATAATTTAAAGGTGTTAAAAATAATAATGTTGCAAGTGCCGAAAAATGTTGCCAAGATTGTTTAGGAGTTGCCAAATTTAAAAAAAAAGGTATTAACAAAGTCAATAACTAATGCAAAGATTTGAAATTCGTTGCTGCAGCCAAAAAAGTTGCAAGTTTTGAATATTGCTGGACAATGGCCAAAACTTTTCACGAAAATCGAAGATGGTTGGAAAAGGTTGCTAAAATCAAATTTGTTTATGAAAATTAAACAATGTTGCAAAGGCTGAAAAAAGTTGCAAGGATTAAAAAAATAATGTTATTAATGCAAATTGTAGATTCTTTTTGAAATACTCGAAAAATGTTGCTAAAATCGAAAAATTTTATACTTAATTTCTAAAACCAGCGAAAAGTGTTAAGAAATTAAAAAAAAAAAATTTATGTAGAAAGGAACCCACGTTCTTATGTTTTTATTTTCTAGTCGTTTTTCTACATTTCTTCAGGGTGAATCTTTTTTGAATATTTTGTCATTTCGTTTTTTGCCAAATGCTGGTCACCTTAATACGTGTATGCTCTTGATTGTGCTTTAGACCCACTTTGACGTTGCATTCAACATTTTCTGTTACTGTTGTTGTTGTTGCTGATGTAGTTAGTTGTGTATTTTGTTTTTGTTGTATTTGAACAGAATTTTGTTGTTGCAAACGAATATTAATGGAATATGTTTTGCTGTTTTTATTGTAATTGCAATCGTATATTCTTTGTTGTTGTTGTTTTTTTTATATATTTTGAAAACAAAACTTTTTTATCTGCTGATTTCGATAAAAAAAAAAAACATACAGTATGTGTACAGCATTCAGGCGCAAAGGAAAAAATCACAAAATCAAAAAAAAAAAATTTTAATTTTTTTATGACGTTCAATTGCACGTCTATACGAATCGATAAAGCCAGCATGGCGAAAAGGACTCAAAGCCAATTGCAACAACAACAACAACAAGAGTATATGGGCTTCTTTAATTTATCTAAGGTGGGGGACCGAATTGAACTTTATGACCATAGCTGCGGGCCCAATATCAATGAATATAGAAACTTTTGCATTGGCATGAGCGCAAGTGTGGTGAATGAAGGGGTTTGGGGGTAAGCGGTGAATGCAGCTTGCGGGAAACTGTTCCACGACCACCACTACTTCACATTAAGGCTAGAAAATGCATTTTTGATTATGATGTGAAGTTCAATAAATTAGTTAGCCTGTGTATCCTTTGTGCCGGACACAAAAAGGATTAAATGTTGACGGATGACTTTATGCGCGAAAACTGATGGCGGAATTAATGAGGATAATATTGAGCGCATTGAAAAAAAACCATTGACGTGTTTCTTTTTTTCATTTCATTATGTATGCAGTGTTTCAAAGAGATCAAATCAAAACAGAAAAAAAAAATATTACATGTTGTAAAAAAATAAAACTGATTTTTCTTTTTAATTTATTTATTGCAGATAGGTATTTAACAAAAAACAAAAAAAAAAAAAATGGTTTTCATTTAAGTCTCTCTTGACATTTAGTTTTTGTTAATTAGTTAGTTGTTTTTATTTAATAAGTTTTTTACTACAAAATATGATGGAAATTCTCCGAAAATGATGTTATCTATTTATTCTATTAATAGTGTCGAGATTTCGCTATAAATCGAAAATTGACTTTAAAACACACAAAAAATGAGAGAAAGCGAGTAAGACTTTTGTATATTCATCGCACAACAGGGCACATGTAGAGGGCACCTTCTCCCAAAAGCTCGAAGAAAATATGTTTATAAGTACATTAGATAGTATCACAAAAAAAAAGTTCGAATGACAGCCTCCAGTTTGAAAGCTAATATTGTTTTGTTTTTTATATGTATCTTCGTCATTTGACGTCCAATCAACAAGTATAGTATATCGTTGTAAATGCCTCAATATGGGCTACATCAATAATAGAAATCATTTATCTCAGATTTCTTTTTCGACAAGTTGTACTCATTTCCTCAGTTTCTACCACCCTAAGGTGCCAAGGGCACATCATAAAATTCAAGTCCGTACAGAATCATAAAATTCATCTCTGCAAAGTTTCCTCAAATTGTTGAGAAAGACCAAGACCAAGACCAAGACCAAGACCAAGACCAAGACCAAGACCAAGACCAAGACCAAGACCAAGACCAAGACCAAGACCAAGACCAAGACCAAGACCAAGACCAAGACCAAGACCAAGACCAAGACCAAGACCAAGACCAAGACCAAGACCAAGACCAAGACCAAGACCAAGACCAAGACCAAGACCAAGACCAAGACCAAGACCAAGACCAAGACCAAGACCAAGACCAAGACCAAGACCAAGACCAAGACCAAGACCAAGACCAAGACCAAGACCAAGACCAAGACCAAGACCAAGACCAAGACCAAGACCAAGACCAAGACCAAGACCAAGACCAAGACCAAGACCAAGACCAAGACCAAGACCAAGACCAAGACCAAGACCAAGACCAAGACCAAGACCAAGACCAAGACCAAGACCAAGACCAAGACCAAGACCAAGACCAAGACCAAGACCAAGACCAAGACCAAGACCAAGACCAAGACCAAGACCAAGACCAAGACCAAGACCAAGACCAAGACCAAGACCAAGACCAAGACCAAGACCAAGACCAAGACCAAGACCAAGACCAAGACCAAGACCAAGACCAGGACCAAGAGCTCCAAGTATAAGTACATTAGATAGTATCACAAAAAAAGGTTCGAATGACAGCCTCACAGTTTGCTTCGCCATTTGACGTCCAATCAACAAGTATAGTATATCGTTGTAAATGACTCAATATGGGCTACATCATTAATAAAAGTCATTTATCTCAGATTTCATTTTCGACTAGTTGTACTCATTTCCTCAGTTTCTACCACCCTAAGGTGCCAAGGGCACATCATAAAATTAAAGTCCGTAGAGAATCATAAAGACCTACGCCAATTAATTTTTTATTGTTAGATAATGGTTGTAAGTTTCGAAGCTTAACTCAATATTCACTAGATGACGCTGATTAACGAACTGTATTTCTTCCACGTGTAAATCTATAATAGGAACAGTGGTAAATTTTACGGTTCGATAATACAAATGAGATTTTTTTCTTAGTAGGCTTTGCTCTTTTGCTAAGCATTAAATGTTTAGAATGCATGAAAGAATACGTGAAAGTTTTTTCAACATTTTTAGAACTTTTTAAAATGCTTTTTTCTTAAGATTTGTTGAAAAATTAGAAAATGTTTCGAAAAATCTAAAAAAAAAAATTTGAGTTTTTAAAAAGCAGTCTTTCTAAGAAATGTGCAAAAATCGCAAATTTCGCAACCCTCTATGTTAACAACAAATAACACCAGAGCAAAATCCTCGCACATTTATAACGCTAGGCATCGGTAACACAAAAGGCCAAATCGGTCACATCATACTTTTTTACCTGGTACAATTGGCGTATTTTACTTCAAAACTCATTAATTATTTTTTTAATTTTTTTTTTTTTGGAAATTGAACTAAACAGCATGTTAGTTAATGAGGTTTGTCTCTAAACCGACGAAATGTCTCAATATAAAAGAAAAAAGAAACAAAATTTCGTTGCAATAATACGAATTTTTCGACTTTGCGAATAGGCCTGATATTATATAATTCGTATAATTGGACGTAGACTGTATACTTTTTTGAGTTTGGTTAGCTTCAATGTTTTTATATAGGGTGCAAATGACAAGGTTGCAAAGCTTCTGGGAGTTGATAGAGGAGGCCTAGACCAATAAAAAATTGCACCCCTAAGGAGTATAGAACCAAAAAACTGGTTTTCTGACATTTTTTTATAAAAAAATGTTTTTTGGGTGTACGAAACTTTAAGCTAGTTGTATGAAGTTTTTAAAAGTGCATGTGGCTTATGGGGTTTGAAAGAATTTCGCAAAGTTCTGGACCTTTCAATTAGATATTTTACATTTTTTTCCTATTTTTTGACTTTGGCGGCGATTTTAGTATAAAAAAGACCTTTGAACATACCCTTTTATATTTTTTTTTTTTTAATTCATGCTAAACTTCTCCAAATTCGTTGGTACATTTGTCATACCTATTTTATTATTTTAGGTCAGAAAAAATACTTTTCAAGAACAATCCATCTGAAGGCTGCACTAGATATGCAGTAATGCGTGTTTTGTTGCATAAAAGTATTTTTTTCTGATTTCAAATCAAAAAATTGGTATGATAAATGTACCACCGAATTGAAGAAAATTTAACAAGAATTCCAAAAAAAGTTATCAAAGGGTTTATTAATAGGACATTTTTCTTACTCAAATGATCATCAAAGTCAAAAAATTGGAAATAAAATTAAAATATCAAATTTAAAGGTCCAGAACTTTCCAAAATCTTTTACAGCCCTAAAAACCAAACAACTCGGAAAAACCTCATACAATTAGCTCAAAGCTTTTATAAGAAAATTTTCTCTAGAACGTTAGGGTGAATCAAGAAAATGTTTTTTGTAAAACAAGTCAGAAAATCAGTTTTTTAGCTACAACTCCTTAGTGGTATGTTTTGAAGCTCCTGCGCCAGGTGCAATTTTTTTTAGTCTAGGGCTCTTCTATCAAATTCCAGAAGCTAATTTTATCGTTTACACCCTGTATATATGATATTAGGCCTTATCATGTCTGTAGCAATTTTATTGTTTTCTCCAAAGGGAGCATTTCTTATCGTAAATATTTCTAGAATGGAAATTCCATTTCGAGCATGTATACTTTTTTCTACCAATGCCAAAATATTTCTTCCCAAACCTTAGTAAAATGTTCCTTTCCACCAAATCTTTATTTGCGATTAAAGGTAGTCAGAAAAAAAATTCTAGAGAATGTTTATTGGTGAAAAGGCTTCTAGTGCCAGCGCAATATATCTCGAATTAGTGTTCAAAAATAACTACAACTGAGTGAAAATATTCTTCAGAATTGAGTTGACAGGATGGGCCATATTCAATTTAAATAAAATAATACTCCATGACTAATTTGAAATGTTTGGACTTTTCAATAAAGCAACAAACTTTGAAAAATATTGTTATACATAGGTACTCCTGTTACTTGAACGTTGTTTATTCCTTAGAAATTTTAAAAAGAAAACCAATAGTTGGCCCACCCTTTGCAAACTTTTTACGAGAAAACGAATTACAGATATAAAAAACCGACATCATTTGTAAGAAAATTTAAATCACACATGCCACATGTGCACTTTCCAACCAACACCCCCAATACTTTCTGCCACAACTTAATTTCTGGCTCTCACACCATACGCACAAATGAAATTTATTTTGGAAAAACAACATCAGAATTAACAGCAAAAAAAAAAAACAAATACCTACAAGTTTACATTTCATTTCATTTTATAGGACGTATCCTCTTCTTCTTCCTTACATTTTCCAAAAGAAAAACTTTTGCCAACTGCAAACTTGTAATAACTTCCATCAATTTTGTTACTTCTGCAGCTGACTTTTGGCCAAAAATTGCAATTTTAAATTGCATTTTCAACACCGTGTGTGTGTGTGTGTATGCGTGTGAGTATGTGTGTGTGTGCAAGCAACACTATGCTCTCGCACCCATTCGTCATATTTCTAGAAGGAGCCCCCAAAGTGCCAGAAAATAAAACCGTTTAATCAAAATCCAATCTAGACAATTTCTGTGCAATGAACGACGAATGCACTTGGTGTTGCAGGCGCATTTGTCGACGTACGAAGTTACCATGTGCACTCTCAACTCCCGACACCTCACTTCCCCCACCCATTTGCACATGCAATTTTCTTGTGTGCATAAAACTTTTTAATTTCAAATTTAGAGCCAAGAAATAAAATCCATTTACCCAGAATACACTTTGGATTTCATTTTGGTCTACTCCTTTTTTTTAATTTCTCTGTACGGAATGCATTTTTCGTAGGTCTTTTGCCTTTCGTAGGTATCTTTAGTTTGAGTTTTTGTGTGTGTGTTTGTGTATGTTCCAACTAACTCAGTCGTACACACGTCATTATCGACATTGGCCCATCGTTCTTAATAGGCTTTTTTGTTGTTGTTGTTTTTTCCTTAAATTTATCAGACAGACGCAATTAAGTTGAAATTTCCTTAGGCGCGTCGACTTGTTGTCTTGCATTCCTTACTTGCATACTACAACTTACAACTTGGTAATTTTCGATAACATACATTTATAAATATTACAAGCACTTTTTTTCTCACTAAGATATGGATAACAAATTTATTTTCCTTATGAGTTCCAAAAATGTCCAAAAATTTTGTAAACTTCAAAACATTTGGAATTTTAAAATTTTGTTTAAAGCCCCTTCTGTTCCTTAATATGAAAAGTCATCGGCAAATCTTATGAGTTGTCTGATGAGGCGGAATAAAAAAAAACAATAGTAAGGGTGTAACCTTTTCCCTGGCCAAAACCATTTGTTGTTAAAATATTGGATAAAGTTGGCATTTTTAGTCATTTTCATGAAAAGGGTGTTTTTTCAAAAATTTATACCTTACACCAAAGCCAAAATCGGAGACAAAAAAGTTTTCACCTGGCGTGTTTTGTTTCTTATATGGGAGGTGCCGGTCTATAACTTAATTCGTGCGGTTTTTTTTTTTCAAAATTTGAACGTTTATTTAAGGAAAACATGTACAATAGTATCATTCAAAGTATTGTCCATCGTTAGCCACTACTTTTTTGCATCTTTCTGGTAACATATGGATTCTGCGCCAAAAGAACTGCACCGGTTTTGAGGCCAAAAATGAATCAAGCCAATTTCTGATACCCTGTTCTGAAGTGAAGCGTATCCCGGTGAGAGCGTTTTGCATAGACCGAAATAAATGATAGTCGGACAGCAAGGTCCGGGCTATAAAGCGGGTGAGCCAAAATTTCCTATCCAATATTTTCCAAATAGTACTTAACCGTTCTTCCAACATGTTGCCGAGCGTTGTCATGTTGAAAAATTATGACTTCGTGTCTGGTCGCATATTCCGGTCGTTTTTAGGCTATGGCTCTATTTAAACGATAGAGGTCACCTGTGAGCATTACAGAGCATTACCTTGGCACCATGGATATTTGACTTTGGCTGGGAAGGTCCTGGTTGTCCGGGCTTCACATATGAATGTGTGCGTTTCGGGTTGTCGTAATGGATCCATTTTTCATCCCCAGTCACGTTCCGATGCAAAAATAACTTTCGGCAGCAGTTCGACATATTTGAGTGAAAAAAAAGTATTGTTGTTTACGCTTCAAATGAATGACATTTACTGAAATAGGCGCACAATGACAGTAGCTTTCCAACGCATGTTTGGAATATTGGAACGATGGAATAGTAATAAAGTACCGCCATCTCTTAGCAAACCGCACGAATTATGTTATAGACCCAATATTAATACTTAAACGATTTGTATGCCAAGTGGATTTGTAATCATTCCAATTTGGTTTGAATTTTACACCCAAACTATTTTCTGTGCAGAAAACTATCAAAATGGTATTCATGTTCTACACCTAAGAAATTTCGTCAAATACATTTGTATAGCCTGCGAGATATAACGGAAAGTGCCAAAAAAATTTTTGCTTAAAAAAAAGGCATTCTAAATTCTATGATTACCCTTAAAAATTTGAAAGATGATATATTAAAAAATTATGCTAACATTTTTTTTTTATGTAACCAATAATCCAAAATCTCCTAAGTAAAACGACATGCTTCGAAATCTTGGCAAAATAAGTAAGAGATAAAGCAAACAGAAACTTAAGTTTACAGATATTTTGGATATTCGAGATAACAAGACAAGATTATTTTTAGCTATACAACGGTTGGTACTAAGGTGGTTGAAAGTTGTTGCCTTTCTCTTCAAAACTGAAATTTAATCATGTCGATATCTCTTTTTTCCTCTGAAATATCGTAAACAGAAAAACGTTTTTATTGCTCACTTTTAACTTTATAGGAGAAAAAAAAGATATCTAGACCAGTAACATTATATACTGGCTATACACATTTGTATGTGAGTCTGGCACTAATTTCAAATTTTATAAAACCTATACCAATCAATAGGGAATTTTGCTCTGAACAACATATAAAAATTGGTCCTTCAAATTTTTCCAGGAAATTATGGAAATTGGGGTTTTCCCCGTGAATTACCAGTTAAAAAAATTTGATGTTTCCAATTTTAGTAAAACATATTTGATAATGTTTCACGATCCAGATACAAAATATTTTTACAGTTCAAAGTCTGGTTTGCGAGCTAGAGTGCTTTTCAAATTTGTCTCATCACCAGGTTACAGGTGAGTTACTTCAAATCCGGCTACCCAGTTTTAAAAAGAATTTAACCCTGAACAATATATCAAAATGGGTTCTAGCAGTTTTTCCAGGAAATGATGTGAATGTCGTTGTAAACACTTATTGCTCTCTCTCTTGTTCAACGAATCATGACCTGCGATCCTTAAATATATCGCAGTCGACTCCCCGCTTCAAGTATGACAAAGTTAGTGCACCATTTGTCGAAATATTTACAGAGAAAAAAATTATGACACAAATAATTCATAAAAGTGATATTTTTTAGCATAAACGTACTCAGAACGTTTTGACGTACGACCATCATTTGTGTTGTTTACAGTGACTTGAAAAAACAATTTGGCAAAAAAATGGAATTAACTCGTGCACATTTTCGTGCGATCATTTTTCACAACTTTCGACGTGGATTATCACGACAAGAGTGCATCGATGAACTTAAATCTTTGTATGGCGATGAAGCACCATCCTATAGCACTGTGAAAAACTGGTTCAATGAATTCAATCGTGGCCGACGCGCGCTCAAAGACGAATTCCCGTGAAGGTCGTCCAAAACCGGCCGTTGTGCCAGAGAACATTGATGCCATGCGTGAACTGATAATGCAAGATCGTCATGTGACATACCGTAAGATAGAGGCATCCTTGGGCATTCCTCCCACTAGCATACAGTCAATATTGCATGAACACCTGCCCGTAAAAAAGGTTTGTTCTCGTTGGATCCCGCACAATTTGACAATCGCTCAAATAAAGGCTTGTGTCGAATGGTGCAAAGAAATGTTGAAAAAATACGATCGCGGAGCTTTAAAAGACGTTTATATGATCTTCACAGGTGACGAATCATGGATCTATGCCTATGAGCCCGAAACAAAACAGCAATCGACCGTGTGGGTCTTCGAAGACGAGCCAAATCAAACGAAAGTTGTTCGTGGAAGAAGCACTTCGAAGCAAATGGTCGCCTGTTTCTTCGGCAAAACTGGTCATGTGGTGACTGTTCCTTTTGAACAACGTAGGACGGTCAATTCTGAGTGGTACACCACAATTTGTTTGCCTGAAGTCTTCGGAGAAATTCGAAAAACAAACAAGAGAAGACGAATCATTGTTCACCATGACAATGCGAGCTCTCACACATCGGCTCAAACCAGCGCCTTTTTGACAAGCCAAAACGTCGAACTGATGGGTCATCCACCGTACAGCCCTGACTTGGCACCCAATGACTTCTTTCTATTTCCGCACATCAAGAAAAAAATGCGTGGTCAACGATTTTCGTCGCCAGAAGATGCTGTTGAAGCGTTCAAAAACCATGTTTTGGAGGTGTCTCAATCGGAGTGGAAAAAGTGCTTCGACAATTGGTTTGAGCGCATGCAAAAGTATATAAATCTTGCTGGAGAATACTTTGAAAATCAATAAAACCATTTTGGATGATAAATATTCGCATTTTCATTATAAGGCCAGAAATATATCGAGCAGCCCACGTATAAGTGAATTTAAAAGATATTGGAACTACATATTTGTGAATTGATTCCATATAGTTCGGTGATCGAACTTTGAAAAACCGATAACAATTATTTTAACGAAAAAGTTTCATAATAAAATATATGATTTCTTTAGAAAAACTGCTTCAAAGCTAATTCCCCTCCGACAAGTAGGTGTATGGGTATTTCGCCTCAGTCCTTAAGCCAATTGAATCATGAATGCTGAATTTTAATCAGGAATTTTTTGAATTTTTCAATATTTTCCTTCTATAAACGTTCAGTTCATATCAAAAGATATATCACTTATATTTATGAGACGAAATTCCAATTAAACTGAACTACTTTCATTGAGGCGAAATGTGGCATAACAATAATTTGTACATACGCACATTAAATGTCCAAGTCTTGACCTCAAAATTAAAATACACAAACAACAACAAACGAATGTTGTCACCTGAAGACACTGAAGGGTGTGTTTCAATGACCAGGTGATGACTTAAGAGTTTTACCTTTTTAATTCAATTTTTATACAAATTTTTTTTTTTTTTTTGTGCTTAACAATTTAACAATTGGACATACGAACTGAATGTCTCCAAGGACTTCTTTGTAAAATAGAAGTAAACGAATTTTTTGGGAGCTTCCATGAGTGACATACAATACACTAGATGCATGTTATAAAGAAATTTTTTTGGAAACAGGAAATCAGACATTCGTGATGTTTAACGTATGTATGGGATGAATTTTTTCATAAAGAAAACTGTGTGCTTTATGTCCTCTAAGAAGAAAAAAGGTGAGCAGCTAACGCCTTCACATCTCTTCGGCGTATTGCCGATTCATTGATTTGCTGCAGGAACGTCTTCTAAACAAGCCTTGAAATATAACTTCTAGATCAGTCCACAATTTTTTGTATATTTGACACACTTCCCGCATGGAATTGCCTATAAGTTTGTAGTAGAAATTAAGTAAAGGTGCGGTTTTACCCAAACACACAAACAAATACTTAACACACTTGCAAACATACATATAGTTATATGTATGACTTTTATGATATTGACGCTATGCAAATATTTCAAGTCACTCCGTAAGGATTTCATTATCCTTATCAACATTTACAAGTAAATGAAGACGACACACCACACACAACAAGAAGTCACAAAATTAAAAAAAAAAAAAAATAAAAAATTTGTCCTGTGTTGGCGACGACAATGAAATCGTTAAAAGGCGACACAACATTTATTGTCTCGCAAGGATATGCACAACTTGGAGTCTCGTAGTAAACGTAAACACGCTTATATGTGTCCTTTTTTTTGTTGCTAAAACTACTTTAATTACAAATAAGAGTGTGAAGAAAATGGCAGAAAGTAAAATATGTACCTAAGTACTCTGTAGTTTAGTAGTCTAAATAAAAGGAGGATATTATGCTATTATCCTTGTAATACGATACTGATTCTAGAGAACACAAGCATGCTGATTGGAGAAAAAAATTTTGGCATAAGATGCAGCATAAAAATATATGTGCCATTATCAGACCGATCATCATCAACTTGATCGTTTCTGTATCAACAGATTCCGCAAATACTGGTTCACTGGTCAAAATCCCAAAAAAAATTTGACGTATCCCAGTCAAATTGCTCGCGAGAATCCCTCTGAATAAAGTCAAAAACAAATTTATTTTGACCCTTAAAAAAGTATCGATATTTTCTCTATTGAAATTGTGATGGCTCTATGTAGTGTTACAAAACTCTTTAGGAACGTTCTGTTGCTTCAACGCGCGTCTCGTGAGAACTATGCACGTAGGCGCTTAAGCCGCACCTCAGCAGGGTTTTCAATTTTTGTTGTTGTTCTTGTTTTTATTATGTCTTGTTTACAATGTCTTGTGTGCCATTTTCTTCATTACCACCCACCCATATGTATTGTAGTGTTATCCTTTTGGCGTCATGTGTATAAAAATTAAAAAATGAGGTCGATTTTTCTTTGTCCCAAAAGAAAAGAATTGTTTGTGTTTTTTTTAGCAACAACGTTTTATTACGTTTTCTTTTCTAACATATTCTAGCAAGCGTCCTTCTACTTATATCCCTTTCGCCAATGTGTTTTATTAATGGAAATGTCTGGTCACCAATGCCACTTGACATTTATGTGTTCGCATATCGTTTGCAGTAATTAAATAATGTCGCATGTTCGAGAATTTCTTCATTTACCACTCGCACTAAGTATATGAGGACACATTAAGAAAGTTGCAAATTATGCATTGCATAATTTAAGGCAGAATAGCGTGTTTAGAGTAAGCAAGTAGTACTTTTCTTATTTTCTTTGAAGTTAGTTGTTATAATGGATATTTTAAAATTGAAGAAGCAGAATAAGATATGGAATATACTGAAATAATCTTTGGAGAAAAACACAGTTCTTCTTTCCTAGCAGCTACAAAAATAAAACTATGAAATTACTTGTGTGAAAAATTAGGTTTTTAAAGTGCTCAGATATTTTGAATATTTTGGCTTGGCCAAAAGTTAAATACCCTACCCTACAGCATATTGTTTTACTTTCTCGAATATTGCATGTAATTCAGAATTTTGAAAACTTCTACGCCCGCTTACCCTTGCTCTGAGCTTGCACTGACTATTTCTAGTGACTGTGCGAAATTCGGTTGCATCTTCCGCTAGAAAATTTTGTCTAATGAATAGTTTTTATCACTTGCCATTTTTAAATCATGACAATTTCATTGTTATCTCATTTTTATCTCATGACATTTTTATCTCATGACATTTTTCTATAATTATACTAATTTTACGAACTTTAGTCATTATTTGCAAGAATCTAAAATTCTATGCATTTTTCAACTTAGAAAATCATGACAATTAGGATTAGAGAAAAAAAACTACTAAGCATGGCTATGGTGTAGTAGTTTTTTTCTCTAATCCTAATTGTCATGATTTTCTAAGTTGAAAAATGCATAGAATTTTAGATTCTTGCAAATAATGACTAAAGTTCGTAAAATTAGTATAATTTTCATATAGTCAACATAAACCATTTTAATTTTTATATAATGACAATTATATTTTTATCTCACGTCATTTTTATCTCATAAAATTTTTATTTATCTCATGAAATTTTTATCTCCTGACATTTTTAACTCATAACATTTTTATCTCATGGATTTTTTATCTTATATCATTTTTATCTCATGACATTATTTTTTCGTGACATTTTTATCGCATGATATTTTTATTGCATGACATTTTTATCTTATGACACACATATATATTATCTAATAACATTTTTGTCTCATGATATTTTATATATTTTTGCTTTAGTATATAGTCCTGGACTTTTGCTGATATTTGTAGGGTTTTGCAAGACACTGTACGTAACTTAGGGTACCTTTTATGTACCACTTATGTACCTATTTGTGATTTTTTGTACCTGTAATGCACCTTTCATGTACCTTCACGTACTTTTTTGTACTCTTTATGAACATTCATGTACCCTT
This sequence comes from Calliopum simillimum, assembly GCA_951812925.1. Taxonomy (NCBI): domain Eukaryota; kingdom Metazoa; phylum Arthropoda; class Insecta; order Diptera; family Lauxaniidae; genus Calliopum; species Calliopum simillimum. Next base: position 22,415,454 of record OX638368.1, read on the forward strand.
TATGTGCATTTTCACAATCTTTTTACCGCTGAACTTGAATATGAAATCAGATATGGTCTATCAGGTCAAAACTTTGTAATATCCTTGTTTCAAAAATAAATAAATAAAATACAATAAGTTGCTGTTTTGAAGCATATGGCGTTCTACTAAGAAATACTGTAACTTAATTCGATATTGCGCAGACATAATTTTGGCCGTGAAACTCTACCTTTCACTTTTTTGAGTTCGATCCTTATTTTTGAAGTTATCATCTACTGAAATAAGTTATACTACAATATTTCCAGGAAGAACGCCATATGTCCCAAGACAATCACTTTTGCACTTTAAATCAAGGATTTCTTAAAAATTTGACCTAATAGACCAAATCTGTTGTCAGCTTCGATTAAAGCTGCAAAAACTGCATGTAAAAAATCCTCACTCAACATTTCACATTTTTATTATAGAGGGCGTCAAAGTCGAGCTTTGAGAAAAATCTAGAGCTTCACTGCGAACAGTCAATCTCACAGAGTTACTGGACCGATTTCTTTAAAACTTAGTGGGTTGTGTTCGTTGTTGTGTTTTACGTAAGAAATCGTTTTAATATTTTTTGAAAGCAAGATAATTCAATGAAATTTTGCCCATTGCTTCCGTCGTATAAGACAGCTCGGAAGATTGAAAATTATCAAAATCGGTTAACGGACACACCCACCGCCCGTCTAAAAAATCATTACAAAACGCTATATTCAGACAATATATTTCATGCGGCTTTTTAACAAAACATACCGATGCTAAATACAGTAAGGCCGAGGTTTTGGCGAACTCACACAAGAGGGCGCGGCAGTGGGCCTTAGTGTACGAACCAAATTCCATTCAGACACTAGGAATAGTTGAAGCAATTTCAGAGCATGAATTAGGTGTTTGTGAACATAAGGACGTGGCACCTCCCTACAAGCAAAACAAGCAAAGCTTTTAATAGCTACGGTGGATAGTTTGGAAAAAATAGAAGGAGTGCTCCTACTCCTGTAATCTCGCATGTTTAATAAGTTATAGCCACTTAGCGAAAAAAAATCAAATAAAGAGTATGATAAGTCAACGGACACGTCACATGTCCCATCGAATTTGAACTAAAATCCTTTAACCCTAAAGGTATGCAACACATTATTTCCATACGCAAGTAATTGTCATTGCTTATTGCCAATTCTAATTGAAAATCACATGAACTTTTTCAGAAAATTGATAAATTTTGCAATTGGACTGAAATATGTCGAACATTTTTTGACTTATATTGAAAGAGTAGATTCTCACCTTAAATTTTTTTATAGTAAGAAGACGTAGTTAGACATAGTCAACTTAGTAATTTTCCAACGAAAATGACAAACGCTGCATTTTATACAGCCATTTTAATTTGCGAATATCTTTTAAATTTTGAATTTTCTTAAAAAGACTAATTGTGATAATCATGTGAATTTTAATGAAAAATACATAATTTAAAAATGGGATAAATCATCACAATCAATGGAAAGAAACACTTTAACCTCCCTCCAATCAATTTATCATATACCACCGCTAGTAGTCAATAATTTCACACAATTTACCACTGATGTGCTCCAAATTATATGCTACATTTTTTCTCATTTCATTTCATTTTCGAATTAAGTTTGACCGCGGCATAATTCGGGTTGTACGCTGCTCTTCATCTGTTGTTGTTTTTTAATTTTTTCCACTTTTTGTTTTTTAACTTTACACTCTGAGCCGCTGAGTAACATGAAACAATAACAACGCCGTCGCCGCCGCCACGCCAAAAAGTCTGCTACGAAACGAAACGAAAGTGTCCGCATGGCACCCAAAATACATGGATTGCAGGAAAGGACACTTGCCGGCTGAATTGATGTGGCATGGAGAAGGCAACAGCACAACACATGGTACAAGGTACACCGTGAACAACCAACCAACAATTTTGCATGCATTCATTCATTCGGTATATGATGACGACGATGATGTTGTTGATGACGATGCCATTGCAAAATACAACAAAAACTTCACGTTACAATTTAAAATCATCAATGGCAGCGTAGGTGCCAAAATTTACAGAAAAAAACAGAAAACGACACTACAAAATTAACAAAAATGTAAAAAAGAGAAGTAGCGCAAATGACCCCAAACCGACAAAAAAGAAAGTGTTTAATTTTTGTGCGTTTTTCCAGATTTTCGTTACTGTTTCTTTTTTGTGATTTCTCTTTTGAAGGATTTTTATTATTCGCTCATTGATGTAAATTACCGAAAAATGTTGCTACTGGCAAGAGATAATCGAGTGAGTACACGGAAAATAAAAGTATAGACCTGGGATATATTGGAATTCACAAAAGTGCTTGAGGAAAACATTTGTATTGGTCATATTAAATGAGGCTTACCAACTGTCCTGGATTTTAAGAGACAGTATCGTCTTTTCGCTCTTGTTTCAGATTAAAAATCTTTCCGGAAATGTCCCGATTATTCATAAATGTTTCCACTTCTTGAGTTGATGCATGGATTAATATACCATAAAGGACCAAAAAAAGACCAAACAAAGACCATAGCCCATAGATCATAGATCATAGACCATAGACCATAGACCATAGACCATAGACCATATGACCATAGACCATAGACCATAGACCATAGACCATAGACCATAGACCATAGACCATAGACCATAGACCATAGACCAAAGACCATAGACCATAGACCATAGACCATAGACCATAGACCATAGACCATAGACCATAGACCATAGACCATAGACCATAGACCATAGACCATAGACCATAGACCATAGACCATAGACCATAGACCATAGACCATAGACCATAGACCATAGACCATAGACCATAGACCATAGACCATAGACCATAGACCATAGACCATAGACCATAGACCATAGACCATAGACCATAGACCATAGACCATAGACCATAGACCATAGACCATAGACCATAGACCATAGACCATAGACCATAGACCATAGACCATAGACCATAGACCATAGACCATAGACCATAGACCATAGACCATAGACCATAGACCATAGACCCAAATTAGCCTGTGTTCTAAATGTCACACAAAAAAATTTCAACTGGATCTTCTTTGTCTTCGTTAGTTGTACGATTTCAAAGCCACAAGTACTTTTCCGACACTCGCAAGCCATAGAAGCTATTTTGGTAAAATTTCGTAGGTAGGTGAAGAACGTGAATACCATTAATTGGTAGTTTTTCGGGAAACCCGAAATTCCTCTAAGGCCTTATAATCAAAACAAAGAATATCTAGACATACAAGAGTGAAACCATCTATGGCGGGCTGAAAACAAGCTTTTACTGATTCATTATTTGGGACACTCGAAGATTGCCGAAGATCAGCCGAAGGCTTCATAGCCAAAACGAAAAATAAATATCTAGAAATAAAGGAGGGTAAACCATCTATTGCGGGCTATCAACAAGCTTTAATTAATTAGTTTCTTAGGACACTAGAAGGATTCATAGTCAAAACGAAGAATATCTAGATATAAAACAGGAAAACCAACCATGGCGCACTATCAACCAGCTTAAATTGATTCACTTCCTGGGAGACCCGAAGGTTCCCGAAGACTTCATAGCTAAAACGAAGAATATTTAGATATAAAAGAGGGAAACCATCTATAATTGAATAGTTTCCTGGGACACCCGAAGGTTTCCGAAGGCTTCATAGTCAAAACGAAGATTATCAGGGTATACTAGAGAGAAACCATCTATGGCGGACTATCAACAAGCTTAATTGATTCATTTCCTAGGACACGCAAAGGTTTCATATTCAAAATGGAGAATAACTAGATATACAAGAGGGATAACCATATATAGCGGACTGTCTACAAGCTTTACTTGATTCATTTCCGAAAGTTCCCGAAGACTTCATAGCCAAAAAGAAGAATATCTAGATACAAAAGAGGGAAACCATCTATAATTGGTTAATTTCCTGGCACAGCCGAAGATTCCCGAAGGCTTCATAGTCAAAACGAAGATTATCTAGGTATACTAGGGGGAAACTAACTATGGCGCACTATCAAAAAGCTTTAATTGATTCATTTCCTAGGACACCCGAAGACTTCAAAGTCAAAATGGAGAATAACTAGATATACTAGAGGGAAAACATCTATGGTGGACTATCAACAAGCTTTATTTGGTTTATTTGCTGGTACGACCGAACGTGCCAGAAGGTCATCCGGAGGATAAAAAATCAAAGCGAAGAATATCTAGATATTTAATTGAGGCTACGCTTACCTTCAAATATAAGTTTTACTTCCTTCAGGTGTACTTCACTATACTCATGTTTCTTTCTTGGGTTCGGCCATAAAATAGGCAAGAAATTATCATAGCATAGTTCGAGAATGTTTTCTTTCACTGTATTGTAGCAGTGGCATATGCGAGCATTATCAGACAGTGCCGATTTTTAAATTTTCATTTCGAACTTTTTACTTTTCCGATTTTTTTGTTGTTTTGGGTTCAATATGGAACTCATCATAATAAATGATTTATTTTTTATTTCATTTTATTTTATTTGTTGCTGTATTTTATTTTTTATTTTTTGGTGTCGCTGTTGTTGTTATTAATTTGGTAATATATTTTCATATATATACGTATATGTATATATGTATGTTTGTACCGAAATCAGGTTGAGCCCGGTTTAAATGTATGTCATTGATTTTTAATTATATTGCATATTTTCTGGCGGCATGCATCGGATAATTTGACTTGTGCTGTTGTTGTTGTTATTGTTGCTGTTGTTGAATGGAATAAAAAAGTTCACACTTTTAAAAAATAAAAATTTTTTTTTATTCTTTTTTTTGGCAATAATAAATATTAACAGTAATACAACAACAACAACAATAACATTTATACAGCTATATATGTATACACTGGTATATGGTATAAGTTTCATTAACAACGATTATGGTTTGACCTTGAGAAATGGCATTGGCCGCTACTTGCCGAACGACCGACCGGTAGATGGGTGGCAGGGTTGTTGCTTGTTTCACATGTTTATTCCACGTTCATTGATCAGCTGTCTGGGATGGTTGTATTATATGTTGGGGTTTATTTAACCTCCCCCCGTGCTACGCGCCCTTCCCAATGCCGCGTTTCTTCATTTTTATTGGAATGGGGTCAGTGCAATATTTGTTTGTCTGCCTGTTACTCGTCGTGCTCATAATGGTAATGCCAACCACTGTAGTTGTTGTTGCTGTCTCGATTGCGCTCCTCTCTGGTGTGAGTAATTTAATTTGTTTAACAGCGCATTTTTATTTTCGGTTAATTTTCCAATGATGATTTCGTGTTCCTGTTTTATAAATTTTTTTGTTTTTTTTTTTTTTTGCTTTTTCCATTTTGTTATGGTTTTATTTTAATTTCTTTTTTTTTCGCTTAATTTTATTTACATATTTTTTTTTCGTTTCCTCATTCATTATCCTCTAAAACCACTTTCGTATGTTTATATTCGTACGTTTGTATATAGAGAACAAGGTCAATGTCATTGGAAATCAGTCAATGGCAATATATTGGGAATTATTTTATTGTTTTATGGCGTAAATTTTTCTCATTAACATGTTTTTAGATTAATTCATTATTTTTTTTACACGCATTTTGTTTTGAATAAAAAATTTTATTCAAGATTGAGACAATACGCGGCAGTTCTAGGACTAACCATTGAATGGATCTTCAACCATAGTTTTGTTTTTTGATGCTTATCAAATATCATTTGGAAAAGGTGATCGCCCAAGCTTTGTAGTTTCTTATTTGTAAAGACAAATCATCGCAATTCGACGAAAATCGATAACCCAGAATCACAAATACTCAGCAATTTCAATGATAAATAGTCGCTTGGAGCTCCGACAGAGAGAAAGTAGTCTGTAACCAACTATCGCTTTGGGATCCAAGTCATACTTATATTATTTTTTTCCATGAACTTCTTGCGAACTATAATGCCCACAAATGTTCAACTAATGTAAATATAATGTTGTTGTTACTAATAGTTTCTGCTAGTTTAATACTATGAATTTTATATAAAATGGTTTAAAATACTTTCATATGAACTTCTATATAAATTTTATACAAAAAAAGTATAAAAGAGTTTTATTTAAAAAAACATAGTTTAAATTGTGTTAATACTTTATGTGTGTACATTTTATACGAACAAGCATAAACGGTTTGTATACCAAATTGAAACATACCCAGTGTGCCAAACGGACTCGTTTCGGATCCGTAACGTGTTCATATTTTCGTTCTTTTTATCCGTTACGGAATCCGTTACGTATCAGTTACTGATCCGTTTGCGGGAAGGATTCCTAAAAAAAAAACGAATCGTTTTTTCTTCTTTTATGGATCCGTTTCGAACCTGTAACGTACATCAAAAACGAATTCAAAACGGATTCGCTTTTAATAATGTTAATGCTGCTTATAAAAAAAAAGAAAACAGGGTGAAGCGCCTATTTTTAATTAAAAAAAAAAACAAAATAACAAAAAAAAAAAAAAAATTACTAGCCCGGCCGGGAGTCGAACTCAGGCTCCCGGGGTATTACTCTTTCATACACGAGACGTTAGACAACTAGGCTATTGACCGATATGATGTTTACTTAACTGGTGTAGACTTATTTGATGTTGAGACTTAAAGTTTGTATATTGAACAAATTTCTGTTGTTTTTTATAAGTATTCTGTGTTGTTTTTCTTCCCTTCTTTTGATAAAAAATGTTATATACTCAAATTTGGAATCAAAAACATTTTTTCAAACAGAGTTTGAAAAGTTTACAAAAAATCATACGCAATAAAATAAAAAGAAAAAAAAAAAAAACAAATCAAAAATATTTTTTTTATCATAAAAATTAAATAAAGCAAATCCGTTTTGAGTTCGTATTTGAAGTATTTACGGAATCCAAACGGATTTGCCGAGGTTCGAATCCTACCAGAGGTGGATTTTTACCCTTTATTTTTCTTCCTTTTTTTTCTTTTTATTATTTTTTAATTGCTAATAGGCGCATCAAAACGGTTTTTTTCTGTAAATATACAGCATTAACATATTTAAAAGCAAATCCCTTTTGAATTCGTTTTTACATAAGTATCGGATTCGAAACGGGCCCGCACTGCGGAATTTAATTTTTTTTTATTCGCTAATAAGCGCTTCAAAATGTTTTTTTTTTTTATCTAAACAAAGCATTTTGAATTCGTTTTTGATGTACGTTACGGGTTCGAAATGGATCCGTTACCGCGGATTACGTTTTTTATACCTTTATGAACTCGTAATGGATTCGAAACGTATCCTCATCCGTTTTTGTGCACATTGGGTAGATTTTATACCAAGTTTGGTGTGGATTTGTATTCATTCCGATTTGGTTTGAATTTTACACCCAAACTATTTGCTGTGTGTAAGCATCACATCTAATTTGACTGGTCTATATATAATATAAAAATACTAGCTGTTTTACCCGGCGTTGCACGGGTTTTCATAAAAAGCCAGGCACTAAAAAGCTAATTACGAAAACTTTTTTATTTTTTAAAACAATGTGCCACAAACAGATGCTCCGATATATTTATTTTATCGGCAAATTGAAGAAATCGGTAAGAGTCCAAGTTTATGGAAAAATGTCCAAAATATCGGTAAATGTCCAAAAGTATCGAAATACACCGAAGAAATCGGTTTCGAAAAACATTTAAAATATCGGCAAAAGTCAAAAAGTATAGAAGAACATCTAAAGTATAGGTAAAAGTCAAAATATCGCAAAAAATTCCAAAAATGTCGAAAAACATCCTATATATCGGTAAAAGTTCGAAAGTTTTGAAAAATATTGAAGCACATAGAAGAAATCGGCAAAAGTCTAAGTTTATTGAAAAACATCCAAAATATCGGTAAAATTACAAAAAAGAAATCGAAAAACATCCTATATATCGGTAAAAGCCCAAAAGTTTTGAAAAATATTGAAACACATTGAAGAGATCGGTGAATGTCTAAAAACAAAACATCCAATATATCGAAACAAAATCAAAAGTTTCGAAAAATAGTGAAATATGTACATCGAAGAAATCGGTCAAAGTCCAAGTGTTTCGAAAAACATCCAAAATATCGAAAAAAGTCAAAAAGAATTGAAAAATATCGAAAAACATGTAAAACATAGTTAAAAGTCCAAAAATATTGAATATATTGAGTTGGCATCACTGACGAAATCACTCTCATTTTTGCTCTCATCAACAACACAACATCCAAGAATAAAAAAAAAAAACAATAAATGAAAGGACGGAAAAGACAACAACAGCACATAACTCATGGCGCAGCAAGCTATAGCGACTGAAATGCAAACGATCATTTTTATGCAAGCATTGAATTTTTTTTTTTTCAACAACTTCATACTAAAAAAAAAAAGGTTTATATTATAGAAACCAAAAAAATAAGTATACACTCCCGTTCCTTTTTACCCGTAGAACGTTTTAAAAAAAAAAATTATTAAAATCGGTTCGGTATATTTTGCACCAAATCGTTACATAGGATTTTCATATAAGCAATTTTATATAAATAGTATAGATATAAAATATATAAAAGGTCCATTTAGCTGCCTTTGAATAAGTAGTTGTTGCTTGCCATATGTTATGCAGGGCATTAGACCCTATGAGAACAGAAGACTACCGTATTCCGTATGACTGAATGCATTAACATTTTTCGTCAAATCTTCGTTATTTACAGTCCGCTCTGAAAGTTTGATATATGAAAATTTATATCTCAAAGAGACCGAAGGTAATCGATATTAAATACCCCATTCTAGTAGTGACCCGCCTGATCCCAGTTCCTACGATGCTAATGTCAGAAAATTAATGCACGGAAAACATTAAACTTTTTCGAAGGAAGTTTTTTGAGGTCCATAATATGTGTCATACATGTGTAATGGATTTCGATGTTTCTAGGTTGGGAGTTACAAGCTATTTTCGAGCTGACTGGGATATTTTCCATTTTCCAAAAAAACGGAAAATTGTTTTGTATGGCTAACTTTATTTTTTTTTTTCAGCCAGACGAACTCACAGCAATGTTCGGAGATAAAATCTTTTGGCACAGGAGTTTGGAGATAATTTTAAACGAAAAACTCTCAATTTTCCCAGAAAATCTCAAAAAACTTTTTTTGTGGTAAACTTAACTTTTTTAGCCAAACGAATCCACAGGAAAAGTAGCGATGAAATCGTTTAACGCAGGAATTTTGAGCTTGTTTTGAGCTGATCTTGACTGAAGAGTTTTTTCCGGAAACACTTCAACTTTCCCCAAAAAACCCAAAAAAAAATGTTATTTGGCTTACTTTATTTTTTCAGCTAGACGAACCCACGGGAATATTTGGTAAACATATCTTTTGACACACGAGTTTCAAGTTGATCAAAAACGAAAACCGCAGAAACCTTTCTTTTATGGCTAACTTTATTTTTCAGCAAGACGGATCCACAAAAAAAGTTGGCGATGAAATCTCTTAGCACAGGAATTTTGAGCTAAGTAGTTTCGAGCTGATTCTGAGCGAAAAGCGTTTTTCAGAAAACCCAAAATTTTCCCGAAAGAACCCGAAACAATTTTATATTGCTTGCTTTGTTTTTTCAGTAAGACGAACTCACAGGAAAAATTCGCGGCAAAATCTTTTGACACACGAATTTAGAGCTAGCTTTCAGCTGATCTAAAGCGTAAAGTGTTTTCCGGAAAACCCTAAACTTTCGCGGAAAATCCCAAAAATTGTAAATTTTATTTTTCAGCCAGACGAATCGACAGAAAAAGTTGACGACAATGTCTTTTGTCATAGGATTTTCGAGCTAGTTTTGAGCTAATTTTGAGTAAAAAGTGGTTTCTGAGGAACCCTAAGCTTTCCCTGAAAATCCCAAAAAATTCCTTTTTTTATGGCTAACTTTATTTTTTCACATGGACGAATCCGCAGAAAAAGTTAACGACAATATCTTTTGTCATAGAATTTTCTGGCTAGCTTCGAGCTGATTTTGAGTGGAAAACGTTTTCTGATAAATCCTAAACTTTCCCGGAAAATCACAAAAGACCTGTTTTTAATGCTAACTTTATTTTTGTATCCAAACAAGTTCTCCAGACTAATACCGGATAACGAGTCACAGTTTTTTTAATATTTCAAAGTATACACCTAAGTTAAAAAAATTATAACTCCTAAACCTGTAAAGATACCATCTTTGTAGTCGGTTAATATGAAAGTTAGTTTTGTCTTCTTTTCAAAAAAATATTTTTTTTGCAGCTAAAATGGCCTACGATGGAGCGTTTTTATTAATCTTATTACTGAAAAGGTAGTTATAATAGTAATTTTTGCCAAACAGCTTTCTGTTGATAGCCTGGCTCACAACATTTTCAAAATATGTCAGAATATGAAAAGCTGTTAACTCTCTAGCCGGGCAATTTTTTTTTTTTATATGAAATAATTATAGACGGGTAACTTTGGACCAGGAAAATCAAAAATGAAGTTAGATAAAAATAAAGACACCTATTTTTTATGGCTGTTGTAATTCCAAGAAATGAGGATAATACTGAAATATTATTGTTGTTGTAGGGAAGCCAAAATTGGCTCACTTTTGTTCTACGCTGACTCTCTTGTCATAAATTATTCCATTTCATCTTATTATCATTATTAACATTAAGACTATCAGTTTGTGCCTTTTTTGATTCAAAATTTTACAGAAATTTTCTAAGACAAGACACAAACTATCTCAATTAACTTTCTAAAGCACAAAGGTTTCCTTAACGAATTCATAACATACAAGAAATTCACCCAAATAACAAAGTTTTCAAATAATTGCCCAACAAATGTTTAGATTTCAATCTTTAAGTAAAAGTAAGACATAAAATCACACAAAAGAAGCAACAACAAATGCATATAAATTATGAAAAGGACCAAAAAATGCCAATAAAAATCATGCATACAACCGTGTACTGAGCAAATGATATAAGCAGTCAACTATCGTACGACGACAACAATGACGACGACCAACTTGGTTACCTTGTTATTGTGTGTGCTACATTTTGTATGCAAATGGCCCAAAGGACTCTTTTCGATATAAGGGGAGACTTAAATTGAACTATGACACGCACACGCATTTAGGTAGAGCAACAAACTATCGTAATGTGTGTGTGTAGTGTGTGGAGCAGAACAGGTTAACAAAATACAAAGAAGACCACAAGGAAAACCGATAAGAAAATGTTCATATGTTTGGGAAGGTTGGGGTAAGAATGCATGCGATTAACCGGAATGAAAGTGAGCAGCGTTTTTTGGTGACAAGAGTTTTACCTTTTGTTTGTTACACTTTCGCTTGAATGCACGCACACAGTAATAATTTAAAGGATTTTAAAGTGTAAAATTTTGCTCAATCCAATACGACACTTGAATTCCACTATATTTTAAGCATATAGTTTTTTGTAATATCTTACTATTCGATATGCTTTATGCCTTCTGAGGTTATTGGGCCTATACTTCTACATCTTTCGTGATGACAAACTATAGTCCACATTCCCCTTTAAGAGTTTCCCGATTCAAGTATTTTCAACATTTTAAGAACTTCGTAGTGAGTCTTAATGAGGTGAATATGCTTGAGCCTTAATACGTCCATGATATTATTTCTAGTGATGGGCAAATCAAGATCAAAATTAAAGTTAAATAAGTCTAGAATTAATTTATAACTATGGATTTTTAGCAAATAGTTAGTTTTAGGACAATCACATCCAACGGGTTTGACAAACTTATCGTGCGCAACCGCTTGACAGACAGTTGCACAAGAGTTGCATGATTATCGCGTGCAGGAGCAACCCTGGTCCCGAAACAGTGTGTGCCAACTGTCAAATACGATCGATAAAAGGAAACAGCTGATTGTGAATGAAAATGGAATGTTAGAATGCAAGTTCCGGCCATGCTATCGTTCTCTAGTAACCCAACCAGCAACGAGGTAAGAAGTGTTCTGTGAATATTTCAACCATTCTTAGACTAAACCGAGACCTTCAAGGAAAAACCATTACACACGTATCAGTGGACATTGACTAAGACGATAAGTTCTGTTTTTCAAAGAATTTCCTGACCTGACCGGAGAGTGTAGCGGTCGCGCAGGCTGTCGTAAACAAACAAGGACAGCTGGCTTGCAGAGGCCAACGGGGAGGCAGTGGTGGTGTGACTCTTATGAATCTTGACATCTGGACGGAAGCACAGATCGGCTACAAGTCCATGGGGAGGTAGTGTTGGCACGACTCTTGGTTCGGTTGACTTTGTTATTCACGTCATAGCCATATTTCCATCATTTATCCATAGCTCATTTGTCATCCGTATGTTTACCATATTTCTAAGCTTATATGTTAATCTATTTCAAGAGTGCTGTGAAGTGAAATCTGTTTCTTTCCTTGGCGGGGAGTAAATTTTGTGAACGAACCCTGAACATCCCAGTTAGCGGCAAAAGGTTCGTTACAAAATTTAAATAAAATTCTAAAATCTTACGAATCCCAATGATTGTAAAGTACAAAAACGAACATCCATTCTTTTGTAGCGTGCAAACGCATGTACTTTCTACCAAATATTAGAACAAAAGCTTCATTGGTTTCCTTTCCCCCTACTACTCGCACATATCAACTACATTGCATAGACCTAGGAAAACTATTGAAAGTGTTTATGAATTTAATGTGAGATAATTATTAGCATGTGCCTGATTTGGTGCTTCATCTGCTTTGAACGCAGTATTTCCGGAATAGACTGGACTTTGTGTGTCCTTAGCTGCTGCTGCTGAGAGGACTAATGAGCAGCAAAGGAAAACACATATTAAGCTTATCTTTCCTTTAGCATCTTTCTCGAAAAGATGCGGTGCAAGATTTCCCAGTCAGCTTTGTAATAAAATGGCAAAAGAAGAAGTCGACAACAGAGCAGGTAATGTGCGACGATGGGTCGGAGCGTTTTAACAATTATGGCAACAACAAATGTAGTAATCAGCACTAAACTATGCATGATTTGCTAAGTTTTTTGTTAGTTTTGTCATAAAGGCATAAAGGATATGCTTACTTGTTCGGCGTAAGAATGAATACTACTATGTAGTATGTGTATGTGGCGCAATGTCTTAAGGCAACCTTTGAGATGTACGTGCAAGGATATGCGCTCAAATTGTCATCATTAAGATTACGATCTTTTTGTAAAGTCATGTTTATTGCAGGAATAAGCAAGATTTTAATATGCAAAACTTTTAAGATATGTAGTTCATATTGGTAGTTGTACTTTTGCATAAAATTTGGGCACAAAATATTAAGATCCTCACGTGTTTAAGTTCGAAAACGTCAGCATTTTTTCTATAAAGTGTCTTGTGTAAGGGACGCAACTCTTGCTAATCCTGATTTAATTACATTTTTGTTTTGAAATGCAGCTTATTAAGTATCTTCACTAATTGAAGTTGAAGAAAAGGGTTTGACACAAAACAGCATGCAAAATTTAACAAGTCAGCTAAAGCGCCATAAAATATGCAAATTTTTTTTTTAAATAAACGGCGTTGCTTAATGAAAATCTCTTAATTGACTTCCTAAATGTCAAATTTAAGTGAAGTTAATCTTCAACTTAACACATGGCAATTAAGTAACTGGAAAGAGACAGAGAGCATGAGGGTAGAGTTCAATGAAAGTTTTGTATTTTTTAGCAGAAGGAAAAAAAAAAAAAAATAAATAAAACTGAAATGAAAAGAAATCTAAGGTTTTTTTCCTAATCAAAGCGAGAAAAATTAGCAGCTAAATAGCATTTAACTTTGGCATAGAATTGTAAGCCTTGAGTAAAATTTATTTTATCGCTTCTTAGAAGCTTTGCAACCTTATTGATAACACCCCTTATAGAAGTTTAAAGATATTTCATGAAAGTTTCGATGTCGCAACCAGCTACTATAAAAGCGCCACTATGCTGTTTCGCCGTAAAGTGTCGGTTTGACTACAGTGCAATAAAATTGAAGTGTTGACAAGTGTTAAATTAAGTTTTATATGAGGATATACCTACTATACATATATGGAAAGTGGTTATTTCTTTCTAATTTATTTCAACATCAATCACTGCCAGAGAATTTTGTAAATTTCCTCTTATGTTAGATATTTATTTGCATTTATTTATAAATACTCACATATAAACATACATACTTGTATGCATATGTTTGTATATATGTACTTTCATATTCATAAGTTTTGCATTATAGAAATCATTTCATAATCATAGCTGCAGGGTTGCATGAATGTAATTCACATATGAAATGTCGACTGCAGCTTTTGAGTTGCTCAGAATTTTCTTTCTTTTGATTTCTTTCCCATTGTATGCGTACCTATGTATGTGTTGTTGTTAAAGCATACAGATTGTTTTGTATATTAGTTTTACCGGGTGTTTAACTATTAAAGTATTAATGTTTATTATATTATTATCAGATTGTTGAAAGTAATTGCAATGAAAGCGACATTTCGTCTTTTGGAGATCATCAACCGTTCACTACCACCTATTAGCATTCGCCTCAGCTTTTGGCGCCCGTCTTTGCTAATAGAGATACTAATTTTCACAAAATATCTCAAAAACAACAAACGCGGTACAAAAGTTACCGAAATGTTAAAAAATATCCACAAAATTCATTGTAGTAATCTTTTATATAATACTAGCCTTCTTTGCCCGCTTTGCTAGGCATGTTTGTTTTGTTTTTTGATTTCCAATAGCTTAGAAGGTGTACAGTGATAAAATGTTGATTTAGGCTACTGCCACGTCACCAATAAAAATTTAGGTATTTTGAGAAAGTTGATTTCATTTCAAAACATCTTAAAAATTGGCAATGGCATAGCTGGAGTGTCCCAGGAAACCATCAATTAAGGCTTGTTGATAGTTTGCCTTAGATGTTTTTCCTGTAGTACATCTAGATATTCTTCGTTTTTACTATGAAGCCTTCGGGTGACCTTCTGGAAGCATTGGGTATTCCAAAAAACTATCAGTTAAAGTTTGTTGATAGTTTACCATAGATTTTTTCCCTCTCGTGTACCAAAATATTCTTCGTTTTGATTATGAAGCCTTCCGGTGACCTTCGGGAATCATCGGGTGTTCAAAAAAACTATCAATTAAAGTTTATTGATGGTTCACCATTAGGGTGGGCCGATTTGAAAACTGATCTCGGCTATCCCGCTATGTGAAAGTTCATTCAATTCTATGAATATTTGCCCAAGGAACTATACCTCTGCGTTCAACTTTAGTTCGGCGCATTTTTGATCGAAAATTGTACCTTTCATCAATATTTTTTTTTATTTTCATACTAAATTTTAAAAATTTTTATAAAGACAAAAGTAATGTCATTATATGATTTGGCTGGTATTCTGTCTGTAATCAATTAAATTGGGTTCTGTTTACATAAATAGTTCACTTGATAGTGTGGAATTGTTGCTATATATTTAAAAAAGTCATTTTTATATATGAAGCACTCCATGCCAAGTGTACTAGGTTTAAATTTTTGTATCTCCGATTAGATTGGTAGATCCGGTGTGCAAGAACAACAATCCGGGACAATTTGGTCCTAGTACCATTTGTTGTTAAAATACAGGGTGTTGAAGTTGGCGTTTTTAGTCATTTTCATGAAAAGGGTGTTTTTTCAAAAATGTATAGCTAACACTAAAGTTTGTAAATTGATAAATCTAAGTTACTGGTCCTATTCATTTTGAAGTGTTCTTTTTATAAAAAAAATATTTCTTGGTGAAAAACATTCTTTTTCACCAAAATTTTTTACACTTAAAAATCCTTTTAAAATTTTTTTAAAAAAAGCCCCCTTCGATTTTTTTTAAAAGTACTTTAAATTAAAGCATAATTTATAAGCTTTAAAATGATGTATGACTCAAGATGGGATTCGGACGCTAAATGGGGGTTATTGGCTTTTGAACGCCCGCGGAAGGCAAAAATCTTTTTTTACTCAAGAGGAAAGCATCTTACGAAAAAAGTGTACTAGGCATCAAATGCTCAGAATGTATTTTAACAACAAATGGTACTAGGACCAAATCCTTCCGGATTGTTGTTCTTGCACACCGGGTCTACCATATTGCCAAATTTGAGCAAAATCGGAGAAAAAAAAATTTAAAACTGGAACACTTGGCATGGAGTGCTTCATATATAGATGCGTTTAAATTTGAAAAGAAGAAGGCTTACCCAATGAGAAAACTACAAAGGCATTATGATTTTATCAACCTCAGTGTGGACAAAAAATCACTCCCAGCAGAGTCAGTGAGAAATTGAAGTTTCTTATTAACACGTAAATGCAAAATAAATTCAAAAATAAAGATAGTCACCGAAAATATACGTATGTATGTTCTTGTTCATGTTATGGGCAGACGCACTATGGTTTTTTTTTGGACTAAACAGTGCACACAAAAATAATTCACTACAAAAACAAGAAACCATAGTGTGCTGGTGGAATTTTCTCAAAGATGTTAGTGACTTCTTTTTTACGATGTTTATTACGATGTTTATCAATTAAAGAGAATTGGGTTCGTAGCATCTTCTAGTTGCTTTGTTATTTTAGCTTAATGACACATCGCAAGTATTTGTAGAAGGTTGTCGTTTCGCCGCGAAGTTAGTTTTGTGTGAAGTGATTCTGTTGACTCATTTTACGTCCGATGACTTGTCACACTGGATGGCATCTCACTATGGTTTTTTTTGGACTAAAAAGTGCACACAAAAATAATTCACTACAAGGACCCTTTTTTTAAAAAAAAATCAAATGCAAAATTAAAGGTTATACATTGAGCTATCTGAAAAGATGCCCGCTTTTTCTAGCATTTGATCCACAAATTAGGGACAGAGGTCGAAATCTCATAAATTTTGAAAAACACGGTTTTTCTGTTTAAAAATGTTAGTCGCATTAAACGCAGGAGTGATATATGAATAAATTCATATGCATTCAGGGCGGCGCCACGCCCCAAAAACAAATTCCTGATATCTCCGAAACTATTAGACGCAGATAGATAAGACTCGGTATGTTTGTAATAGGCACAGACAGAAATAATATATATTAGAAAAGTGGGCGGTGCCACGCCCCAAAAATATAAAACACACCATATCTTCGAAACAATTTGACCCATGTGGATGAAATTCGGTTTATATACAAGAGTCATCAAGACAAATAATGTCTGCTGAAAAAATATGTGGAGCCACGCCCATAGGCAGAGCTACATGAATGAACTTGTTTCCTGTAGAACAGAGTTCCAATTAATAAGGATATGTTCATTGTTGGGTGTGGTACCGCCCTATTTTTCAGCAAATATTATTTGACTTACTAATTTTTATATATATACCGAAATTCATTGCTGTAGCTCAGATAGTTTCGGAGATATGATAAATTTTAAATTTGCAGGGCGTGGCACCGCCCACTTTTTTAGTGGATATTATTTCTCTCTGTGCCTGTTATAAATATACCGAATCTTATCTATCTGCGTTCAATAGTTTCGGAGATATGACGAATATGACTAATATGTTTATGGGGCGAGGCACCGCCCATTTTCACTTTGAGTTGATTTCATCTTAATTGATTTGATTGAATGCATATAAATTTATTCATATATCACTCCTGCGTTTAATGCGACTAACATTTTTAAACAGAAAAACCGTTTTTTTCAAAATTTATGAGATTTTGACCTCTGTCCCTAATTTGTGGATCAAACGCTAGAAAAAGCGGGCATCTTTTCAGATAGCTCAATGTATAACCTTTAATTTTGCATTTGATTTTTTTTTAAAAAAGGGTCTTTGTAGTGAATTATTTTTGTGTGCACTTTTTAGTCCAAAAAAAAACCATAGTGAGATGCCATCCAGTGTGACAAGTCATCGGACGTAAAATGAGTCAACAGAATCACTTCACACAAAACTAACTTCGCGGCGAAACGACAACCTTCTACAAATACATACTTGCGATGTGTCATTAAGCTAAAATAACAAAGCAACTAGAAGATGCTACGAACCCAATTCTCTTTAATTGATAAACATCGTAATAAAGGAGTTAGAAAGAAGTCACTAACATCTTCGAGAAAATTCCACCATCACACCATGGTTTCTTGTTTTTGACGATAAAGTGTACACTAAAAAAATTCACAATAAGGAAGGACACAGTTTTTTTTTTTCAAAAAATCAAATGCGAAATTAAAGATTAGACATTCACCTATTGTTTAAGGTACCGATTTTTACAAAATCTGACCCTTGACTCTTGAGTTTTAAAAAAATCACTTTTTTTGTCTAAAAATGTTAGTTGCGCTTAACGCAAGAATGATATATGAACAAAGTAATTTGCATTTAATCCAGTCTAATAAGATAAAATCAACTCAAAGTGAAAACGGGCGGTGCCGCGCCCCAAAGATAAATTCGTCATATCTTCGAAACTATTAGATGCAAATAAATAAAATGTGGTAAGTTTGTTATGTGCACAGAGAGAAATAACATGCACTGGGAAAGTGGGCGGTGCCACTCCCCACAAATATATAACTCATCGTATCTCCAAAAATGTTTGAGCCATTCGGATGAGATTCGGCATATATACAAAGGGCATTGAGCCAAATAATATCTGCTGAAAGAACGGGCGGTGTCACATTAAACATTGAACATGTCCTTATTAGTTGACACCATCTTCTATTGTTAACAAGAAATAGAAATTTTGAATTTTTTCATCTGCGTCATCATAGAACTTAACATGGTTTTTAATATAATCGATTTTAATGAATCCTTTCATCAAATTAATAAAAAAAATTAGAGATTACTTGGAAAACATAATTTTATAAGATTGCAGCTGCTTGCCACAGAGTGCTACTTTGTTAATTTCTTTAAGGACTAAGCGTCCATTGTGCACGCGTTCTTTAAAATTTGAGTATCTACAGTCCACAACTCTTTACATCGCTTAACTGCGTTATCATTTCCAGCCTACAAGAAATACAGCTTCCACAGAGCGTTTCATCTAACGCTGTGGCCATAGCGCTTCTTCTAGCACTTTTCGTCGAGATAGTGGTTGCAATGTGTAAAGTCCTTCTAGCGCTAGGGTGGTTCGCGAGCACTATTCTCTGCCATGCCATACTCTATTCATTAACTTTGTTTATTCAAGGAAAAGTTCCCCAATAAAAGTTCTTCGTAATATCGTGGAACAAATTCATAAGTGGCAGTAAGCTTCATCTACTTTTGATAGCATCAATGAAAATTGCATCTAGGATGCATTGAATATACTTCAAAAAAAGCAAAGACCCTGTATGTTTTTCATAAATATACTAGGATATGTAAGATGAATATTTGAAAAAATTAATATGGGTGTTAACTTTGGATTTATCGACATTTAAATACCCTACGCTGTAAAAAACAAAAGTATATATGGAAGTCATAAAGCCTGAATAACACGAGCGGCAATAATTTTTCAAATTATATATTGGCATAGGAAAAATATCGCATCCTTTTATCAAAATTTGGCCCAATGTTGTGTAGGGAATGCATGATCCATTATTGATATTCGCCTGAATTTTGGTTACGCTACGAAGTTTTTTTTTTACGTTTCTACTAAAGCATAAAGTCTTTTAATTCCAATTCAGCAAAATTTTTCATAGGATTTGCACGAACTATTCCAAAAAATTTTTTGTTGTGTGTGGTTCATTTTCAATATTTCGAGCTAAAAGGTCGGTAAAAAAAAGACATCCACAAAAATTTTGAAATTCTGGAACCATATTTCAGTCGTTTTTTATTTAAACAAAACAGCATTTTTCAACTCATAAGATTCTGGATTAAACTCTGCTTATTTTATGAAAAATTATAAAATGTCCCAAAAAAATTCTGAAAAAAATCACACGTATTTCTTGGACGGTTCTGGGCATTTTTTGTCTAATACACTTTTTTCGTAAGACGCCTTGGTTTTGAGTAAAATCCGATCGAAATTGTATTGAAAAACCGAAAAATGCCGGCATAAAAAATGGGTAAAAAACATGAAAAAGTTGTTAGTTTTGAGTCAAAGAAGCGCCAAACAAAATAATTTTTCGAGTTTAACTGCTGATTTCAGCACCGTAATATACTTACATTTGCTTAACTGCCACTCTTCCTTTTATGCGATACAAATGGTACCGCAAAGTGTATGTATCCTCAGTGTAGGGTACACAAAAACGCATTCTCTTGGCTGGTGGTCAATCATTAAAGAAACATCGAAAGTAAACACCACAGTATGACGATGATGAGGGTTGCTGATGCATTTGAATGCGTTGAATTTAAAAGTGGAAATTACATATATTGCCTTATAAATAGAAAACTGAACAGGAACAGGAAAAAAAAAAAGAAATCGTAATTTAAAATAAAAAGTTTGAAGTTCAGTTGGTCATTCAAATGTCCAGCAATACGCACACACGTACCTTCTCTACACTCACATGTGTATGTTCTTCCGCTCGTTTGTTCTTATTCTTCGTCGTTCATCCGCACTTCTATTCATAAAGGCAAAAAACTTCAATTTCTCAATTCTAAAGGATTTAATGCTGCTGCTGACCGACGACCGAATATATGTAGTGACCAAGGGGGTATAGCACGCTGCTCAATCAAAGAAATCAACGCATTACGTTGTAGCGGCATTGCAGTTGGTAGGGCATAGCGGGTAGTAGCGTCGTTGTGCAAAAGGGTTAATGCTGTGTGCGCTCTGTTTCGATCACTTTTGGTCACTCAATGCGTTTTAATATGCGAAACGGCATTAAGAATTGTTTGTGTGTGTGTGAATGTTAGCACAGCTGTGTGTGTAAATAAAGACGGCAACCAAGGGGAAAAGAAGCGGTTCGTGAGGCTTTTTGAATCGCTTCTTTTTTAGACATAAACGCTTCCGCTCTCTAAGATGCATTCTTTCTATTAAACGTTGCATGTTCTAGAATGCAAGCGTTCTGAAACATGCAGCAGCATTCCGGAAAATGACATTTTGAAGAATTGATTTGTAATGCGGCGCTAAACGTTCTCTCAATTAACAAAAAAATATATGCTGACCACACTACTTAGGATTCAAACCAGACCTCCATGTGATTGATAGAAAGATATTATTACACTACGTTTACAAACATCTTAGACCCCCAGACTACTGACCCATATGATGAAGAGGTATAAAATTTGTATATTTAATATTAGTGTGCTTCCTGTAGCCTTTCAAAAAATGATTTTGTATTAAATTTAAATTCAATAAACAAAAATTAATAAATGAAAAATAAAAAAGAAAAAAAAAAAAGGTAAAAAAAAGAAAAACTTCCCCGCGTTGGGAATCGAACCCATGCATATTAAAGAAATTTTTGTTGTTTTTTTATATCGTGTTCTCTTTTTTCTTTAAAAATACTGAAACATGTCTCTTAAAGCAGAATTTGATATTCAAATGCTTACTACAGTCTTACAAAACATGATTGTTCTAAAAGAACAAGCACTTTAGAAGTGCTTTTTCAAGAAGCGCTTGATATTTTTCCCCTTTGACGAGGACGACAGAGCTTCGTTTGCACACCCCGTTGAGTTTGGGGTTAACTGGACTCAAACAGATTGACTTTTAATTTGTGAGAAATAAAATTTACAAAAAAAAAGGAGCAAAAGGAAATTGCGAAAAAAATTCGTTAAGATACACGTGAGTTATAGCAAGGTTCTTGGTAAAAAAAAATCAATATTGTAAAGTCCCTAAAACAGACGCACATACATACAAACATTGTCTACAACAACATGTAAATTAGCACAATACACCTTAAGCAAGTAAGCAAAATCACCCTTTTTCAAAAACTTAATCCACATTCACAATAAAATTGCGTATCCCTTTTCTAATGATTAAACTTTATAGAACAAAACGTAGATTTCAACTGCCTCACCACGTCCTTCTTCGAAAGTAAAAGTGGGCAAAATGTTAATGATGAAACTACCTGCCACTCTCATAAAATTTTGGGTGGAGGTCATAAAGATAAGTCAAATGTCTTTTGCAAATCTACATATGGACTTTACTTGGTACTCTTGGGGGACTACGCATAAAGATATTAAAATGTGAAATGTATTGTTGGCCTGGACATGGCAATTTACGTGTGTAGGCATGGGTTTAGCTTGGAGTTTTGTTTCTTAACTTAAATTGGGTTAAGTTTAGCCAAACACTTTGGGTCGTCGTCTCGTACTTTTTTTAGTTTAATTGATGATACACTAATTATTAAATGGCCAGCAGCTACCCAAACCCAAGAGCTGCTGTGGTCAAGTAGGCGTACGTCCTTGGTTGATCCTTGTTATCGATGTCATGTGTGCTAATTAGTTTTGCATCTTTGCAATTTGACCTTGGGTAAGTAGCTGGTATTTGTTGGCTTCTTTCTACTAATTGAATTTTATAATTTGTAATGTGTGGTTTCTCTTCTAAATTTATTGTATTATGGAAGTATAGCGATGTAGGGGTAGCTGGGGCAAATTTGTTAAGTAATTTTCAAACAGCTTTATTTTTGAATATAAATTTTTGGTTTTTAATGCCACTTCTTTTTTTTGAAACCCTAATTTTTGAAGATTGAAACTAAGAACAAATAGTTTCATAGAAGCTTAAAACAAAATTTCGAGAAATGTTATTTGGTCAAAAGTGTCCCAGTCAGTGCGATTTCAATTACTTTTCATTTCGAAAGCTTTTTGATGGAAACGGTAAGTCATGCCATAAAAACCATTCAGATCTTTTTTATTGGAAATCTTAAGTTGTACAAACAAAATCAAATTTTTAAAATAAAAAGTAAAGGTTTAGGAGTTATTCGTTAAAAACGATTTTTTTCACCGTTTCGTGGTTTCTTAAGAATATTTCCTTAACGGTAAGTTTTCATTAAAAAGTTTTCGAAACAAAAAGTAATTGATATCGCACAGATTCCGGAAAATGACATTTAATGTCTAGCGTAACAAGAATTGAAATCACCGTCTGGTATCATTTCATACCAGGTCCGATAAAAATGGCATTAACATAATCGATTTTAGTGGATTTTGGAGAGTGCAAAATGTGAAAAAATCTGTAAATTATGACAAACGCTCCTTCACATATGTAACTAGTTGTACATAACTTGGAAATTTTTTTACCGATTTTCATTATCAGATGTTTTTTGAAAGGTATTGAATCAGGCTATAGGCACAAGGTAAGTTTTTTTGTATTTGATAGAAAGCGCTAAGTTTATTACTTGTATTTACTAAAATTAGTATTAAAAATACTGAATTTAGTACTAAAAATTATTAAAAGGACAAAATTTAGTACTAGATTTAGTATTTTTATATTGTTAGCACTGAAAGTACTTTTTAGTACTTTTTAGTACTAAATTCGGTAGTTTTTAGTATTTTTAGTACTTAAATTTCAAAAAACGCTCACTACCCTATTTTTTTGACCTTCGATAATATGTTTTGTGAAAAGAAATCGAAATTACGTGTTTCGATTTTTCTCTGATTTTTTGTACTTTTCAAAATATGAAATTGACCGATACGTCCTTACAAAATTCACAAATCATGTCTATAACTATGAAATTTTTTAACAGATTTTAATGTTTCGACCTCTTTTGGAAGGTTATTATCGGCTATTTGGGATCTTCTCAAATATTCTTTGAGGAAAGAAAATCTGTCTTTTTTATCGGTTTTGGCATGAAACAAAATTATTTACCAAATTTCAGCGAAATCCGAGATGGTGTGTCAAAAACCGAGATAACAAGATTTACTGGAGGAGTACTTGAAAAAGAACTATCAAAGTTTGTAACGCTTTTTATAATTAAATTATAGGCTTGTTTCTACATTATTTCTACTTTCTGGCTCCTGAAACGGCTTTGGCTTCCAGAAAAAACGGCTTATAAAAATCTACCACAAATTGAAATGTGCCCCATTTAACCTTACCTATACTGGACTAAGGAATTTCTTATGCTCAGAAAAAAAAAAATCGGTCAATCCAACCGATTTCAACGATAGAAATTGCACCAACCCGCAGTAAAGGTTAAATTGATTGTGCAGTCCAGTAAAATTACTGTAAAAATAGCACTGTACAGTTGCTGTTAAAATGTTTAGGTACTGTGAAAACAGTTAATTTAACCTAGATTTTCGATAGAAATTGCACCTACCCGGAGTTTTTGTATTTTGACCGTAGAACTCTGTAAATTTGCAGTTTACTCGGTTTAGAAACTATCAATCGCAGTTTCAGTAAAAATAACCTTCTTAAAAGGTCAGCTAACAATATAAACTGTTCCAAACAGTTAAAACTGTTTTGAAACGGTTTAATAGTTAACACCCCAGAAGGGCTGTAACTAGCCGTTTCCAAAAACTCGTAGAAATTGTAGCAAACAACTTCTACGGCGACACCATTTCAAATGGCAAAATATCAGTACAACTCTAGCAAACTTATGTTGATTTATTCTTAAACAATGTGAGAATTTTATGAACCTGTTAAAAACTCAATTCAAAATGTTATTCATATGAAAAAAAAAATTTATGGAATACAAAATGTACAGTTGAATTCAACTGTAGAAAAGTAAAGCTGATTCTGAAATTTTGAATTTTTGTTTTTGTTTCCTATAGAAAATTTGAAAAACTATAGAATACAAAATTTATAGTTAATTTTACCGTCAGTTTTTTTTTCTGTGTGCTTAACGTGAATAACTGCAAAAATTGCTTCATTTCATGGTGTTCTTCACACAAGCGCCAGTATAATTATGAACGGCGGAAGGAGCCTCTAAAGGTTTCCATTTTCTGAGTCATGCAACCAAACACTAATTCACCACATTGTTGGAGATTGAGGGTATTCAATATCTTTGTCATTCTTTGGGTCATGTTTTCCGTTTGCAATGCAAAACCACATAGAGCTATTGTTCTAACTACGGCTACCGTGAATCTATCCAAATAATTCTTTTTCAATTTAAATTCTCGATTTTTCAAATCAAATCAACTGGCCATTTATTTTGGAACTTGATTTGAAAAAATGGTCGGTTCATTTGACTTGAAAAAGTTTAGTTTGATTCATAAAAGGTTTATTTCCAATTGCAAAAGGATTAATTGGTTTTCTAAAAAGAGGTGTCACTGCGATAATTACTATACTTTTTTTATTTCTTAGATCATCTACCATCCACTTAAGATGCTTGGAACCATCGATAAAATTCTTCAAGTTGTGTTACCTTCTGCTTAGTATGTATGTGAGCCTTCTCAATGGTTCTGGCAAGAGCTACATAGAATTAATTTTCTGTTATGCACAACTATATGAGTATTTTTAGGTTTATGTTAGTTTTTTTTTACCACTTGCTTAATTCACCACATATTGATTGGTTTGTGCATATGCTGTATTGTATTGCTAAGCTTCATGTATGTACATACTTAGTTAAATGTACGTATTCGATGGATACTTTCGAGTGCTGACAAGCTCTGTAAAACAATATAATTTCAAACATTTGTAGAATATACAGCCCAAGCACAGCAAAAAAAAAAAAAACAAAACGCACCTTTGGAAGGGAGGAGCAAAAAGTGCAGTAAATGAATAAAAAAACATAAAAAAAAATTCCTAAAAATAAAAATAGAATTGAAATATAACTAAAAAGAACTGAAAAAAAAAGAATTTTTTTTGCTTGAATGACATAACCACTTGATCCTGCGAATACGCAAGGATGGCAAAATTGCATCGTTCGCCTATGATGTGTGTGAGTCGACGAAAACGACTAAATTGTGGATGCACCACCAGTGGGGTAGCAATGCACTTACAAGTGCAACGCATTAATTGCCTTGTACTCCAAGTGAAAATAAAGGACCTTTACTGTGTAGACACACACGCACACACATACACTTGCATATTTGGTTGCATTTAACGTGCAATGCAGGCAGCACTGTCATGTTGCAGGGCGTTTTATTTGAACAAAACTCCTAACAACAAAAATGTTTCCTAAATTGTCAGGAGTTTAAGTGAGGAAGATATGAATGATTTAGGGACGACTATCAAAGCTCATCATTGAAAGTTGTGTCCTCACACAACACAACCGTATATCGCGCTGTGGCCTCTTGCATTTGGCTGCAATTGGCAGTTTGTGGTACGTTCACCATAAGCATAGCAAGCATTTGGGCGCTGCCTAGGCCTTGGGGCGACAACATCAAATCATTGAACAGTATTTCATCTATGCAAAATAACAGTGCGCCTTCTATTTGCATAACTACTCAGTGGCGGCTGTTTTCCTTCTGTTTTTTTTTTTTTTTTGATGACGCCTAGTATGCCTCGTTGTTTTTGCGCACAAATATATGCAACGAAAAATTTATTTGAGAAATAAAAGCAATCAAGTGCCACCGCCAGTCAACGACGACAACAGCCGCCGTCGCATCTAAAAATGTGTTATGTTTTAATTCAACGTACTCAGTGGCAGCAGTTGCATCCTTGTGTGTCCTTATCGCTGGACATATACTTTACCCCCATACGCACTACACAATATACGCATTCTCTATTTTGCATAGGCAAATTCTAAACTGTTGGGCCTGGATGCATTTTTATTGATTTTTATTTTTTTTTCACAACACAAAATCCTTATTAATGTTGTTGTTATTATCCTCTGCATTGTCCTGTGCGTTTCGTTGTAAAAATTGCAATTTCGCTTTTTCGTCGACGGTTTTTGTTTTGTTGGCTTTTGTTTATTTAATGGGTATCTTTATTGGACAAATGACATGGTACATCTAAACTTTGTTACTCATACTCTAGGAATTTTTTTCTGCATATTTCATTTCGTTCTTTTCAGGTATGAGTTTTTGTGTGAAAAATTGAACGAAAATTTAATTTTTTTTTTAATTTAAAGAATGTTCCAAAATTTATATCAAAATAAGTCTATAGCTTATGGAAAATCACTAATGAGAAAACTAATGAAGAACTAATGACATACTAATGAGGCATTAATGAAACACTAATGACACACTAATGAGACACTAATGAAACACTTATGCATTATTTATTTTATCTCCGCTGAACTACTTTTGAACTCAATTATCATCATTGGCATAAACAAGGTAATCATCACAACTATTCGATTTCATTTGTTTGCATTAGTGGCACAATTTGACACTAATCATTATTTTAAAGCGCCATGAAGAGCCTGATCTGTTAGTGTATATTGATATTAGTGAAAGTCCTAGGGACGTCAACTAACACTTCCAAAGTCACATTCCGTGACCATAAGTGGCAAAAGTTGTCACATGGAGGCACTGATTAAATCACTGATGAAAAGGCACTAAATACGGATGAGCACTAATGATTACTGTGCTTCATAATGGAATTAACGAAATACTATAGAAAGGTCATTGGAAAAGAAAACCCGGGACAAAGCGTGTAGCTCGCACATCATACGCAGCGCAACGCATGTGCGTAGCCGTAGAAAAGTATTTTTTCAACGTCAACTTAAGAAATTGGTATGACAAATGTACTATTGAATTAAAGAAAATTTAACGGGGATTTAAAAAAAAAAAAAATTATAAAAGCATATATTAATACGAACTTTTTCATACTAAAATGGGCACCAAAGTTAAAAAATAGGAAAAAAAAAATCAAAATATCAACTTTAAAGGTTCAGAACTATGCAAAATCCTTTTGAATTCTATAAACCATATACATTATCTGAAATCTCATACAATTAACTAACGTTGCCATAGAAATGTTTTCTCTAAAACGTTAGGGTGATTGAAGAAATTTTTTTTTGTAAAACAAATCAGAAAATCAGTTTTAACACTATAACTTCTCATGGGTACATCTTAGACCCCACCACATAGTTCCATTTTTTGTTAGCCTAGGCCTCCTCTATCACCTCCCAGAAGCTTCGTAACCTTGTGCGATACACACTATATAAATACAAAGGTCAGTGTGGTGGAGGTCTAACAAGTTTGTAATTGTAAGTAAAAATAATATATTCCTATCGGTTCGAATCCTAGTGCTGTCAAGTTAAATTTTTTTTTTTTTTGCTTGTTTTTTTTTTGTTTTGAATTTTACAGTAAGGTTAAAATCACTTTTATTTTTTCAAAAAAATTACTATACTGTAGGGTTATTCGAAAATTTTGAATTTATTAAAACAGTAATGTAGAATTTATTTTATTGGGGAGTTTTCACTATTTTGAAATTCTAGTAAAATTTACTAGAAATAAGAAAGTTAATTTTATTTTCTTTCTACGAAAAATATCTATTTTGGACGAACTTAAAAGTAGAATATGAACCTTTTACCGTAATCTTATTAGGTACTAAAAAAGTACTAAAAAACTACACTTTTTCTTGCAATTTTTATTAGTTTTTTGCCGGAAATAAAACCATGCCCTAAAAATGTAACTATGTTTTTTTAGGAATAATGAAAAGAATTGAAGTTTTAGCATTCTAAATTGAATCAAGCCTTAACCAACGCACTTCAACTGACCGCGCGTTAAGTGCGTTAGAGAAATACATTCAGTTGCATTGCGCACACTTCTGTACTAAATTACAACAAAAATAGTAAAAAGTTAAAAAAATCTGCGAAACACAATAGCACTTTTAGCCAGCTGCATTGAGGCTTAAATTTTTTTTAAAGTTTTTTACTAACGATGGCTTTGTCGATGTCAAGTGCAACTTTAAAAAAAAAACTTTAATTGAATATGTGATTTTTTTAACTACACTTTTTCAAGAATTTTTTTATAAAGAAAAAAATATTAAAAAAAAAAAACTCTACAGCTTGCACACATGCACATAATTTCTTAATCCGTACCACATACTAAGGAGCAAAAAAAGTACAAAGTTTAATCGCTTATTAGAGAGGCGTTGAAGCGTGCAATGTATTAATAACACCATCACATTAACAAAAAGAAAAACGCGACAACATTACACACACACACACTACTTCCACTGAAGTATGTTAGATGTGTTCCTATGGAAAAACCCTCAACCCTCTAAGTTCATGTAAAAGAAAAAGGATACAAAAATACACTTTTCCAGATCGACTCCTGCTGCTGTTCACTTTGACTACAAAGAAATTATTAATAAAAAAAAAATCAATAATTACGCATCTTGAAAATTATTACAGCATATTTTCAAGAAATATGAACATTGAACATATAATTAAGTGCGAAGGTTGCCAGCTGAACATTTATTGACTGTAACTTATTTTTTAATTTTGCATGCAATATCTCATAGTAAATTTCATTTCCACCCAAAATATCCACGGTAAAGGCATCGGAAGGTAAAGTCACTTTTACACTTATATGACCGCATGAGTTTCAAAGTTAAATTTTAAGTTTCTTCCTCTAAGGGTATTGTCTCTAGGTGTAAAAGGCATATTTTTGAAGTAAACTAAAATGGGATTCTGTACCACGGTAAAGGCATACTTATTTGTACAATCGAAATTCACAAAAAAAGGTTAATAATCAAACTCTACGAAAACATTAGGAAAAATTTTCAGGAAAACGAATCAGTATAACTTTTGAATATTTACATTGTGACAAATATGTGTTGATACAAAAACAATGTAGGTTTTTTGTAATAAATGTTATTTTAATTAAGGAAATTTAAATGAATAAACATTAAACGAAGTTAAAATATTTTGTTTATTAAGCAATCACTCGATGGCCTGACTTTTGTTAGCCATAACCCGCCGAAGTCTGCAATCAAAATTTTTACACGCAGCACGCACTACTGTTATCGGTATTTTGTCCCATACATCAATAATAGCAGCTTTAAAGTCCTTCAAGCTTCTGTATCTGTATTCCTTGAGTCGCTGTACCATATATCCCCATATGCAGAAATCCAAAGGATTGCAGTCTGGAGAGCTAGGAGGCCATTCATCCTTAGGTATAAAATCTGTCAAATTTTGCTTACATCAGTCTTGAACAAGTTTAGCAGTGTGAGCAGGTGCACCATCCCGCTGGAAGCAATAATAGTGTTCTCCATACATGGCCTGAACACTAGGCTTATAATTTTTCTGTAAGGCTTCTTCCATGTAATACTGAGCGTTTATTTTAACACCTTTGTCAATGAAGACTAGCGACAATTTACCTTTGCTGGATATGGCACCCCAGACCAAAATAGATGACGATTTTTGATATCTTGGTACATACTTCTTATCGTTTAGCATGTCATTGTATGATACTGCATAGTCTCTCATTTTGAGTGTGGTGAGGAGCTTCCAGCACAAAAAGTTTTTCATCGGAAAAAACTATATCATCGCCAGCGTGCCAAGAAAGGAGCAGTTTCGATCTTTGCCATCGCTTTTCCACGGTCGCATTAGTAATTCCATGCATTTTCATTTTTTTTAAGGCTTTCATATTGAGGTCACAACGCAAAAGGAGCCGTAAAGATTCTTGGTTCATTCCTATATTTTTGGCCATCTTTCGTGCTGAAGGGTCACAATTTCTTCGGATTCTTTCACGAACTATTTTGATCGCGTTCGCGGAACGGACGTTCCTTTTTCCCACTTTTTTTACGATCTAGTATGGAGCCAGTATCGTCAAATCGCTTTACGGTATAATGCACATAATTCGTCTTAACTCCTAAATGTGACAACTCGCGGAAGATGGCTCCACAACTTAAACCACTTTTAAACTTATTTACAATTAAAGAGCGCATATCAACCATGCCGAATTACTTTCTACTCTCACGTCTTATACGATTTGAATTTATTTTTCCACATGACTGAAATATTACAAAATATTTTGCAATGAAAATTTTACTAATGCTACTATGTTTCCAAAAGATACAGTGCTTAAAAGTTTTGTATGAAGACATATTTGTCACACTGTAGTTTTTATTATTGTATTCCAAAAGAATGTTGGTAAAATTTGATACAAATTGCTGAAAACTGTGACACAAAATGTGATACCAGTTAAACTTTACACAATTGTAAGTTTTAAGAAAGTTTTATGAAACACTCGAGTTTTTGAACTTAAAAGAATCAAATTTTTGGCGCTTGGGACATGCTACGGTGAAGGTATATTAAACACTTCAGAGCTCCTGTAGCGTTGAGGAATAAATAGATAATTTTCTTAACACACTGTAAACAAAACAAATAGCACTTGTACATCAGTTGTGAGTACGTTTATGCTAGAAAATGTCAAACTTTATTATGGTGTTGCCAGATTTTAGCTATTGACATTAGTGTTTCCAGTTCCCGAAATATAAGTAGTGCCCTACGTGTATCTCATCTAGAAAACATCAGAGATAGTACAAAATTGTACCATTTAAAACTCAAATTTCACATTTTTCTAGGTAAAAAATCAGTGTTAGTGGGAAAAGTTTGTAAAATCACACATTTATGACGATTACACATTTTCAGAGAAGAATATAAGTTTAATTTGCTTCAATCTGGCAATAATGGTTAAAATTCAGATTTTAAATAAGGGTTTTTTCAGCAATAAGGTCATGTATACTATTGAAAAAATACTTGCATGAGCATATGCACAAAAACACAGAAGTTGTACTCGGTGCTTCCATCTGAAAAGTTTCTTTGGTATCTTGTAAAACATTTGAAACCAATTTTAGACCTTTAGATAGCATTTATAGTTTCTTATGAAAAAATATTCAAGAATGCCAATTGCAGACTTTTGTTTATACCCTACACCCAGGGTATATTCACTTTGTCCTTCCGTTTGTAATGCAGAGAAGGAGGCGTGGCAGATATAGAAAAGCATATATATTCTTGATCAGCGTCACCTCCTGAGTGGGATTGAAAATGAGCGAAATCGGTTAGCGGACACGCCTACCGCCCATACAAAAAACATATTCAAAATGCAACTTTAAGCAATGCAACCAAAATGCACATAAATACTACGAATTATAACAGCAAGCTCTGAGAAAAAACTGGGCGAAGGGGACAAAAGGGCGTGGCACCTCCCATATAAGCAAAAGCTTCAAAATGCTATACTGAAAGAGTTTTTTTTAGATAATCAAACTAAATTTCACTCAAATAATAAGAACTATAAATGCAAGCTCTGAGAAAAAACTGGGTGAACTCGGACAAGAGGGCGTGGAACCTCCCATATAAGGCCTCCTCTATCACCTCCAAGAAGCTTCGTAATCTCATGCGTTACACCCTACATAATTCGATCTTTTCTGATAACTTTTATTACGATTTTTCCCTAACCTCTTTTGCCTTGTGGATTCCACAAGTTTTTCGTAAAATTACGGTGGGTTGTTTTAGGAGAGTATTTCCTATACATCGGCATTTTCGTAAGGTTAAGTACATCTGTTTGAATTTTAGGTAGAAGAACAACATATTCATCACAAAAAAGTTACATTCGATGGAGACGTTTCATTTTGGTTCTCCTAGAAGTTACAAGAAGAATATTTTTGTAAAATTCTTAAAGCCCATAAAAGTTAAATTATGACTTAAATAAAAACGTAACAAATTCAGATAATATTTCAACATCAACATCAAAGTCGCTAATTTCAAACATCCATATTAAAAGAAGATTTATGCCCACAGAAATATGACAATGGTCAATGTCGTACGCGAATATTAAAAGAAATTGACACTAAAAGTTTTACAAACTTGAGCTTAACTTTTCGAGCACGTGCTCCTTGCGCTACTTCATAGAACGCAATTTATAATGAACTATAAATACCACAAAAGTTTATCTTCTTTAAAGAAATGTGCTATTTATATTACAGCTCCAAGGAATAAACGAGGATATTAAGAACCTGACAACAAGCGAAACAATAAAAAATATTCTACAAAAACAACAATAACATGAAATACATATAAAAATCAAATTTGTTAACAATGCGGCGGCATCAAATAAAAATTATATCCCATAATTGTCACTGACCAGGACAACATTGTAAGGAAGAAACAAACAGCAAACATCAGAATCACTGAATGTGAAAAACAACCCTCATTGATTTTTGTGGTTTTTTTTTTGCTGTTTTTTTTTTTATTTTTATAATTTGAAATATGTCCTTTTTTTTACACCTCAATTTAATGGGTAACAAATTTAATTGCATCCCTGGTTGTTAGCGTTCACATTAAAAATGTAAAGATTTT
This sequence comes from Calliopum simillimum, assembly GCA_951812925.1. Taxonomy (NCBI): domain Eukaryota; kingdom Metazoa; phylum Arthropoda; class Insecta; order Diptera; family Lauxaniidae; genus Calliopum; species Calliopum simillimum. The sequence goes on from OX638368.1 coordinate 22,448,413, forward strand.
GTCTCATTTTGTTGAAGCATTTGCTTCATTCATAAAGTGTTACGATGGACAGAATCTGTCCGCTTTGCGCGACATGACAATTAAACTATGACTTTTCTGGGATTTTCTTATAAATTGGATGCAATTTCTTTTTTAATTGTATCAATAAAAATTTAACGAAATTGAGTTATGTTTGACAATGTTGAATGTTTATTTATCTGTCATAAAGATTACTTTGTGTCGGCTGTCCACAACATAATGTAGCATTTTAAGCATCAACTGTCTCTTATAGAGTTTTTTTCAGCAGCATGAGGAAAATCTTCGGACACCACAAACGCCTATATAAAATGTGGTCCAATACGTGGTCTCTTTTTCAACTGGGTTGTTTTGACCGCTGTTATGTGTCAAATGGCTTGACCATATGACGTTTGTGTTCAGTATTTAATACGACTCAATCATGAATAGACTTGCTCCTGAACAATGTTTATTAATTATGGAAACTTACTACCAATCAGTCATCAGTTAGAGAATGTAATGGAGTTCTTCAACATCATTTTGGTCGTTATGAGCGTCCAATTGAGCGCATTATTCGTAACACCATCACCAGATTTCAAATCAATTTTACACTATTGGACATTCATCATTCAACCAGAGTGCATAGAGCCCGTAATTTAGAGAATATTGCTGCAGTAGCAGAGAGTGTTCGTGAAAACCGTGAACAATTCCTTTGTCGCCGATCTCATACTTTGGGAATCTCTTATGGATCATTGTGGCGTATCTTGAGGCATGATCTTAGTCGGAAGACCTATAAAATACAGCTTATACAAGAATTGAAGCCGGTTGATCTTGGTGTACGTTTCAATTTCTGTTTATGGGCCTTACAACAACATCAAATTGACCCATTATTTCAACGTAAAATTGTGTTCAAGGCCGTGTTTAGGCATAGGCTACAGCCCGCACCACAAAATTTTTATTTTAATACAGTAGTGCACATTTTTTGGTTTACTCTCGCGAAAGAAGTTACGCTTCAAACATATATATTACACATGTTCTCTAAGAATTTTGGCTACGGCGAGAGGTGTCAATCACAAATGTTTCAGTACACAGTGCATCAAGTGTGAGTCGGGAGTGAAATTTTGTTCCGAGAATGTTACTTTCGATAACTTTAAAAAGTTAGTAAGTGATGAATAAGGCTAATACATACATATTTGTGCAATAATTTTTTAAATAATTTATTAAAACTTTTTCATTATAGCCCGGGAAAATAAACTAATGTAGAAATGAGTTTTTTGTAATTTTTAAATGTTTTGAAATTCTATATTTTATGGAATTAAATGTAGATTAATCTAAAAACAAATTTATTTAAAACTATGTATTAATCTTCAAGGTATGAAGCCGATCGCAAAGTTAGGTTAAAAAAATATTTAATGTTTTAATTTTTTCCTTAATTGTTAGTTTATTAAGTAAACATTTTTGGAGTCATATTTTCTAACTGATTCGACCCCAAAAATTTTCAAAAATTTATACTAGTTGCTGCAAAAAAAAATATTTTTAAAACTTTTTTTACGTTTAGTGCAGGCAAAATAGATTAAAAAGTCTTCTATATCTAATTGTGCTGAACATTTCGATCGGTTATAGCTCATTTTGTTCGCAATTAAATTAAAAAAAAAACGAAGCTTTAAGATTCATGCAGTTCTTAAAAAAGGTTGAATAACGGTTTGTTTTTGTTGGTGCTGAATGTGAATCTGCCCACAGTAACGGTCTATCACGTATGGTTACCTAAAAGTTAAAAAAACATGATTTTTGAGGTTATATAAAAAATTCACGATATTAGATATTTTGCTATTGCCTATTAAATGCATCATTTAGTACTATTTTTCGTCTTCAAGATGAACTACTTATAAAGCGGTTTTAAATTATTTTTCCGGGAAAAGTCTTGATCATTTGAAAATTTCACCATAAAAGTTAAAAATCGTATGTGGTCATAACTTTTTAAAGAGAAATCACACAAGACCCTTCATAACTTATTTTGAAAACAAAAAGCTGTTATAAATGATGCATTTAATAGAAAAGAGCAAAACAATTTCGTACGTCTTCATACAAGATCAGTTCATAGATCATTTTGAAGAAGAACAGAACTAAATAAAGCATTTAATAAGAAATAGTCAAAAAATTCTATGCGTCCGATATAGACCTGGTCACGGGCAAAATTTTTAAGGTCCGGTTCGATACTACCATATTATTACATATTCAGGCTTTTTTATAATTTAAAAAATTTTAGCTTATTGAATAACCAAACATTATACATGAAGTGCTTATTTGAGTTTTTTGGTCGAATCTTATAAGACGATTTGTTTAGTTTGGTCATTCTTATCTTCACATTTAAAAATTATTTTACATATTTTTATGTAAGGACAGAACTTTTTCCAAGCTTATGCTTCTCAACCTTCCCGTGATTTACGAACCTCTTATTTTCGGGCTTTTTTTGTAAGGCCCTGGTTCGCACGATGCTGGCACAAAACTCGATTTATGCCCTTCGAAAACTACAAAAAATTCATTTCTGCAACAAAATTTTAGGATAGTTCTGCTCGGAGAATAATACGCATCATAATTTTTACTCCACTCGGGTAGTCAAAAATTAAAGTAATTAACACTTAATTTCAAATATAAATTACCTTACGTATGAACTATGTATTTTATAAGACCGTAAAGTCATATCTACAAATAAAATGTAGTTAAATAATAATGGAATATTTTCTAAAAATTGCCTAAATTTGACTTTGTGTAGAGTAATTTATACTTTCAGAAGAAAAATGTGTGACAATTTTGAATTAATAATTCTAGTCGAAATAACTTTATTTTTTTCACGCACAAAAATTAGTGGCATAATTTTTACTCCACTCGAGTAAGGTAAAAATCATACAAATATAGAATCATTTTGACTTTTATAATTTTAGTAACAATTTTTATTTTTAGACAGACATTTACTTAATATACAAACTTTATGCCTCTTCATCATATGTAAGTAGCGCAGAGGATATGTATCTGCTTATCACACGGAAGGGCCAGGGTTCGTACCCTAGCGTGGTCAATTCGTTTTTTTTTTTTTCGTTTTTTTTTGTTTGAACTTTACAGTAAGGTTAATACATGTATCACGTAAATTTTTTCAATTACTACAATAGCAAATATACATTCTGAATTGACTAAAACAGTAAGGTGCAATTTATTTCGGTGTGGAGTTGTCACTATTCTGATTTGAAATTCAGGTAAAATTTATGAGAAATAAAGTAGCAAGTACTATTTTTTTCTCCGTGTGGTGAAAAATATTCAATTGGAGTTATTTTACAAGAGACAATCCTATACTTTCAGATGGGGCCCGCACCACAAGTATAGCCTAGGGGCCTCCAAGTCCTAAACACGGCCCTGATTGTGTTTAGCGACGAAGCTCATTTCTGGTTGAAGGGCTACGTTAAAAAGCGAAATTGATGTAATTGGGCTGATGAACAACCAGATGTATCCCGATAAATGTACCGTTTGGTTTGGTTTATGGGCAGGAGTTATCATCGTACCGTATTTCTTCAAAAATGCGGATGGAGCTCGTGTAACGGTCAATGGTGCTCGCTACGGAGCAGTGATCAATATATTTTTTTTGCCAAAAATTCAGGATATTAGTGTAGTTGACCTCTGGTTTCAACAGGATGGCCATACAGCTGGAAAAACAATCGCTTTATTGAGGGAAACGTTCGATGAGAACGTCATCTCAAAAAATGCTCCAGTTCATTGGCCACCAAGATCATGTGATTTGACGACTTTGGATTACTTTCTTTGGGGATATGTTAAATCACTTGTTTATGTCGACAAACCCGAAACTATTGACGCTTTGGAAACCAACATAACTCGTGTTATTCAAGGAATACCGGCCGATATGCTCGAAAGAGTTGTCGAAAATTGTACCCACAGAATGAACCATTTAAGAGCTAGTCGTGGGAATTATTTGAACTAAATAATTTTTAAACATTGAGTTGTAGGAACCGAGCTATCATTCCAAATAAAGATTTGGAATCAAAAAACTCAACACCGAACGACTCTAGGTGCTCACCTTCAGGAGGTATTGAATTTTAAATTTTTCTATTTTTGAGTTTTATTAATATCACAGACCTTAAAATAAAAGTCAGCAAACAGTAAGAAAAATTATCATTACCGATGTATTTAACAATGCTGAATCGGAATCCGAGTCCCAGGATTATTCTATTACGTATCGTTTTTGAGATAATCCAACCTAAAAGTACTAAAAACATCGTTTTCTACACCATTTCTAAAGTTGTACGGGTGATTTTAAGGAATATTCTGCGGATTATCTTATTTTGTTCATTTTTGTCAATATAATGCATTGATTTAGGATTAGATTAGATTATATCGATTCCAAAGATATTTCATGCAAAAAATTAACATAAAGTGCCAAACTCTTAGTCTCCTGACATGTCTCTCTTCTGAAATTAAAGTTTTCATGGTAAATTAAACTCAATACGTTATTGAGCTTTGTCTTTCGACTTATTTCTCAGCCTAAAACCATATAAAAATTTTGATTAATTAGCATACGGAGGGCCTAACAAAAGTTCGCTAAGTTGGTGCCATGCTATAAAGTTTTAGTAAATCAAAAAATTGCGTACTATATTTTATAGTCTTACGATATATCATTTTAATTTTCAGAAAGATCGGCCAAAATGGAGAGAAGAAAACGTAACATTCGTGAAACAATGTCAGCAGATATTTCAGTGCCAACGCAGCAAGAGATTCGGTTTGCTATTCTTTTCGGATTTCGACGTAAGCTCAAGCCTTTGAAAATATTAAGTGAATGCTAAATAGCATTTGATGTTAATGCGATATCCCTCGTGAATATTTGAAAGTGGTTCCGAAGATTCCAGACAGGTCATTTTTCTACGGAGAACGAATCCTGAGAAGGCCGCCCAAAATCTTCGACTCATTATGCAAAAGTAGCGCTGGTGAAGTCTTAAATTGACAAAGATCCAAGATTGACCCAGGAAATCTTTGCTGAGAAACAGGGTTTGAATGCCATGGCTGTATCGCGAATATTAAAAAATGATCTTGGATACACGAAGATATACGATGGGTTCCTAGAATTTCAAGTGATGCTCAAAAAGAAACACGTGTGCGTTTTGCTAAGTATTTTCTTGAAATATTCCAAAAAGGGAGTGTCTAACATTTTCAAGAAAATTGTAAAAGGTGATGAAGCATGGTTTTACAAGTACAACCCTGAAACCAAACAACAACCCATGGTGTGGAGCCCAGAAAGTGCAAGTCCACCTGTTAAAGCAAAGCAAAAAAAGTCAGCAACAAAAGTAATGATGACAGTTTGCTTCACCAGAGAGTAAGCTGTAGCTGCTATTCCTTTGAAAAAAGGTCAGACGGTTAGCGCTTTGTGGTATACTGAGACCTTTTTACCAAAAGTTTTCCAATAATTATTGGGAAGGCAACAAAAAAAAGAGAGCTACCCCGCTACTTTCTACATCACGATAATGCGCCAGTACACACTGCTGAAAAAACGACCGATTTTATTGCGCTTTCAGGCATGAAAAAAATTCATCCAGCACCTTATTCCCCAAATCTTGCGCCTTGTTAATTCTGGTTGTTTCCAAAAATAAAAAAAAAAAAATATATTTGAGAGGAGTCTTCAACAACAATGAGGAGATAATAAATAAGGTTAATGATGAAATTGTAAAACTGCAAAAGCCGATTTTGAAGACTGTTTTTCAAGATGGATTTTTCGACTTCAAAAATGTATCAAAATAAATGGTGATTACGTTGAAAAAATACAAAAAGATGAAGGATAAAGTCATAAATTTGAAAAAAATTTTATCCAGATGTTTCAATTCTACTAAGCGAACTTTTGTTAGGCCCCTCGTATAGATCGCGTTGCTGCTTTATTGATGAGAATGACCGAGTACAGTGATCTTAGATTTGCTTTCATTGTCTTAGATCGTTGTTATTAAGTCGTTACGCCGAGTTTTGTTTGTAAGATAGTGTCACGGCCAGTCCGATGCTCAGGTCTCTTGTTATTATTTTTTTGAAAAATATATTTTGTACTTATAGTTATGTTTATTAAGGTGGTCTTAAGTTTTAAAATTTTTGGTATTGCTCTTTCCAGCACAGCACTTTGATTTAAATAAGCACCATGTAAAATTTGGGTCTTTCCAGAGAAACGATTTTGAAACCCGAAAAGTGGTCCTGAATATGGGAAAAATTTTTGTTTTGAAGTTTTAACTGTAAAACTTTTTATATTTTGTGCCACAAAATTCAAACCTATTTATCTGTAAGTTCTATTGTTTTGAAGGTATTGCCTCCATTCAAGTTGCAAAATGAAGACACGAAATGCAATGGACAATATTTCTTAAATTGGATAATTTAACGCGTTAAAAAGTAGGAGTGGCACTTATCTGATTCCGCGTACTTTTCGCCCAGTATATGGTATTTATGCTCACCGTCTATTCACCAATTTTCATCAAAATAGCTTATGAGATATGTATTAAAATCTCAAACCATGAAATCATTAATCCTTTGAATGGTGTTTAAAAAACCTTTATAAATCGTAATGGTGAAAATAGTATAGTATGGCTTGTTGAGAATTGTTTTGGCTATCTTAATCCATTGAGATATTTTAAGTAATTTACCCCTTACTGCTTTTATTATGTAGGTTTAAGTAGATCTCAAAACAGTGAGTTTCAACTTTCTACTTACTTGGGGTCCGACCTATAAGAATTTGGTCTCATATTCTCATATTTTGTAATCCTCAAGTCCGTCTGGCGTCCGCTCAGTACGATTTAATGTATTGTCTGATAGGTGAAGAAATCGGACTTTCAAATGGCGATGGGTCTTTATTATTTGACACTTGATTTGTATGAACCATCATCGGTTATGTGAGCATTATTCCCAATTTTGCAATTGCTACCACTTGGAGACTAAATCCCCTCCGTTTTTTGAAATTTTTTTCATGAGCAATAGCCAATTCTGGCATAATGACTACGTCAATTAGCAAAATAACCGTTTTTGAGCCAAATAGCAACTCAAGAAGGTTCTAGAGGTGCCATTACATCCCGACAAAATAGCGGTTTGGTTTGTTTTACGTACTGGTTAAAATATTTTCCCACTTTTCCCAATATGTGGACGGTCTGAACGTAACTGTTAATGATACCAGTTTTGACCACTATTTATTACCCATGATCTCGATGTCACTTGGTTTTAACAAGATGGCGCTAGTTGCCACGCAGCACGTAAAATCGGGAAGAATTGGGTAATTTCATATCTCAGAACATTGTTCCGTAGTGACTTGGTCGCCTAGATCATGAAATATCATGCCTATAGAATATTTTATATATATATAAACATATATGAAGGCGAAAGTCTGAAAGGATTCGGATTATACTATTGAGAAATTGGAAGCCAACCTTACTCGCCTTATTCGCCATATACCACTCGAAATGATCAAGTGCTTCATAGGCCATGCTTGCCGCCAATATTTGAAGAAGAAATCTTTAAAAAAAATGTAAAAAGTATATGATTATAAAGATTATATGACTATAAAGATTATCCGATACAAATTAATTTTGGAATATTTTGTTTTTAATTTTTGACAAAATGAATGCCATTATAAAAACAGTGATATTGGTGCGATCATTTAAAATAAGAAAATTTCTTGTCAGGCCATTTTTTCAAAATTTTCCTGCAAGAAATATACGAAGTACAAAATTCTAATCAGATAAACAGTTTAGACCTACTTGCGCCATCTAACAGGAAGTAGTAGTTCCGTGCATACAATATTAGGGCATAATCTAATAAGAATGTCGGTAAGGTAGTTTTCTGGATAATTTTAAGGGGAAATCTAAAATTAAGAGAATTTCAATGTAGATAACCCCATGTCAAAATGAATTTCTTTTTAGGCAAAACAAATACGAGAGAGTCTGTCTTTGTGTAGCAAAGCAAAGCCATAGCCTTAACCACTGTCACCGAAACCACCACCACCACCACCACCGACAACACCAGCAAAACATTAAGAGGAAGAAGTGCTACCAACCTAACCGCATGAAGTGCTTAAAAGGAAAATATTTTCAACATGCGCTGCACGAACGAACGAACCAACCGAATGCTAAACAAACAATGGAAGCTTAAATTGACATGGCTGCCGTTTACACCTACAACACTTGAATTAGACAACCTCGAGGTAGACGACTGCCCTTCCTGTTAGGCGGCACGAGACGTAAGGGTGGACCACAAAAAGCGCATGCGTTAAAATCAATAGAAATGATGAGATAATACAAAACATTTGTGCAATAATGCAGAAGACGACGAAGAACGGGTGGTATCTGGCGATGGTTGGGTAGATGGATACGAATTTATGTAGTTGGCATCACTAGCATAATGCTGGATTTGATAGGCAGCAGACAACGCCAGGCGAGTAATTAATCATTTTTATGGATTACTAATGGATTTATATGTGAATTTTGTGTAGAGTTATGAACTTAAATTAGAAATGTCAAAGATGGAGTGGTGGTAAGAATACATATATGAGGATGAATCGATAAGCTTAGGCTGTTAACTTTTTTCAGAAGTTCTGAAAGCAATACAGCAGCATTTAAAGGTTCCAAGTATATGAGCAAATACCAGTAGTTATGCATTTCTTTCAGATTCGTGGCATATATGTATGTCAGATAGATCAATATTCAATAGATTTGTGGAAATTCTTCTTTGTACAGTTATAAGTGTATTTTAATTTAATAGTGCTCCCGATTGCTTGAAATGGAGCAATTCAATATTTATTTGACTCAAACATATTCCCTCAGTCAGTCTGTGTATACCAAGAATATGGGGAAAATAAAGGAAGATAATTTGATGAAGTGAAGTCAGGTTGCATCTGAAGCTCGTGAGATAAAAGTTATAGAAAAGTGCTTACTTAGATGCCTGAATCCAAAATTCGTCTACACTTTTTTATTGCATGTTCCAAAAACAATGTTAGTCCATAAAAAAAGTTGTTGAACCAACGCAAAACAGCCTTGAAGCCTTATGATAAAATCATTCTGTGACTTAAAATTAAGTACCATTTTGAATGTTAAAATTTTAGGTAGTAGTATTTTTTTTTTAAAGAAATTAATTTATTTATTTTGTACTTTATATTATGAGATTAAAATTGTATGATTTCAATTTTTGTTCTCTAGATAAAGTGCAGTCGAAATTTTTGAATTATGAGTTCTGTGTGGAAATCGAATACCTTTGTCTGATAGCACAGTTTAAAAGTTGATATTTTTAACTTTTTAAGGGACGTTAGTATTTTGCCAAAGTCTGTATTGTATGGATTTGAATTTGTTATTCTTTAATACAAAACGTTTTAAATATTTTTTTTTAACGTTTCACGTTCCTTGGAAAAATTTCGGAAAAAAAAATTTATCATTCCCAAAAATGAGTTCAATAAACTGAAATAAATTAAAATATTTTTAGAACGCACAGGTTGGCGCATAAGTAACTTTATGATTTAATTATTTAATAATTTTTATGCTTAAGAGTTTTTCTTTCTTATTTTCAGAATTAACTTTGAAAAATTTGAGCAATTTATGATGGAAAGACTTGGCACATAAAAAAGAACGAAAGTTGTTCAATTTTATTTTTAAAGTCGACATTCAATTATTCAGACTCAAAGATAGTATCGAAATTTCCCAATGCTCTATCAATTTACCGATTGGTCCAGCGTTTTCAGCAACAAGGCAATAATGCCTGCAATGAAAAGGCAATAATTCCCGCAGGAGTTATTTCCCAAGAAAATAACAATTTTGCAGAATCCGAAAAACATTTATTTTGTCGTATTTGCTATGAAAATTCAAAAAATTTTCTCTTATTTCCTTCCAAATATTTTAAATTTTTTGCGAGTTGTTTCATAAAGTATTGTGAACGTTCGATGGAAATGGCAATACTAAAATATTTTGTCCAATTTGTCGTCAACATGGTTTTGATCATAACTTTTTTTTCATTACAAAATGGATTTCCAAGGGTGCCTAAGAGACTATGTTCTTATAAAAATTTTGGCGTTTAAAAACTATAAATTTTTTTTTGGGGATATAGATAATACTCGCATTCCAAAATCAATTTTTTTACGTCTTTCATTTACGCGTTCAAAAAAACGATTTTTTAATCAAAAGCAAGACATCTAACGAAAAAGTATATACGACAAAAAATGCTTAGAATCCTTCAAAGAATCGGTGTGAATTTTTTCAGAATTTTTGGAAACTTTTTTATTTTAAAGTATCTCAAAAAATTCTGAAAAAATTTACACGTATATTTTAGAATTTTGCAACCGAAAATTACTATACCACAAAAAAAAAAAAAAAAAAAATAAAATATAAGCCCCAAAATTTTTGTAAGAACATCATCTTTATTTCTAAAGTTCTCTTGGGTATCCATTTTCTAATGAAAAAAAAAATTTAATGACCAAAAAACATGCTTTTTTGCCAAAACAGGCCTTCAATAGAATCAAAAGTGCTCCATTGGTTTTTCTCAAAATGAAAGAAAAAAATTATGCAGATATCGTTTTTACGAGTCCCTCTAACTTGTGAGTTGGTTTTGGGATGAATCTAAATTTCGACCCGGTCTACTATATATGTATGCATGTATATTGAAATGTATTACTTTTCAATTTTGTTCTTGTTGGACTTAATTTACATATATTATATTATGAAGTTAGTTTATTGACTGTTTTTTTGCTTGTATAGTACTAATGAAAGTACCAACGCGCTTTTTCTAAATTGAAGTATGATAATTTTATATTGAACTAATTAAACAATTGCAATTTTTCAACATTAGACGCAAGCAAGTGTAAACGTGCAAATTGATTACATATGTTTCGGCTACTTCCACATACATATTTATTAGAGTGGTCCAAATTTTGTAAGGAAAAACCAAAAGTGTAAAAAAGTCAAGGTGCGTGCGACTTCTCTGAATCCTTGGATCCTGCTGATTACAAAAAGTGCTTTGGAACCAAAAAAAAAAAATTGCGTTTAGATATTCCGCAACGAGTTTGAATGTACTTTTTTAGGAATTTTTGTGTTTTTGAGTACTTTTTTTAATTTGAACGATATATCTTTTTAATCAGATAAGGTATTTGCAAAAATTAGATTGCATTTTTTTAAAAATGGTTTGAGCCAAATTCTGCATCAATAATAGTTAACCTACTCTTTCCCAATTTTTTTTAGCGGCACTTTAAACTTCAAAATTTGTTAATTTTTTGAGGTGTTTCCACATTCAAGAACCAATTTTTTTCTTATTTTGCTCTAGCAAATTTTTTTTTTACTTTTATTTTTTAGGCATTAATTTATCTATCAACCGATTTCACCAACTAATCCATAAGCTTCACCTTACTTACAAAAAACCGTAAAGTGTAATCAAATTTAGCCAGAAAAAAAAAATTTAAGTTTAAAATTTTCATGGTGAAACCGAAACAACAATAGTCATTTGCGATGTATGAGTTCATGAACATTTTAAATCCGGTCTCAGAATTGCTCTACCTTATTTGGTTTTAGAGATATCCTAACCTAAAAATGCAAAAAACACCGTTTTTGCTATTTTGGAAGCTGTTATATCAAGACATGGTATTGAAGTTAAAAGTGACAGCCTTTTTCTTCAAAACCCAATTTAAATTGTATCGATATCTCTTTGTTCCTCTGAAGTATCGTAAGCAGAAATAACAAAAAAACCTGTTTTTTGCCCTTTTTCAACTTTTTAAGTTAGAATAACTCCGAGAATAAAAAAGATATCGGTATAATTTAAATTGAATTTGAAGGAAACAGACTGGCACTTTTAATCAATATACCATTTTTTGTGGTTGGAAGTAACCTTGACTTGTAATATGACTTTAAAAAGAGCAAAAACGGTGTTTCTTATACTTTTATGTTAAAATGTCTCCCTAACCGTACAAGATACAACAATTTTGAGACTGAAGTCGGAATTAGCATCAGCAAATTCATCGAAAATGGCTATTTTAGTTCCTTTTTGATTTATTTAATTTTTTTGGTTCCTTAGAAGATCTATGAAAACTTTCTGTCAACCTATTTTGCCAAAAATAACATGAAATGCCAAGGTTTCGATATTGCGAAGATTGTTGTTTTACTCAGAAGATTATGAACTAATGATCTTATAAGAAAAAAGTGATACTTTACGTCATCCCATTAAGATATCTTATTTTAATGCCTTGAAAACATGAAAATTTTATTTTTTTTTTTAAGTCCAATTTGATTATACTTAATTGTTTTTGTGAGTAAAAGTGTTACAAATAGCTTAGTTGTTGAAATTATTTCAAAGATAAATTAATGCATAAAAATATAAAAATTTTGAAGTTTGAAGTGCCGCCAAAAAAATTTGGGATATAGTAGATCAAGGTTGTCAGCGTTTTCAAATCACTGAGCCAAACGCATGCAGCGCAGTCAGCGTTGCTTTTACAACAACTTTAAATTCGAGTAACAACAAACAAAAAAACAATTTTTTGTTGTTTTTTCATGCCTCGTTTACAACAACAATAATACTTCAACAATTTTCAAAATTTCTAAGAACGAGGACACACACAAAAATTAGGGGAACTCACGCGTTGATGCGCAATGCCCTTGCGTCGTTGCGAAAGTGCAATTTGCTAAAGTTTGATATTAGTAAAATAACAAAAATATTGCCGAAAATTTCGCACTACTTTTGCAATTTCTCAAGATGGAAATATTCACATTGATCGTTGAGGCGTTAGTGAGTAAAAGACTTGCATTTTCGCAACTGCGCATCAACGCATTAATACCCATATTGTTTGTTGTTTTTGTTTTTGATGCGACATAGTCTTTGTTGTTGTTTTATGTTGGGTCGAGTTCGATTTTGTGTGTACGCAACAAAAGCAACAAAAAAGCGAAATTTTGACGAGCGTGAAAAAAAAAACAACAAAAATTATTTCTGTGAATGTTGTACAGAAATATTGATGTTGTTGGGTCGAGCCAAAATTGGCTCACTTTTCTCCTACGCTGACACCCTTGTAGTAGATTAACTATTATTGATTCAGAATATGGCTCAAAATATTTAAAAAAAAGCGATTTAATTTCTGCAAATACCTTATCTGGTTAAAAAGATATGGCGTTTAAATTAAAAGAAGTACTCAAAAACTCAAAAATTCCTAAAAAAGTAACTTCAAGCTCGTTACGGAATATCTAAACGCAATTTTTTTTTGGTTCCAAAGCACTTTTTGTAATAAGCAGGATCCAAGGATTCAGAAAAGACCACTCTAATATTTATAAATTTTCATATATAAACATGTATATAGCCTCATCAGATCAGTTTTAGTTAAATCTTGTCAAAAAACCGTACTCGAACCCGTGACTCCGGTTTTCTAATGAAAGAAAACGCGGTGCTTAAACGATTATGCTATTGGACACGGATAAACTCTGTGAACAGGATCGCCTATATGGATAAATCATAAGGATCACTAGCGCCGTCTGTTGTGAAAAATTGCAAAATTGTTAGTTGGTAACACACTCTGGTTTTGAGATATGCTACGCTAGTTACAATTAATTTTTATTATTATTATATTGAAAATAAATCTGTATTTTTAAATCCACCATTTCTTAGTTTTTCATAAACGTTGAAATGTGTTAATTTTGCCTCATTTATACAATGAAAATAATTTCATGGGCGTTATGTCCCTTTTGTTTGTAAATAAGACCTGCGGGCGTTATTTCCGTTGTAAAATAGCAATAAGGCCCGGAATTAAAGGAAATTAATCTCGCGAGTCTTATTGATTTTCCAGATTGGGAAATATCTCCCGCAGGAGTTTTTTCATGGTATTGTAGATATTTCACTCCACCTCGAAATAATTTGAACATTGCTCGGGTGTCAGCAAGTATTGAGGAAAACAGCGAAACTTCCACCAGGCAACGTCCTCAGCAGTTGGTGATGCCTGGGCGGTATTTGCCAGAGGTAAAGAGCAATTCAGAATTCTAGTTCCAACAAAAACTCGTCCAACTACGGCTCTTGTGGGAAATTTTTGGTGATAGGATAGTATCGCATTTTTCTGATTTTAACTGGCTACCGCGATTGCCCGATTTAACGGCTTCAGATTTTTTTCTTTGGGACTACCTAAAAAGTAAGGTGTATTCCAATAAACCAAAATATTCGAGAAGAATGAAGGCGATGGGATCTAAAATTCTAAGAAAAGTAACGGCAAATGAACCGGAAAGAGCACATCAGGCACCATTTGAGATTTATTATTTTGAAAACATAATGTGAATATATTTCCAAACCATAATCTAAATTTAAATAAAATCAGGTAAAATAAAATCAGAAAGAAAAATGTTAATCAACAAATAAATCATAAGGATACTTATGCGCCACCCTGCAGAAGTTCATTGGGCTATATTGGTTAGGAATCAATTGTTTCAAAGGTTATTTTTTGCAAAACATTTTGAATCTAAAATGTTCTTTTAAATTTTTTTGTGTATATTTTTAACTTAAAATTGAAGCTCACATTCTAAGTTTTAAAATTAAAAAGCATTAATAACGTGGGTCAATCGTTAGTTGAAAGTTTTCAGCTGTTGAATGCACGCTGTTGGCTAAACTTTTTCTTTTCTCAAGATCAAAGCATCTTAAGAAAAAATTTGATAAGGCATAAAATGCTTAAATTCTTCCGAGGAATACGTATGATTTTTTGTAGAATTTTTTGTGATATTTTATATTTTATATAAACCAATTTTATAGTTAACTTTTGAACATGTCACTCGAAAAAACTAAACTCGGGGTAAATATGCTATCTGAAATTAATAGCGTCTTGCCTTTTATGACGGTCGTGATCCGATTTGATTAAAACACATTTTTGTGTCAAAAATTCAATGATATTCTGATAGCCTTACACATGCTGAGTCTATCCGTGTATTTGTACTTTTGCATAGATACCTTACCTCATGTCATGTTTTTCAATACAAATTTTGTTCACTTTTAAAGCGGTAAAAGCCACGCGTGCCATCCAAAGTCAGCTAAGCACGTGACAAAATCATAAATTAAAAGCCGCTCATTCTCAAATGGGACAGCTACTTAAGAAACGTCCGATCTTAGAATTAAACATATCTTAACCGAACAACAACTGAATATAAAAAAAAATAAAAGCTGTACAATCAAAGCCAATCCTTAATGCATCAAAAAGAAAAACAGAGAACATGAGAGCAAAAACTCGTTCTGTTATCCTTATTAAAAATTCGAAAGAAACCAAACAGGATATCAAACAAATAAAAAAAAGGACACACACATAAGGAAAGGAAGGAAAATAAAAAGCAAACATCATTTGAGACAAATGCTAATTTGCTGCTCTTCATCATCATCATCATCATCATCATCTTCATCTTCAGCTCCTTCCAAGTGTGAACCCAAAAATTTTGTTTTCAGCCTTAGGTCTCCTTGGCAAACTAAGGACAGCAATAAATGAAAACACGTAACTATCAGTTTACCAAATCTCAAGTAAATATCCAAACAAAGGTAGGGCACACAAACTCTAAGCTGTGCCTTTGACAAACGGCTGCTACTGCGGTAAGACAATATTTGAATTTAAAGCATTAGAAAACCAGAAAAAAAGGAAAAAGTCCTGTTTTTCATTCCCCTTTCACCACCAAGTTAAGAAAATAGCAGTAACGTACTAAAAACTAACTCAACCCTTGCATGTCTGGAGTCGCACTAAAAAAAAAAAAAGAAATCTATTTGTCTTCGTTTACACATTTCTACGAAAGGATTAAAATTTTCAAAAGTTTTCCTTCAAAACTTTTTTGTTTTATAATTGAATTCTATTCAATTGCCACTCCTCATCAACGTGGAAAATATACTGTGTTTTCTTTCTGTTTTATTTTACACTTTCCTGCGTTTTCTATAGTTAAGGATATACTGTATAGTTAAGGATACTTTTTCGTTTTATTTTCTCGTTTTTTGTTAGTAGTTAGTTTTGCAAAATTTATTGAATTATCCTGGCAATAGTTCATAAAAAAGGTAGATAATTTAATTTATTTTGCAGAAAAGGATCGTTGTCTACGACTGTTAGAAGACAGGGATGGACTTGCATTGTTTATATTATCCTGAAAAAACATAAGGCCAAAAGTAAAACTCGTTAGTTAATTGAGCCCGCTTTTTGCCTTTGAGATTTTTGAGTTAAAAACTTCTCCTGCCATACTGTCGGAGGAGATAATGAAGATGTCGATGCTTTCAATGTCATCATTGTCTGAACAGGCTTTTTGCAGTTTCACGATAAGGCTTTCAGATAGCAAAAGCAAAAGTAATATCATAAATTTTGCAAATGACCTCAGTTGACCTTATGTTGTGGACAGATAAGGAATCTATTCATAATAAGTCAACTAATTTGAAACAATCACAAATTTAGTTAAAGGCGGTAAATTATCCCGAAGCAATTTATATCAGGGAATAGAGTCGGGTGTGGGCACCTTTTTGTTTTCGACTGTTACTTTTGATCAAATGTATATTGTGCTGACATATAAGTATCATTGGAAAGCTAGAGGCCTTACCTAACTACTGGTGAAGAAAATTAAAATTATATGAAAAAAATAGTGATCATTTTTAAAAAAAAAATGTTGGGTCAGTTGTGGGCACCCTTTGAAAATCGGCTAAAAATGGGAAAATATGAAGTTAAACGCAATCATATGGAGAAGAAAGCAAAATTAATTTATTTTGGAAACATTGACTCACACAAATTCAATAAATTCTGTTCAAAGGCTTCAACAAAATCAGCGTCACTGAAAATGTCTGGATCGAATGGCATCATACCTGTTGCCCTAAAACCAGACTTGATTGTCTTCGGCGTCATTGCCAGATCAATTGATTTTCAGACTAAGCCAGCTTGGTGAACTAATTTTTAGCCCTTGTTGACATTGCTCTTTTGCCAAGCATAACTTTTTAGTACCAATCCATTTCCGCCATCTGCTCCTCGGTCTACTTGTCTTGATACTCAATACCGATATTTTTACAAAGTGGCATGCCATCTTACTACCCCACACTTAATGAAAACCACTTTTTTTCTACAATACTATATCTTTAAAAGGGCCTATTGGTTCTTTCCTTTCGACTTAAAAAGCGTAAGAAGTCATAAGAATACCATTTAAATTTGTTATGTTGACATCCACGACGATATTTCAGTAAATCACACGCTTTATATAAAAAAAAGAGGGGTGCCCACAACCGACTTTGACAGCCACTTTAAAAAGCAATAAGTAAATTCCGTTGTGTGAATATTTGGATTGGATTCGGTTTTGAATCACAGAATATAATAAATTTAATGCATAAATATAGATTGCTTTCAGCTTTTCGATTGATTCGCTTCGATTTATCGCTTTTGGAAAATTATTGAAAAAAATGTTTGTGTTGACTTTCACTTATTCAAAAAAACTTCGTGCTGTCATAACACGCGCTTAACATTTGTCAGAACAGCCGTATTTGTTTTCTGACAAATACGGCCCATGCCCGCAGGTAACACTATTCTCCTACATACGTATGTACTGAATCCCATCTATATGCGTTAAATAGTTTTAGAGATATGACATTTTTCAGGGGCGTGGCACCGCCCATTTTTCCAATGGACATTATTTGTCCCGGTTATTTTAATACATATACCAAATCTCTTGTATATCCATTAAATATTTTCAAAGATATGATTAATGCTATTTACTGCGTCAAGTAGCTTTTTAGCTGGTCATAGGCTATATGATCCAGATTTTTCAAATGCTCGTACATACTAAGATACTGTGAAAGGTCAAATCGGTCAGTTAGTTTTCGAGTCCATAAATTACAAACATACGAACAAAGAAAACCTCATTTTTATATATTAGATGTCTGGCCGTGAGAAGGAAATTGTTGCTCTTATCCAGGGCAATATCAAAGATATCATCAAGGACTTGTTGAGAATAAGCATCTCTGCTGACAGCATATATCGAAGACAACAAGCAGTAGTTAACATTTTGTTTCAAAAAATGACTAAGACCCGGACGAAGACATTACCATCATTTGAAGGCCAAGAACAAGACTTAGTTTCCAAGACTAAGAATATTCAAGAGTCAAGACTGATTTTTGGTCTTGAATATTAATACCCCTTTCGAGAAAAAAATCTCTTGATATGGAATTAGTATTTTTGAAAATGCCGATGGTCGCATTGTTCTTTGTGGCTTAGATCTATACACAGAACAAAATTTTTAAATTAAACTTTTGTAATCGATGAATTCAGCGATTAAACGGAAGTGCTGAAATCTTACATTACCCGGTAATGTAGTTTGTAATGAAATTAAGATAAATTGATTCTTCAGAAAAAATAACTTAATGAAATGAACTTTGCTAACTTTTCACTTTATTTAAACGTTAAATTTTGATTATATTTCTTTAATAACTTGTAAAATTCACAACATTATGAAATATTTCCAAGCAAGCTTTCTTACCTAACACAAATCGAAGAGCGCTCCTGCATAAACCTAAAATTTAATATAAATTAAATACTAAAAAATTCATACTCCTTGCAAACAAATACAAAATTGGTACATATGCCCCATGCCACCTTTTGTTTTTCTTATCGGGGACCGCATGTAACTGGCATTTTAGCTTCAGCTTCAGTAATTTTTGTAATTTTAGTGAATTCGTTCTGGTTGTACTCATACTTTGAATAACCTTCCCTCAACCCTATAACTAACAAAAAGCCAAAGGACCACGCACACACAACCTGCTCCTTTAAAACAATCAAAACTAACAATAAAAGTTTTTGCATAGCAGCCCTGCGCGCTAAATTCTAAAATTACACAAAATGGTGCAAAAAAAAAAAAAAAAATAAAAATAAAAATGAGAACAAAAGGACATGGCAGGACATCTGCACAGGAGCTACTACTGGTTATCCAGCCAAAGCTAAGCAAAAGTCCTTGTGAGAGTAACCCTTAGTAGCACAAAAGAAAAAACATAAAAAACAACCATAAGCAAAACTTTAAATGTACGAAAATAAAGAAAGAGTTGAAGTCAACTATGAAAATGGCAGGATAGCGGCGGGTGGTGATGGTGGTTGGTTGTTGGTGTTCGGACATGGCACTTTTCTAATATGGCGTCTTTAGTTTACAACTAAATAGAAACCCCACAGCGTTCTTGACGTCAACAGAAAGATGCAAACAGCAGTGGTACTGGGTAGTCATAAATGATGCCTTTTAACCCTGTGTCGTCAAATGGGTGATTTAAGCACTGAGTATTTAATATATATTTTTTAAGCTTTGAGATGAGTGGCGATGAATTGATAGATGTGAAAAAGATCTTTTTAGTAAATAATTCAACTCTGTTGGAAATTTTTTTTTTGTTTACTTTAAAAAGGAAATTTTTTTCTGATATTCATCGATTCTCATGGGAAGGTGATGATTTCATCGATTACCATTTAAATTATTTTGCAATAAAGCGAAAATTCATATTAAGCCCTTTTAAAAATTTTATATAATAAAAGCTCTGTTATTTTGATTTTATTTTGAAAGCGATGAATTCATTGATTCCAGGCAGAAGTTGCCAAAATTTTACGTTACTAAGTAATGCACTTTGTAAGCAGTGGTCCATAAAAAACGTGGGCGACTTCAGCCGTTAGTATTTAATATATTTGTTCAAGTTTTTCTATGACTATCAATGAATTTTCATCAATCTCAAAAGATCTTTATAATAAAAAAATCAACACTGTTTTTAAAAGTATGGATTATTTTTGTTTCTTTAAAACATAAAATTTGTTGATCCATTTTATATTCAATTTTCATCGATTCCCTCAGAAAGGTGGTGAATTCTTCCACTGACAGGAAATTTATATTGAAATAATGTTAAAAGTCTTTAAAAAAAATCTAATAAGAACTCAATTATTTTGATTTTATTTTGGAAGCGATGAAATGTATAGTTCCAAGGGGAAGTTGCTGAAATTTTACGTTACCAAGTAATGAAGTTTGTAAGCAAAAGTCCATAAAAAACGTGGGTGATTTAAGCCCTTAGTATTTAATATATTTTTGCTATGACTATCAATGAATTTTCATCAATGTCAAAAGATCTTTATAGTAAAAAAAAACCAACAGTGTTATTAAAAGAATGGAACAGTTTTTTTTCTTTCAAACAGCCAATATGTTGTTCAATTCTTTATTCATCGTTTCCCATAGAAAGGTGGTGAATTCTTTCACTGATTTCATTTATATTGAAATAAAAAAAAAAAAAATTAATTAAAATTAGAACTCAAATATTTTGTTTTTATTTTGGAAGCGATGAATTCATTGATTCCAGGCAGAACTTGATGAAATTTTAGGTTACAAAGTAATATAGTTTGTAAGCAGTAGTCTATAAAAGACATTCGCGAAAACGCAGAGTTTTCAAACTCTTTCCATTTGGTTGCCCGATAGTGTCCGCGTTTCATATACCCCAAAGGGCATCCATTATTGAATATCCCACTTGCTTTAGATATTTTTTTTTTATAATTTAAGCACTGAAAATAGTGAAAGTCCAAAAAGACCTGCTTCCAATCAGATAACCCCTTAAAACTGCTTAAAAAAAAACTAGCCAATTTGATCCAATTCATTGGAATTCATTGAGTCTAAGACAATGTTGTAGAAATTTCACTTTACCAAGTAATGAAGTTCGTAATGAGTTGATAAAAATCAGTTAGTTTTATATCGGTCACAGCCAGATCTGATAATGATACGATAATACTAGATAAGTTTCACCAAGAGTAATAATATTTTTGTAGTTTACCAGGAGAGCAAATTGAAATATTCTCGTCACGTCACTTTTGGTTGCTTGACAATTTATCACAGTCACTTAGAAGAAACGCTTATATTTAAAATGGACTCAAAAATCTATAGTCCCATTTCGTTAGTGGGTTAACTTTTTAAAATTGTATATACAATTCAACTACTCACTTCCACACACTCGAAATGAAAAGTGTGTAGCACAACTAATGGGTGCAACTTTATAGTGTGAGACAAATGGGTAACTTATTTCCTTAAACAGCTGCCTCCTCCCTTCCTTCCTTAGACTATGACTGGCTATGAAAATAATTTCCTCAAATAATTTTCTCAAATGTAAAACTATAATATAAATTTTTAAGCATCAAGGATACGATATTGTCGTCGTCGTCGTATCCATCGTCATTGTATCCTTTTATATGTGTGCTTTCATTGTATGGGGCTCATATTTACTCAAGGATTCATTTGGGTAATGGACATTAGTTTAATATTTGAAAGAGCTTCTATTTTTATTTCTTTGTTTTTTGTGCTAGCCAATGTTCTACTATGTATGTTGTCCTTGCACAAATATCCTTTTAAATAACACATTTCTAACTTTTCTATTACGACAAATAAAAGTTATTTATTTTACTTCAAGCTTGGACAAACGTTGGTCGGAGAAAAGGGAGGGGGTACAAAAGAATATCCTTTTCTTTTTGTTTTTATTTGGCAACTAAAAAAAAAGTTTTTGTTTTATTTGTAGCTCCTTTGTTTTCTGTTTATTTATTTGGAGAGAGAGTTTGAAGGAATTGAACGGGGGGTCAACATGTCAAGTGTACTTTCCGTTAGCAAGGTGGTCTGTCTCTCATGCCTTCAAGATGTCATTTAAGTCATTAATTTATTTTTGGGTCTTACTATAATATTACTAGAAATTGTTGTAATGATGTTTCCTCAAACTTCATTAATAAGTAAGTATATAGAAAATGTATAAAGGACTCTTTTTAGTTTTCTATAGTATTTTAATTTGCCTGTTCCTATTAGTATCCTTGGCAGAGTCATCATTAGTCATGCTAATGATTACAAAAGAATTGAAGAGCACATTGCTATGCATATTATTGACATTTTCTGTTAAACTGTGAAACACTACAAATGTTAAAGAGTTAATCTTCAAGCATCAAGTGTAAGCCTTGAAATATTGGTTGTATTAAAATTACTTAGAGTACCCGTTGTACCTCTACTCACAAAAACCAAAAAATTTCACTTCAGCTCTAATCTTAAAAAATTAAATACAAAAAACTACAAACAGCTAGCAAATGCCACAAAAACTGTACAAATGTTTCAAAATACGGCGAAGCCTAAAAAATAATTGATGAGTTGATATGTAGTTGAGGGTATGGATAGTACCCCTACTCACAAAAATCATACAATTGCACTCAAGCTCTAATTATAAAAAATTTAATGCAAAATACTACAAGCGGCCAACAAATACCACAAAAACTTTACAAATGTTTCAAAATACGACAAAATCTAAGAAAAAAAGTTCATGAATTGATATAAAGATATGGATATTTGTTGAAAATATTATTGAATTTCTCTGTTAAACAGTTAAACACTACAAATGTTAAAAATTTTAACTTCAAGTATCACGCGTAAGTCTTAAAATATTGTTCGTATTTAAACTATTTCGAGTACCCGTAGTATCCCTTCTCACAAAAACCATAAAATTTCACAAAAGCTCTAGTTACAAAAAATTTAATACAAAATACTACAAACGACTAACAAATACCACAAAAACCTAACAAATGTTTCAAAATACGACAAAATCTAAAAATAGAATTACTGACTTGATATGTAAATGTGGATATTACTTAGTTAAAAATGTTATTGAAATTCTCGGTTGAACAATGAAACACTACAAATGTTAAAAAGTAAAACTTCAAGTTTGACGCGCAGCCATAAATTATTGTTCGAATTAAAATTAACTCGAGCACCCGTAGCACCCCTACTCACAAAAACCATAAGCTCTTATTATAAAAAATTTAACACAAACTACTACAAACGACTAACAAATACTTCAAAAACTTTACAAATGTTTCGACAAACGACAAAGTCTGATATAGCGAACAATAAATACTTGAATCAAGGATATGCTGAAGACAATTGAAGGAACTATGCTCTGAGCGATGATTAAGGGCACAATAAGAAAAATCGAGCCAGTTAAGTTTTAACGTAATTTCTTATATGCAAGAATAGTCCAAGAATCCATGAACTCTTACCCCTCATCAAACATAAACTATACGAAACTCCATCCACATGGAGCTGAGTTTTATGTTTACATATAAAAATAAAATAACAACAGCTTATAATGAATCCAAAAATAAAAAGGATGAAAAATCCTTAAACAACACCCTGGCGATGTTTTTACATTTGTTTTTTCATACTAAACAACAAAAACAGCAGAATTATCCATCTTTTTTCCATTTTGTTCGTATTTTATGCTGCTCTATGCAAATGAGCGTATTTCTAAAACGTGTAGATTATAATTCCAAAAGGACGACAATGTCGTCGGTCGTATAAAGTAATGGTACAAAGGACGCAAGAAAGGACACAGTGCAGCCTTCATTAGAAAAGTTGCTGTTTTCATTATTTTCTTGTAGCCAACCAACCAAACACCCACGATGGATGATAATCTTGCACAGTGAAGTGATGCCAGCAAATTAAGTGAACACTGGCACACTCATATTCCATAATCAGCTGCGCAATACTGTGCAGCAGAACCCTCTTTTGAGCTCTAAAGTTAATGTGAATGTTTAATTTTGCCATCCAGAGCAGCGCCGCGGCACCACCACCAGCAGCTGCAGTTCAAGGATTTTACACAAAAGGATTCATCTTACGACAACGGCGACATTAGTGACCTCATCAACAAAGCAGTTTGTGGGTGGCACTGAAAAACTCGGAGCAAATATAAGTTTTGCCATGATGGCTGCTGCCTTTCGCGTTATTAAAAAGGCACGAATGTCGTTGGAATGAGCACGGATATAAGAGGGTGGCGTTTCCATCATTAGTTTTGGCTTGAGTTTCTAAACTTTTGAAAGTGTAAAACTTGGTGGTTTTTCACGCTCCTCTCCTTCCATACATTCATAAAGCACGTGCAATGTGGTGCGGGTACCTTGGTGTATTTTCGTACCTAAGCTCTGTACATTCATCTCATCACACCATCTACTACATAATATATTCTTGATCCTAATTGTCAAGTTAAAATGTGTGTCTACATAGATTGTTGCATACATTTAGGGGAGCAACCCTTGGTTACTACGACAACGTTGGTATTGGAATGAACAACGACGACGATGACGTTGGTTATGGCCCTGGTTCCTTAGTCGTTAAGTAAAAAACTTGCGTCTCGTTACGCTTAAAGCACAGCAGCGCACATCGTTTATTATAGTACTCTTGGTGCACCCAATGTCCTTCTCCGCCGTCCGTCGTTGAAGTACGTTTTCATGTCTTTCGTATTTCTAAATTTATATTTTCTGTCCACGCTGGCAATGATGCTCATTTATAAATCACTCGCTGAAGAAATCCCTGACACATTGGAACTTATTGTTTTGTCATAGCGAAGAAGAAGGAAAAAAGGGTTGCTTGGTTTCTTAGTATGATGATGGATGGTGTGGAGCGATAGAGCAAAGAAGGTATAGTAAAGGTAAAGTAAAGGTAAAGTAAAGGTAAAGTAAAGGTAAAGTAAAGGTAAAGTAAAGGTAAAGTAAAGGTAAAGTAAAGGTAAAGTAAAGGTAAAGTAAAGGTAAAGTAAAGGTAAAGTAAAGGTAAAGTAAAGGTAAAGTAAAGGTAAAGTAAAGGTAAAGTAAAGGTAAAGTAAAGGTAAAGTAAAGGTAAAGTAAAGGTAAAGTAAAGGTAAAGTAAAGGTAAAGTAAAGGTAAAGTAAAGGTAAAGTAAAGGTAAAGTAAAGGTAAAGTAAAGGTAAAGTAAAGGTAAAGTAAAGGTAAAGTAAAGGTAAAGTAAAGGTAAAGTAAAGGTAAAGTAAAGGTAAAGTAAAGGTAAAGTAAAGGTAAAGTAAAGGTAAAGTAAAGGTAAAGTAAAGGTAAAGTAAAGGTAAAGTAAAGGTAAAGTAAAGGTAAAGTAAAGGTAAAGTAAAGGTAAAGTAAAGGTAAAGTAAAGGTAAAGTAAAGGTAAAGTAAAGGTAAAGTAAAGGTAAAGTAAAGGTAAAGTAAAGGTAAAGTAAAGGTAAAGTAAAGGTAAAGTAAAGGTAAAGTAAAGGTAAAGTAAAGGTAAAGTAAAGGTAAAGTAAAGGTAAAGTAAAGGTAAAGTAAAGGTAAAGTAAAGGTAAAGTAAAGGTAAAGTAAAGGTAAAGTAAAGGTAAAGTAAAGGTAAAGTAAAGGTAAAGTAAAGGTAAAGTAAAGGTAAAGTAAAGGTAAAGTAAAGGTAAAGTAAAGGTAAAGTAAAGGTAAAGTAAAGGTAAAGTAAAGGTAAAGTAAAGGTAAAGTAAAGGTAAAGTAAAGGTAAAGTAAAGGTAAAGTAAAGGTAAAGTAAAGGTAAAGTAAAGGTAAAGTAAAGGTAAAGTAAAGGTAAAGTAAAGGTAAAGTAAAGGTAAAGTAAAGGTAAAGTAAAGGTAAAGTAAAGGTAAAGTAAAGGTAAAGTAAAGGTAAAGTAAAGGTAAAGTAAAGGTAAAGTAAAGGTAAAGTAAAGGTAAAGTAAAGGTAAAGTAAAGGTAAAGTAAAGGTAAAGTAAAGGTAAAGTAAAGGTAAAGTAAAGGTAAAGTAAAGGTAAAGTAAAGGTAAAGTAAAGGTAAAGTAAAGGTAAAGTAAAGGTAAAGTAAAGGTAAAGTAAAGGTAAAGTAAAGGTAAAGTAAAGGTAAAGTAAAGGTAAAGTAAAGGTAAAGTAAAGGTAAAGTAAAGGTAAAGTAAAGGTAAAGTAAAGGTAAAGTAAAGGTAAAGTAAAGGTAAAGTAAAGGTAAAGTAAAGGTAAAGTAAAGGTAAAGTAAAGGTAAAGTAAAGGTAAAGTAAAGGTAAAGTAAAGGTAAAGTAAAGGTAAAGTAAAGGTAAAGTAAAGGTAAAATAAAGGTAAAGTAAAGGTAAAGTAAAGGTAAAGTAAAGGTAAAGTAAAGGTAAAGTAAAGGTAAAGTAAAGGTAAAGTAAAGGTAAAGTAAAGGTAAAGTAAAGGTAAAGTAAAGGTAAAGTAAAGGTAAAGTAAAGGTAAAGTAAAGGTAAAGTAAAGGTAAAGTAAAGGTAAAGTAAAGGTAAAGTAAAGGTAAAGTAAAGGTAAAGTAAAGGTAAAGTAAAGGTAAAGTAAAGGTAAAGTAAAGGTAAAGTAAAGGTAAAGTGAAGGTAAAGTAAAGGTAAAGTAAAGGTAAAGTAAAGGTAAAGTAAAGGTAAAGTAAAGGTAAAGTAAAGGTAAAGTAAAGGTAAAGTAAAAGTTAAGTAAAGGTAAAGTAAAGGTAAAGTAAAGGTAAAGTAAAGGTAAAGTAAAGTAAAGCAAATGTAAAGTAAAAGTAAAGTAATTTTTAGTTTTTGTAATTCAAATTTGGTCTTAAATTATTATATTAGTAGTGGGATTTTAATAATACCTATATCAAAAAAAATTTGTTAAAATTTTGACAAATTTTATCAACCAACAGCAAAAGCCATCTCCACTCAATTGTTTAAAATAATAAAAATTCACAGTTTTGTATGGTATTTTAATGACATTTATCTAATCCATTACTAAATTAAACATTTCCTTTGAGAGATCAACAACGTTAACACCCACCATTACCAGATTGAAAGAAGCAACCCTTGAAAAACTAAACGCTCGCATTGCGACAGTACATTAAGCGTAAGGGTAGAGTAACGTAAACCCTTTAAAATGTCAACTAATAAATCATCGGGAAGACCAACCAGCTAGCAAGCATTTCACTGAGATCCTTTTTTTTCTATAACTCCAAAAAATACAATACAACTACCGAAATTTGCTACGGTAACTTAAATCCTTTAATTACTCTGTTGTAGATTTAATGTTAAGCAATTTTAGTGCTATACGAGTACATTTATACCGAAAACCATTATAACAAGGCACATATT
This sequence comes from Calliopum simillimum, assembly GCA_951812925.1. Lineage (NCBI taxonomy): Eukaryota > Metazoa > Arthropoda > Insecta > Diptera > Lauxaniidae > Calliopum > Calliopum simillimum. The sequence continues at coordinate 22,475,237 of OX638368.1, forward strand.
TAACCCTCAACTTCAATTCTCCATATGTACTTGAGTTGAGTTCCCCAACTCTCTGACTTCTTTGGATTTCTCAACTTCGCAAGTGCGTGCCCATGTACTCGTCCTGTATTATAGTAATTCCTTGATGAGTTACCATTTATTTGTTTATGCTAAAAAATGTAAAATTTCAAGTTGGAAAAATTAATGATATCAAGAAGTTGGAGCATTGCAGGCATTAATTTAACCCTTTTAATATGTGGGCTTTGTTATTTGACGACGACGATGAAAATGACGACAACAACGATGGGGTTTGATTGCTATTTAAACTTTAGGGATATTGAATTTCTTGCCAGCGATGCATAATATGAATCTGGAAGGGGGAGTTGTTGGTTTTTCTCGCTTTCAAATTTTTGTTACTTTATAAAGTAGTGTGGAGAAGGAGTTAGTTTCATTTCTACTTCGTAAATAGGCACAAAAAGTTGTGAAGAAAAATTGTAGTTTAAATCGTTAAAAATTTATCGGACCGAAATTTGGTTTAAGCAAAACTAACAAAAAAAAACTGAGTGGCAACCCCGAAAATTATTGTTAAGTTTCAAGACAGTTGTTCTGAAACCAAAAATTTCATTTTAGTCAAAAAACAAAAGAATTAAATAAGATTTTAGAGAGTACCTAGGTGGCAACCCTAAAAATATTTGCAAAATTTTTGAAAAGTTTATTTAAGTGTTTTAACGCTAAATTTAATTTTTTGTTTTTGAAATAAATAGTTTAGGCAAAACTAACGAAAAAACGGTTGGAGTAATACTAAACGGAGAATGACGAAATGTTGCAAAAAAACGACGGAGAATGATTAAATGAAGAATGACGAAATGTTGCAAAAACAGTAATATTATAATGAAAATAGCAATTATTTTCAAAAAAGTTGAAACTGGTGGATAGTCCCTTAAACTATTCATTAATTTAAGCATAATATGCTTTATATTATAAAGATAAAATAATGCGGTTGGTATAATACATATAAAAAAACTTACGAGGAGAATGATACAAACTTGAGTTCTCTACAAAGTTTTTCAACTTTTGAAAAAAAAAAACGAATACTCACTATCGAAAAACCAAAGCTGAAAACACACTTAATCTCCTCTTTCTCTTAATTTTCAGTTTTCCTTATTCTTAATTTTTTTAAAAATTAACAGTGAGAATAAGAAAAACTGAGCGAAGATAGTCTAAAATGTGGGACTAGCTTCTACGTATGTCAACTCTTTAAAACATATTTTTCGAAGAGTTAATACTGAAAGACAGTAGCTGAAATATATATGCAAGCAATGATGTATATATAAGTTTCTTTTAGATAATAACGTAACATGCGAAACGGGCAAATTAAGTGCACTAAGAAGTGGTTAAGGACAGTACGGAGAATGACTTTTAACACTTTAAGTTATAATTAAAGTGTTAAATATTAAAAATGATTTTTTTCAATCTTTTCGTAAAGAAACTCTGTGTTAAAATATCAAATTTTAAACTTAAACATGGTTTTGACCCCCGGAATATTTGGAGAAATAACCCAGATATTTGTTCTCTCTCTGTATTTAACATATAACTAGAATCGCCCAGTGGTCAAAATTCGACCACGGATGCATTAAATAATTTTGGTACTTCTTGGACACTTTTAGTACTTTTTGCTATATGGTACTAAAAGATCATTTATCATCTCTGTTATAAATCATAAAGTCAGTGCTATACGTTTTGTCTTTCTCCGTCTGCTTTATCCTTTTATGAGCTTTGTGTGACCGTGTATTTTGTATTCTTGTTGATATTGAAGCATTTGTATTTAATTTAACCTGGCCTAAAGTCAATATATTAATATAATTTTAACTTTGTGCACATCTGCACACAAAAACCTTTCTAATGGTGTATAATTTAAAGTCGTACTCTATTTCCAACATAGTAAAAAAGATGGACAAGTTTCTGCCTTGCGTATTAATATATAGATATGAAGGTAATTGTATGATTGTAATTAAAAAAAAAAAACTCAGTTATCATCTTTTTTCTAACATTTTTGTTCAAATAAACAATATAATCGTGTGTATGCAAGTGCATACAAGTGCCTGCTCTTGTATTGTGTAAAGTTTTATCTTAATTTCAACATTTTATTCTCGTTTAATGCAGTTTACTTAATTCCATTTTATAAAGTTAACAAAATCTAATTTGCTGTACATCATAATCATAAACGTTGTCATACTTCAACTACCTCCCTCTCCCAAACTCTATCCCTCTGTAGTGACAAAAGCAGCGGCAGGACTAAGGCAATGATCCTGTGCCAGCAAGATGTAGTAAATTTGATTTTTTTTTTCCCGAATGCTTTCCCACAAAACAAAATTTAATGAAGTCATAGTTGGCACTCGTCCGATTTTCATTTTCACTTTTTTTCTTTTTATATCTTTTAGAATATATAGTGTTGCCAACGTTACGCATATGATTGCCACTAGCTGGTTGTTATCTTTTAGTTCTGTTATCAACTTTCTTTGTTAAATATTTTTTTGGTTTGTATTTTAAATACACAATGAAATCAAATTCTAGGAACGAAAAATTTTATTTTTGGTGCTTTTTCCAAATCGCATTGGTTAATTAAAATAAAAATGGCTTTTGAGAACGTTGTCTAATCACTTAAAGCAGGAAAAGCACTATGAGGTCTAGAAATGAACATTTCTAAAGCATCTGCATAGGTAATCAAGGAGTACTCGTATTATTTAAAACATTTGTGACTTGCAATAAAACTTTGAGTTTTGATCTATGCAACTAACAAGTTATCATTTTTCAAATAAAATTACTCATATCAGCAATCACATTAACTATTTTGCAAATCAAAATCCACCTTTTCCAAATTTAATTAATCTTTTACAGATCAAATTAACCTTTTCCCAAATTAATTTAACCTTAATACAAAACAAATTAAACCTTTTACATATCAAATTGTTTTGCTTGAAGTCTATATTTGTTTGATTCAAACGAATTGTTTTCTCCTTCATTTATCTGTACCAGACGTTCCTGTGAACCACTCACCGATAGCTCCTTTTTTTTAGACCTTAACGATTGGTCAAAAACACCAGTAAGGTTAATAACTTCAAGGTAGCAACACTTTTATCGATTCCGGATTCGGAATCAGCATAAAAAAACACGTCGAAATGCACAGGTTTAGTCAAGAGAACCAAACTCTTATAATTGCTTGAGTGCTAGTAAAAGACCAACATAAAAAAAATTAAAACTTTTCCTTTGAATCGCCAAAAAACTGTCGTGGCATGTATACTAGGCCGGTTCGATAAAAAAATAATCTGAAAAACCGCCCCCTATTTGAAATCTTATTTTGAGAGTATCTAGGAAACAAAATAATTTTTTTTTGGACTACTGTTAAAACAGCCAAAATCGTTTTTTTTTTTTTTCTATAACATCGGCAGGTGATGTCCGATTTTAGAAATTATATAAAGGGATAAATGCGGCCTTAATTCACACTTTGTCTGTAAAATGAAAAAATGTTTTTAAAGGCTTTAACTTTATAAAGAAATAATTCCATTTAGGGGGATACGAACCAGAGGAACTAGGTCATACTAGTCGACTTCGGAAGTCGAAACACGATGAGAAAAAAATTTAGGTCTAATTAAGCCCTTCATAACGATATATAATTCGGACATCAACTTCCGAAGTTACATATGGTTGGAGAACGGCCCGACATAATGTATACCTGTTAATATTATTAAATAAAAGAAAATAAAAAAAGAAATTGTTCCTTTTATTTTCATTTTGGTTTTTTTTTTTTTCATAAAATATTGGTCCCAATAATTGTTGGTCAATGATTTCAATCTTTATTCCAATTGAAAATGTCTTCGTATTTGAATGCAAAACTACTACAATATCACTATAACAATGCTTTTTTTTTTTTTTTTTGAGGCTATGAATTGCACCACGACCTAAAAGATCTTTTAAACAGCCTTTTTCCTTATCAGAACAGTTCTAGGTTGCTTAAAAACTCTTCAGTGCTGTGGGATTCAGCTTATCTAAGTCACTGAAATCACTCTATTGTCTTCTAGTCCTTTTGCCAGAGTTTCCAGTCATTGAAGTTTACCAGACCCATTTTCTTTTAGGGATATCTTAACTTGTCTTATTTCTGTGTAGATTTTTATAGCTTTATTGCTAAAGTTTCAATAAGCTCCTACTGTAACCATTTTCGGTTGATTAACCCATTCGTCTGCCGCAGGTTCCCCAGTATATGATAAAACTATCTTGCTTCCATTCTCAAATAAAGTCATTACTACAGAATATGGCACGGAGAAGTTCAAAATAGTCTCAGAATATCTTTCAGTGTATACTGAAAACACCATTAAAGATTCCGCAGTCGCTTTACTGTTCGAAAAAATTCATTTGGACACGGCCCATATCTCCTCGAAAAATAATTTAAAGTCACAATTCCTTAATTGCATATAAATACCATAATAAAGCTCCCTTGGACTTTCATTTCTTAGGAAAAAAGTTTTTGCCTTTCTCTCGTGGCTTTGGAGTTATAAGAGTATAGGTGTCGTTAGTAACAATACTTCCTAAATCTAAACTCTTATACTCTTATAACTCCAAAGCCGCGGGTGATAGACTAAAACTTCGTTCCTATGATATATACAATAAGTTTCAGGAAATTCCGCCTAAAAAATTAAAGGAGTTTTTTCTCCATAGAAAGATGATAAAAGTATAGCTTGCGTTGCTAAATGAATTTCTACCACGTTCGTGAATGTTTTAACTACGTTTCATTGCGGATTTGGATATAACAAAGCTTGCTTCAAGATCATATTTGTATGGTGCGTTGGTAAATCACTCACGAACGTGGTAGAAGCTCATTTCAAAACAAATAGAGTTTCAGTCAACCTCACAATAATGATTGCAGTGACTGAGTTCGTTAACATCTGCATCTATTACACGATAGGTTCCAAGTTCAAATCTCCCCAAATCTCTCCCCCCAGAAAAAAATATTTAAAGCAAAATTGAAAAAGAAAATAATGTCAGTTTAATATTATTTGACAGGAAAAAATTAGAATTTAAAAATAACAAAAAAATATGTTTTTTTTATATTTTATTTAGCAACGCGCGTTGTTAAATCAATCACGAACGTGGTTGAAACCTATTTAGCAACGCACGTTGTTAAAACTGATACGAATGAGCCATGGCTAAAATTTGTGTTGCAATGTTGTTGAAATAACCACGTTTCTGCCACTTTTGACAACGATGTTTTCTCTTTGTATTGCAACTGCTTTTTGGAATCTATTTCCAGGCGCCATCTTTCAGGTGTGCAGTGCAGTGCTGAGAGTAAGCCCAAGACTGCTATGGTCTTGATCATTGTTTTGATATTGAGTCTTGGTCTCTGACTTGACCTTAGAAATAAAAAATCACTGAAGAAATTGCTACAGTGTTGAGTATGCTGATTTCCGAACCTCCCATTTCAAAAGTAAATAAATAGGTTTTAAATATGCCAAATTCCGTATTGAGAGATGATTTATTGTTTGAAAAGAAGCGTTACACCTCCTACAAACAGTTATATCTATTACAAATAACCATGATCGAATAACAGTCATGGTCTTGATTACCATCTTGATCAAGGCTAGCAAGTAGCTTTAAATAGCATTTTGGTCTCGAAAAATTACCAAGAACCAGAACGATTTTGCTGACTACTGAAGGCTTCCTTGCACTTTCTACACAGAAAAAATTAACTGGTTCTAAAATTTAGTGGGAACGTATTTGATATTAAAGCATTCGTTCTACAGTTTTTGATACGAAAATATTTTTGGTTTTTGATTTGAAAACTTTTGTTTTTATTTAAAACTCTTGTTTTTGATTTAAAAACTCTTATTTTTGATTTAAATAAAAACCTCTTTGGCGCCTTTTCTATCGTTCCCACTTAATTTTAGAACCAGTTAATTTTTTCTGTGCAATCATTAGCAGAAGAAGAGTACGTCCCGTAAGAGTTCTCAGAGCAAGTGTCAATCATATACTTAATTCCTTTGTGACACTCAGTTTTATAAAAACTTGTCATCATTTTTAAGCATAGTCCCAATCTGGAGGAAAGAAAGGTAGGTAGTAGATGCCGAATATGAATACTATATATTAATATTAATATTGTACTTCCGACGAAAAGCGTTTTATAGAGGAGGATGCTCTTCCCCTCAATATTTTCAATGGTTTTTGACTTTAATAGATAATTCTATATTTTGTTTGACATCTTCGATATTTTGTGATGGTTTCGGCAGTGACTTTATTCAATAAACTATTTAGTAAAGTTTTTGACTTGAATGCAAGTATACTTCTGAAATTGTTTAAAAAGTGAAGCTTTACCACAATAAATATTGCCCTTGGCTTAAAATTTCATAATAATTTTAATTAAGTGCAGCCATAATGACATGAGAAAATAAAAAACCAACTGAAGAAAAAAAAATACAGAAATTTGATTTAAATGCAAGTCAGTATGGCGGTTTTCGCCAGAATTTTGCATAACATCCTGAAATGCAATTCGCAGGAGCAACAACGCTACGTAAATGAATGCGTTTCCATTTGAAATATGGTCAAATAAAAGTTGCGGTTATAATTGTGGGAGCCAACACAGAACAGCAACAAAGTCGGACTCCATGACTACAACCAATACGCAAGCAAAAAAAAAAAAATTAAACCAAAGACCAAACTTGGCCAAACCAAATTCAAGCTTCCACCTCTACAACTTTCTGCATGCAATTGTCGTCGTCGTACTACACGTACTATGCGCACCTAAAAGTAGACAATAGAGACCACTTTGCTTTTAAGTGCAAATTTTGCAAAGTGGGGGAACGAACGTTCCAGGTACGAAACGAGTTAGATGCCTTAAAGGCGGTTTGGTTTTCAGTGTATAAAATTTTGAGATGAAAATTGTTCTAAATTGTTGCTTTTGTTTTTAATTGTGCGTCGTTCGTTGCAGCGTTAAAAAATAAACAGAGAAATCTACAGAGTAACCGGAATTAAAAATAAAAAAAAGGAAAACTTTCATTTCCAGCATACGGACCTTAAGCTCCTCTCGGTTGGCAAAGCAGGTGCACCGTTTGCTCTGTACACTACGCTGCAGATTCGGTTCGTTGGTTGGTCGGGTCGGGTTGGTTGCTTGGTTGTTTCCAAACCACAAAATGCTAAACCACAAGGTTTCAAATTTTGTTTTTCTAAAGTTTTTCTCAAAACTTTTCGTTGCTTTTAATATTTTTCTGATTGGAGTGCAAACTAAAGCTGCTGCTCATGCGGGTGGGAGCAGTGGGGGCAATGGGTGTTGCTAGGTGAATATAAGGATTAAATGCATATACGTTGCATTTAGATTTCATGTTATATTTCATCTCACATTTTGCTAAAGAGAAACTTTTGTATTTTACATAAATATATACTTATGTATGCTGTAAAAAAAGAAACAACAACAGTACAATAAAAAAAAAAAAAAACCTCATATTATTTCAAAATTTTCTAATGAATAGCAGAGCAACTTTAAAAGCAAACATTTTGCCAGCATAGTGGGTACCTTCAAGTGCAGCTGGCACCATTATCATCACCAGCATCGTCTTCATTAGAAAATCTCTTTTGCATTTTTCCATAATGACACAGGTTAACAAATAATATTTGATATTTTGTTATAGCCTTGCTGGCAAACGGACTAGTTCAACTGTAGTTTATAACTAGTCCTCTACCAACCAGTACTAGTCCGACTTCAATCATTTTTGCATACAAGCAACTGTTTTTTTTTGCGTATTGATGTCCTACGAAATCTCAATTCTCCCCTTCTGCATTTCTCTTACACCAGTCCGGGACTAGTTGTGCTGTGAAGTAGTCTTTAAACAACTAGTCTTCAACCAGTGGTTTCGGTTGTTGTCAACCTATAGTAATATTTCTTGTTTTGACTTGAGCTTATATTTTATTGAAATAAAATAAGTAAATCAAATTACATTCATAACAACATTAACAAAAATGAATTCATTAATTTCATTTTTTTCCATAATTTATTTTGACATGCAATTCAAATTAATTCAAAAAACAAAAATTGTGTTTTGTTTTCGTTCCGATTAAAATTTATTTGCCCCACAAACTACAAACTGATATCAAACTGACCCCCACTGCATCTCTTTTTCACTAGTTTCGGGCTAGTACTAACCGTGAACTAGTAATTTTTTTAGACTGTCTCATATTTTTACCGCAGGGAACATTGACTACTTCATACGTCAAATAAGGATTCGATTTTAAAATCAAAACGATCTTAGCTTCACTTCAGAAATAGTCGAAGAAGTGACTTTCGAAGACCTTATACCGTCGGTTTGTCAGCAATGGGCATTCACAAAGGAAATGAAAAATGCATTATTTTACATTCATTTAGATTCATTACAACTTCTATAAAGATCTTCTATGTCAGTTAGCCTCAATCGTGAGACGTGCCTACCTATAAAAGAATGCCCTAAAATTAAACCATTAAAATTTTAGGGCTTCGCCCTTCGAATGAAATAATTTTACATGTTCTTTTTGACTGAAAAACAGGAAAAATTTACTAAAAATCACCAGTTGACAGGATTGGTTGGTTTTCATAATAAAGAAAAACAGGATTTTTGACAGGTTGATTGCATAATCGGAAAAATCTTTCGAAATACAACAACTTTGCAGGACCACGGACTGTTCCAAAACTACTTTCGTAAACTAGACCTTGGGGGTGACCGACTAGTTCAAATTCTGGCCCCATCACATATAAAGTTCTATTTACGTTTCGTATTGTTTGTTATTGGACGCAACCAATTTTCTCCTTATCCGTAACATTGAGACCAGAAAAAGGTCAATTTTCTCCTTATACATTACATTCGGTCCATAAAGAGGACACATTTTTTTTTTTTGTTTTCATTTATAAATTTCAAAGAATTTCATTTAAGATATAAATTTTACACAAAAACGTCAAAAGGTTTCATAGACGAAAGTGCTAAAGACTTTGTTATATATTTCTGAACATTGTGGTCGAATCTCAGTGCGGATGAAATTTTTTTTATTATTTCATGATTCGGCTATATTGAACATATGTTTCATTTTCCGCTCCGAAGACTCTTCAGACTAATTGTGTACAAATTAAAAGAAATGTAAAAATTGGAATTGAAAATTATCGAATGGAGGATTTGAACGCGGGTCTCACCACGCAACGCAAATCATTAGACCTACAGACATTAGACATTAGACTAACGTTTGCTCTTCTTCCCAATTGGTAGCTAAACAGTTCCTAGTCAGCAATGTTATAATTTCACTGACACAATCGATACACAATTAGACCACTTATGGTACTAATGACGGATTATAAATTATTTTGGTAGAAACGACCGACTTTGCATTTCCTTTGGACCATTTTTGTTGCAATCTATAATTTAAGTGAATTTATTCTAGTTTAAGGTTTTGTTCGTTTTGGTCTACTAACAAAGTAACTAGATAAAAGATGGAGCTATTGAGACAATTGTCTCCGCCGGCCCTACAGGGAAATCAGGTTTTGTTATTAAAAAGCAGAATGAATGAGGTCATTACTCATACTAGAAGTTAACTCAAACTCACAGTTTTACTGCTATTCGCATTCTGATTACGGATCAAAGGGATGAAATTACAACTGAAAAATATCCTAGATCGACTAATTTATAGCCAGCATACCGTGTAAAACTCTCTATTTTCTTTAGAAAAAGTAAGAGTTTCACGAAAAGTTTGTAGGAGTTGGTTGTCAAACATTCAAAAACATCTAGGAAATTTTCATTGATCAGTAAGTACGCTTTAAAAAGGGAATTCGGAGGCTATTTTATATTTTGAACACAACTAGAATTTCATTATTTGGTATAGTTTTGGCTAGTGATTAGTGTCCAATTGTAGATGTACTTAGTTGTTTTGAATAAATAAAAGTCTAAAATAATTGTTTTTTTTTTAATAACAATCTTTAACTTTCTTTCTCTAAATGTCCAGAAAAATCCTGACTTTTTCTCTAATATTTCGGAAAAAACTTTATTTGTATCTGGCAACCCTTATCCTGATAATTGCGATCCTCCTATTAAGCTTTGGCTGCAACTTTTTCAATAGGATATTACCTTTTCGAGAAGTCAAAACTTTGAAGGCAATCCCAAGATAAGACATTTTATTCCATTTCCTCTAAGTGGAAGTTGTTTCGATTACTTTGGTTTCTCTCCATGATCCTAATGATTCTTAGTTATTCTTTTTCAATGATTTGTTCACTATCCGACCATTAACAAGCCATTCTTCACTGCAATATTATCACACCGACTTTACATTTATCCTGGACACAGCAACTTCATTGCTGCTGAAATAATTTCTGAAATCCATAATATAAAACTAATTGCCTTCATTAGCTCTAAAATTTACTCAAACCCTTAGAATCCTAAATGATATCATTTCAAGGCACTTTGTTATATACAAACATGTCTTAAGATTGAGAATTACTGATGTAGGCGATTTTTGCAAATGTTTTGATGCTTCTGACCTCAAAAGGTCCATCTGTCATAATCAATGTGGATGCTCTGCATTAGTTAACAAACGTTTTCGGATGGTTTTCGGATGCCGCATTTTCGACTCTTTTGAAGACATCTCCCAAAAGAATTGCAAAGCTGGCTTTGGTTTTAAAAAAATTTCAGGATGGGTTGTATAGATTTAGAATAATCAAAACCTAAGTTCTGAATTCAACTGAATCTTTCGCATGTAAGTACTTATTGGTCTGCAAAAACTGCCTTTTTTTAGCTAAATGTTGAACTGTGCCTTTAAAAAGCATTTCTTGAACTTTAAAGCAAGTATACTCATGATTCTGATGATTTGAAATATATCAATTAAACTTCCTTAACACATGTCACCTAAAATAAAAAAAAACATCTCTTATTTCAAGCACAAAATACATGTTCGACAGTGTAATTAAAAAATGTTTAAAACAATTTGTTGTTGTTGATTTTTGGAAGCAGCTGTGTGGTGCATCAAGCGCTCTGCTCTGCTCTGCTCTGCTGTTTTATAATTATTTTTCACAAAAAGCATAATTATCCTGAAGCACTATATTGCAGGTAATTCACTAGAAAATTAGATGTTAATTAGTGCAGATATACAAAACTGAAGCATTGAAGAAGAATATTAATAAAACTGATGGAAAATTTTAAAATTCGAAAATTTTTGAAACAGAGTTTTCAAACTAAGATAATTAAATTAAATGAAAAGTTATAACATGCAGTTTATTATATAATTTTGATAAAGGAATGCCAGAAATTTGCATCTACATTAATCTAAATACTGCCAAAAATACAATAAAACAACAAAGTTTTTAGTTTTCAGAACGGATTTCGTTTTCTTATTTATATGATGATTTGAAAATAAATAAGGACTGCGATCGATTAAAATGTCCGATACAAAATTCAAAAGATCTCAGGAACTAGCAGTCCTATTTTAAAAACGAAACTCAATTTTGAACCACCATTTTAATACCTTTTTTAGCATTTACCTACACTTCTAATATTTTTTTTTTTTAGAAATTGTTATAACATTTCTGGCACCCCTTTCATTAAGGATTTTATGATATTATTTAATACCTTTATAGCTGCTGAACACCACTTTCCTCGAAAATCTTTAGCATCCTTGACTACTTTTTTGGTTGCCTCTATCTCTCTTTTGACCAAGGCCCAGTATCTTTACGAGGCACTAAAATCACATTAGTTTTTGTGTAACACTCCAATGCCATTTTACTGTAATGACAAGATTCTAGGTCTGGCCAAAAAGAAAGTGGAAACCTCATGCTCTCGTTGGAAAGACTAAAGTCTTATTTCCAAGCATTCCTTAATATAGAGTACGGAGTATATTGTTCCAGTGGTTACCTTTTGTCACAACTGCAGATTGCTTGCCAAACCAAGATCTTACGAGAAAATTTTGAAATCTTTTTGACTTTAACTTTTCGTCCACATTCCCCCGCGAGTCTGCAGTGCAAAACTCTTGGCCTGGAAGCTGCGAAAAATCGATTAACACATTAAAACTATCGAAAAAATATTAATTTTTAATTTCACGGCGCACTGTTTTGCGTCCGTGTTCTTCACTGCATTTCTGTCAGGAACTTTTTGTACCATGAACGTCTTCAAACCAGCCTTCTTTTCGACCTTGCGAACTTAAAACTTGGAACACTCTTCCTTCTGTGTTAGTTTTCTACATGAAATGTTGAGGTTCTTCTTTAAAATTGTGACAATTTTCTTATTTTTGTTTTGGTCACGGACGCCATTTTTCTTCGGGAACATTGCTTTCGAAAGACATCCAAGTCTTTCTTAAATTTTTTCAGAACTCTTGATACCAATTTCACATTAATTTCGCTATTCCAAGCAATTCTATTGACCACTGCAGATGGTCTTAAAAAATTTTTATTATTGACTTTCGAACTTCTAGCTCGTTTGCCATTTTTAAGTAAGGTTAGGGAAAAAAATTTGAAAACAAGAATTTTAGTACATTCATTGGAAAGCCTTCTGCGTAATTAGAACACAAGTTACTGGATAAAATGTATCGGACAATTTTATCGATCGCAGTCCTTATGATAAAATGCGTTCATAGACCTTCTGTAGAACTGAATTTCATTTTTACAGAATTCCCTCCCGGACATGATCGTGCTCAAAAATGTCTACATAAGATAGGCAAGGCAGAAAGGCCTCATTGCATATACAAATATTGATTGCCCGGTAGATGATGACGATACAGAGCATAACATTTTCTGCAAGCCGAAAGTGATCACAGATACAGAAATACCTGGAAAGGCAAGAGAGAGCTTTTAATGTCGACAAGGCGCTAACAGCAATGTTGAACAGCAAAATATATTGGTCTCAATAATGTAAAACGGATTGCGAGGCGGATAACTCTTCAGATGGGGGTGACATTTTTTAGTAAAAACACAACACTCTGTTCTCGTGAGGAAAGCAGTAAAGGTAAAAAGGTATTTTTTAACAACAAATGATAAAAAGTATGGATCCGATAAGAAAATACTTATTTTAACCAAATTTTATTATTAAAAATAATATGAATGGTCCAACAAAATTGCTCAATTATGCCGCATGATAAATAATATCAAATATTTTAATTGTCTATATCAAATATAAAAAATTGTTAAAATATCAACAGTATTTGGTCAAAATTCAATCAAATTGCTTTCACTGTGTAGGTCAAGATTTTATTAGTACTTTTCTTCTTAAGCCGCTAATGGGATGATCAACTTTCTGCTAAGTATTTTACACTACATCTTCAAGAGGGTTTCTTCGAAGACACGCGAATAACGCGCACCAACATCATTAATTTTTATCATACACTCAAAATAGATAACAAAGGATATGCAAAGAAGATAAGAAAAAGAAAAAAACAAACATTAAAATATCAAAATAAAACTTGACATTCAAAGAAACAGTGACCTTTTTGGCATTCCAAAACGGGACCCTTTCTCTTTGTTGACAATGCGCAAGCGCACCCTAGTCAAAAATTGTATGTGCTCGAGTCGAAGCAACGCGTGCCAATTCCAGCGTCGGATAGTCTTACATTGAACTTTGATTTGTTGAGCATTTTGTAAGCAAGGTACTAATGGGTGTTTGTCGAATGGGGTTAAAGGTTAACAGAAGTCATATGTGAAATATATTGAAATTTTAAGTTTTATATGGTTAAAAAGAAACTTTTATGGATAGTATTTCTTAAAAACATTTCCTTCATTAGAAGTAAGATTTGCTTGCGCTTAAATTAAGTGTGAACTTAATAAGCACATTAAGGCTCAAAATATTTTTTCGAAAAAACTGGTTGCACTACAAATTTTTCCCAGGCGACAACTTTTTGCAGTTCAACATGATCAAAACGATCTACTCTATCTACTCTTAGAGTTGTGGAATTTTTATTTGGCTTTTTCACCCCTTTTGCTGGTTTTTCTGAGATCTAGGTTTTAAAGTATTTGATGTTGTTTTGTTGCTTTCAAATGATCCTGATTTCTGTGTATACGAAAAAATTATGATTTGAAAAGCCAATAGGGTGCAAAAAGGTGATCATCGTTATTATCATTGATCATCCAAAAATTTTTAGAAAACTTGTTTTTTTGTTATTTCTTCTTTGTATTAATTGAAATTTAACAAAAGATTTTCTAATTTTTGTTAGAAAATGTGTAGAAAAACAAGTTTGTTTTGGTTTGTTCGAAATGTCAAGAAAAATTGAGAAAACAGTATTTGAAGAAAGATTTTTTTGCATTTGTTCTCATGATGTTCAGTATTTTTTTGACCGCGAACGCGTTAAAATGTTTTGCTGTATGGTATAACGTAGCGGAAAATTTTTTTGGAGCTTTTTTAAAAAGTGGAGGTTTTCGAATTTGAAAAACAAAAAAAATAATTAAATTCATACAAACAAAGGAACAATATTTTGTTGAAAAAAAAATATTTACATTATTTCACATGTGTTTTAGACGCTGAATACCATGAGGTGAGTAAAAAAACGAATTTTTTGTTAAATTTCTTCAAAATAGCGAGGGTTAGTTAATGGATTTATATAATCCTTAAATTATTGCCAAACATTTCGGCTTAGTACCAACTAATTCTCCAACTGTCTGCAGCATAATTCTCAAAGCACAATGTCATTCAAAGCAATTTGCAAAAATTGTGGCACATTCACATAGCAACATTATTTTTGCCGCACCTTATATGAAAGTTTTAAGTCCCCATAAATAACAAGCAATCTCTGTTCTGTTTTCAAATGGCATCCTTAAAGTTTATGTGTATATTTAGTTAAATATTCCTGCAGTTAATAGAAAAATAAACTTTCATTTTTTTGCAAATACCGCAATAGAGCAAGAAAGAAAGTTGAAAAAAAGGAGAAAAAAAAATATGCTAAAAATAAAAGGTCACAAGGTTACCCAAGCGTCCTTCACTGTTATAGCAAAAGGATACCAGAAAAGCAGAAAAAATAAGTATATAGAAAAAAATCCACCAAATAAACATAAGTCGTGCAAAAAACAACAACAACAAAAACATTACATATGGTGTATCTATAACCTTTTTTCCCAACTTTCTTTTACTTCTGTAACGAAATTTTTCTACCGTCATGTTTTTTATTCGCAATCTGTTTAGGAAAAAATTCATTTCTAGCGCGCAAAAAGAGAAAATTTTTTTTTTAAAATTCAAGCACAGAAAAAAATCCATATGGTAAATGAAATCACAACTCAGGGTAGCTACGGCGACAAACTGCAAAAAAAAAAAAAAATGCTAAATGTTGTAGGACAAACATAAAAAAAGTTCAATTCAAATGTTTGCTTTTATATCTATGTGTATATGGGAATATGTTTGTATGCAAAATTAGTTAGTTAGGGGTAGTAAGAGAGATATGGGGCTATAAAGAATGTTTTAATGTGGCAATGAACGCTAACATCTTTTTTTTATGTTACATAAATAAAAACTCAGAATTTAAGATTTTTGAAAAAAAAAGATTAGATTAAGATTTTTAATTTATTTGTAATATTCCTACGAACAAATTATTTCTTACAGACTAGAAAAATTCCAGGTTAAAATATAATGCAACGAAATATTTTAGAACAGTCAAGGATTTTAGGTGCTACATGACCACAATAAAAATAAAACAATTTCAATGAAAAAAAGTACACTGCTGAAGAAGCGGTATCAATTAGAGTTCTTACATTGTGTATTGAGCTTAGTGATGTTTAATAGATTTGGGTACTATTGAAAACAAGCTCTTTATATATTATGCTTGGATAACCTCCTTTGCGACAATAATTGTGACTTAGTATAAATACTCCAATCTCTTATTGTGTGAAAGATCGAATTAGAATTGTTTCAAAAAAAAGACTGCGCCAAAAGCACTTTATTTTCTACCTAACTCCTAGGACTTGTTATAAATAATAAAAGCATTTTGACCTTTTGATGAATATTAGAAGGCTAAAGTTAGTGCTAGTGTTGACCATGTCGAGAAAGTAATCCTCCAAACGGATGTACCTGCTCCTATTACAGAGGATGTCTGCTATTCGTTTTCCTCCTTTCACCAACAGCTTTCGCAGAATTCATTGAACGAAGATTGGACAGATCTGATTCAGAATTACACATGTCGAGTTGTACTCTTATCTAGAATTCGCTTCATGGCCTTGTTTATAGCACAGAGTAAGTGTGATTGTTTTGGCAATCTTGCTAAGTGCAATGTTCTATTACATAAAATACATATATGTATATATACATTTGGGTGGGCCGATTTGAAAACTGATCTTGGCTACCCCCCTATGTGAAAGTTCATTCAATTCTATGAATATTTGCCCAAGGAACTATACCTCTGCGTTCAACTTTAGTTCGGCGCATTTTCGATTGAAAGTTTTACCTTGCGTTTAATATTTATTTTTATGCTTAATTTTCAAAATTCCTATAGAGACAAAAGTAATATCATAATATGTTTTGGCAGGTATTCGGTCAGTAATCAATAAAATTGGGTTCTGTTTTTACGAACAGTTAACTTGATAGCGTGGAATCGTGAGACACCGCCACCTTTTGGCAGTATGTCGAGATAAATAGTTAAATGCAACTGTAATCGTTTTCTCTTAGCCTTAACTTATTTTAACATTGGTTGTTGACAAACGTACGCGTTTTATTTGCTTTGTACAATACTCGCCCAAAAAAAAGTATCTGCAAAACTTTTTTTGCGTGTTTGATTTCCATCATTCTTGGACGAATTGCTACGACAAAACACAGGTAGATATGTTTTTTATTATCGTTAGACCTTTGCCTTTCAACATACAAAAGTAATTTTGCGTGACACTTCAACAAGTCAATTACACGCCGTTGTTTTGCAAAAAGTAGTTTGTGGGGAATCGTGAGCCACTTTTGGTGGGGAATTGTGAGCCACCCGTGTTTTGACAGTTTTCGTATCAATACACATTTGTATGTTGTGTTTATGATGTTTTGTGCAAAATGGAGGCTGTGAATCAATAAATAAAACAATAAATACATATTTTGTATCAAATTTTCCTATTTTTTTGTTAATTTTCTTTATTAATTTGGTGTACGCACAGAAGCACGATGATTGGAAGCGAGCCAACGTCGGTGTACTTTACGATCTTCACCACGTTCCACTGATTGTTGACCAAAGTCTTGACATAGCCGTCACACCAAAAAATCATGCGGAATTTTCCCATTCAATGCGAAAGTGTTTACTGAAGTTGATTTTATTTCTTCACAACTAAGTGGTGAGGATCAATGCGATGGCAGTGATGAAGAGAATGGGGATAACGAACGCAATATTATTGTCACAAATCGTGATGTCGAAACTCATGTACATGAAAAAGTCACAACTTCTGAGTCTTCGGCAGTGGCTAGCACATCAGGTACCAGCTCTTCTGCCTCACTTTCACAAAAATTGCGACAATCTGGCCCACTGAAATAAGGAGCACCAGCTAAAAAGTCCAATCGTGGTCGCAAACCGATGAGGAGTGCCATTTTAACATCGCCTGAATTTGTCACTGAATTGCGTGAGAAGGCTGAAATCAAACGCAAGAAAGAAAAGGAAGCAAAGGAGACACCTGCACCCAAGAAGCGCGGAACTAGATCACAACCAGCGCGACGTGATTCTTCCGACGATGAAGATGTTGACTTCTGCATACTTTGTTTGGAGTCAATGCCAAAGAAACTGACCAAAAACAATTCAGTTGCATGCATGGAATGTGGTCGAGATGTCCATGCAAAATGTGCTACCTCCGCCAACACATTCACGTGCCCAAATTGCGTATCTGATTGATCGTGCATAACCCTTCTTCTTTATTTTGTCAACTAAAATAACTTTATTTGTCATTTCAACTAATTCAATAAAGTTTTGCATCATAATTGTTTAATTTTTACTTAATTACGGCGGTGGCCCACGATTCCCCACCATTTTTGAAAATCGCAAAAACATTAATTTTTTTCAAACCACGAAAAGTCGGAAAAAACAAAAGAATTGTTAGAAAGTGTAATAGTCAAAAGTTACCTAACTTCATGTAGAATAACATACCATATTACAATTTGCAAAATTTTTTTTTTTTTTTTGAAGATATATAACAAAATAAAAACGTGGCCCACGATTCCCCACCTTCCCCTATATATTTATTATAAACGATTCATATTTTTACATAAATTTTTGATATATTGTTATGTAAAATTAAAAAAGCGGCTTATTTATTTCCTTAAACTGCCACTAGATGTTGCCCTGGAAAAAAATGAGTGTCAGATTCGGCATCCTAGCATCCAAAAATACTTGGGTTGGTGTTTCGATTGCAAAAATCCATGTAAAAATTTGACTCGTTTATTTTGAAATCGGTTATTTGACCGATATAATTTTTTGAAATAAATATGATCAATACTACGCTATCAAGTAAACTTTTCGTAAAAACAGAACCTAATTTTACTGATTACTGACAGAATAC
The DNA here is from genome assembly GCA_951812925.1 of Calliopum simillimum. NCBI lineage: Eukaryota > Metazoa > Arthropoda > Insecta > Diptera > Lauxaniidae > Calliopum > Calliopum simillimum. The sequence goes on from OX638368.1 coordinate 22,493,691, forward strand.
CAGCCAAAACATATTATGATATTACTTTTGTCTCTATAAGAATTTTGAAAATTAAGCATAAAAATAAATATTAAACGCAAGGTAAAATTTTCAATCGAAAATGCGCCGAACTAAAGATGAACGTAGAGGTATGGTTCCTTGGGCAAATATTCATAGAATTGAATGAACTTTCAGCCTTGGTTGGTGTTTTGTTTGAAAAAATTCATCCAAAAATATGAATCGTTTATTTTGAAAGTCGGTTATAATAATCGGCTATTTGACCCATATCACTTTTTTAAATATATAACATCAATTTCACACTCAATTTAATTGATTACTGACAGAATATCAGCCAAATCATATAACATTACTTTTGCCTTTATAAAAATTTTTAAAATTTAGTATTAAAATAAAAAAAATATTTATAGAAGGTAAAATTTTCGATCAAAAATGCGCTGAACTAAAGTTAAACGCAGAAGTATAGTTCCTTGGGCAACTATTCATAGAATTGAATGAACTTTCATATAGCGGGGTAGCCGAGGTCGATAAAATTTCGTCCATACAATTTGGCCCACCCTAATATGCATGTTTTCTTCAATAGATTATTACCATAATCCAGTCAACTTTTGGAATTTTCCAGTGTCATTTTATTGGAAATAATATGTATTTTTAGAAAATGCAAAAAAAAAACCGATTTTTGAACATAACATATGTTTCATATCCAAACCACATAGGAATGTGGAGTTAAAAATACTTTGCCCCAAAGCCTTAAGTACGTGCGTGGTGCATTACAAAATACTTAAGCAAATTTTGTAACAATGCAGTGTTTGATTCTTTGTTTTAAAGGGATTTCGCTGAAAAAGCTACAATATTAACTATCGAAATATCACTAAATATTTTCAAAACTGTTTTAAATTCTGCGCTATCTTTTACAGTTTTCAAGTTATGAGAAAAATGCCAAAATAAACGGTATAAAATTGAGATTTTGTTTGTTTGTGTAATTGTTCCCTATTAACTGAGAAACTAATTGACCGATTTTGAAGAAGTTTTCACATTATGTTAGCATAAAAAAAAGATAAGTCATAGGCTAAAAAAGTGAGCGATGCCACGCTCCCCTAAATATTAATTAATCATATCTCGAAAACTCTTTGTCGCAGATAGATGAAATTTAGCGGATATGTAAAAGTCATTAGGAAAAATATTGTTCATTGAAAAAGTGGGCGGTGCCACGCCCTAAAAAAAAACAAATTCATTATATCTCTGATAACATTTGACGCAGATAGATATAATTTGGTACATATGTAAAGACTCTTAGAAAAAATAGTCCTTACTTAATAAATGGGCGGTGCGACGCCCTCCTAAAAACTGATTTATCATTGATCTAAAAATGCTTAACCCAGAGACAATTTGGTACATTACAAATGGCATAAGAAGAAATAATTTTTATTTAAAAAGCGGGCGGTTAACAGGGGTAATAGTATACCCCTTAACTGCTACCATCTCTTTAAGAAAACTATCTTTTGAATTTAAGCACACTAAAGGCTTAAAATTGATAAAACTTTGTAAAACGTAAAATAAAAATAAATAAAAATATTTTCCGCTCTTAAAACCACAATAGGAAAAAGTTTATAAAAAAAAATTTCTCAAAAGTTGCAGCTGGAATTTTGAATTTCATTTAAGTGTACTTTCCTACATATTATATTAAAACATAGGTTTGCAATTTTTTTTACTTTTATAGTTTTTAGTTTAATGTTTAAAAAATCCGTACAATTCACATATCGTTAGCTTAATATGGAAAAGGCGTATCTCAAATTTTTTCGAAATTGACTTTTTTTGCATATTCTGATTGACCACTCTCTAACACACCTCTCTACATAAATTTGGCATGATAATATCAAAAATAGCCAAGTTATAGTCAATTTTAAAAAAGCTCTAACACATAACAAAATTTTCTTGAAAGAAAAAAGCCCTAACTCACAATATAAATAGTGTTAAAATCACTCAGAAGCTATTCTGTTAATTAAGTTGAAAACTTGGCAGTGAGTGAATCTCAAATATGAGAAGTTTTTTATGCTATACACGAAGGTTCCCGAAGGTCATCCGAAGGTTTTCTGGTCAGAACGAAGAACATCTGGGTATACTAGAGGAAAAACATCTATGGTAGACTATCAATGAACCTTATTTGATAGTTTTCTAAGATACCCGAAGGTTCTCGAAGGCCACCCGAAGGCTTGATAGTCAAAACGAAGAATATTTCGGTATACTAAAGAGAAAATATTATTGGCGGACTATCAAAAAGGTTTAACTGGCAGTTTATTGGGAAATCCGAAGGTTCCAGAAGTTCACCCGAGGCTTCCAAATCAAAACAACGAATTCCTAGGTATACTATTGGGTGTACAACTTAAAAACCGGAATTTTTTAGCGAAATTTGATGCTTTATTGTGGAAAAATGTTACAATATACATATTTTATTCAAAGTATTGTCCATTGGAGGCTACAACATTACCCCATCTTTCAGGTAATTTATGAATTCCATCCCAAAAAAATTGCGCCGGCTTGGCGGCCAAAAATCGAGCCAATTTTCGATATCTTGAACTTAAGTGAATCGTATTCCTGATAGGGCATTCTGCATTGATCGGAACAAATGGTAGTCTGGGCTATAAGGCGGGTGAGGCAAAATTTGTATAGATTTCCCATCCGTTGTTTTCCAGGTAATTTTTGACTGGGGGAGCAATTTGTGGCCGAGCGTTATCGTGGTGGAAAATGATTGACTCGTGTCTGGTCGCATACGTTGGTCGCTCTGCCTGGATTTTCTGCTTCAATCGGATCAATTGTTGACGATAGAGTTGAGCATTAATGGTTTGGCCACCTGGCAGCAGCTCATAATGGATCACACCTAGCTGGACCTGACCAGGTTGTTCTTTGTCTTCGACATCAAAATCACCACTTTTAAACCGTCGAAACCACTCACGACAGCTTGATTCAGCTGGAGCATAGTCCACATAAACTTCTACAAGCAAACTATGACTTTCCGCAGCAGTTTTCTTTGCAAAAAGTGACCCAACAGAATCTCCCGCAAATGCTGTCTTTTTCTCCAACTTTCGAAGTTATTCATCGTGAAAAATAATAATGATGCACACAAGATAAAATTGTTTTGTTGACTGATTTTGACAGCTGTCAAATGTACCTTCAAAATGACATATATATAAAGTTCGAGCTTTCACGATATTTGTTAGAATGGACATCCACCGTCAAATTCCAGACTATCAGAAAGCCTTAACTGGTAGTTTTCTATGGCATCCGAAGGTTCCCGAAAGTCACCCGAATGCTTCATAGTCAATACGAAGAATATCAAGTTATACTGATGGAAAAACATTAGTTGCTGTGGGTATTTTATTATCATAAACTTTACTTGATGTACACTTTAATGTTTTAAATTGTTGTTAGCTGCTAATTGTCACCACTTTTATGATAATCTTCCATACAAAACATAAACATTTTCGTTAAAATTTTTGTCTAATCCAATTAACTTTCTTTGTAAAGGTTTTCCCTTTCATTTTATATTGAATAACTTTAATTTTATTCATAATTTTCGATTTATTGCAAAAAGCCCTAGCTCACTTTTTTTTTAAAAAAATTTTAAAATGAAAAGACCTAACACACAAAACTACCCAAAAAACAAAGAAAATAAAAAAAAATCCTAGAATGAAAATTGTTTATAGTTTTTGTTGTAAATTGCATTTAAAGTTTTTTTAAATGTTTGGGGTATCAAATTTTATTAAGTTTTTTCCTTCTCCTGTAAAGTATTGAAAATGTGAGTTACGCCTTTTCCATATTAAGCTAACGATATAATCGATAAAAAAAAACTAAATAATAAAGTCAAAATAATATATTTTCTGGCAATATGCTACAATAGTACATACGGCTTCAAACAAGCTAACTAGAGCGTTTTTTCCAGAAGTTGCTAATATGAAAAGTTCCATACATCATTTTTGTTGTTTAAAGTTAAACATTGAGCCCACCGTGTTACTAACCCCAATGAAATTTTTTAGATTTTTTTTTTTGTCTCTAAGTATTATCTGACGACTGTCGAAAAAAAATTTTAAAATCTATAGCACTTTCACCTATTTATGGCCACGATCTGCCATTGTGCGTCGCCAGAATTCTCGAGACGAGACGGTCCAGCAACATACAAGTGTTTGGGGGTATGGAAACCCAACGAAATAGAAAGTCCTGGGTCCTCTATAGCAATTTTTTTAAATTTAAATGAAACTACCTGAATTTTTTCTAAGTTGTGCTTTTTCTTTATTTAATTTGAAATTACTTGATTCGTTCTCATGTTTTTTCAAGGATAATTTCAAGTTTGCTTAAATAATAATCATGGGCAAACTTGGAAATTATGGAATTTTTAAAAATTAGAAACTTTTTAAGTTGAAGTTTTAGTAAGTCCATAAAATAAAAATTGTCAAAAAATCTAAAATCGGAATGATACAAATATGATAAAATAAAGGATAATTCAAAAGTAAAGGAGTTTACAAAAATTCTTTACATTGTATAAGTATTATATAGAGAACAAACACGTTTTAATGAGCATTGCGAAACTATAAATTGCAGTTTATTTGGGATCAAATTTTGAAGTTCCAATGACTAAAACGGATTTTGAATGTTCGTCAGGCAAAGATGATTGATATTTGTATGGATTAAGCTGAATAAGAAAAGGGAGTATTTTTTCATGTTGAGGAGTATTGGAGCATTGCATGTCAATTCGGAGCATTTTACTCCAACTTTCAACAGCACTGTTCCTTACTTTAATTGGGAAGTTGAATTCTCTTTCGGGTGGATTAAAAGCGAAACAAGATATGTTTACCACAGCAGTTTATAGTCAATTTTGCTTATAGTTTTCTTATTTGTTGCATTTCTAATTGATATTCGATTGAAGGAGTTATCACGTGGCAAACTTACAGTACTACATATTTAAAATAATACTCGTACCCTCTAAGAATCGCTAAGCAAATAAAATACCAAAAGTTTTCGAAGGTGAAAATAACAGTAGAAAGCTTTTCTAAACTCGACACTAAAAACATGAAAATTTTTATATAGAAATTGAGACTTTTCGACACGTTTTCATAAATAAAACTTTCTCTCTTTCTTAATAAGAGAGTTATCCCTAGAAATAATCCTATCATCCTGCATTATATAAAGAAAAACGTCTAAATATTTATGAGGATGATAATTACAAAAAATCGTCTCTTATATAACATATCTTCAACTCCATATTATAATGGTTATGATGATAATAACTTTGCTTCCGATACTACGAGTATATGCTCCCATTTTAAATCATAATTATAACTTTTATTTTCATAACACGGATCTTAAATATCCACCCTTCAGCGTAAACTTCTTTTAATTCTAATTGATAAAAAGTTATGATGTCGTAATTATTTTTAATGCAAACACACAGAAATGCACCTTAATGGAAATTTTTTATATGCAAACGAACGTTGTTATCAGAATTGAAATTTTCCTACAAAAATCTAATGTAAATCCATACAAAAATTCTTATACATACACCCAGCAGGAAAGGGTCAGGGAAGATCAGAAAAAGTAAAACCAAAATGCAATGCACAGAAAAAGAACGTGAAATAAAACTTTTGCACCATTGGCTGCTATTGGTCAGAAAATATACAAAAATTGCATATAAAATGCAGTTTTTTTTAAGTTGCATCGCCTCACTGCCCCCTCCCCGAACATCTCGCAGCAGCGTGAGCTAAAACGTATGCAGTTTTTCTAAAAAACTATGGAGTAAAAAAGGAAAAATACAACACTACAGTGGAAACAAAAACAAAACAGAATGCTGACTGACTGATAGGAAAAAGTGCATTTATGGGTGTGGCGCTGCATTTGCACATTAGCTATGCAATGCACATAGCAAAAAAAGGATAACCAAAGAAAGGAAGGAAAAAAAGGAAACTTTTTAGTTTTTCATTTAGATGAAAAAAAGGAAGAAAAAAGTTGGTGTCCCCCCCAAAAAAAAGGGGAAAAAAAGTTTTCACACAATAATTGTTTTTGTATTTTAATGCAAAAAAACATAAAAATAGTAGCAACAAACGGAGTAGGAGTTGGCAGTAGTACTGACAAAAAAGGGGAATTTTTCGTAGCTAAGTTCTCACACATACAACATTGCGTTTTTTGCTTTACATTTTGAGTCCTTTTTTTTTGCGCTGAGTTTTCATTTGAAGTATTAAACATTTTTTTTTTGTTTTAGAGACGCTACACTTTTTTTTTTGTATGTGTTCATGCTGTTTACAAAAACAAAACATACACATATAACACACGCCCTCCTTTATATGTTTGTTGTGCCTTTTTTCCTTTTGGTTTAATTTCAAACCCAAATCCACTGTATAAAAAAAAGGAAATAAAATAAAACGAGATGCAAAACACTAAAAACTAATATGCCAGAAAGAGATACATAGCATTAGAAAAGTAAGGAGAGAAATTTTTTGCGAGAGTAACATATATGCACAGGGAGCGCATAGCAAGGATAACAAACACAACATAAGGGTTGTTAAGAAAAAATAGACAGAAACAAGTGAGCAAAGTTGGCAACACTTTTTCGTTTTTTCTTTCCTTGGCAAAACTGTTAGAGAGCGCGCGCATAGTATTTGTATTTGTGCTACAAGTAAGTGTAGGTAGCTGTGTATAGGCCATAGTGAGTGTTTGTTATACACACACAGAGCACAAGGAGTGTAGAGCAAGGATTTTAACAAAAGCTGCCAGCATTATGAATAGAATTTTGAAGAGCGCAATGAAATGTGAGCGGCAAGAGAAAAAAATTTTAAGATAGCAATTTTTCATATTTTCAGGATATAAAAAGGACACTAATTTTTCGAAAAAATTTCAATCTCTAAATATTTTTTTTTTTTACTCAAAATTAAATATGAAAATTTCACTAAAATAACACTATGCCATTATCTTTCCAATGTACTTACACACTATTTAACATGGCGTCACTTTATCCCGAGCATTTTGTGCACTCTCCATTTGTAATATGCTTTTTATTTTCTCTTTTCTATGTAACCTATACATATGCATCTTCATTGTGTGCATATTTCTCGGTGTTTTTTAAAAAAAGAGTTATCTCATTTGTGTTTTAGTATAGGTAAGAAAGTATGATCCCAATCGGAACCAAGCCACTTATGACCAGGGAAAACTTAAGTAGACATGATTTTTTCCAGAAAAGCTTAAAGGTCGAATGAAAATGGAATTTTTAAAATCTCTAATTGTGAGCCTACTGCGCAGACCAGCTACTCTTTGTATCCATTAGTGTTGCTGCGATACACTGAGTAAACGGTATGATGATGATATCCATCAAAATTTAGTAATAATTAACAAATAATTTATTTGATATAGGCGAATCGAATATTTGATATTACAACTAGATAACTCAAATTTTCTAGTTTTGAGATAATTCAATTTTTGATATTTATAAAAATTTGTATTTAGGGGAGGGGGGGGCTAGTGTGGACAATTTTTATATAATTACAAAATTATATATCTAAATATATCATTTTTGTAAAAAACTAATTTTTTGCGATTACTTATGCCTCTTGCCTTCATAATTGCATCAATAGATATGATTTTTTATTTTCATAAATGCACTATTTAATTATTTTAAAAAGAGCTTACATTTGTCCACACTAGCCCCTTATACGGGGCTAGTGTGGACAACCACTGATTTAACTGGGGGCTAATGTGGACACCATAAGAAACTTCATAATTCATACAAAAACGTTAAGAAAGAGTTCAGATACATGTTTATTCAATAAAATAATGATGTAATACAACTAATAATACAAATAAAAAATTAACTGCTATCCCATGTTGTATTTGGAGAAATTATATCAAACTTCATATAACTTGCTGATTGAGATGTTCCCGGCAGTTGTTGTGATTGTGGCAGCTTTGCCACTATTTCATTTCGGTGAATTTGGCTGGTATCCGGTATATCGGGATACGTGAATCTATCGTTCTTTCTTTTTAGAAACGTAATGTCGAAATCTTGAGAACCGTGGATCGTGACAATTTGGCCAATATAAAATACTTTTTGTCCATGATGTTTCAAACTTCATATAACTTGCTGATCGCGATGTTTCCGACAGTTGTTGTGGTTGTGGCAGCTTTGCCACTATTTCATTTCGGTAAATTTCGCTGGTATCCGGTAAATCGGGATACGTGAATCTGTCGTCCTTTCTTTTTAGTAACGTACTTTCTTGGAACGGCTTTTAGAAATGGTCTGACGATTTCTGGATTCATTTCAGCTGCTGCGGACATGTCCACACTAGCCCCATTTCAGTTGTCCACACTAGCCCCTTCATGTCTTGTTAAGCAAAAATAGTTTTTTTTTAATCTTACGGTAAAGTTCTTCAAAAATAATTTCAATGGTTTAAATAAACACTATTTTAAGTTGTATTATCTATTAAAAATGCAGCAGAAGAATAATTAGTTTAAAAGTATCACTGAAATTACGAAACAACAAAAAAATTACTTTTTGCTGCGTAAAACACGTTCGGTCACGTTATCGTGGAAAGCCGAACTGCCAACAAATGAATTTTTTTTTGGTGATGCAGAGTACAAATACCAACTTGAAAAATATAAAACAGAAACAAAAAATTCAAAACGGCGCGAGAATTTGAATTTGTCCACACTAGCCCCCAGTCCACACTAGCCCCCCCTCCCCTACACTGAATTTCGATTTTTTCTTATAACTTCGCAATAGTGCCACTTTTGAGAACTCTAGTTAGACAGGACTGTGCAGAAAACCATGAAGAATAATATATGATAATTTAGGAGTTATCCATCGGCATTTTTGAGCATTTTTATTGGTTCAATCGTATATTTGTTAATAATTACCAAATATATGCTTGAAACTAAAGACCTTTATTATTATTAACCTTTTTATAAATTAGGATCACGGCGACATCATAATATGAGGGGTATAGAAGCAAAGGCGACAATCTCCACTTTTTTCAATTTTGGGAAAACTAACAAAAACGTGTATCTCTGAAGATACAGGAATTTAGTATACTGTATGTTTTGCAATTCTGTAGAATAGAGTTAGATGAGGATGTAAACCAAGTTTGAACCAAATCCTAGAAGGGGTTTATGAACAAATTCAATAAGAAATTTGGAGATTGTCGTGTTTGTTTCAATCAAGTGGAAATTGCTAGGTTTGTAATAATCAAACCCTTCTTGGATTTCGCTGAAATAAGGTACATGACTTCATTAGTTGCTAAAACCAATAAAAATGGTGAAAAAATAATATTATTTTTTGGCGGAGCTCTAAGAAGTTTTGCTTAAGAAGTTTAGTAATCATTGGCAGTTTTCAACCATAGATATATATTGGATAGCGACGCAATTGGTATTGCAAATTTCACTGATCACAAGCTTAGATCAAATGCAACTAGATGGCATTCTCAGATGCATTCATGAAAAAAATGGAGATTGTCGCCTTTCTTCTCTGAAATTTGAGTGCCAAGTTGAAAAAAAATTAAAAAAAAAAAGTTCTTGTATGTGTGGGTATTGAACTCATTCCTCCAGGGCATTTTGGTCTTTGTAAGATGCTACCATATATTTACCAGCTACATTTGCAACTTTGGTTCATTGCAATCGTAAGAGGGAACCAATGTGTAGCGAATTGGAAGTATGCCGCGTATTGAGTTCTTTAAACCTCTGGACGCAATGACCGAATGTAAATTACTGAATCTTACAGCATAATAGCCAGAACTATATTATAACTAAAGATGTTCTACATCACAAGGTGTTCGGAAATCGCACTACTGGCATACCGCAAAAATTTTTCTAGATGCTTTTTCATATCCTGAGGAAATCTAAGATGAATGATAGTTTTTTATGTAGGTAACTCTATTAAAATGTCAAATTCGTTTATAATATATACTGTACCTAAAAACAAAAAGAGAATTTGCCACCAAAGCTAAGTCTCTGATTGTATAGTGCTCAAACCTTTCGATATATCAAAACGAAAGACAAAAATGCAATTTTTTTTTTAATTGTATATACACTTGTTATCTTTGTTTAAATTGTGCATCATAATGATACGTTTTCCTGCTGGGTGAGTGCTTCGCTCTCTCTCATGACTTAGTTGCTGCGCTCATTTACTTTTTTTTTTTTTACACACACAAACGCAAATACCCTTTATTTAGTTGTTTCTCTCGTTTATTCTTTTTATACACACAAATTTTAGCAAAAAAGTCGAGAGAAGTTAATTTCTTTTTTTTTCAAATTCAGCTCGAACTTTTATCTTTTTTGCAGCCATGATGATTTTCATTTCCTTGCGCTTCATCGTTGATATTGGTTGTTGGTAAAAGGTGGTATGTGGGTGTTATATCTTACCGAGAATGGCTTAAGGATATCAAAAGTACGTGGTATACTATATGGCATATTATAAAATATCTTTTTACTACAACGGAAGTTCTCTTTATATTGCGCACAGCATCGTCGTTATCCTTAGAAAATCTACATACATTCAAACAAACCTTATGCCAATATCCTCGTTATTTCATATTCACATAAGGTAATGATTGTTTGATAAGGATAAGTTTTATGCAAAGATTTACTGATTATTCATTTAAACTTAAATTATGTATTTTTCATAGGTGCATTGGACTTAATTGAAATCTAATTTTGAATGATATCTTTCACTTTGGTTTTAATTAAGTTTCTGAACTTAACTTAAATAATTAAAAGCTTTGAATTGCTACAGGGATAATTCTGAAATGATGATCAGAAATGATTACATAAATTTTTCGGTTTGTCTTCATTTCATTTTATTCAATATAAAAAATCATCACTTAGGCGTACTAAAATGATCAACTCGTTATGGAGGAAACATTCCGATACTTCTCTCGGGCGAATATATTGACAAGGTAGGAATTTTCAAGTAATATACAAGTTTACATACAATCTTTCTGAATTTGGATGGACTGAGTTTGAGCTTCTCGACTCTCATGATTTTCTAGAAGAAATTTTTTGTAAGAAAGATAAATTCAAAAAAATAAGTCAAAAAAATATAGTCCTACAGGAAATTAAAACAATCACACAAAATCACTTCTTGAGAATTTTGAGGTGTTTTCGAACTAAAAATTATTTTGGAAAGGCTTAAAGTCGAAAAAATTTTGAGAATCTCTAAAATCGATGAAAATTTCACAAAATTCAAGATGGTTGAAAAATCCCAATGAGACTAACTAGAAAAACCGAGTTATGTTTAAAATACCTAAAATAATGATAAAAAAGAACGTTGTTAAAGTCGAAAAATGTTGGGAAATTCAGAAAAACTATTTCAAAAAAATATTGGAAAATATTGTAGTAAATGAAATAGTACGAAAATGTGGATGATACGAAAATATAGTGTTAAGAGAAGTAAAAAACGAAATTGAAAAAGTTAAAATAATTTTTAAGTCATTGATAGTCCTAAAAATCTTTGAAATACACGCAATAAGTCAAGAGGTATTGAAAAAACAAAAAACAACAAAAACTCCGACGGAGTTCGAAAAGTTTAAAAATTCGCAAATATTTTGAAGAACCAGAAAATAAAAATAAAATCGAAATATGTATAATGTAATAGCTTTGTAAACTGGAAAATTTCAAAAAATTAAAAAAATTTAGGAAAGTTAGAAAAATACGTTGCAAATGTCGAAAAATTTTGAAAAAATTCATAAATTAAGATGAAGTCGAAAAATCCGACAAATTTTTAAATATATACAAGGTGTTCCATCTTTTATGTCGGTATGTGAATGTTGAATATGTAACTTTAAAAATATTTGGTCCTCTCCGCTTCCAATGAGACTAATTTGAATATTTCCCTGGAGATCGTCAATGGTTTGAGGCTTACTGGTGTGCACTTTGCTTTTCAAATAACCCCACAAAAAGAAGTTCGTAGGGATTAAATCTGTAGATATGAGTGTTCATGTTGTTGAAACCAGTTACCGTTTAGTCTTTTTTCATGCATTTTCGGCCAGGCAGACATAATGAGCCATCAGCCAAAGATATCGATTCCCATCGATTGAAGAAAGATGGCCCAATTTTTAGTGAAAATTTTATGTCATTTTATGTGAATTATAGAGATTTTTAAAATATTAAAAAAAAAAAAATGGTAAAAATGGAAAAATTGCAAAATTTGACCTTAAAAAAAATTTACATTTTCGGATTTTCGTAATTTTCCAACATAATATGTGGTTAAAAATGCTTAATCGAAACTTTTTTTGAGAATTTTTTTTTATGAATTTTTTCCTGTTGCACTTTTTGAGAAAAAAAATTATTTTTATTTCTTTCACTCTGCAACGTTTTATAATAGATTTATCAATTTTAGGCTTACACTCTTCTTAAATTTGGAAGATGATTTTTTTAAAGAAAGGATAGTAGGTAAGGTGTATAATCCCCCCTTTGAAGTCCCCTTGGAAATTGCCCCATCTTTACTTTGACATACCATAGCAAAGCATTGTACCAAATATTATAATTTGGGTCAAGTAGTGTCAGTTACATGAAGAATTTTATTTTCATATGGCGTGACATCGTCCATTTTTCCATTGAGAAATATTTATTCTGATTGTCGTAGCATACGTACCAAATCATATCCTATCTGCGTCAAATATTGTCAGGGAAACGTTGTATTTATTTTTTTGAGGGCTTGGCACCGCCCATTTATCTAGCAAGCATTATTTGCCCTGATGATTTTTTGCATATTAACTAAAACTCATTTATCTGCGTTAAAGAGTTTCGGAGATATAATGGGGGTTATCGTGAATCAAGATTCCCGGGGAATTTTCTTTAACTGCAATATAGAATGCACGGCAGTCTGCGAAAATTCCCCGGGAATCTTGATTCACGATAACCCACAATAAGTTAATTGTTTGAAGGGCGTGGCACCTCCTACTTTTTTAGCCCATAACTTTGGTTTTTTTATATTGAAGTAACGTAAAAACTTATTTGAAAACGGTTAGTTGGTTTCCGAGTCAATAAGGGACAAATACACAAACAAAGTCTAGTTTTTATAAAGTTGATTTTTATTATTTTCGCACAACTTGAAAACCATAAAAGACAGCTGAAAATTTGTAAACTTTTTGAAATTAGCGTGGTCAAATTAATGAAAATTGATACCCATTTTAGAACAAAGTTTCAACCACGCCCTAACTTTGTATGGGATGTAGACATGTCCGTCAGCGGATTTCGTTCATATTTACAGGTTTTCATTATTTTAATGTAAAAAGCACTGTGCGTCAGTCACTTAAAGTGTTTTCCAAAAATCAGGTTCAGTGCCGAGCAAGTATTTGAAACAGACTTGCTTGCAATAAAAGCTACAGGGCAAAACTATATATTGCGCAAACCACCAACGGATATTCCCAAGCATTGTAGTAGAGCCCACTAGTAGCAGAAAATTCGGACATCCAAAGATATCGTGGAAACAACTAGAGTACCGTTACTTATTTCCTATATTGAAAATATCAAAATTGCTATAAAATGTTTAGTTCCACATTTTTGTCATTTCAACAATGTTTCTTAAAATCAAAAATTTAATTTTTTGTAAAAATTTAATAACATGCATTTTTGTTGCTATCTAAAATGTAATAAAAATACAAAAAAACAACAAAAATTTTAATTTTACTATTTGCTATTTTTGTCATGTTATTTTGATGTTGTTTTTTTAAAAATTTTGTTGTTTGTTGTTATTATTGTAGTCGTTGTTGTTGTTGTTCTTGTTGTTGCATTTTCTATTATGCAACTACATGCATCTGCATATAAATTGAAATTTTAACAAAAATGCAACTCTCGTCTCGATTGACCAAGCCGCTGTTGTTGCTGTTGCTGCCTATCGACCGAAAAACCCCAAACACCAGACATCGACCTTCCTTTTCACAAACAACATACACACACGTACATAAAACACATATCACACCCAACATAAAGGATGCATTTTTGATTTTACCCACATATATGTACGTGCGAGTGTATTGTATATGAGCACTGCACATTCCGGTGCATCCCTTTGTGCCATTCATTTCATATGATGGTTATCGTCATAAAAAATTTTTGGTTTGGTTTGGCCCCAGGATCAAACGTCCATGTGCATAGAAAAGCCAAAGCTGAGGCTGAGCTGCGCCTAAATTGCAAACATTTTGGTAGCTCTGTTTTCGTTTTTTTTTTTTTCGTTTTAATTTTTATGTTTTGTTTGTGAGCGTTACAGTAGAAACTCAATAAGTAGCGCTTGCTGCAAATTTTATTAACATTTACTGTGCCATTGTATACTTTTAGTACTAGTGCTACGCTTCCAACGGATATTTAGCTGTGAAGATTTAGATTTAACTAAAATACACTCTTAGGAAGCTCATTTATAGAATATCTCAGTGTTACATTTTAGATACCACTGGGACGCTTCGTAACCTTAACGCTTACATTCTGTATAAATACGTGGCAATCGCTTTACGCTTTATTGCAGTACGTTGCTTGTCGACGAATCCTTAAGTTCCTTTTGCTTATTTCCATACTCATTCTATACCTAAGTATCAGTTATGAGCTGCACGAACCATCTCGACGTAGTTGCTTTTGTTTACTTCTCTTTTTTACGTTGCAAGTTTGTTTCTTTGTTTCTTTGTTTCTCTTTAAGGTCATGTTAATTCCCGTGATATGCTACGCTTACCCATTTTATGTTAGACGGCGTATTCAATTCTGAGCTTTACTCAAAACACACTAGATGACGCTCATCACAGAGAAGTATTAAAATATAATTTTATCACGCTTAATGGCAAAATATTAAAATAATTTTAACTTTTTGCAAATTTGCACTCAAATACCTTTCTAATAGTGTATAATTCAAAGTCGTGCTCCATTTCTAGCATAGTAAAAAAGGTAGGACAAATTTTTGTCTTGCGTATTAATAGATAGATTTTGCATTTACATCATAATATCTTTCAAAATTGATGTTTGTTTTGAGTTGGTAAGGCTCAATACTGTCGAATAATTTGAATTACATATCTAAATCGCCTACTTATCGAAACCTTACTGTAGCGGGCGCGGAGGGGGTTTTTCGTTAACGTTAGTTACTTCCTCTCGTAATTTGCATTTGAACCAACAAAGGTTTCTGTTTGTTTTTGGGTTTTAATGCCGCTGCCTATGTATGTGTACTAGCTACCTTTAGTTATTGTGGGTGCAGGGTGCAGAGTGCATCAGTCGTTCCATGTATGGATTTAGATTGTGTTTTTTGGTGCGGTTGCAGCTGCTGCACTTAGTTGCATTTTCACTCTGAGTCAAATTTAGATGCAGATGCATCGCTATGTCTGTATGGAATGAAATAAATTAAAATAGCAATAGATGGCTAGATATGTTAGATACGCACACATAGACATAGATATTCGAATGGATGAACGCAGAAATGCATAGAATGGCAGTTGTAGTGGTGAAAAAAGCAGAGATTGATTGTGTGCAATGGGCGATACTCTAAAATGCCATGTTCTATGAAATTATGAAATTCAGGCTGCTTTGTGTTTAAAAATTTTGTATCCTTAAAATCTTAAAAATTTTTAATAAAATTCATTCAGTTACAATATTAAAACTCTAGCGATCTTTCAATGATAATACTTTTATAGAACAATGTTACCCAATATTTACTATTATAAATCCAGCAAAACGTTTAAAAGTGAAAAAAAGTCGAATTAACAATTTCGAAAGAGTCGATGGCTTAAGATAATCTATCTCCTTATTTTTTTCAAGCCTTTGATAATATCCCTCATGTTCTTTATAATCTATTCTAGTATAGAACCCCCAAAAAACTCTGCCATCCTGCACAATGACTAGTAAAATACATCAAAGTTTCGCCATTATTTCCCCGAATCACTTATCTTTTGTACCAGTGATAATTTTCGCGATATCTTTCGACGGTATTGCTTCCTGCTCCCTTATTGGTTCAACTCTATTTCTTAACAACATACTTCCAATTGTGATTTCCATACGACCTCTCCGCCATCTATGTTGCATGGAGATATATTTTAATCGTTTATTTAAGTAATACCTAAGTCAACACTTGGAGATGGTACTGGGCTACAAAATTTTCAGGAATCGTCGAAAGAAATTGCCGGTGAGAACTTCTGAGCTTGCAACTTTTTGTTAACAGCGTAACATAGCCGTACAGAAAATGAGTTATCGTTTTGAGTTTCATTACCTTCCAGACCACTAAAGGCAGCGATAAGTGGAGTCAACAGCTCTTGTGAGAACATCATCTAGTAATATTTCGATCACAAAATTGGTAACGTCAAGCAATCTTGCCGCACACCAGACACGCATTATTATCTGAGATCTTCCCGTTTCATAAGACTCTACATTTGCAGCCCTGCATCTGTCAATCGGAGCGATATTGGTGAAGTTTGAAAGCAATAAGATCAATAAACATAGAGAAGAAAATCAAAGTCATTAAGTAATAATGCTAGTTAAAACAATAAAGGAAATGAGAACTATAAGAAACTAAAAACAACAGAGATAATACAGACATTGAAGACAATAAAAGCAATAAAAGCAATTGAGACAATAAGGTCAATAGTGGAAACAAAAGCATTAAATATAATAATTAGAATGAAGTCTACATAGTATGAAGAAACTAAAAACAATAGAAATTATAGAGATAATGAAGACACTAAAGACAATGAAGGCAACTGAGACAATATTGGCAGACAGTGAAGTTAAAGAGAATCAATATAATAAGAACAATAGTGACAACAAGGCCACCAAATATAGTAAATGTAATAAAATGATTTACGGGAATCAAGACCTTTAAAACTCTTAAAGCAATAAAGATATAAGAGACAATGAAGATAAAAGGTGCAACGGACGCAACAGGAAACACAATGAAGATGCCAAGAACAAGATTCGAAATTATCTGCCAGCTACTTTTGAGGGTAAAAAGCTTAAATAAAAAGCTTTTTTCCGCTCTTCGGAAGACTGGATGTCTTTAAATTGACAAATATATATATAACTTCATTCTTGTAGACATACACTTCCACTTTCTTTTCTTTCAGTGTGTAGAATTTGACTCGCAGGGTCTGCCGTAATAACAATATCTTCTCTTTTTATACGAGGTAAAATTGTATGATCTTATGTGTGTACGTTTATCAGAGGTGTTCTAAGAATATATGGAGATCGTTAGTAACAATACTTTGATACTTGACACCCCTCAATTTTGTGAGGTTGGAAAAAAAAATGAGTTTGCAAAAAAAATGTTGGGGGTGGGCTGAGGGTAAATGTTGGCGCATTGAGGTCAAAGATGAGAGAAAAAGAAAAAAAAATTTACATACAGCAATACAAATGTTAAGGGGTCCCCTCTAGAGGGATCGAATGCATGACCGACCCACATTATTTTTTCCCCCTCCAACATTTTTATCCAGCATATTTACCCCCTATCCCTGGGTGCCCCTAGAAGGGTCAAATGTATGACTGGTCCCTAATATTTTTGCCTCCACAACAATTTTTCACAACGTACTTACCCTTTATCTCTGACTCTTTAGGGGACTCCCATACAAAATATCAAATCGTCAAATGGGCCCATAACCGCCCAGAAGTCACTCCTAGAGGAGTCAAATATATGACCGACCCCCATTAGCCCCGATCCAAAGTTTTGTCTCAGCATACCTACCCCCTATTTCCAATCCTTAAGGGGGATCCCAAACAAAGTTACTGTTTTTACATAAAATGCCCCCACTGCCCTAACTGGCTCACGGGTATCTCTAGAAGGGTGTATGACCGACCCCCATTATTTTTTTGCGACCTATATTTTTCTCCCACGTACTTGCCCCCTATTTTGAACCCTGAAAGGGGCTACCATACAATTTTTTTTTTTATAAATTTTCCTAGAAATAATGGGGGTTTGTCATACATTTGACCCTTCTAGGGGTACCCATGGTCCAGTTAGGGCAGTGGGGGCAGTTTTTAAAAATAACCGTGACTTTGTGTGCGAGCCCCCCTAAGGATTGGAAATAGGGGGTAGGTAAGCTGTGAAACTTTGGAGGGGTTATAATGGGGGTCAGTCATATGTTTGACTTCTCTAGGAGAGACTCCTGGTCAATTATGGGCCTATTTGACGATTTCTATTCCATATTTTTTATGTCTATGACATCAATTTGGTATAGGGCCCCCTTAAGAGCTAGAGATAGAGGGTAAGTATGGTGCGAAAAAATGTTGAGGAGGAAAAAATATTAAGGGCCGGCCATACATTTGACCCTTCTAGGGGCACCCTGGGAGTGGTGGGGGTCGATTTCCTAAAAATCTCAATTTTGTATGGAAGCATCCTTAGGGGTTATTGGTAAGAGGTAGGTATGTTTGGTAAAAATGTTGGGGGAGAAAAAATAATGTGGGTCGGTCATACAATTGAACCCTCTAGAGGTGGCCCCTCTTGTAAGACTGTAAGTAAATTGTTTCTCCTTTTCTCTCATCTTTGACCTCGATGCGCTAACCCTTACCCTCACCCCACCCCCAAAATTTTTTTTGCAAGCTCATTTTTTTTCCAACCTCACAAAATTGAGGGGTGTCAAGTATCAAAATCCAAAATTCGTGCACTTAAACACCCCTTATATTTATCTGTGGCGAAACTTTTTCGCGAACATGAAGAATGAGCTAGGCCTTGCCGTTGTAGATACTCATGAGGAGGCGTGGTGTTTCGTTGAAATTTGGTATTTGCTTATCAATGCCTAATAGCTGAACAAAAAATAAGCGTTTTCGATTAAGGGTCACGCCCACTTTTAAACCAATGAAAATATTGATGTTAGTCGAAAACGACTACAATAATTTTGATGAAAAATAACGAGATGTTATTCCAGACAACAAGGATTAATATGTCATAATTCACTATATTTGAAAAATTCGCTGAAGGGCGTGGCACCGCCCACAAAAATATTATTCGCAATAAAAAGAAAACTACTAAAGCAATCTTTATGAAATTAACTGTAGGTAGTTTACTTGCTATAAGGCACTAGTTAGTTAACTTGCTATTAGGCGAAATATCGCCAGTGGGCGTGGAACCTCCCATACAAGTCTAACACTTTAAATGTTATTTCTCGAAAACGGGGCAACATATTTTGATGAAATATGGTTGGTGGGCACTGCGTATCAATGATTTGTAATAAACGAAAATTGGACGGCATCGAAGAAGTGTCACGGCCACTTTTTTAACCATTGAGAATTATTGGTGAAAGGCGTGGCACCGCCTACAAAATTTTGAAAACGCTCTAAAAAGAAAAGTGATAAAGCTTTTTCGATTTTATTTATGATTTTCTACACTATTTGAAACATTTGTCAATGATTTTTGCATTTCGAAATACTTTTTTTCTTTTTTTTTTATTCGATTCCCTTATTTGAAAGTTCGTAGGAGGAAAGATACGGATTGCACCACATAAGATATATGTTAGTAAAAAATATTGAATCGAAATGATCAGATTATATTATAAAACGAGCATGGATCGGTCTCCGGTTACTATTATATTAAACTACGGAATAGTAAGGACTTATTAAAATGGAAAACAGAACTCAAGAATGCAGAACTGTTAAAGAGCCTATAAAGAAAATATTAATGGGGGAATACTTAATCAACAATTTAAAGTTTACCTTAAAAAATACTGAATTTTCAAGCACTAAAGAAAAAATTAAATTTATATCAATGAAAAATCAAAACTTTATAATAAATTAATGAACTTAAAAAAATTCAGTTTTATAAAAAAAAATGAACAAAATTAAACTTAACTGCAAAGCCCCGAACAAAAAGAGAACAAAATCCAACCAACGGCGAATGCGTCACAATACCAATCTACTTTTATGACAGAGTGGGGGGAAAAAAGTTCCATACCCTAAGGGGCGGTAAAAATGTAACAGCAAAAAATGCTAAGCAAAACAAGAAACTAAAAATAAAAAGCACAACATAACGTTGCAAAAAAATGTCATGAAAAGCAAAAAAAAAAAAAGGATAAAGGACGAAGTAAAAGAAGAAACAACTGCACTTGCTAAAATTGCACAACCTAAAACGCAGCTGATGCAAATAAAAAAAAAGAAAAATGTAGAGATTTCATTTCATCATCATGGACAGAGTACAACACACAACACAAAGCCCAGAAGAAGGTACTTGCACACGCCAAACCCAGAAGGTCTTACTACTCTACCAATTGCAAAGTGACGTAGAGCAACACAAATGCTACCTCCCTCCCTTGCAAAGCCTAAAAAGAAAAGTGAAAAACATGACACACACACACACAAAAATACACACACATATCCGTTATAGTCGCAGGAATATGTGAAAAAGGAAAACTGTCCAAACTGCATCCAAACAAATTTGCATCGTACGAAAGAACGAATGTGCGACAAAAAAAGATTTGATATGAAAACGCATCCACGGCAGTGACTACTAGGACACAACATTGTTAGTCTCTAGGAACGCTGCCTCTGCTGCACACAATAACGGTATGATGATGATGATGATGTTTATGATGATGATGAAGATGGCGGTGGTGATGGTGTTGGTATTGCTAAAGATGTTGCGGCAATGTGCTTTGTTGCGATGATAATAAATGAAATACTCAGCAGTGATACCAAATTTATTCGTCACTTTTCACACGCATTTCTAAGCACTTATCACTCATTAACATTCCATCATTTAACATTTTTCCCGTCTATTTGTGATATATCACTATGAATTTATGTCTTCTCACATTTTGTTAATAAGTTATCATTCAGTTCTATCCTGTCACTTAGCATTTATAATTTTTTTAATCACTTAACATTCAGCTAAGTGTAATCCTGTCACTTACCATTTATCATTTGGTTTTTAGAAATCAAAACTTTTTCTTGCAGCAACTCATAACCTTTCATTGCTAACCCCTTACGATTTATCACTTCAAATTTATGTCTTTCTTCATACTTATCACGCATCTCTTTTCACTTATCACTAATGTACTTACTTAAACGTTCTCTTTTATGTACTGATATATCCGCTCAGCGTTTATCACTTGAATTTTTAGCAATCAAAATTATTTTCACCAATGACATTATTCAAAAATTGTTACTTATCACGTGACTTATCAAAATTAACTTATCATTTATATTCACTGACAAATAAAGAAAGCATTGCATTGAAACTAAACTCTTCTGAAAACTGACAGCGGAACAAAAAATGTTCGATTCGGAAGGTTGCTAGAAGGAACAATAAAGAACATATGTGTATTTAAGGCAATGAAGACATTAAAGACAATAATAACAGTGAAGACAATAGTGATAGCAAAGTTAATATAGATATACATCAAATAATTATAATCAACTTATACTAAACGGCAACAAAAACAGACAAATGTAAAAATTATAATAAAGACCAAATTCTGAAAACTATAAATACAATACAGATAATAAGTAAAATGAAGACAGTAAAGACAATGTGGATGATAAGGACACTAAGGACAACTAAGACAGTGATGACAGCATTTGTTATATGGCAGCAAAGCTAATATGATCTAATTAATAAAGCAAAATTGATAACTAATGACAATGAAAGAAAACTTGAATGACATTAGAGATAATAAGTAAAATGAAGACAGTAAAGACAGTGTGAATGACAAGGACAGTAATGACAACAAAGACAGTAATGACAGCATATGTTATATGGCAGCAAAGCTAATATAGATAATCTTATTAATAAAGCAAAATTACTAACTAATGACAATGAAAGAAAACTATAAAGACAATAGAGATAATAAGTGATACGAAGACAGTACAGACAATGTGTATGATAAGGACAGTAAAGTTTATAAGCAAGTATGTAAAGTCAATGAAGACAATAGAATCGCCATATACCATGAAAGTGAAACAAAAAAAAATCAAGATATAAAGCACAGTTATGACAACAAAGACAATAATGATAGCAAAAGTAATAAAGACAATTAAGGCAATTTTGACAGTAAAGACAGTAGAGACATTGAAATTAATAAAGAAAGTAAAAATAATGAAGATAGCAGTGATAATAAAGCTAACGAAGACACTTAAGACGACAAGAAACTTAAAAAAACAGTAAAGACAATAAAGTATGTAAAAATAATTAAAACAGTACCTAAAAGTAATAAAGACAATTGAGCCAATGAACACAATAATGCAAACAAAAGCTACAGCGACAATTAAGACAATAAAGGGTGGGTAAAAATTAGTAGATTACCGAAAAATCTAAAATTCCTGGGATTATTCGGATAAATTTTTTCTGTCGTTATTTTTCGAAACGGAGTTTTTTTTAAACTGAACCAATAGCGCTATTTCGTAGACGCCCAAAGACTAAAAATTTTCCGTGGTAACGATCAAGTTGTTTTTTTCGTATTCAGCAAAACCCTTATGTATCGAGTTTCATGCAAATCTGGCGATTATGGCTGGGGTGTACCCGACTTGTGCTGCTGTGTGCCGCATTGAAAATCAAAATTTTGCCAGAATTCGTGAACAAGAGTGCTTATTCCGAAGACGATTACTGTCTTCATCCTACTTATTATATTTTCTTCCGCCGTATTGAATTCGCCATTAGGAATATTGAAATTGTGCTTTCCGAAAAATGGCACAGGAAAAAGTTGTTTAGCATATTCCCAGGAATCTTACATTTTTCGGCGTTCTAGAAGTTTCATCATAACAGTTACTATGCAAAAGACCGTGAAATGCTAAATGCATACAAAGCACTGTGCGTTCATGAATCGTCTCCACAAACTTCTCTCCAATAACACAGAGGATATCCTGTGTGCAGACTTGCGCCACAGTGTAGATACCTCTCTGTGCCAAGTTTTTCTTATGCATTTGTGTGTGTTATTTACAATATCGTAGGAGATATTTCGTAACTGCCTGGACATATTTTTTACCTTCCGTTCTTCGGCGCTCAGTTGACTTTCAATGTATTCGAGAAATGACAAAGTTTTTGATTTTTAAATTTTTTATGTTTTTGCATTATTTTTATCAGTCCTTGTTTTGTTTTTTGTAAACTTCTTGTTTTTCTTAAATTTCCCTTATTTTTTTATTGTTGCTCTTAGTTGCATGCATTTGCATTTTTTTCAAGGATTGAATGCGCGTTTCTCCAAATGTTGTACATACAGTGGCGAACATAAATGGATCCTTTTCGCTTCATTTATATTTAAGAAAATGCAACCAACATTTTTCTGTTTCATTCTTTATTTATTTAGTTGATAAAAGACATATACAAAAGTTGAATAAAAAATAAAGCGAAAAAATTCGCGTCCAAAAACTTAACAAAACTCTATTCATACAATTTTGCACGCCTGAGGAATATATACATATTTTAGACGCAGTTTTAATACTTGATCTGCAACATTTTGTTTTTTGGTACAAGCTTAAAACGCTACGGCATACTCTCCACCAATTTCTCAATAGTACGGCTTGGTATGTTCGCCCATTCAGCCTGAACTCTTAGTTAAAGCTCTTCCATGTTTTAAGGCGCTCTGTCGTACACTCCCAACGATTTTGGTTGTGTGTTTGGGAAGACAGTCATGTTGGAAAAATACTTCGTCCTCGGAATAAACGCTCTTGTTCACGAATTCTAGCAAGATTTTGATTTTCAATGCGGCACACAGCAGCGCAAGTCGGGTACACCCCAACACACTTTTTTTTTGTCGAGAAATTCCACAAAAGCGGGGCCAACTCCACGCTTCCATATAAAAAGTATCCCCCATAGAATCTTTATCCTTGGACCGACTTTGATTTCCAATACGGCACAAGTCGAGTATACCTCGGCACAACTTTTTTTTCGGAAAATTTCGGATCTAACTTCGCACAAAAAAAGGACCTCCCCATAAAAAGTGAATGTTCGGACCGATTTTTTTTTTCCAATTCGGCACAACGCAGCACTAGTGGAGCATACCAACTTTTTTTTCGGGAAATTCTACAAATGCGTGGTAACTTCACGCAAATGCCTTTTTGCTGTTATGTAGTCATTGCGTTTTATTAATCTCTTCATAACTCGTGCAACACCGTCCGTCAGTAGGAATACTTCGACAACCTAGAGCGTTCAAAATAAGCCTTTTTTGGGCATATTGGACAGTACTACGTACTGTGGCAAGTTTTTAATGTTTTGACATTTTCGCAGGGAGACCGTTCTTTTTCTGTCAGCATTACTACTCTTTGCACAATTAGATTTAGTTGTTTCACTCGGATAGTCGTTACTTGCACTTTCTAGATTTTCTTGGTCTCAATGGAATTAAATTTCCTTGAGTTTGGTAGTTTTCTTAGTTCTCGACGATACTGAAGAACCAGCTTTTTTGTTTTTGTTTTTTGCTCCAGTTGCGAATAAAATATTATGATTAGTTGGACTACCCAAAATAATAGTCCTACTTGAGTCGGGTTTGTAAACTCAATAAAGCAGCAAGTCATACTGCTCCTGAACAAACGATAGGTTGCATGAAAATGACACCAAAAACGAACAATGCCCCTTTATTCGTAATCATTCACTGAGTAAAAATCAACTTTATTTGAAATCTTAGCTGCTCCTTTTTTGAAAATATCTCGATTTTTCCAATAGGGGCATTTTCCCATACAAAAAGAAAAAAAAAAAATTTTTTTAACTACATTAAACTAAATGCTAAACGCGAATCCAACCTCAGAATTGCTCTATCGTGTATAGTTTATGAGATATTGTAACCTAAAGACCAAAAAAAGTCGTTTTTTGCCATTTTTTGAAGCTATATAACTATGTTACATATCATTTATTCGTCAAATGTGGCTTAAATACTGAAAAGCCCCAATTTTTTCCTTTAAAACCTAATTTAAATTATATTTATATCTTCATGCTTCTAAGAGATGTCGTGGACCGAAATATTGTCAAAACGGGTTTTTTACACTTTTGTGTCTTTTTAGGTTAGGATATCTTTGAGGAAAAAAAAGATATCAACATAATTTAAATTTTGTTTTAAAGGAGAATATTGGGCTTTTCAGTATTTAAGCCATATTTGACGAATAAATGATATGTAACATAGTTATATAGCTTCAAAAAATGGCAAAAAACGACTTTTTTTGGTCTTTAGGTTACAATATCTCATAAACTATACACGATAGAGCAATTCTGAGGTTGGATTCGCGTTTAGCATCCCAAAACACATCGATTGTGATTATTTTAATTTTAGTTTAATGTAGTTAAAAAAATTTTTTTTTTTTTTTTGTATGGGAAAATGCCCCTATTGGAAAAATCGAGATATTTTCAAAAAAGGAGCAGCTAAGATTTCAAATAAAGTTGATTTTTACTCAGTGAATGATTACGAATAAAGGGGCATTGTTCGTTTTTGGTGTCATTTTCATGCAACCTATCGTTTGTTCAGGAGCAGTGTGAAGTTGATCACGGGATCGATATGAGGTAGATATAATTAGTTGTGACATCATTTTCTAAAAACTCGTTCCCACGTTGATATAGGATAATGCTTTCTGCTAATCTGATGGTTCCTCAATAATTGTGGCGATAGAGTTTCTTTGTTGAATTGGGAAATATTGGTCCAATTTATTTCCATTTTTACTTCTGATTTGTATCGAACTGAACATCAGTTAAGATTGCTCGATTTCGTTTAATATTGTAAACTGAATGCATGAACTAAATATGAGATGTTAAGCCTTTGTCTGGTGTTTTCATCGTTGGACCCCTGGGAACTAGTGTAAAATACCCACGATGCCATATGGCATCACCCTGTCTTTCCCTTTCAGTACGTGCAAAATGTTTAATATGATGTGGTTTAACATGGAGTAGAAAACTTACATATGAGATTTTGAAAAATGGATCTAAGAAAAGTTGTTCAGAATTGTCCCAGGAATCTTACATTTTCCGGTGTTCTACTAAACCCCAACCAGCCTGTATAAGTAACATAAATAAAATCTAATGTTTGTATGTTCGTATGTTCCTTATAAACTCCCAAACGGCTGGACCGATCACCGTACAAATTTTTATGGCGCGTGTTTCTGCGTCATTAGTTTTTCGGGTACGGTTTTTTTTTCCACTCAAGGGTCCCCTTAGATGTGGGAACCAAAAATCAAAACATTTTTTTTTTTTTTTTGTTTCTTCCATGTTTTCTACGCGACACTTTAGTGAAGAAATTTTTTCACCAGAGGGTCCTTCCTTCCTTGGATATGGAATCCAAAAATTGAAAATTTTTTTTTTTTCGTTTTTTTCGTGTTTTCTACGCGTTTTATGACTTTTTACGACATTTTAGTAGAAAAAAACATTTTTTCACCCAAGGGTCCCCCCTTGGATATAGGAACCAAAAATATAAAAAAAAAAAAATTTTCTTTTTTTTTGGTGTTTTTACGCGTTTCATGACTTTTTACGACTTTAGTGACAGCAAAATTTTTTTTCACCCTAGCTTCCCCCCCTCAAAAATATTAAAAGAAAATTTTTTTGGAATTTTTCGTCGTTCCAAAAAAAATAATAATATGATATCTCTGAAAACATTTTACGGACATGGATGAGTTTTGGGATATGCATTAAGAATTTTGGCACAAATAATGTCCAAGAAAAAATGGGTGTTGCCACGCCCTTAAAAAAAGTGTAATACCTCTGAAACTATTTAACGTAAATAGATGAGGTTTGATACGTACATAACTGGCATCGGGACAATTAACATTTTTAGATTTAATTTAATGAAGGCACTATGAAATGACTCAGTCTCTCGGATATCAAGCACAATGACGATGAGTTGCCAGCTCTTTGAGGAACATTCGTAAATCAGTTGAAGTAGAAAAATGTGTGCAACAAAATCATATGAAAGTGTAGGGATTTGAAACTGCATCTCAATATTTTCTTTCACTGTACACAATTACAAAGTGTAAAATAAAAATAAATCTGTTTTCACCAGCAAAAGTCCTCCAACACCGGGCACTGATTGCATTCTTCAGTTTACCGCGCTCCCTTCCACATACATTTTATTTCTTTACAACGACGCTGGCATTTCTAGCGAATGCATTTGCCAAAGTCATATACATACGTTACACTCCCCCTACTTTTTGTCATTTTTGGTGGGAGTACGTAATCCCCCTTTTTATTTTAACTTTCATATTCTGACATTTTTTCTACACGACATTTGTCTATGTGTCTCGTTGGACAATTGGATACGTACGTATGTATGAATGTGGAGGTACCTATGGTCTTCTTACATACAACCATTCTTTCACTGCCATATCCTGATGACTGCAAATGCATTCAAACTCAGCTGTCTATCTGTATATGTTTGTCCTTTTGTTGCAGCACTAGCAAGGATACAGGCACACAATATCAAGGCATAGGAACAGCAGAAGAGAACGTTTCACTTTTGAAGAATTGCTGCAAGTGCAAAGGACAAATCAAAAAAAAAAAAAAAAGAGAGATGGTAAATGAAAATTGTAAAAAAATGCTTGCAACTCAACCCATAGGATAACAAGGATATGTATGCCTGTATATGTACAAAAAGAACATGCAATCATTTGGTATACATCTTATATGTTTATGGATGGGCACAGCTCCTCATCGTAGTCGTCGTCGGCTGTTTCTATATACGGCCTATGCAAAATTGGATTTTTGCATCGTTTGCACAAAAAATTGTATTCTGTTGTGTTTTTCATTTTGTTTTGATTTGAAAAGTTTGTTGCATTTTTTTGCATTTCTCTTCGTTTTTTTTTTTTTTTTTTGTTAAACGCTTTTCTGTGCGAAAAAAAGGACGAAAAAAAAATCAAAAATATGCACAACATGGACATCATACCTAGTTGCTATGGGCAAAATTGCAGCTTATAGATGAAAAGGTGCCGCTTTTGCGCTAACGAATGAATGTACTATGCCTGAGAGCCTAAGCGATCTGATATACAGGATGCTTGGAGTTGTCTTTTAAGAAAAACAATATTTTTCCAGATGCCTGATTTTTAAAAATTCCGTTTACTTGACTCAATTAGGTTATATTTTAAGCGGGATCTGCATGTATTGTCCTATAACCCCTACGTGGAGCAAAGCACCAAAATGTATACTCCCTTGAGATTGTTGCATTTCTTTTCTACAAAAGAGCTTTACCGAATGGTTTTTGAAGCAATCTGAATTTGTCTGAATTTGAGATTCTGACCTCTCTTGCTCCATGTCTCTTGGAAATGCCGTTTTTAGACAAGTGAAGCTATGGATGCAATGATGTCATGTCTGGATGAACTCAACTCCAAACTTTTTTGCCATAGATCCATTGACCATCAAAACAATCATTTGAGTAAATATTGTGTTACTGATCAATTTCTAATGATTTTAGCGTCGCGAGGTTTGTGGACAGTCCCTTGTAAAATCACTCTTTTCACATTAATTTTCATATTCTCTAAAATACTCTCCTAATGATATACAAGTGGAAAAGAAGCACTTCAAAAGTCTTTCAGGGGTGCTTCTTTTTCAACTGTAAGCGCTTCCGCTTTGTAATACGCGTTCTTTCTCTTTAAGATTGCATTTCCTAGGATGTAAGCTTTTTAAATCTTACCAAAACCTTTCGGAAAAAGGCCTTTTGGAGCGCTTTTGTTGGAATGCGGCGCTAAGTGCTCTCTCAATTAAAAAACAAAAACCAAATTACTGTAGTGTGATTTGAACCGGAGTCCGAGTGGATAGAAACATATTATTACTATATTAAAATTATAACATGTTAGACTTTTAGACTTCTAGACCACTGACCTATATGATATGGAGTTATAAAATTTATATTTTAAGAAAATTTTTGATACAAAATTGTCTCTCTTAGCAGAAATTGATATTCGAGTGCTTGCAGGAAGCACAAAAAATTATTGTGTATTCAATTGCAATTCAATTAAATAAAAATTAATAAATAAAAGTAAAAGAAAAATAAAAAGTAAGTTTTGTGAAATGTGTAAAAGAAAACTAGTTAATTTAAGAAAAATAACAAGATAAAAAATGTTTATAGTTTTTAATAGCCGTTTATGAAGGATTGAGACCTCTTTATTACGATTCTTTAGGTAATTTGTTGGTATCATGTCAAGATCCTTAAAACTTAATTTTCGATGTGTTAACTTAAGAGGAGAATATTGGGGGGTTAAAAACACGTTTTTTGAAATAAGGTGTATCGCCTAAGATAACGAAGTTCGTAGGAAGTGAAAGAGCAGGCCTGGATAAAACTTTTGGCTTATTGTATGAGCTTCTTAAGAGTGTATTTAGTTTAAAGGCTTTAAAAGGATTTCACAAAGTTCTGATCCTTGAAAATTGATGCATTCAATTTTTTTTTTTTTTTTTTGACTTTGGCGGCCATTTTAGTATGAAAAAGGTCCTATTAACATACCATTTAAAAATTTTTCTTAGAATTTTCGTTAAATTTCCTTTAATTCGGTGGCACATTTGTCATACCAACTTTTTAATATGAGGTAGGAAAAAAACATTTTCCTATGTAACACACTGGTTACTTGCCTGACTTACACTGCATATGATGTGCCCTTGATCTACTGAAGCCTTCAAATGGATCGTTTTTTGAAAAATATTTTTTTCTGACTTCAACTGAAAAAACTGTTTTGACAAATGTGCAACCGAATTAAAGGAAATTTTACGAGGATTCAAAAAAAAGTATATAAAAGCGTATGTTGATGGGACCTTTTTATACCCTACACCCAGGGTATATTCACTTTGTCCTTCCGTTTGTAACGCAAAGAAGGAGGCGTGGCAGGTATAGAAAAGTATATATATTCTTGATCAGCGTCACGTCCTGAGTCCATGTCCGTCTGTCTGGTTGGCTGTCCGTCTGTGGAAATATTTTGTACGGGAAAACTACGCAAGATAATTCAATAAAATTTGATACATTGGTTTTGCCGTAAAAGTTAACTCGAGGGCGTGGCACCTCCTATATAAGCAAAAGGTTCAAAATACCATACTAAAAGAATTTTTTGAGATAATCCAACTAAATTTCACTCAAACACTAAGAACTATAAATGCAAAATCTAAACAAACACCGGGTGAACTCAGACAAGAAGGCGTGGCACCCCACATATAAGCAAAAGTTTCAAAACGCTATACTGAAAACGTTTTTTGAGACAACCCAACTAAATTTCACTCAGACACTAGGAACTATAAACGTAAGCTCTCAGGAAAAACTAGATGAACTCGGAAAAGAGGGCTTGGCACCTCCGATATAAGCAAAGTTTCAAAACGCTATACTCCAACAATCCAACTAAATTGCATACAGATACTAAGAACTATAAATGCAAGCTCTGAGCAAAAACTGGGTGAACTTAGGTAAGAGGGCGTGACGCCTTCTATATAAGCAAAATTTTCAAAATACTGCAGTGCAGGGTATTTAATGTTTGGCCAGGCCAAAGGTAATACCCTTACTAGTTCTTACTAAAATGACCGCCAAATTTAAAAATTAGGAAATAAAAATTTAATATATCATCTTTCAAGGTCCAGAACTTTGCGAAATCCTTTTAAAGCCTATAAACCAAATAAACCTTTGGAAAGCTCATACAATTAGCTAAAAGTTTTCTTTACAAAAAGTTTTCTGTAATACGCTGGGGTGACCTAAGAAATTTTTTTTTTTTTTTTTTCTAAAACAAGTCAGAAAATCAATTTTAACCCTATAACTCCTCTGTGGCACATTTTCGACATCTTCTCAGGTGCAGTTTTTTGTTAGCCTAGGCCTCCTTTAGCAACTGCCAGATGCTTCGCAACCTTTTGCGATATACTCCCTATATAATATACAAATTTATAACAAATAAAATAAAAAAATGGAAAAATAGGCAAAAAGGCAATTCGACCATTTTTCATGCAATTTTATTTAAATTTTCCATTTTTAATCGATTTTCTCAAATAGTATCTTATTTTCTTTAATAATATATAGACTATGATTTAAAAAAAGGGTGTCAGCGTTTTCAAATCACTGAGCCAAGCGCATGCAGCGCAGTCAGCGCAAAATTTTCGCTTTTACAACAACTTCAAATTCGCATTTACAACAACAATAATATTTCAACAAGTTTCAAAATTTCTAAGAACCAGGACACACACAAAAAGTAGGGGTATTCACGCGTTGATGCGCAATGCTCTTGCGTCGTTGCGGAAGTGCGGTTTGCGAAAGTTTGACATTTGTAAAACAACAAACACATTGCCGAAAATTTCGCACTACTTCTGTAATTTCTCAAGATGGAAACATTCACATTGAACGTTCAGGCGTTAGTGCGTAAAAGACTTGCATTTTCGCAACTGCGCATCAACGCATTAATACCCATATTGTTTCTTGTTTTTGTTTTTGACAGGGTTTGATCTGCTGACTATAAAATAGCTATAGCAACGAAAGTTTGCTGAACTGTGCTGCGTCAGTTATAACGTTTTACATTTTGGGCTTACTGCTTGCTGTGCTTTTTTTCAACGAACGAAGTCAAAGCAATTCAAGCAAGAACATTTTTGTTTTTGTGCTCTGCTATTGCTTTTGTTATTGAAAAAAGCAAAGTTTTAACCAAGCAAGCACAAACACGAAGCGAAGCGTAACTCCGATTGTGCTTTTGCTTTTTATTTAACTCGGCTGTTTGAACTTCGGCTTTTCGCTGTACATAGCAGAAACAACTTTCAGGATTGCCACATGTTTTCTTTTTTTTTCTTAAATTTTCTTAAACCATAAAAAAAAATTTAATTTTAGCCTTAAACCGCTTAGATAAACTTTTAAAAAATCCAACATATTTTTTAGGGTTAATAAAATCAAAATTTTTTTCATTAAAATGCTTAAAATCATCATTTTCTCTCTATAAATTGACATCTTGGGTGCAAAAACGACGAAAAAAAAATTTAGGGCTGCCATATTAGGGTTGCCAGACGTTTTTTCGCAAAATTGCACTTCTTTGTCAACTTTCTTTATTGAATGTTATAAAATCGACCCAAAAGCTCATGGTAAATTTTTTGGGGTTGCCACCTGGTTTTTTTAATAAAATCAAAATTTTTTTTAATAAAATGCTTAAAATCATCATTTTCTCTCTATAAATTGACATCTTGGGTGCTAAAACGACGAAAAAAATGATGATTTTAAGCATTTTATTAAAAAAATTTTGATTTTATTAAAAAAACCAGGTGGCAGCCCCAAAAAATTTACCATGAGTTTTTTGGTCGATTCTATAACATTCAATAAAGAAAGTTAACAGAGAAACGCAATTTTGCGAAAAAACATCTGGCAACCCTAATATGGCAACCCTAAATTTTTGTTTCGTCGTTTTTGGACCCAAGATTTCAATTTATAGAGAGAAAATTATGTTTTTTAGCAATTTATTGAAAAAAAATTTTGATTTTATTAAAAAAACCAGGTGGCAACCCTAAAAAATATGTTAGATTTTTTAAAAGTTTATCTAAGCGGTTTAAGGCTAAAATTAATTTTTTTTTTTTAAATGTATGAATTTAGCTAATTAAAAAAAAAAAAAACAGGTGGCAATCTGAATGCTTTTGTTTCCTATTGCTATTGCTTCGTTCTGTTTCGAAAGCATAGCGGCAGCGAAGCAAACATTTTGAAATAATCGACTTCAACTGTAGCAGCAAGCGATAGGATTTCGAAAAAGAGCTTCGGCTCTGCTGCTGCTTATGAATTGAAAAAACAGCACAGCACAGCGGACAGTTCAATTTTAAATTTGTGCCTCGACTGTAGTGCTGTGCTGCGTATTTTTTCTATAGTCGCAGCACAGCAAATCAATAGGCTAAAAAATAGCTCAGCAAAATCAAACCCTGGTTTTTGATGCGACGTAGTCGTTCTCGTTGTTTTATGTTGGTTCGAGTTCGATTTTGTGTGTACGCAAAAAAAGCAACAAAAACGCGAAATTTTGACGAGCGTGAAAAACAAAAACAACAAAAATTATTTCTAAGATTGTTGTACAGAAATATTGATGTTGTTGGTCGAGCCAAAATTGGCTCGCTTTTGTTCTACGCTGATACCCTTGATATAAAAGAAAAAACTGGGTTGCATCGCCGCATCCGTGAACGTACAATTCGTGACGTAAAATTATGTATTTAGTAATGCGAAATACATGTGAAACATATGATTTTACGTCACGAATTGTTTTTTACAAATTTTTTCATGCATTAAGTTGCAGTTTATTTTGAATTTTTTTAAATTTTTCGAAAAAAAAAAATATTTTTTTAGAAATCAACTTATTTTGCCGAAACTAACCAACCAACGACAAACTGAATTTAGTTTTTAGAAAATTTTATTATGTTAAATTTGACATTTAGTACTTTTAAATATAGAAATTGGTTCTTAAGATATTTGTAATTAAGTGGAACCATCTTTTTTTTTTTTTTTGGTCCAAAAACCATAAATGATCGATATCTCGAAAACGACGTAAAGGATAAAAAAAAGATGGGATTTTTGGAATCAGCAGCCAATTTTACATAGAAAATGAATAGTGGCACCTATAGTTCAGAATTTTTTTAATTATTTGTAAACTAGTGTAATCAGCGAGTGGTTGCATGCAGTTTTTGATAAAAGATAGTTTTGGGGTTGTAAGATGTGAAAATAAAGAAAAAGGAAAAATTTCTCTATTTCGGAATTTTTCTTCGAAAAGAAGCGTTTTATTTATTATTTAACAAAAAATTAAATTTTTATAAAAAACGTAATGGGCGCCCAGCTGAACAACGTTTATTTATAAATGGGGAAAATTTTTAAGACTTAGTCCGTTTCGGGGAAAAAAAAATATTTTTTTGGGGAAGCTTCGAAATTATTGTCTAAAGACTCTAAAAAAAAAGCAATACATTGGTCGTTAAGGGTCAAATTTGATGATTTATGATCTTTTTACGGATTGTAGGACGTTGTTACGTATAGTAAATCATTTTTCATAAACACATGTCTATCCTAGCATCCTGTATTGCCACAAAATACACTTTTTTTTTTTCTTTTTTTTGTGCTGCCAGAGTGATTTTGGTTTGAATGCAGTTTCCAATTTTGCAGAAATTTGAAACTACAAAAATGCATTCGTTGCACAGCAACACCAACACACACATGCACTTTTATCCTTGCAACATCGCACATACATATAAAGGCAGTAACACAAAAAAATAGGGAACCATTTTAGTTACTCTGCCACCATACAGCTGCAAATAGCTGCAAGCTTGCACGTACGTTCATAAGGACATCCACGCAGCTACATGTACAAAAACAATAGCAACAAATGATGAAAAAAAAAACAACTACAAAATATTACGTTCAGTGTAGGCAAAAAAAAAAACAGGCACGAAAACCTTAAACCCCAACATGTCCTTTTTTTTATGTGCACACACAGAGGACGTTAGATGAAAATGCACCTAAAAAATTATGACGCATATCAGAAAAGTGCATTTGCTGCCTCCCTGGCAAGTGCATATGTAAGAGTGTGTTTGTGCATATCTATGTAAATGCAGTTTTTTCTATGTGTGTTGACTATTCTGCTCGTACTGCGTTACAACACTGCAACCTTTATCAAGTTTTGCGCCAAGTTTTTCCTCCTTTTTCACTGACATTTCAGTGCCAGTCGCCTGTTTTTGTGTCATTTTTTCTGTCATTTTTCGCCATTTTTCATTTGCAATTTTTCGCTGGCACTTTTTCCTTTTTTTTGGAAAGCGCTATTGTTTTAGTAGAAGTTGTTGTTGTTGCTACATAGAAGTGTATCCTTTTACACTTTTTTGTTTTAATCTCAAATAAAAATCTGAGTTTTGCCCACGATTTCAATCTACCAAATGCATTTCTTCTTCCTTACATACGTCCTTTTGTTTGTTGCCATTTGCATTGCAGCGTAATTTTGTCGCGTTTCTTTTTTTTTTATCCTTTTTTGACTTTGTTGCAATGTGTTCGATCACATATCCTTTGATTGATTGCAGGCGCACAGTGGCAGCTCCTTTTTTTGTTTTAGTTTTTCACAGTAGAAAGGAGCTTAGTTTTGAAATACAATGCTTCTAAGGATGCACTTTTTTGTTTACCAAAGCGTAGTTCAATTTGTTTAACGAAGCCTTTTGCTGCAGGATATGATGAAAACCAGCTTACTACCAAAAAAACTTTAATAACGTATCCTGGCTGGTTTCTTTAAGGGTTTTATACTTGTTTGACAAAACCTTATTATCATCTTTGACAAAGAAAAAAAAAAAAACCGAAAGCAAACATAAACAAAACAAAAATAGTAATTTTCGACGCATTTTTCGATATAGAACCCGAATCTGGTCATAGAATTTCCTGGATTTTAAGATAAACTAACCTAAAATGTTAAAAAAATGAAAAAACGCAGTTTTTAATTTCTTCAGTTCTTCCGATATTTCATTTTACGATATTTCGAAGAACAAAAAAGATAAAGATATTAATCGAAGTCGATTTGAAAGGGAAAGTCCAATGCCTTTAGCTATCATACGTAGGCTGCTCGATATATTTCTGGCCTAGGCAACACTAAGTGTTGCCAGGTGCAATCTGACATTTCTGTTTGAAAGTTTGATATTTTTTAGCATAAACGTACTCAGAACGTTTTGACGTACGACCATCATTTGTGTTGTTTACAGTGACTTGAAAAAATCAGTTTGGCAAAAAAAATGGAATTAACTCGTGAACATTTTCGTGCGATCATTTATCACAACTTTCGACGTGGATTATCACGACAAGGGTGCATCGATGGATTTAAATCTTTGTATGGCAATGAAGCACCATTTTATGACACTGTGAAAAACTGGCTTAATGAATTCAATCGTGGCCGACGCTCGCTCAAAGACGAATTCTGTGAAGGTCGTCCAAAAATGGCCGTTGTGCCAGAGAACATTGATGCCGTGCGTGAACTGATAATGCAAGATCGTCATTTGACATACCGTGAGATAGAGGCATCCTTGCACATTAGTTCCACTCCAATACATTCGATTTTGCATGAACACCTGGCCGTAAGAAATGTTTGTTTTCATTGGATCCCGCACAATTTGACAATCGCTCAAAAAAAGGCTCGTGTCGATTGGTGCAAAGAAATGTTGAAAAAATACGATCGCGGTGCTTCAAAAGACGTTTATAAGATCGTCACAGGTGACGAATCATGGATTCATGCGTATGAGTCTGAAACAAAACAGCAATCGACCGTGTGGGTCTTCGAAGACGAGCCAAATCCAACGAAAGTTGTTCGTGGAAGAAGCACTTCGAAGCAAATGGTCGCCTGTTTTTTCGGCAAAACTGGTCATGTGGCGACTGTTCCTCTTGAGCAACGTAGGACAGTCAATTCTGAGTAGTACACCACAATTTGTTTGCCTGAAGTCTTCGGAGAAATTCGAAAAACGAACAAGAGAGACGAATCATTGTTCACCATGACAATGTGATTTCTCACACATCGGCTCAAACCAGCGCCTTTTTGACCAGCCAGAACGTCGAATTGATGGGTCATCCGCCATATAGCCCTGACTTGGCACCCAATGACTTCTTTCTATTCCCGCACATCAAGAAAAATTGCGTGGTCGCCAGAAGATGCTGATGAAGCGTTCAAAAACCATGATTTGGAGGTGTCTCAATCGGAGTGGAAAAGGTGCTTC
Source organism: Calliopum simillimum (assembly GCA_951812925.1). Classification (NCBI taxonomy): domain Eukaryota; kingdom Metazoa; phylum Arthropoda; class Insecta; order Diptera; family Lauxaniidae; genus Calliopum; species Calliopum simillimum. Next base: position 22,530,202 of record OX638368.1, read on the forward strand.
GACAATTGGTTTGAGCGCATGCAAAAGTGTATCATGCTGGAGAATACTTTGAAAAACAATAAAACCATTTTTGATGATAAATATTCGCATTTTCATTATTAGGCCAGAAATATATCGAGCAGCCCACGTATAAGGTTTTGTAACTAAAAATTACATTGTCTTGTTATTTAACTCCAAAAATAACGTAAAACTGTGTATTTACGCTTTTAGGTTAGGATACCTCAAAGTCCTGACGTATTAGACACTCATATCACAAGTAATTTTCGTGACAATTGAATAAGTAATTCAAAAAGCTTTCATGTTGAAAAAGTCCGGTCACACAGTATCATTCCTCTCTGGCATCTATCGTTTTTTTTTTTAGTCTCAACACCAAGCGTGCACTCTTTACAGCCATCTTGCGACTGATATCTTGAGCAGAAATCTACAACACTCCAGCAAAGTGCACCGACAAGTCCCCGAGACTTAAATGGAATCCACAAGGCAGTAAAGGAAGTTATAGATTTTAACTGGAACAGATCACTAAAGCAGGAAATCCAAGAATCGGGAAGGAAACAGAGTCAGAGTTATGTGTTACAGTACTATGTATACAAATAGATGCTTTGCCACATGTGTACTAGGTGTCTCAAAAGAAAGTTTAAATTTGAATTTGGAATGTTATGTTTGGATTGTTAAATGACTTCCTCTCACCAGAAATGCAAACCTTTCCTAGTTTTAACCAAAAAACATGGTATCAACACGATAAAGCCACGGCGCACACGTCTGATATATATTTATCTAAAAATTACTTAATATCCAGAAGAAGTGGCATAAATTGGTCCCAAGTAGCGCGGATTCAAATCCTTTAGACTTATTCGGGAGGCTTGTATTTGGATGGCATTATTTTTATACCCTACAACCAGAGTGCATTCACTTTGTTCTTCTGTTTGCTATGCAAAAAAAGAGGCGTTGTAGGTATGGAAAAGTATACAGGGTAGTTGGTAATCGATAGAACACTGGAAAACATAAGATTTCTGGAACTATTCTGAACAACTTTTTTTAGTTGCATTTTTCGAAATTCGCAAAATTGACGGAGATAAAGCCATCGGAAGGTCGGGATATAGATTTATGAAAACCAAACTGGAAAAATTATTGTAGAAAAATTTTGAGTCCGAGTTATGGTTTTTGAGATATGGCAAATTTTGAAAAATTTTGAACAGTTTTTTTTTTTTAAAGCACTATTTTCCAAAAACTGTATTATTAACACATACTAAGTTTTAGTGACAAATTATGAAAGTCCAATTTGTTTCTTTTCTTTTGATATGCAATTTGTACCTGATTCCCTTCATTTGCATATTTTTTTAGAGTAAAACAAAAAAGTAAACCAATGAAATTTTCATGCAATTTACCGAAGCATTACAATAGCCACGAAAAATCACCATATCTGGAAAACCTTGACTCGGATTTTAAACTTTTGTACACTAATTTTGTAGCCAATTAAAGTAATTTTCATATGATCTTCCGATATATATATATCGGCCATATCTCCGTCAGTTTTGCGAATTTCGAAAAATGCAAACAAGAAAAGTTGTTCAGAGTAAGTAGTCCCAGAAATCTTACATTTTCCGGTGTTTTACCGAATCCCAACCTGGCTGTGTTTCGTTGCGACGGATTAAAACTACAAGTGGACATCTATATTTTTGATGTTTTGAGAAAATGGTTTTTAAATTTTTGGTAATTAAGTTTTTGTCTGGGATTTTAAAATTTTAATTTTTTGGTTTTTTGCATAAAATCGTAGTCCCCACATTTCAAACAAATCAACTAGAGAGGGAGGTAAAACTGTTTTTTCGCCATGTTTGTTAATACTTATCTCAAAACATCTAAAGTGTAGATGTCTGGTGGTAGTTTCAACCCGACGATATATTCTTGATCAGCGTCACCTTCTGAGTCTAAATAGCCATGTCCGTCTGTCATTCAGTCCGTGAAAATATTTTTTTCGAGAAAACTAAGAAAGATAATTTGATGGCATTTTGTATACTCCCTTCGCTGCAAAATTTAACTTTTAAGATTAAAAATAAGCAAAATCAGTCAACGGGCACGCCTACCGCCCATTCAATAAAACACATATAACATATTTTGACTGATCACAAACTGTCATCAAATACAGCTGTGTAGAATTCATTATCAGACATATTCATTAAAAAAGAGGAGATCGCTGACTTTTTTTCTATACTTCTCATTTGTTTTTTTGCAAATAATGTACAATGTACAATATATCTTTAAAAAAATTAAGAATGTTACTTTTGATATTGGAGCATTCATATTCACTCGTATTCGAACTCCGAACATACAAATATTTTACTAAAATCACAAATTTGGTCTAATTTGGCTTGTATGAATTTGAATTGATTTGGATAAAGTTTGATTTGATTTCCCAAAAGGTTAATTTGAATTAGAATAAGGTTATTTGCATTTGAAAGAGGTTTAACATAGACTAAAATAATAAATATAAATTTTATCGATAGACTTCAAGCTTTTTTATATTATTATATCGTATATAAACTATTTCTTGAGGCTTCGTATATTTGCCTATATAAACTGCTTTTTGAAATCTATTTTAAAAAAGACTTCTGCTGTTTAATAATATACTTATTTCACCATATCATTTTATAAGCCCTGTTTACTTTTCCAATGGTTGATTGAATTTTTTCACTATGGAAATTCCCCAAATCAATTAAGAGTTCATCATTCAAGGCTAGATCTCTTATTTTGTGAAACTTGTAGAGACCAAATGCAATAGAGGGTCTGTTTATGCCTTTAAACACGACAAAACTGTTTTATTTTTCAACAACTTTTAGTTCAATATCATTTTGGAAAAAAAAGTCTTCACCAAGCATTTAACAATTATTAAAATGTTTGCATTAAATAAATCCCTTTTTATCAATTTTTCAAACACAACCCACTATCATTTTCATAAACGTAACCGGAAATTATCGACCGCCATGTTGGCGCAATTAAAAATGCATCATTAAGTAAATGTTTAAAGAGCCATTGCTATTATTTAAAAGCAACAATGGCTATGAATAACAACAAAAACACAAGTAGATACATAGATAAAAATAATAATAATAAAATAAATAAAATTAAATAACAAAAACCAAAAAAAATCACTGCAACATTTGAAATTAGAATTTATATCACAGGCTTTTTTTTTCATTTATATAAATTCGACTGTGTAGGTATAGACAGCGCAGCCATGCGCACATATTTAATTTAAACAAATGCAATTTTAAAATGTTATTTCGAAAGAAAATTAAAAAAAAAACACAAATCAACAAAAAAAAAATTAAAAAATAAAAAAATATTTAAGACCAAAGTAAATATTTGCGCTCAGAATAATAACCAAAGCAAAATTTGTTAGTATGAAATGATATTTGCATTAACTCCAGTTGGTTGGATTTTGGCATGTGTATGGCAAATGGAGCTATCACTTCAATAACGATAGTCATATCAATGCTCCAGACGAAAAGTAGAATGTTTCATTTCTCTCACGAAGACTAGGACATAATAAAAATTGACGAAAAGTAGGATGTTTGAAAATTTTGACGAAAAGTAGGATGTTTCGCTATGCATCTGACGAAAAGTAGGATGTTTTATATTTTTGAACAAAAAGTAGAATATCCCATAATTCTTATTAACTTAATGTTCATTGATTCGCCAATAAGCTCAGGCCCTTCTCCTTCATCAGTTTAAGGACTCTTCATGTTGTAAGGCTTCAGCAAAAGGTTTCGCTTATTATAGATCCAGTTCGAAGAAATGATATTTTTGGTTCAAGACCCTGAGAGTTTGGTTTGCGTTCAATTTAAAAATTTTCAAATTGTACAGTGTGATTAACAATAAAGAATGGCTTTATAAATATACCGCTGGGCAAACATTAAAAAAGCAAATGTTATGTGGATGATGTATAAAAATCCACCATTAACGCAAAATGCGTGTTGTTGAAATTTTATAAAAAAAAGTTATACAACAAACTAAAAACTTTTCTAATGTAATATATGAATATATAAATATAGGATTTTAAAAAAATTATTTGGATATGAAAAAAATAGTAAGTACATAACATACGTATGCATGAGCAATTTACATAGCAGCTAAATCTCTCAAAGGCCTATCAAACACATACGAGTAGGTACACATTGTATTGGAGGGTGGCTGAAATTTTTTCAAAATTTTCTTTGTAATGTTTTTTTATTGCGATAGTTTGATCTCGAAGTCCTAATCACAATACCTGCTTTATCTTGAATGCTTTATCTCCTCTCATAGAATCTCAAAATCTTCAAAACTTACTTTGATATCCTTTGACATCAGTAGGTAGTGACTCATGTGAAGTTGGCTCCGTAATTTTCGAAAACCGACATTTTTTTTAAAGTTCTGAGTCCATTGGTAACTGTTCTGAAGTTCTTTCAAAAAATTCGAAATAGTTCTGCGAATTTGAACCAAAAATCGTAGGTGTACCGATTTTTGCTCAGCGCCTTATTTTTCACGTAGAGAAGTTCCGATAACATTTTTAAGTTCACAAGGAGTTCTTTGTATTTTTTTTTTTTTTTGGTGAAAAAATTTCTAGCAAAAAAAAAAGTTTTGATTACAGATCTGGACAGTGCCTGAAGAGTTCTAAAGAAAATCCTTGTAACATTTTACCGAAATATTTGTACTTTTAATTTTAATCGAAAAATCAGAAAAATTTTCGGGGTTTTTTCCAAGTATCCGAAAATGTAAATTTTGTCGTAGAGGAGTTTTGACTGGAGTTCTAGGTTGCGCTCGAAGAGTTCTAAAGAAAATGTTAAGTAAAATTTTTGCAAAATATTTGTACTTTTCATTTTAATTGAAAAATTAGAAAAAATTTTCGGTCTTTTACTAAGTATCCGAAAATGACTATCCGTATAGGAGTTCTGAATAAATATAAATATATGTAGAGGAGTTCTGATCGGAGTTCTAGGTTCCAATTTCGCAGAACTATTTCGAATTTTGTGACAGAACTTCAGAACAGTTACCAACGGACCCAGAACTCTAAAAAAAATTTAAGGTTTTCGAAAATTACGGAGCCAACTTCACATAAGTTAAGTAATGATATTGAGATTGTTCGATCTCGATAGTCAAACCTTTGCAACGTTTCTTCTAATAATGTTGTCTTTGTCGAAGTTTTCTTTGTGTGCTTTATCAACTCTCTCTGCACAGAGTTTTCATAAAACTCATCTACTTATTTGTTCAATATTTTCTTGCAAAATATTTCATAACAGTGATAGTCCTCAGATTGTTCGAACAACTGTTGTCTTTGTCGAAGTTCTTTCTTGAGTACTTAATTCCTTCTCTGAGCATAGAATCTCTTCAAACTTCCTCTACGTATTTAAACATGTTCTTTGAAATATTTTGATATCAAAGTCTTTGAATCTTGTTTTCTTATAATGTTGTTTTATCATCACCCTTTGTCGAAGTTCTTTTTCGTCTGCTTTATCTTCTCTCTCAGCATAGGTTCTTCATCTCCATAAAATTATTCCACTTATTTACATAAATATTTTCATTGGAACGATTTCATATCAGTGATAGTCCCGAGATTATTCGATCAACTGTTGTCTATGTCTCTTGCATGCTTTATGTCCTCTCTGACCATGGGGTTTCCACAAGACTCCTTCAAAATTTGTTCCGGGGATCGTTTTCATTTAGAGTTCTATTTCACGACAAACTTTATAGGTGGGCTTGCACAGCTTTCGACCTATACAGTTTATTCCAAATATTTATTTTTACCAAAAAATTTGTAAATTTTTCACACCACCCTGGCACAGCAGTTATATGCACATGATGTCAAATGCAAATACATTAGGTTCTCTATAGTTTTTGTGCGAAGCGCACAAAAATGCATATTTCCATGAAGAAAAAAGAAAAAAAAAACTAACGAATGCAATTTGAATCCGCCTTAAAAATGGGCGAAATTGAAGGCTGCCAGTTGCAGCAGAGTCATAGCAACCAATGCAGCCAAAATGCAATCTAAATACCAGCAACAGCAGTAGCAGCACCAAATAAAACGACAACAACACAATAAAAAAGTGAAAAAAAAATAAAGTAAATTTGAATCCTTTGAATGCAGTTTTTGTGCAACATCAACGCCAACATCACAAAAAACTGCAGCTGACAAATGCGTTTTAGTTGAAAGCGTCATCTCGTCGTTCGTTGAGTTGGTTTGAAATAAACCATCAAGCAAAAAAACAAAAGGATACCAGGCTGCAGCAACAAAAACAGCACAGAGTAAAAATGCAAAAAGCAACACATCAGTGCTAAAAAGAAGAAGTGGAAGAGGAAAGAAAAATTGCTGAATTTTAGTGGAGCATGAAGAGACGACAGTGCTGCCAACGTTAGTAGGCAGAGTTTTGGTAAGAAGACATTTTTTGCATAACAGCAGCTGCAAAAGCATCTGATGTGAAACCCATTAGGAAAAAGGTTTTTTTAGAAACATTTTTGCATAGGTACTCAACTCACTTCAGCAATTTGTTCAGATTCAATTTGTTTTTACTGATTAGGTCAAAATAAGGACCATAAACAAAATCATGACCAGGTTCAAGGTCCAGCACCACACAAGGTCTAAGACAAAGATCAAGATATCTATTGCCTTGATCTTGGTTTTGGTTTGCTCATGCCTACTCGCACGACTTTTCATCAATTTTTCTAAGCCTTTAAATTTTATCCACTCTTGATTTCGCTGAAATTGTGTTTGTTACTTTCGCAGGATATTCCTGCCTTTTTGTGCTAAAACCTTCCACGACCCATCGGTAGCTGCTCTTATCTATTTAAATACATCATTTAATGCATATTTTTGCTTTCAAAAACCCTGTTTTTTATCATGAAAACCTGTCATTCCTGTAAAATAATAATTTTTGGTAAATATTCCCAGTTTTTAAGTTAAAAATAGATAGACATATTGCAAAGTTGTACTTTCGTGTTAAGGGCTTTCCTATCAAAGCAAAAGTTTTGTTTTTTCAAAATCTCATGCCAAACCTGTAAAATCGTGATTTTTGTTAAATTTTGCGGCTTTTCATTCATAGAAACAAAACACATTGGACAGACTTTTTTCGTTTTAAAAAACTATTTTTTCAAAAATTCTGTTTTTTTTTCTGTCAAAAATCCTGTTTTTTATAATGACAAGCAGAGAAACCTGTCAAAATTTTCTTTTTGCTGAGTTTTTATGTTGTGATGGACACATTGGATATTTAAATTTTTGTGTATAAAATTTTTCTTTTCATAAATCCTGTTTTTATAATGAAAACCTGCCAAACCTTTAAAACTTCCAAAATTTTCAAACAAAACGAGTGGACACATTGGGTAATTAATTGTATATTTGTACTAAAACTTTCTTTTCAAAAATCTTGTTTTCTGTAATGAAACCCTATCAAACCGTGATTTTCGGTCATTTTTCCCTTTCAAAATCATGTTTTTTTATCATGAAAACCTGCAAAACCTGTCAATTTTAGGTTTTTGATAAATTTTTCGGTTCTTCAGTCAACAAGACATTAGACATTATTCTATTTTCGTATTAAAAATTTTTCCAGTCGAAAGTGTTGTTTTTCATAATGAAAACCTGACAGACCTGTAAAATAATGATTTTTGGTCAATTTTTCTGCCTTTTCGGTCAAGAACAGATTGGTACATTTTACAATTGTATTTTTGTGTGAAAAAAAATTCCGTCAAAAATCCTGCTTTTATCATGAAAACCTGTAAAATTATGATTTTTGGACACATTGGCAAATTGTATTTTCGTATTAAATAACATTCCTGTCAAAAATCATGTTTATCATGAAATCATGCCAAGCCTGTAGAGTAGTAATTTTTGGTAAATTTTTGCGGTTTTTCAAACAAAAAGAGGTAGACACGTTGTAAAATTGTATTTTTGTATTAAAAACTTTCCCTTGAAAAATCCGGTTTTTATCATAAAAACCTGTCAAACCTTTAAAATGCAGATTTTTGGTAAATTTTTGCTGTTTTTTGGTCAAAAAGAGATATTAGGCAATTGTTTTCTCGCATTAAAAAACTTTCCTGTCAAAACATGTTTATCATGAAAACCTGCCAAACCTGTCAAATAGTAATTTTCGATAAATTTTTCGGTCAAAAATGAATACACACATGGGACCATTATCAAATATCTTTTTAAAAACCTGTTTCTTTCTCTTTCTCCTCAAATAAAGATGTTCACGTTAATCATATAGCAAATCTTTCGGCAAAGTCTTTCTTTCTAGATTATGGAAACCGGAGGATATGAAACTTTTTCGTCTTGAAGCTTTTACTATTTAATCACTTGACTTGAGCTGTGATTGGATCGACCATTAGGTGTCCATATCCATATATGGTAGAAGCAATTGGTAATTCTATTTGAGGAGATGTGGTAGAGGCGGAATTTAGTATTTCATTAAAAGCTCCTCTTAAAACTTTTGTGTGTCTTCAACAAATGCGAAGGTATAATTTGGATTGCTACGAAGAAACTTTAGGCAACTTCTAAATTAATAAGCAAGAACCTGATTTTATGAATAACCTATCAGTCATATTTTGGGCAACATTTTTAGCCTGAATACTCGAAAACAATATGTGTTATTGCGATAGCCAACACCGTCATCCTCATCATCATCATCACTATCATCAATAGAAACAACAATATATTTGGAGGCAAATGACAACAACAGAGCAATAGTGCGCCGGCGAGGACGACACACAAACTCAACTACTTTGCAATGCATTGAATTTCTATATGCGTTGTATCGTATTGGGAATGCACCGCCATTCATGTCCTCCATACAGTCCAACCTATCCTAAAAGGCGAACACATCATATCGTCTGCTCGTTGTTGTCGTTGTCGTCGTTGTCCATTTGAAATGCAATTTCAAGTTTTTTGCTCAACGTATAAATTTTCAAAAAGTGCATTTTTAGGCGCAGCAAAAAAAAAAAAAGCAGCACCTACCATGCACACACATACACTTTATAGGATTTACCAACGTCGAGGAAGAAAAAAAGTTTCCTACACAGCTGCATACCCTGCAGACTTTCATCCGGTATGACAGGCAGCTGTAGTTGCAGCTCAAACTGCAGTTTAATCCAAACAAACAAACAAACAAAAAGCTTTGGAGCCTCATGCAGCAGGATGTTGCGAATTATACATGCATACATACGTACATGCATACATATATCTAAATACAACTACCCAACACCTACATATAAGAGGTAGAAGGGATGGTAGGGAATTTGTAGGCTTTGTTGCCGAGTGTAGCGTTGAAAAATAAAACTGAAATTTTCTATTGTTAGGTAGTGCAATCTGTGGGCGGCAAGCAGTTCGTAGGTTTTTTTTTCACATTTAGAACTATATATTTATATATAGACATACACACGTGTATATTATGGTATGTACCATAAATTTATGTATCACTCCCGCTTATATATTGCTCAAAGTTATGGGTAAAACTTTGAATTTGTAAAGTTTCTATGATTGCGACCACATTAATCCAGTTAGGTGGATTTGATTAAAAAGGAACTGTTTGGTTCCTTGTTCTCTAATTTGAGTTTACGAGTTAACCAAAGGACTTAAGCGTATTTAAAGAGAACAAAAACAATTCAATCAGCATCGAAAAAGTTTATAAAAGTCATTAAAAAGGGCCCATTGAAATTGTAAAATATCAAAATTTTGGATACTGTCGAATAACAATGAAAAAGCCAATAAATTTAGAATAACAAGAAAAAAATTCGTTAAAGTATTGATTAAAGTTCTTTATATCGATTGAAGTCCTTAATATCCCATACCTAGTATGAAAAAATACTGAATGATATCAAAGATTTAATAGAAATATGAAAATTTGTAGCTTTTGATATCGAAAAAGCTAATAGATATTGAAAAATTTCGAGTTAAATGAAACTTCTTCTTTAAGTTCAAAATAATCGATGATCCAATCAAAGTTTTAGAAGTGAATAGTTAGTTAGAATTGAAATTGCATTGGAATCGTTTGTATTTCCTTGCTGAATTATGCTGAAATTTCGATAATAATTTGGCCGAATGAAGGAAGTTCAACCAGTTCAACTAATATCACTTTTTCAAGAGATTATGTCTTCCGCTCACTTCTCAAGTTATTATTGTGTAATCAATTTGAAGTAAATCTTATGCCTGAATCACCGCATCAGTCAACGTATAGTTCGTGAGTTAAAATCATGTATTTAGTAATGCGAAATACATGTGAAACATTTGATTTAACGTCACGTACGTAACGTACGTTAACGGATGCGTCGATTCGACTCCTGGTTTTTACTTAGTGGCGAGCAAAATAAGTCTTGGTCTTGGTAGTTTTTCAAGACCAGGAGCAAGACGCTGACATAATTTTAAGACCAAGGGCAAGACTGCTATGGTCTTGGCCTCGAAAAAAAACCAAGACCAAGACTGTTATTCGGTCATGGTTATTTAAAGTTAATAGGGGTGTCACGTACCTATTGAATATGAAAGCATCTCTCAATACGGAATTTGGCAACTGAAAATCTAACTTTCATGAAAAAATAATTTTCAAAAATTTTGCACACTCAAAAGTGAATAAGATTTCATTTCAGATAAAAGGATGCGAACAGGGTTCAAATCTGAATCACCTGTATCAAATAGTTTCAGAAATATGACAAATTTGGTTTTTTTAGAATGAGGTGGTGTCGCCCCGCCCATTTTTTATTGCAAAATTTGTTCCCAAAGCCAATTAGATATGTACCAAATCTCATTCCCCTGAGTCCAATATTTACAGAGATACGACGAATTTCGGATGGAGGGGGCATGGCATTATTAGATACTATTCATTGAAGTATCTGCATGTACCAAATCTCACTCTCTTATGTCAAATAGTTTCGAAGATAGGATTGATTGTTTCCTTATTTTCACATAAATAGAGTTTTACCGACTTTCAACGGCCTGACGAAACGGTCAAATATGTTCCGATCGGAACCAAATTTTCGAATCTTATTCACATTTGTAAAATAGTTTCACAGATATGACAGATTTGTTCTTTTTAGAGGAAGGACATACCCCACCCATCTTTTATAGAAAATTTTTTACCCAGTGCCAATTACATATGTACCGAATCTCATTCCCCTGAGGCCAATATTTGCAGAGATATAACGAATTTCGGGTGGAGGGGATGTGGCATTGCACATTTTTTTAATATTGTTCATATACGGACCAAATTTCATATACCTTTGTCGAACAGTTTCAAAGGTAGGACTAATTCTTTCCATTAACGCCACATATTTTCATAGAATTTGCGTTTTTCCAACCTTATACGGTCTAGGGGCATGGTCAAATACTTTCCAATCAAGACCAAAATTTTTTTGCTCGATACTTACACCAATAGAAAACTTTTTAGCTCCTGGAAGCAAGATATTTTCCATGTTTAATTTTTGCGATAGGTCTAACACTAAACAATCTCATAATTTTTTCAAGCACAGACTTAAAGCCCAAGAGTCAATATCAAAGTCAAGACTCAATGTGCAAGACCAATGGTCTTAGTCTTGGTTTGCTTATCAATATTTTTACTCAACGAAGGCAAGGCGCTCGGCTCCAAAAACTTTATAAGGAATTGAACAGCCCCTGTTTTCAAAATCCACGATTTAGACTTTCAGTTTCTTTATTTATTACATCTTCTTTTTGGTCTGCGTTTTAATAGGTTAAATTTAGCATCACATTTTTCCAACCACTCTTGTTTCAATCGCGTCACTCTTTGCACTTTTTACTCGTTATTGCGAAGTTAGAGGTAGAGACTTTTTGCCTATGCTACACTATAAATGTTGGCTTGGAGTTCGAGAGAAAGAGAGAGAGCGTAGACTATTGTGTTATTCGTAAATTAAAATCTCTACTTGATAATTACCCGCGAGCAACTGGTTCGGGCTATTCAAGGCAGTATTTCACACTAATGATAGATGGTTTCTGTGGATAAAGTTGCGCTCTTGCGAGTGACTTATATAGAATATGGCACTTGTTCTTGACTTCCCTCTCCCCCAATTTGGTCTCGAACCCACGAACGACTTACTCAATATTGAGCTACTCGTGTTTTGTTATTAATGTGACGTTTTCACGAATCACTGTTATGCAAATGCTAATGGTAACGTTGCATGCTCGCGAGTAAATAGTCCGTTCAAAAATTTTTCCACTCTACGTGATTTTGCTATCCCTCGAGCAACTGATTTACTATATGTAGTTATACGAGTGTTTAAAATGATTATCGATGACATCTGTGACAAAGTAACGTACTTGAGTGTGACTCATACAGCAGCGGGTCACTCGTTAGAACGCCCCCTATTCTCATGTGGTTGTTTACTCACGAGCGACGGATTTAATATTGATTAAATCGTTTAATATTGTATTGTTATCAAATTGGCGGTAACGCCATTTACTGCATAGCGAGTCCCACTGAAACATCGAGTTTTCACGAATGATTCAATAGCTCGTAAATTTGCCATCCTTTACGTGATGAGTTAAGGAAGTCCAATTCTCTGGAATAGGTCAGAAATTGAAAACCTTAATTTCAGCACTAAGATCATATTCTCGTTATTACCGCTACTAAACAATCTTATCATCTTATTCTATTTCAATTGGAACTAAATAAATCAAATCGAGATTACGCTATCATATGTATACTGATTTCCAGAATTGAAATCGAAAATTTTTCCAATCAAAATCGAATCACCTTTACTATGAGATAGGGTCGAGATTTAGATTCATCCTGAAACCGGCTCAAAAGTTAGAAGCACTCTTAAAGCGATATCTTCATCATTTTTTTACCAATGGAACACTTCTTATTCTGCTGAAGGTCCATTTTGGCTAAAAAAAATATGTTTTTTGGTCATAACTATTTTTTTATTACAAAAAGAAAGACTAGGTATGTTCTTACAAAAAGTTTGGCGATTAAAACTTATAAATTTTTTTTGGGGGCATAGATACTATTCGCGTTCCAAAATCGATTTTTTTACGTTGTTAATTTACTTGGCCGGAAAAACGATTTTTACTCAAAGCAAGGCATCTAACGAAAAAGTTTATGAGGCAAAAAATACTTAGAATTTTTCAAAATAGATGTGTGAGTTTTTTCAGAATTTTTGGAGACATTGCATGATTTTGAAAAGTTGGTCTAGATCTTACTCTGCTTCTGACTCCCAGCGGATTTCGCCAAGGCGTAGATCGGGAAATTTATCTATCCTCCGCTCTGGTAGTTTATATTATCCATTGCCTTTCCATCATCTTTTCATAATCTTAGTGGTGTTAGTGGTATGGGCGGCTGTTATAAAAAGCTCGTAATTCGGGATCATCAGGGTCTACCAAACTCCTACACATTAAAAAAATATGATTTACTTTTCTTACTTTTGATTCTCTTTAGTAATGATTTTTAACTTTTTTGGTATGAAATTCCGATTTATTTCCAAAAATGTTTAAAATTTATTCCAAAAAAGTATGAAATTTATTCCAAAATTGTTTAAAATTAATGCTTTTTTGGCATTGTTCTACATGAAAACTTTTTGGTTTTAAAATTAAACTAAAATTTTTACTGTGTAATATTCGCCTCAAGCGGAAATTTTTAAAGTTTTTTGCTCTGAGGAAGTCAGCTCGGTTGGATTACAAGGACTTACTTAGTACTCTCATTCAAGCAAACTTTTATTACATGACTAACTAAATATGCCAATGTTTTTCACAAGAACACGAACAAAACTTGATAAAACCCTTCAGGCTGTACATCCTAAGGATAGCAATTTCCATATTTAATTGACCGGAACATTTAAAATTTGAGAAAAAAAACTTAAAATATAATTAAGGATAAATAATAAATAACCATGATACATGCGATTGTCACGAACAGACCACTCCATATCTAACTTAAAGAAAATGTTACCCCATAGACTATAGACTCCCCTTTTGATATTTCCACACTACAAAACAAATAGTGACCATTTTAGGTAAAAGCATGAGTTGGGTATGTTGTTCCCAAAAAAAAAACAACTAAAAGAAAAATCAAGTGTTGTGCACCATTTCCTCCACTCAAAAAATGGTTACTCAAAATGAAAAGGGTCCCTTAAGCAACATTTTTGACAGAGACAAATGTTCGCATGGACATACATGTAAGACACAGCTATCTAAGAGACACTACATAGTATGAGTAAGTAATTTCAAAAGGATATACGCAATTCGCTTGAATACCAAAATAAATTGAGTGATCCTTGCTATAAAATTAAAACAGAGTTGATTTTTTTTCTTTTTTGCAAAATAAAAGAAAAGAGACAGTTTCTAAAAGATTTACTTCATTTAGTATGCAAATGAAACTTTATAACTTTACGACAGTTTAACTCCCCCAAAAGAATATGAAAAAATTCCTTTATATAAATAACAAATAAAAAGGAAAGACTTTATTCAAATTGAGAAATTTCAGCAGAGTCCTTTATATTTTTATTTTTATGTCCTTTTGTAAAATATGTAAACATTAATGTTTAATTATTCAAGTACGTACATATGTGTAATCGCTTTGGAAAAACGTTAAATTTTCATTGAAATTACTTTTGCCAGCTGAAACAATGCAATAATGTGCTGCGTCCTGCTACCTATATAGTATGTATATGCAAGGATATCCATTGACTTTACTTTCATATTTCTATTTAATAGAATTGTACCCCCTCCCAAATGCCCACAGATTCTATCAATTCTTTCAACCAGTCGTCTTTGGTTTGTTGCAATGCCACCACCAGCAGCAGCAGCAACACAATCTCCTTTTTCGTAATGTTGCCATCTATTTCTAATTCACATTTCTCTACAACGCGCTGTGTTAGCTGTAATAGTTTCCAATAGAAGTTTTTCTTCTTCCTTTTGGTTCATACCTTTACACATATATTGTCTAACTGACCCTTGTGGGTAGTTGGTGTTGTCCACTTTTGTAGAAAATACACGTACTCTTGGTATTTTTGCAATTTTACATTGAATCTTTTATTTGAATGAAGGAAATACTTGAAATTTCTTGAGTTGGTTTTGTTTTTAGCCTCTGGTGGTTTTGTTAAATTTGGCACCAATGAAATTTTTTCGTCAAACTTTGTGGCATGATCTTACAACACCGGTTTTTTACAGAGCAATACTGCTTTTAACAGTATAATCCTGTTTTTTGTTTTTTCTTATGCAAAAACCTGCATTTTCGACTTACAAAACCGTGATATTTCCAATGATTCTTTGCTTAACTTATACATTTATCCTGCTTTTAACAGCATACTCCTGCTTTTTACTTTTTTTTATGCAAAAAACCTGAGTTTTGAGCTAACAAAACTGTCCTAGTGCCAATGATCACTTTACGACACATTTATACGGCTTTTAACAGTATATCCTTCTTTTAGCAATATAATACTGCTTTCAACAAGATCAAGTTGCTTTTAACTTTTTTTATGCAAAAACCAGCGTTTTCGCTTTATAAAACCATCATTGTCCAAATTATTACTTTATGCTTATCCTGCTTTTAACTGAATTCTCCTACTTCTTTTATTCAAAACCCTGCGTTGTCGTCTTACAAAATTGTCATCTTTCCAATGATAACTTTTACCCAAAGTATACATTTATCCTGCTTTTAATAGCATATTCCGTCTTTCCACATTTTTATGAAAAAACCTTCAACTCATCCTCTACAAGTACATTTATCCTGCTTTTAACAGTACATCATTCTTTCAACAATATGATCCTGCTTTTAAAAAGTTAATCTTGCTTTTTACTTTTTTTATGCAAAAACCTGCATTTTTGGTTTACAAAACAGTCATAGTGCCTATGATCACTTTTCCTCAATAATTACATTTATTCTGCTTTTAACAGGATATTCCTGCTTTTTGGTTTTTTCTTATGGAAGAACCTCAAAAAAATCCTCAAAAGAAAGGAATAAAGCTGACTCCGTCTCCGATGTTATTTCATTGCTAATCATTCTATATGTATTTTATTTACTTTTTTCAGTTTTAGTTGTTCTCCTGTCAGAAATCCTTTTTTTAAATATCAAAAACCTGTCATGCCCATCAAATCATCATTTCTGGTAGTAAGTTTTTGATGTCAACGCATTTTCTTTATTTCAGTCTTAATTGTTTTCGAATTAAAGATCCTGTTTTTTTTATATATATGGGGGAGGCCATGCGAATTTTTTGACGAAAAATAAAAATCGATTTTTACCTCGGAGATGTATCCTTCAAGAGCTTCCGATGACCCATTCGAATTCTTACGGCAATCGGTTGCGCCAAACCCGATATATCCACTAAACAGTTTATTGCGTTGACCAATTTTCCCGTTTTTTCATGATTTTCATGCGTGAATATTTCGAAATTATTGCATTTTCAATGCATGGTGAGTAGGGAGAACTTGTTTCTTGCATATATTTTATATGTAATCTGCACGCTTATTCTCATTTTGTTAAGCCAATCAATGTTATACTAAGATTTCATGAGAGATTTATGAGGTGATTTACGGCTGCTTCCAAATTTAGCTCGAAATCTTGCTGTAAATCGTTATTAACCATACAAAAAAAAAACTATTTCTGGCAAACTTTAATTAAAATCTTCATATAAATCTACCGATTTTGCCTATTTCAGACCAAGTAGTACCCTTTAACTTTGACAATTGGCATTGATTGTTATAAAAAAAAGTATACGAAAGATAAATATTAAGAAGAAAAGGAAGAAAAACTTTGCTTTTCCAGCTTATGACACTTGCTGTCAAAAAGAAATCTCTTTCGCCCGGTGGAAGCGAGTAGGGTTTAACTAATAGATTTATAAATCTCATCGTAGCTTAATCTCCGATGGAAATGAAGTATCATGGTGAAAAATATTGTAAGCCTCAGCATAAATTATATTGTAATTTTAACTGAAATGTTAACAAGACAAGAAGTAGACTTACTAGTGACCATCTAAAGACGATAGGTCTACTAGACGACAATTCCTGATGATACTATCAAGAGGATCTGGAATCAACAGAACATCTATTAAGTAGGCACACGCCGCAATTAGTTGCCAATTCAAATATCTAAGTAGATGGCGGACGGTCAATATTCTAGATACCACTGAATTCCCACTGCTTTAGTAGGAAAAGAAGCGGCACAAAAGATTTTTTAGGACTTCTTCTAGCCTTACATGTAGATTTGCTTTTAGATTAAACAAAGTAGTTTCATTATGTGAATTGGCTGCCATTTTCTTAGAAATTAAATAATTGAACTCTGCCTTTACGAAAAATTTAATTAAAGGTTAGATTTGTATGGAAAAATTAAAAGAAAAAAAAACATACTTCGAATTTCATTCCCAGGTCTTCAAAATTTTTCTTTTGATTTAAAAAAGCATCATTTGAAATTTGATATATTTCAGAGAACACTTGATGAATCACAAACCATTTTAAAAACCGTAAAGTGCTCCAGATATGGGAAATTTTTTGTTTCAAAACTTTAACTGTTTAACTTCTAGCCCAGGAAAATAAGACATTTTCTGCGAAAAAATTCCCAGTGGAAATTTTTCACCGCAATTGTCTTTATTTATGCATGATACACAAACTTTGAAAAGTCCATTGCAAAGTCGTGTGCGCATAAAAAGTTATTCGGGCTCAAAGGTCGCTAAAATCAGTTTTTTGAAAATATCTCGCTATTGCTAACTTTTTCAGAAAAATGTTGGTGTCCAATTTTGTAGCACAGGAAATTTCCTACGAAAGTACGTTAAAAGTATTTGCGTACGACTTCCAGTTTAGGAGATCACTCAATTTAAAAAGTTGTTAACAGTTATGATATGAAATACTACCTATGAGTTCATATTAAAAAATCTTACTTTTTAAATTGCAATAACTCTTCAATGAGAAGTTGTACAAACAAAATTAAAATGCCGTTTGAAAGATACTTTAATTTTCTATATACCGTACAAAATTTTTTTTTTTCGAACGGCTCATGACCTTAAAAATATTCTTGAATAACCGTTAAGGCTTCGAAATTACTGGTTTTTTAAGGATTTCTGCGAATTGGTAAGTACTACGATAAAAAGTAATGGGACCAAATTTGTAGAGAATTACAAGATCTACAAAAACTAAGCGATGTTTGTGTATCATGCATAAATAAAGACAATTCCGGTGAAAAATTTCCACTGGGAATTTTTTCGCACAGAAGCTCTTTTTTCGTCTTATTTTCCTGGGTTATTTATTCGAAATTGTAATTTTTTTCTCCGTAAGCTCTTTATTTTTGGAGATATTGGCTATTCCATTTTATATCTGAATTTTCCACCTTGAATAAAGAATATTTCCAAAACTATAGAACATACTGAGAAATAAATTGCAGATTCGAATTAAGCGGCTCCAAATCCATGTAAGATGGTGAACAGTTTATATTACAGGGTCCGGCGCTCGAACTGTAACCAACTTCAGACCGTTCGAGCAGCTAGCCCGCTGGTATCAGCTGTCTAAAAATTTGCTAAACGACAGTTCGAAGTGTTGTTTACAAACGAACAAAAGCATTTTGCCAAAAGTGAACGCAAAAAAGTGATCGGGGAGGATGGATTACAAACGTAATAGTGTGATTGCTTTATATTTAGCTGGAAAATCACAACCAGCGATTGTTCGTGAGCTCAAACACCTTAATGTGAATTAAGTTTTTGTTTATCGCACATTAACTCGTTACAATAATATTGGAAGCATCGCAAAACGTCATGAAGGTGGTTATCAAAAGACTGCAACGTCACGTGAAATGGTTCAAAAAGTGAAAAAGCGACTTGAGCGAAATCCCCGACGAAGTGCCAATCAAATGGCAAAAGAACTGAAAATGTCCGATAGTCAATTTGCGAACATTGTGTTTTCTGACGAGAAAATTTTTCCAAATGAGTAATTCGTAAACTCTCAAAACGATAGAGTTTACTTGACCGACCGTTTATGCAAGAATTTGAGTCATCGATTGTCCACCAGCAGGCATCACCCACCGCAGGTAATGGTTTGGGCCGCTGTAACCGCAGATGGGCGATCTCCAATCGTTTTCATCGAGCCTGGCGTCAAGGTAAATGTGAAATATTATCAGGAAATTATTCTGGGGGCTGCTTCAAGCCGTGGGCATACAAACATTGCGGTGGCGGATTATGGACGTTTCAATAGGACTCGGCACCGTCTCACATAGCTAGATTAAACCAAGAATGGCTGAAAACCAACGTTCCGAACTTCATTACGACCACACAATGGCTCTCGATTTCACCAGACGCGAATCCAATGGATTCTTGAGGCGCAGAAGGCAGCCATTGTCCGCGAGTGGGGCAAAATACCGTCAAGTCATATCCGGGTAGCTTGTGATTAGTTTTTGGATCGTCTCAAGGCCCTAGTTAAGGCAAAAGAGGTCATATCGAGCAAAAGTGAATTGATTCTGAATTTTGTAGTATTTTCACACATTCTGTACTTTGAAATAAATAAAAGTAATATTCCAAACTGAATTTATGGCCTTTTTAATTAGCTACACTTCGAGTGTCGGACCCTGTATAACACAAAAATTTTTTTCATATATAGGATTACTTTTCGGTTTTGAAAATGGTTTTGGATCCCAAATGATCTCTTAAGTGGAGCAAAATGTACATAGTACTTATTTAAATCAAAAGAAAACTTTTAATGCTTTGGGAAAGAAACTCTGTGGAACTTTCAGTTTTTAAACAACTCTGTTGAAGGTGTAGAATATACATAGATGATGTTATGGCAAATTCATATAATGATATTGCTTTTCCCTCAATTTGTTCAATAATCATCGAACACTCTCGTGTAATCCTGAAATATACCAATATTTTCTTTTAATAGTAATGCAAATGATCTAATATCAAAAGATCAACTGACTTTAACTTTTTTTTGGATTGTACATAACCCGACTATAAGCATTCTCGTGGAATTGATTGCATTTTGTCAAGAACTCTAGTTTCCCACGGCTTTATACCGGATATACTCAGCCAATCCAGGATCAAGTGGCCACGAATAGTACGATCACTAATGGAAAGTTGGTGCAGAAATAGGATGTTGGATGACTCTGAATTTAATAAAAAAAACACATTTTTAAGAAAAATCATTTTCGAATATACTACTTTCTAAACGTTTGTGTCCAAGTTCTCAAATCTAAATCACTACGCGCAAATAGCAGTCCAACATTTTTCATCTAATATGAATTTACATTATTAAATGAACAAACGTACGTACACTTGCACAAAATATTTTATATAAGTAATTGCAATTGTATGAGTGCCAGCTGCAGAATTTAGAATTAAAAATAATGAAAAAGAAAAAGGGCACTACTGGCAGGAATAGCAGAAACAGAGACGTTCAAAATGTATGATATGAAGTCATTTTAAAATAGAAATTTTCTAATAACATTTCAAAAGGACATACTATATAACAGCAATAGAAAATACAAAGTAACAACTGGCAAAAAGACGATGACCATCAACTACAAAAAAGAACGAAAGGATGAAAGGAGCAATAGCTATGTATGTATGTGGCATGCAAGACACAGGACATAGGACGGAATGTTACAATAAAATAATGGCGTAACTGAACTGAAACTAAAATGTGAATGCGAATTTAAATGGGAACATGTCGTCCGGATGATACCAACATTTATATGCAATATATAACGCGAGTGTGTGTATATGTGTGTCTGTGCCAGGATATGCGAGCTTTTAAATGTCCAATTCCAATGTTACTTCTTTTGACTTCATGCTTTGTGTCTTTAAGTTGACGTCAGTAAATGGGGTGTGTCAGTATGAAGATTTTTTGTTGTACAATTTTGTATAGAACTTCAAGAGCGCAACAGTACCTATACATTCTGGATAGGGGTGATAAAACTATGCTTTGTAATGGGGGAGTCAAGTCTCTTATAAAAGAACAATTTTTCATATTCAGCTAAAGCTTTTAAGCTACTATACCTGAACATTATTCGTCACACTTTTACATTTTGAGGCCCAAACTAAAGTTTGCGAACTTTTCTTCGAATCCTTGCCACAGAACTATCCTGGAAAATTCAGCATTTATAATCAAATATATTGACATATAAAAAAGTTCTATAAAAAAAATAGCAAAAAACCTCCAAATAATTTTGTAAGCAAATTAAAGAAAAAAGTAAAAAATTAAATAAAATGGCGACAATGGCAACAAAAAAGGTCGAGCTCATTAAGTGAAGCTGCCAACGCACAATTTTTCTTTTTTTTATGTTAATTTTTCTCTCAAACACACACTGCTCTTCTTTAGAAATGATGTGAAAATTTCACAAAATTTCAAATGAAAAACCCACAATAGCAAAGACTTGGGTCAGTGATAAAAGGTAAAGCAAGGACTGAGGAATATATTCCCATATTTGTTTGTAAGGATGAGAGCAGCGTTTATTTACATGCAAAATAAATTGCTTGTGAAATAAAACAGCCAAATTAACTTTTGTTAGTGTTTTTCATTAACAAAACATAAAAAGGAAGGGTTTGCTATGAAATAGGGTGGTCTTTAATATGAAATATTTTCAAAAAGTTCAGTGTGTGTATAGCCACAGATAAGTCTACTGCGATCCTTTGGAAAAATTGGTGATGCCACGTCAACAACACACGATAAGGTGAAGCAACGTTCACCGGGAAATTCTGATTCTGTGTAAGATTTACAATTTAAAATTTATATAGTGAAAAGAAATGTCCCATTCGACACGTCACGTGCGACTGTGGTTAAAATTAAATTAAAACAAAGAGTATAAATCATTTTTGAGTAAATTTAAAACCATTTTCAAGAGACTTCAATGTGCAACATTCTTAAATTGGCGTTTGAATTTTTTGCGGCAAAAAATACTTCTGTTTTTGTCATTCTTTTGATTACGAAAAATTTCCCAAAAACAAACTTAGCACCATTGATAATTAAGAGCTATAAATTGTTAAAGTAAAAAATCTGTTTTATTTTGACTTTAATTTTATTATAAATGTGTTCAACGGTCAAGTTCGACATCGTGAAAATGGCCATATACAAGTAATATCATAATGTTAATTGGCAGTCATTTTATTAAAAAATATTTATAAAGCGCCGGGTCAGTTAATGTTCACTGGGAAGATATGCGATGTCAGGCCCCTAAAAGAAAATTCATCATTAATGAATTTCGGTACATATGTAAGATCGTTCGGGACAAATAACATCCTTTGAAAAAATTGGTGATGCCAACTTCACAACATAAGTTGAAGCAAGAACAACGGGAAATCCTGATTAAGAATTTATAAGATTTTTAATTTAAAAATTGTATAGTGAAATAAAATGTCCCATGCGACACCTCTGTGATTAAAATTAAATTAAAAAAAGTATAAATCATTTTTGAGTAAAAATAAAACCATTTTTAAGAGACAACATCCTAAAACTAGTCTCATTTACATAGTGCCTCCAAAAACACTTCTATTTTTGTCCCGTGCGAACGTCTTGGTTTTTTGCATTTATCTTGAAAACGAAAAATTGCCCGAAATCAACCTTGGCGTCAATTATAACGCTCATTAAGAGCTATAAGTTAAGCTTATTTTCAAAAGAAAATACGTTTTATTTTGATTTTTTTTTTTTACTTTAAATGTGTTCAACGGTCACGTTCGACACCATGAAAATGACCATGTACAAGTTGATGACAAAAGTAATGTCATAATTTAAATTGGCTCTAATTTTGTAAAAAACTAAAAAAATTAAACTCTGTTTTCATAAAAAGTTTACTTAAAAGTGTAGAATTTATGGCATTATATTACAAAAAAATATGTCAAACAAATGACTAGCTAATGAAATCAGGGTTTGATTTTGCTGAGCTATTTTTTAGCCTATTGATTTGCTGTGCTGCGACTATAGAAAAAATACGCAGCACAGCACTATAGTCGAGGCACAAATTTAAAATTGAACTGTCCGCTGTGCTGTGCTGTTTTTTCAATTCATAAGCAGCAGCAGAGCCGAAGCTCTTTTTCGAAATCCTATCGCTTGCTGCTACAGTTGAAGTCGATTATTTCAAAATGTTTGCTTCGCTGCCGCTATGTTTTCGAAACAGAACGAAGCAATATCAATAGGAAACAAAAGCATTCAGATTGCCACCTGTTTTTTTTTTTTTTTTAATTAGCTAAATTCATAGTACATTTAAAAAAAAAAAAATTAATTTTAGCCTTAAACCGCTTAGATAAACCTTTAAAAAATCTAACATATTTTTTAGGGTTGCCACCTGTTTTTTTTAATAAAATCAAAATTTTTTTAATAAAATGCTTAAAATCATCATTTTTTTCGTCGTTTTAGCACCCAAGATGTCAATTTATAGAGAGAAATTGATGATTTTAAGCATTTTATTAAAAAAAATTTTGATTTTATTAAAAAAACCAGGTGGCAACCCCAAAAAATTTACCATGAGTTTTTGGGTCGATTTTATAACATTCAATAAAGAAAGTTAACAAAGAAATGCAATTTTGCGAAAAAAGTCTGGCAACCCTAATATGGCAGCCCTAAATTTTTTTTTCGTCGTTTTTGCACCCAAGATGTCAATTTATAGAGAGAAAATGATGATTTTAAGCATTTTAATGAAAAAAATTTTGATTTTATTAAAAAAACTAGGTGGCAACCCTAAAAAATATGTTGGATTTTTTAAAAGTTTATCTAAGCGGTTTAAGGCTAAAATTAAATTTTTTTTTATGGTTTAAGCAAATTTAAAAAAAAAAAGAAAACATGTGGCAATCCTGAAAGATGTTTCTGCTATGTACAGCGAAAAGCCGAAGTTCAAACAGCCGAGTTAAATAAAAAGCAAAAGCACAATCGGAGTTACGCTTCGCTTCGTGTTTGTGCTTGCTTGGTTAAAACTTTGCTTTTTTCAATAACAAAAGCAATAGCAGAGCACAAAAACAAAAATGTGCTTGCTTGAATTGCTTTGACTTCGTTCGTTGAAAAAAAGCACAGCAAGCAGTAAGCCCAAAATGTAAAACGTTATAACTGACGCAGCACAGTTCAGCAAATTTTCGTTGCTATAGCTATTTTATAGTCAGCAGATCAAACCCTGAATGAAATGATGCAAATTTCTGATAATTTTACGGTATTTTGAATTAAAGCTTTCAAAATGTGCTCAACTGTCGACAATTTCACCTCTAAACTTCAAAATAAATGTCAAATGCTTTACTGAAAATTACAATAAATTCACATTATGACATTACTTTTGCTTATGTATCTTGCTAAGAAAATCCTTGTCAGATTTTCAAGTTTCAAATCCCAAGAAAAGAACACATACGATATCATTAAGCTAAATCATTCCTCAGTATATGCTTAAGGTAAACTCTAAATCATATAAATATACAAATTAATGCTTAGACGACGTTCGCTCTGCTTTGTCTATATGTATGCATGTATTCTAAAGGAATAAGGATACTCCAAAAAATTTCTGCAGCTACTGTAAGCATCTAATAAATATGCAAATGTAGCGCGAAATACCAGCATTTGGCAGTGAGGAGTGTGGGAAGTGTAGGGTGTATAAAGTGAAAAATGTTGGACAAATTTTATATGCGTCATAAGATGCTTACGCTTGATAAACCCACATTCCTGTTAGAAATTTAGGTATAATGGGCGGATGGGCGAGAAAGCATTTATTTTATAACGAACATAAAAAAAACACATCATTAAAATAAATTTGTTAAAGGATGTGTGTGCTTCTTTAAGGATGCTATGCTATGCAACAAAACTCACTGCTTTACTTAAACGTACCTTTTTAAATGTACCCTATATTTATATATAGATACTGGAGTGAGATTAAGCTACATAGGGAGGTATTCATGAAAAAGTGAAACGTCCGACATGAAAATGCAATATTAGCTCGGGACTATCATTAAGCAGTTATGTATATTTGCTATTTTAAAGACTCACTTCAATTCAAGCAAAAAAATACTTGCTTGATTAATGTTTGTCGCGCACAAACTCATATTTTTATGTCGGACGTTGCACTTTTTCAGAACTTATATATTTTATCCAGGCTCACTGTGACTTAAAGATGTTTGCGGATTCTTAATGTCATGATCTTGAATGGTAGTTGGGCTAGTTTTGTGAGTCTTCCCGGAAAAATGCAAGAGTCAAAAAGTCATGGTTCTAGGATCGGAAGAACCTGTATTTCACGGAACCGAAAGTTTTGAAAAAGAATTCAAATAGAGAAAAAGACGGATCCTCAAAATACAATAAATCAAGTAAAAACGGTGAAATTTAAACGAAAAAAGTCACAATTGAGTATATTGATAGTTTCAGCCGTAATGTTGGACTTCACTAACCTATCATGCTAACTTTTTGAGGACGTTAATAACCACCAATTTGAGCCCAAAATCAATAGATTTTTTTTTTTGGAAGATTTTTAATCTGAACTCCCGATTTTCCTATGGTTTCTAACCGCCATCTTGAGCCGCCATTTTTCAAATATCCAAAAGACCACACTGGCCCATGAAAAGAGATGAATAGTGAACATTTTAAGCTCAAGATTATTGAAATCCATCAACATGAGCTTTGCTGCGTTTGAAAAAGAACGTCCCATATAGGTATAATTTCATAAATATAAATATATGTGTATTAGACCGTTGCGTTTTGGACGAAAGTTTCAAATTCGTCGCGCAAACGGCAGAATTGTAAAGTTTAACTATCGACATGAAGATTGCCGCCACCCTAGCTCTGAGAGGTGACGGGAAGCGGTGTCGATATATTTTTGAAGGTTGAAAAACGTGGTTCAAAAATGCATGCTCATCGGTCCGAAGTGAATCAATCCTCAGCTTCGCAGTAGGTCGAAAATTGAAATCCAAGACATGGATTCTTATGTATTTTTCCCCGTAGAATCGAATGGCACCATTAGTTATCTGATTAAACGTCCATTTTTGGCGTTAAGTGAACTTTTCAGCTCAAAAAAGTCGAAATTTTTCCGAAAACCCCCTGTTTGAGCACTCCACAATTGAACAGAAAAAATCTTAGAAAAATTTAAAATGTATATTTTGTTGTGATTTTTAACCATATAACCCATTATATCGCGTTCTTAAGGGTCTTTTTGACCCCTTTTTCCAAAAGCTTATTTATAATGGGTTATAAAAATTTCCAAAAATATTCTAAAAAAAATTTTACTAGGGGCCACCGGAAAAAAAAAACCGTCGTTGACTAAATATTTACGCCCGATTTCGTGATATTTTTTTGATAAAAAAAATCAAAAATTCGTTTTTCATGAATGAAAATAATGTCGTAGCGCAAAAAAAAATGGTACCACTGGATTCGTCAAGAAAAATCGTAACAAAATATACATATCAAATTTTTCCTGTTCAACTGTGGAGTGCTCAAACAGGGAGTTTCGAAAAATTTCGACTCGATGTCTTGAATCCATGTCTTGGATTTAAATTTTCAACCTACTACGAAGCTGAGAATTGATTAACTTGGGACCGATGAGCATGTATTTTTGAACTACGTTTTTCAACCTTCAAAAATATATCGACACCCCTTCCGTCATCTCTCAGAGCTAGGGTGGCGGCAATCTTCATGTCGATAGTTAAACTTTACAGTTCTTTTAATTTTTTTGGAGTTTACATAGCTTTTTGCTTAAGTTGACCAACCGTCCTGGATTTTGCAGGACAGTCCTTTATTTTACCTTCTCGTCCCGGATTCAAAATGTCTCGCAAATGTCACAGAATTGTCCTGGATTTAAGATTAGTTTTAGGATTAGTTTATGGACCAAAGACCATAAGACAGATCCAAAGATTATGAACCATAGACCATATATTATAAAGCGTAAATAATGCTAATGTAATGTAATAATGCTAAAAATTACTGATTTTTGCTGGTTTCTGAAAAAACGCGAACCAACTTCGCTATTCTGGCACCATATTCGGATTCAGCGACCCCGAAAACATAAAGGTCAGGTGGTCTGATCTTTCGCGCATGGTACTTTTTTTTTGTGGGCCTGTGTTATCGATTATAGTTTATATAAAACAGGTCATAAATCAGGAATAATTGTTCTTAGAAGACAGATCATAGACCAAAGATTGTGGACCAAAGATCATAATGGACAGACCGTATACTAATTATGGACCATAGACCTTAAATAACAGATAATATACCATGTAATATGGACCATAGACAATAGAGGAAAGATCATATAACATATATTATTGACCAAAGACCATAAAGGACAGTTCAAAGACCATATATTGTTGATTATTACTTTTGCACCACCTGTATGGAATAATTTTTTTCCTGTCTCGGAATGAGCCATCAAGAAGTAGACCTTTAAAATTTATATTTTTAATTTTTTTACTATTTTTTTAATTTTGCTGCCAATTTATTATGAAAAAGGTCCTATTAACATACTCTTCTATGTTTTTTGTTTTTTGGAATTCCCGTTTAATTTTCATCAATTCGATAGTACATTAGTTTTTACAACTTTTTAATTTGAAGCAAAAAAAAGTACTTTTCAAGAACAATCCGTTTGAAGGATCCGCTAGATAAAGGGCAACACAACGCATGCGAGTAACGTGTGAGCTGTTACATTAAATTATTTTTTTCTGACCTCAAATCAAAAAATTTGGCATAACAAATATATAACTGAATTAAGGAAAATTTAACAACAATTACAAAAAAAATATAAAAGGTTCTATTAATAGGACCTTTTTCATACTAAAATTACCGCCAAAGTCAAAAAATAGAAACAAAATTTGAAAATTTCAACTTTAAAGGCTCAGAACTTTGCAAAATGCTTCTAAACACTATGAGCCAAACACACTTTTGGAAAGATCATATTATTAACTGAAAGTTTTGTATAAAAATATTTTCGATAAAATGCTAGGGTGACCCAGGAAAATTTATTTTTTTTAACAAAACAAAAAATCAGTTTTAAGCCTATATCTCAACGTATATTTTTGAACCCTTCAGCTGAAGTTATTTGTTAGCCTAGGCCTACTCTATCATCTCCCAAAGGCTTTGTAACCTTATGCAATACACCCTGTATATATGTTCTTTACTTTGCTGGCTTTGTGTGAGTATAGTGCATTCAGAACGTAATTTTGACCGACCATAATGTTCTACGACTTTGCATCACTTTATTATTTTTGTTTAGCAATTTATTTACATTTTTATTTTTATGATTATTTATGTTTTTTTATTTTATTTTCTCTTATTTCCTTTGACCCAACAACCAGAGTAAATTTGGAATTTTCCAAGCACATGCCAAAAAAAAAAAACAACCATTTAAAATCCTCTGCGAAATTAGGGACTTTGAGTAGAGGATCCTTGAGAATGTTGATATCAGTGGGATGCACACACAAGTTGTTCTTGTTCTTCTTGTTTGAACAAAATATGAAAATAAATAATTCCAACCCATACACACACAAACACATATCATG
Organism: Calliopum simillimum; assembly: GCA_951812925.1. Lineage (NCBI taxonomy): Eukaryota > Metazoa > Arthropoda > Insecta > Diptera > Lauxaniidae > Calliopum > Calliopum simillimum. The sequence continues at coordinate 22,558,585 of OX638368.1, forward strand.
TTATGTTGGTAAAGGTAAAGGCAAAGTTTTGATGAATGTGCGCGCACCTGAACTCACGTCGTATCTTATGCGTTTGTATGTTTTACTTTTATCTACCATATATACTCGTACATACATAGTATAACTACCTTCACACGGAAACGACAGGAGTACATCTAGAAATGTGTATATCTGCTTGGCACCATTCATGTAGGGACACACACAAATTTATATCTGGGGTTGTGCATTAAAAGGATTAAATATTTTTGGTGAAATCGCATAAAAAAGAAAGAGGGTTGGATTGGGTTTGGATATTAGATGAAAGTTTAAAATCCCCAATTTAAAAGGAAATACCTACTGTACATAAGCTGTACGAAATGAAATTCTCAAAATTACGCACAACGTAATTTTAATATTATGCCCTAAGCTATTGCAAACAAAGCAACATTGGATTTTTGATCAAAGTTTTAACAAATATTATTTTCTAAAATTTAATGAGCATCCAGCTTGGAAATGTTTTGAAATACAATATTTAGCAATACCAGCATACGCAGAAATAATAACAAAGACAAAAGAACTCTGACATGAGTCCTGATAGCACATTGTGTTATTAATGACTTGTGCAGCGTACACTAAGACAGTCCGAGGTTCGAGTCTTCAAAAAACTAAAATTTTTCTAAAAATCTTCATTTTTTCTTAATATATGTATACCGTCACGAACTTTTTTTAAATTTTTGTCTAAAATAGCAATATTTTGGTTTACTATCTAGTTTATGAGAGGCCAAAAATAATTTTACATACAAGTGAAAAATCCCCTTATACAGCAACCAAGTTCAACTTATACGTAATCAAGCATAAACCAACGAAATTGTCTTAACCAAGCAATTGATAACGGCTCTTGATAATTGGTTTCTAACTTAAGTCATGGTTCGGAAGAGTAATGTCTTGTTCGCACTAACTTGGTTATCCAAAACTAAACAAGTTAAACCAAAAGTTCAACGGTTAGCGTTCCCACTAGCTCAATGCTTCTGTTTAATTATAATTATTATTCAAAGGCTCTGGATTGCACTGCGACCTGAAAGATCTTTTGTGCAGCCTCATTCCCTATCAGAACAGTTCTAGACTATGTATAAACGTTGTCACTGCTGTGGGATTAATTTTAACTATGTCACCTTGGTATCTTATTCTGCATCTCACCGCAGCGGGGAGGTAACTTCAGTAGTACATGCTCCGCTGTTCCCAAGTCCTCTCAGCAGAGTCTACAGGAATTATCGTCTACCAAGCCCATCTTTTTTAGGTGAAAATTGAGTTTACAGATACCTGTCATTATTTCACTCCACGTTTTTATATCTTTTCTACTGAGATTTATAACAGCTTTTTTCTTAATACGTCTTGGATCGATCAGTCTCTTCGCATGTCGCATACCATCTTGGACTCTCCAGTGATCGGAGAGACTTTTCTTTTCTCATTCCCGTATTAAGTTATTTTTAAAACTTGTTTTTACTCCGCAAAAGGGTTCTGGGCCTATAAAATTATTGAGTGCGCTCCTCTTGGCCAAGCAGTCTGCCCTTTCTGTTTAATACTTTTGTTTATTTATTGGCCCTATGCTTCCCCTAGAAGTTAAACATATCTCGTGAAAGAGAAAACCTAGATGAATGTGGCTAATACCATTTAAAAGAACATAAATTTTTGTATAAAAAAGTTTATTATAGTTTTTTTCGTGAGTATGTTATTTCAATAGTTTTTAAGTTTTTAAAGTTAAGGATCATTTACAAATTAAGAAAATAGTACTTTTCTAAATAGTTTTGCGTATATGTATCTCCTGAAGGAGAAAACTTAGACAAATGGGGCCAATACCATTAGAAAGGACATAAAATTTTTCATAAAAAAGTTGATAATAATTTTTTTTCGTGTGGAGCCCACTTCATTGAAGCAGATTTTTTTTTTCTCTTTGTTTTATCAATACTCTCCAGCTAACATGAACTTTACTCACATTTTCTATGTATTTCGACTTTTACTATGTTTAGTAGAGGTGTTTTAGTGCACGAATTTTGGATTTTGATACTTGACACCCCTCAATTTTGTGAGGTTGGAAAAAAAAATGAGTTTGCAAAAAAAATTTTGGGGGTGGGGTGAGGGTAAGGGCTGGCGCATCTAGGTCAAAGATGAGAGAAAAGGAGAAACAATTTACTTACAGCCCTATAAGAGGGGCCACTTCTAGAGGGTTCAAATGTATGACCGACCCACATTATTTTTTCTCCCCCAACATTTTTACCAAGCATACCTACCTCATATCTCTTACCCCTAAGGGGGCTTCCATACAAAATTTACATTTTTAGGAAATCGACCCCCACCACTACCAGGGTGTCCCTAGAAGGGTCAAATGTATGACCGGTCCCTGATATTTTTTCCTCCCCAACATTTTTTCCCACCTAACTTACCCTCTATCTCTAGCTCCTTAGGGGGCCCCGACACAAAACTGACGTCATAGACATAAAAAATATAGAAAGGAAATCGTCAATTAGGCCCATAACTGCCCAGGAGTCTCTCCTAGAGGTGTAAAATACATGACCGACCCCCCTTATCCCCCCTCCAAAGTTTCACAGCTTACCTACCCCCTATTTCCAATCCTTAAGGGGGCTCCCATGCAAAGTTACGTTTTTTTTAAAAACTGCCCCCAAATGTATGACCGACCCCCGTTATTTCTAGGAAAATTTATAAAAAAAAAAAATTGTTTGGCAGCCCGTATCAGGGTTGAAAATAGGGGGTAAGTATGTGGGGAAAAAATATAGATCGCGAAAAAATAATGGGGGTCGGTCATACATTTGACCCTTCTAGGAGTACCCGTGTGCCAGTTAGGGCAATGGGGGCATTTTATATAAAAACAGTAACTTTGTATGGGAGCCCCCTTAAGGATTGGAAATAGGGGGTAGGTATGCTGAGAAAAAATTTTGGAGGGGGGCTAATGGGGGTCGGTCATATATTTGACTCCTCTAGGAGTGACTTCTAGGCAGTTTTGGGCCTATTTGACGATTTCCTTTCCGTATTTTTCATGTCTATGCCATCTATTTTGTATGGGAGTCCCATAAAGAGTCAGAGATAAAGGGTAAGTATGTTGGGAAAAAATGTTGGGGAAGAAAAAATATTAGGGACCAGTCACACATTTGCCCCTTCTAGGGGCACCCTGGGAGTGGTGGGGGTCGATTTCCTAAAAATGTCAATTTTGTATGGAAGCCCCCTTAGGGGTTAGAGATAAGAGGTAGGTGTGCTTGGTAAAAATGTTGGGGGAGAAAAAATAATGTGGGTCGCTCATACATTTGAACCCTCTAGAGATGACTCCTAAGCATTTGTAGGTTTGTTTGTAAATTTTTTCTCTTTTTCTCTCACCCTTGACCTCGATGCGCCAACCTTTACCCTCACCCCACCCCCAAAATTTTTTTTCCAAACTCGTTTTTTTTTCCAACCTCACAATATTGAGGAGTGTCGTGTATCAAAATTTTGTAACTAAGGATCTCCATACATTCTTAAAACACCTCTAATGTTTAGCTATGTAGTTGGACTATGGTTTCCCATAACAGTTATAGATTTTTTTGATGTCTCTTCATACTTTTCCACGCTTCGTGAAATTTCTGAAGTTGCTATTCAAAACTTTTTTTTTCTACTCCAGTCAACAATTTTCAAGACCTTTTTTTCTATACTTTTTCTTACTATAAAATTTTTTTCTTTCTTTTTCGATTTTAATTGGTCATTAGGTTCTCGATATAATCGTACGGATAATGTCTTCATCTACTTTGAGCTTGCTTAAATAGAAAAAACGTAATGTAGGAAAAGAACGAACTACGAGAGATGTCTGAAATTTCTGATTTTTGTCCACTACTTTTATGAACGATCTCTTATATAATCTTATTTCAAATCATAACTGAATTACACTGGTTGCTATTAGTCAGAGGTACTGGAAATATCTCTCAAAACAGTGTTTTTTGTAATTTGAAGCAAAACTTTATCAAAATCTTAACTTGAGGGAACCAAGAATTTAGAAGAATCATTTGAGGAGTGGCCGTACCAAAGGGCCTAAGTACCATTTCGTGGCAAAAGTAGTGTCGTAATATGAAACGGGTGACATTTTGTTAGAAATTAATAAAATTGTTTTCTGTTTTCACGAAAAATTTACTTGATAATGTGAAATTAATTTCGTTATGTTAATAAAATTATAACAGTCAAATATCCGACTATTAGGCACATAAAAGGTCTGACATTACTTTTGCCTCGAAATGGTACTTAGGCCCTTTGGTACGGCCACTCCTCAATTATTAATATCTAGTCAAATGTTTATTATATTTCCATATCAACATGAGTTTAATCGTTTGAACCAACTCACGGCTTTACTATGAAGCCAGAAATACAAGCTTTAGCTTTTCAAGAGGGGTCCGCAATACAAAAATTCACTTCCACTCGACCACAAAATATTCTTCATAATTAAATATCACACTCGAATGCAGAATTGTGAGAGGCTGTTTCAGAAAATATGTATGTACATTTGTATGCACAGACTTAAGTTCATATGCTGCACACATAAATTCAAGGATTGAACTGAATTCTAAAGTGGTATTCTCAACTACCTCAGAGTCTTTTTGGCTGTTTGCCTGTCGCTCCACTTAAAGGACATTTTTTTTTTTTTTTTGCTAAGGCATCATACACGTAGCTGAATATGCAAAACCAGCCAGATTCATAATGGTCGGTTGCATTTAGCAGTTGTGGTATCAGCTCTCAGCTCTGAATTGATGTAAGAATATAGTAGGAGATGTTGAACACAATGATTTTACTTTCATAAGTTGGGACTATTTCATAATTAACTCAGATTTATAAAGTTTATATGAAAATTTAATAAAAACGTTAATTTTCTTTTAACTTAAAGAATATTTTATCCTCTATATCTGTAATTAAGTCACTCAAAAATGATAAGAGTAAATTAACAATCGTTCAAAAGTCTATAAGAATTTATTTCTAGCTAAGTTTTGTCTATCGAGCAATATCGGAGGCCTCACAAAATGTATCCAGTACCCTTCGCTATACTACAATGTGAAAACCGATGATTTATTTTGACTATATGCTATCACTAGCAGTTATAGGAAGCAAAAGAAAGAACTTAAATAAATCTAACAATCAGTGTTTTAAATATTTCCCACGCATGGGAGGTGCCACATCATATTGCAGAGCTTTTTACCATTTTTTTCCAGAGATTTTTCCGAAAGTATGAATTTATAAAGTTTACAAGAAATTATAACATATCATATCATAGAAAGGACAAACCCGTAATAAATTTTTTAAAATTGATTGATTTTGAGTAATATTGAAAAAAGAATAAGTAGTTTTTGTTGTCGGGAACTCTTCCGTTTCCATGTCATCACAATCAGAAGATTATTTCTTATAGGTAAACGATGAACATCCCAAAATAAGACGAAAATCAGAAAACAGTTTTTGATAGGTACTTATACATACAGAGTGCTGTTGCTTTTAAGTCAACGAACACTTGACCGAATAAATGATTTCAACCCTCAATAACTCAAATGCGTTGTTTTCACTGTCTTCAATACCTTTTTTATACCGTACACCCAGGGTATATTCACTTTGTCCTTCCGTTTGTAATGCTGAGAAGGAGGCGTGGCAGATATAGAAAATTACATATATTCTTGATCAGCATCACTTCCTGAGTCGATACAGCCATGTCCGTCTGTCTGGCTGGCTGGCTGGCTGGCTGTGTGTGGAAATACATTTTTTGGGAAAACTAAGCAAGATAGTTCAATGAAATTTGGTGCACAGCCTCCGTCGTTAAAGCTAGCTCGGAGGATTGAAAATGAGCGAAATTGATCAACAGACACGCCTACGGCCCATACAAAAAATATATTCAAAATGCAACTTTTATTTCACGATAATGCAACCAAAGTGCACATAAATACTACGAATTGTAAGCGCAAGCTTTGAGCGAAAACTGGAAAAATTCGGACAAGAGGGCGTGGCACCTCCCATGTAAGCAAAATTTTTAAAATACAGCTGTGTAGGGTATTTATTGTTTGGCCAGGCCAAAGGTAGCACTCTTACTAGTTTTTTGTGTGTTGTTCTTGGCATATACCATACATCCATATGTCAAGATTCGAATCGATACCTGTCAAAGGTACAGAGATATAATGCTTTAAGTGTGTCTTGCATGTAGCTTTTGTACACGGGGTGTAACGCCCCATAATTAGATCCCCAATTTTAAGTGCAGGTATCGTGAAAATATGGCTCCGATATGTTTAGTGTGTTAGGCGTGATGCCTATTTTGTGTGTTTTTGTACGAGGTATACAATAACCACTTGTCTGATCCTCGAAATTTAGCTTAGATACTTTTAAGAGTACCAAAAAACATATGGTGTGAATATGGTTTCACCCTAAGGAGGGGTAGTAGGGGTTGAGTTCCAAGGGAAATGTTCCTCTTTGAAAAGTAATGGCGGTCATTCATACACATTGACCCTCATCGGTCCTTCCACAACGGAAAAATATTGATTTAATGAAAAATGGGAGTAGGATTTGACCTGGACCCTTGTGGTACGAAAATCTTGGGTGATCCGACCAAACTGACTTCATATTAATTTTCAGCGACATATTAGTGAAAAAAGTCGTCAAATCACGCGATTTTTTTTTCTGTTCGGTTGTACAGTGTTATTAATAGTCCTCTATAATATAAATGCTATTCACTACCTTTAAACTTTATGATTTAATTCAATATTTTTTGATGTTTTCGATATGTATTTGGAATCAGAATTAGGCATATTATACCGTTGGAAATTTTAATAGACGTTTTTCTATCCTTTAAGAATTTCATGCAATTTTTGACTTTCTATTTTTTGAATATTCTCCATTTCTTCTCTCTCTTTTCTATGAATTTCCATCCTTTTTCACTTAAACCGACTTTTTTTCTATGAACTTTTGTCATATTTTCTATGTTTTCTGACATTTTCTATATTTTGCGAAGTTCTTGTTTGACTATGTGTGTCGCTTAATACCATATACTTTTTTGATGGTCTTGGTGCCATTCTACGATTTAGGAATTTTTGAAGTTACATACTATTCAATACATTCTTCCCGACTCTTGTCAACTTTTTACAATACCATTTTTTCATGCAATTCCACATTTTTCATTCTTTTTCGATGTTACAAAAAAGAATCGTCTTACTTCCTAGTTTGTCAGTCTTTATTAGAATACTTGGATAGAGTCTTATTAAAAAGATATATTGATATCCAGGCAGAAATTCTGTATTATTATAGATCTATCCATATTTGGTCAAATTATTAGGTATATATTATCTGATCAGGCATGATCTCAATTCCGATTTCGATCGGAATCGGAGTGTAATCAATCAACAAAATGGAATCGGAATTTCAGCCAATAAAAGTGGTTACGGGTTTCAATCCGATTTACTAAAACGTAATTCCAACTAATAAAATATAGAACACCTAAAATCGGATTCAATTCCGATTCCGATCAAAATCGAAATTAATACAGTTTTCATCAAATAGGGCCCACATCATAAGAGGACTTGTCAAATCCTTGCAAAAGACATAAACGGCAGTTTGACAATCGGACCACTTTGCATACAACATTTTGTTCTTCTTTTTCAGTTGAAGTAAAGTGACTGGAGTATTTACATATTGGGGGGTTATACAACTTTTTTTAATACACTGCCCCTAAGGCCATTGCCATTTTGACTTCTGTGTTTTTTACTTATTTTGTTTGTCTGGTTTTTATTTATTTAATATGGTGCCAATACCAAAATGTCAATGTATTCTTGTATTCTTTCTATTGAATGCGTTTGTGTTCCTTCAACTCTTATATGGTTTTATTTGTTTTTGGTTCTTATTTTATGTCTTCATCAGTGTTTGAAGGCATATGCATTGTGCCGCCCTAGGGTCAAGTTAAAAACTATGCATGTAGACATGTAGACAGATTTTTCAGGAATCTGAGGGAATATTTTGAGGTTGTTTTGTGTTGGTCACACACATCGAAGAAAGGCCACACAATTTTGACTTTTAAACCATTCCAATGAATTTTTAGATTAAAATTTTACAGGAAAACTATTTACATAGTTTTCTATTGTAACTATTTTATGAGAATTTTCTTGATTACATGTGATACATTTAAATTGAGCATAAATATAAATTTATATGAATGGAAAATTTTGATGAAAATATTTTAAAACTTCTTTTTGTTTTTTTAAATATCTTCATAATTATAAATAATGAACTATTTTAATGACATATATCCTAAAGCAATATTTCTTTATTTTTTTTACATTTCAGAACTAATAAATTTTGGCCTGGAACGGAAACACTCCAATGACTTCGGAAAGATGTTTATCATCACTATTCAAAAAATGACTAATCTGTACTAGCCTAGAAAACTGCTTCATTTTAAGTACTTTATTTGTAATCTAGTGATTTTAAGTTGCTTTTTTTAAGATTTCGCGCTTTTTTAATAAAAATATTGCTTGTAGTACTTTATCTGTAGATAAATATTGCTTTATTTCTAATGCTTCGACATATATATATATATATATATATAGTGTACATTTAATATTATTGCTTTTTATATTGGTAAAAAAAATAAATGCTTACTAAACTTTAAATCGACATAAGTTGTTTTGTACTATTTGCATAAAAGCTTACCAAAAGATTATAGGAAATATTGTTGAGAGCAGCACAATCCTGGGACTTACTGGCGTAACATCTTTTCACTGGAAAGAATGAAAAATTATATGGTAGGTTAAAACATTAATATAACATTTATTGAAAAATAATCGAAAATTCACCAATCATAACACAAGCACACAAAAAAAAATATATATATGAACTTCTTATGTCTTATATGTAGACTTAGAATTGGCAATATATCCGCAGGAATTGGAGATATTCTTGCTTTAGAAAAAAAACTACTTTTTTCTGTAATGGGATCGAATAACCATATTCTTCTTTATCAAAAGTCGAAATACTTTGGGGGAGTGGCATCGCCCATTTTTTATCTCAGAGCCTTGTCATTATTGGCACTAACAACGGATATAAATCATTTTGATTGTTTTTTGGCCAAAGATAAATTTTTCGATACCAATATAAATTCGTCCTTTCTATAGAAGCTGACAGACCTTCTCTTCAAATGATCATAACTCGGAAAGTAAGAGTTCTATTCGAAAAGTTTGAAGGTACATTGATGGTATATTGATTTTGTTACGCCATAAGCGTGAACACAGTGACTTCTCCACCTTCAAGAAACGTTGTCTCTAAATCCTGCATGTATATTGACAATTCTAAGTATGCAGGATGAGTATATAAGACTGCATATCAGAAATAAAAGGCTTCATTTCATTCAATTTTTTTTATTTTTTTGTGTCTGATTAATCATTTTTACCCACTTCACAAAGGACGTCACATACCTAAATCAAATTCATCGATTCAAATAAAAATATCAAGTTATTCTTTTGAAGTAATGAAAAATTGACTTTTTGTCATAATATTTGCGAAAGTTATAGCCATTTCAAAATTATTTGCTATTTAATTACATACAACATGTCGCACAGTGTCTCGTTTTAGTGTGCTGGATGTAAAAAATTCAAAATCTAAATTTTAAAATTTTGTATGCAGAAGTGTTTAAATATGTCCACAAAAAATTATATTTATGTTCTTTGGTTAACACTTAGTGCATATATTTTTGTTGTATATTGGATTAAAAAGCTATGAGCACCGCTCCGCACTTGGCGGAAATGGACATTCTAAGAAAATATGTCGTGAAGTTTAAGTCCTCGGACATTCTCACAAAAAATTTTCGCCATGCTATGAAAATTGTACCAGATATTATAATAATAGCTACTCTATGTGCAAAGCCAAAATATTGCAAATGTTTTTTGTGTGGGGGGTGCAGCGTCCCCTCTTTTAATTTTTCCCATGTTGCTTAAAAGATATCACGTACATCCATGTACCAAATTTTATAATATGTACCTTTGCATAGACAATGTATTTTAAGCATTTTTGTGTAGGAAAGGTAAGCCCCCATATTTTGACCCCGCCACTTTTTGTATGTTATTTAGTGAATAAAATACACGTTCTTAATATACAGTTTTGCAATAATAACTGCTTTAGGCGCAAAGACGTAGCAATTGATGTATTTTTTTGTATGGGGGGTACAAGGCAACCTTGATCAAGTTCCTTCAAGTTCTTTCAAGGTGTTTGATGAACGCAGTATACTTCTGTGTACAAAGTTTTATTATAGTAACTGCTACAGGTGCAGAGATATAACAATTTATGTGTTTTTTGCACGGAGAGTACAACGCCCCCTTGAGCAATTTCCCCCAATTTTTGTAAAGCGTTTGGTGAACACAGTATAGTCTTGTGCGTTTTTTAATCTTTATCGTATGGATTACCTTCAATATACTTGGTCTAGCACATTTTCTACTATATTGTCTCTAATTGTTTGTGAATATCACTCCAGGATGACTTGACGAAAAATTTCCCGTAACCACATTCCTATTAAAAACGCAAACATTCGCTTTGACGTAGATAAGGAAAAAGTACGATATTATGTTCTGTTGAAAAAATATTTTGAGTACCGTGACCGCAAAAAGTATTAGTAGTCATAATAAACCACGGGGCTCTTAAACAGTCGATAGGTTTTTTGGCTATGTGGAGAAAGTCTGTGAATGGGGTTTCATTTGTATTAGTTTAGTGGTCTAAAAAATGCAAACCCCGAAACCGTAGCTGATCATCCCCGCGAAATATCGCAAAAATACATATCCCATATAAAAAAAAAAAAAAAATCGAAAAAAAAACGCAACAAACATATATAAAAATAGTTATATTTAATGTATTTTTCAATGTTGAATCCAAATCCGGCCTTAGAATTGCTGTATCTCATACGGTTTTTGAGATATCTTACCCTAAACAAGGAAAAAAAGCCGATGCTATGTTTTATTGCTGTATTTTGGAGCTATATAACAGGACGTATATCCGTAAATTCTGATGCAGAAATGGAAAACTCTAATCAATCTTCTAAACCTAATTCAAACAATAGCTCCAAAACACAGCAATAAAACATAGCATCCGCTTTTTTCTTTGTTTATGCTAAGATATCTCAAAAACCGTATGAGATATAGCAATTTTAAGGCCAGATTCAGATTTAGCATTGCAAAATACATTCAATAAAACTATTTTTATATTTGTTTGTTGCGTTTTTTTCCGATTTTTTATTTTTTTTTTCTTTTTATATGGGATATGTATTTTTGCGATATTTCGCGGGGATGATCAGCTACAATTTCGGGGTTTGCATTTTTCAGACCACTAAACTAATACAAATGAAACCCTATTCACAGATTTTCTCCACATAGCCAAAAAACCTATCGACTGTTTAAGAGCACCGTGAAACAGTGCCAGGAGACCGATCCCTGCTCGGTCAACAATTTAATCTTATTATTTTAGTCGATGTTATTATTCATAGCTATATTTTGTGATGGAATTCGTACCTTTTCACCTCCAATGTTCATGCTTTCAAAATGATAAATTAACCGATGAGAATAATAATAAAACAAAAATTTGGAAAGTGGGGAATGGTATAGAACAATATCAACAAAATAAATAAATGGGATATGGCACGCACCCAAAATATTTCGTCTTTTGTATGCGGGCTGAAATATCTTATCTTCAAAAGATCTTACCTCGGAAAGTAAAAGACCTATTGGAAATGTACACAAGGATGTTTTGATTAGGAAGAGTGTGGCTATTCAACGCCATTAATAAAAAAGGATTTCACCTTTTCTTGTAGACACGCAGTTAAGACTGAACACAGCGTTTTCTTCAACTTCAAGCAAAGATATTTCAAAATCCTGCAGTTATAATGACAGTTCTGCTGATGAAGACTGACTCAGCGTCAAAAAGTACATAAGACTGCATATTAAAAATAAAAAGTTCATTCCATTTTTTTTTTTTTTTTTTTGTGCCTGAGTTATTAACTAAAATTTTTATTTTGGTAAAAAGTGGTCGTGGCAATTGTTGAACAAATCCCACTTTTCGTTATGCTTTAGATAATCATGATCCAAATCCGCATACCAAATTTCATCAAAATACGTTGTAGCATTTTGCGAGAAAAAGCATTTTATTTGTTTTACTTGTATGGGAGGTTCCACGCGCACAGGCGATATTTTGCCCATTTTCAGGTCGTAGGTGCCTAATAGGAAGTAGACTCCATTACTTTAAATTCAGAAAGATTGCTTTAGTAGTTTTCTTTTTAAAGCGTATTATATTTTTGTGGGCGGTGCCACGCCTTTCATCGAATTTTTCCAATATAACAGCATATCACATATTAACACTTGTTTTCAAGGGTACAATGTCTTAAATTTTCATTACAATTGTTGGAGTCGTTTTCGAGTAAAATTGTATCAAAATTTTCAAGGGCTGAAAAGTGGACGTGGCACTTCTTTGATCCAGCCCACTTTTTGTCCGTTACGAGGTATTATTAACCCGTACCAGCTCACCAAATTTCATCCAAATACCTTGTATGGTTTGCGAGTTATTACTAAATCAAATTAAAAAATTAAGGCTGTGCCACACCCTCTGGTGAGCATTTACAAAGTTCAAACCTAGCTCATTCTTCATTGTATGCCAATATCTAACACTACTCCAAGTTTCATTAAAATCGCTGTAGCCGTTTTCGAGAAAAAATATTGGCACAGAAATGAGTACAAAGAAACAAACAAAAAAACAAACATACGATTTTATCTCGTATAAGAAGAGAAGATAAGAAAAAATAAAAAAGACACCTGAAAATTCTATTTTCATATTCCATACTTAATTTCTAAATATCCACGGTAAGGGCGTGACACGACAAAGGCACTTTTGCACTTAAATTAGCGGTATAGCTACAAAATAAAGTTTTAAGTTCTTTCCGCACTGGGTATTCTCTCTGGAGGTGTGAAAGATGCCTTTTTGAAGTAAATGCGATTTCATGCCACACGTGAATGGTTTTCCGGTTAGTACAATCGAAATAAGCAAAATGCTTTGTGTTCAAGATTAAAATAAAAACTTCTGCACGAAGGAAACATTTAGTACAAATCTGTGCAAAGATGGCAAAATATGATGTCAGATTTTTTTTTTTTTTTGTTTTTTTCTAAGAAACTCTCAGTTAGATCCAATAACTAGTAAAATCGTATGTCTCTACGCCTTCTGTTTCTTAAGACAAAGTACATTACAGAATGGATGTGACAGATTCTGTATGATTTTTCCCATCAAATCAAAGCTTTAAATTCCGTCTCCTGAAAAGTTCATTAAAATTGACATATTTTACCATGTTCTTACAAGATTGCAAATCATTTTATTGAACACAGTTCTGATCAGAATCATATATATACTTTCAGTAATAAATATTTTTTACTTCATATTTGAGCAACAGAAAATAAAATTCGAATAAGAAAATTCTCATATATATAGGGCTGGTTCAGATGTTTAAGGGTTGAACATTTACATATGAACAGCATGTTGCTGTAGCGACCTCTATTAGCTAGCAGCCAAAACAACAGCGTGTGCTTTTCTAAACTTCTAATTGAAAAGCTTTTTCTGTTTCTATACGATGGCGAAGAGCTTTTAAATTAAAAAGTTCTTTGAGAAGCAGCGCAGCCTTTGGCAAGCTTATTTTGAAGGGTTCTTTTTATAATTTTTTTTTTTTTGTTTTGATTTTTATTTTTCTTGTTTATTTTCATATATGCAAGGATATGCAGTCATTTCTTACTGCATTTCCGAGTCAACTGCATTTTTATATACATACATAAATATTGTACATGTATGTCTTTGTTTTTTTAATATGTTGATCTCCCTGACTTTTTGTAAAAGACCTCGCAAAATATATGGCAAGAAGTTAACTAAGATTATACGGATAAAAAAGAATAATCAAAAAAATATTGTCCATTAAAGACGTCCACCGTAGAGGCGAGGTCATCAAGTCCGATAGATGTGAACACAGAAGGAAAGAGGTCAAAACATCTACGGACACTCGTTTGTACAAATTAGAGTTCGTTTTGACCAGCTCATAGCACTTGGGTTCGGTACCTACCTACTAGGGGTTGGAGTTTCAAGATATGTCTTGCACACGCTTTTTATTTATCAAATACTTCAGTTCAGTATCGCGTGCAAATGTCTTGACAGTACTTGGTTATGAAAGAAGAAAAAGCAAATACTGCTTAGACCTTTCTTGTTTGATTTGCTTCAGTTCAGTGCATACGTGTATACTGTATTTGTAATGTACATTGCAAAATGCTATTTTAGTGAGAAAAGTAGTTCTTATGGCTCTTTTTTGTTGACACTCTCTCTCCCTCTAAAAGCTACCACAATACAACTTGCAAGTGTTACAATACCATATCATAATTTTAACTGTAGTTTTTTCTACTCACACTTTTTACACTGACCTGAAGTATTTGATTGCATAAAATACAGTACACTGAAATATGTGTTAGAATCAAGTACTTTTTTTGACACTGATGAAACAAGACAGTGTACTTCAGTATTAAAATGAAATCATTGTACAGTGAAGATACGAATCTTGAGTTTTTGAATCAAATACTTTAGTTCAGTGTTAAAATTGCAAATATAAAAAAGGACACTATATATGGGCATTTCCCAGGTGACGAACGTGACTATCGTACACATTCAAAGTGCAAAAAAAAATGAAAGTAAAACATTTTTTTATTTTAGTTTTTACTTTACATTATAGCTCTTAGGAAGCACTATAATAAGTGCCAATTTTAATATCAGGCGAAGTCCTAGTTCTAAGTGTAACATATTTAAACACTCGCGGTCTTGATCAAACTGAACTTTTATTTTATTGAGTAACTATAAAGAACCTACATATGTAAGAAGAGAGAGTATTCTAACAGTCTTATTCTACATATATATAAACATACTTTTATACATAACAATCCTCCTCTTTTTATAAGTTTAAAACTTATTATATATAGTTTTTGATTATATAACTTAACTTACATTTAAACGATTTACACAACTTTTTTTTTCTTTACTAATGAATATAACTTAACTTTATACGATATACCCCAAAACTAAAATTTTTTTTTTTTTTTTTTTTTTTCTATTAATTATTATTCCGAGTCTACTATTTCTATGAGTTGATTCTGCAAAAGTTTTGTCTTACTTCTTGTCAACCTTTGTTTAATTTGTATATTAGACATATTTCGTTTACTTGTTGGCAATATTTCTTTAATTTCTACGTTAGGCAAACGTCTTTTGCTTATTTCGGGAGTGTCGCCATTCAAACAGGGTGACCTCGGTCTCTTATAAACATTGCTTTCTGTGCTATTTTTAGATGATATATTTGGACTAACTTTTACAATTTGAACATTATATTTTTTCAATTGATCTATGAGTGCTTGTCTTCTAATTCCATTTACATTTACAACATAACGTATATTACTCAATTTTTCAACAATAATACCACATATCCATTTGCAATAATTATTAAATACATTTTGATATAAAATAGTATCTCCAAAAGCTTTTGGTTTGTAATTTGTAATTCTTTCTTATTTTCATTGTAAGTTTTGTATCCAGTTTTGTTATTTTTTTGTTTTTCTTCGTTACATTTATTTTCTAAAGTACATTGATTTCCCTCTTTTTTCGTAAATTTCAGATTATCTATAACGGTTAGTGGTTTAAAACTAAGCATAAGTTCGGCCGGAGATTTGTTTGTACTCAAACATGGGGTATCCCATCCTCGTCGCCAAATGTAACATATTTAAACACTCGCGGTCTTGATCAAACTGAACTTTTATTTTATTGAGTAACTATAAAGAACCTACATATGTAAGAAGAGAGAGTATTCTAACAGTCTTATTCTACATATATATAAACATACTTTTATACATAACACTAAGATACACGCAAAAAAAGACGCAAAGCGAACATGACTAAAATAAAAATAGTTTTCGTGCCTATTTAAGAAAGCCAGAATTCAGCGAAAAAAGTCAGAATTTTTTAGTGCGACTAATCTTAGAATCTTATGCCATAATCTTAAGTTATGATGTATTTTGTTTGATTCAAATGTCTTCTGTAGTTTTCTTTGTTTTGATCATAATCTAAATCGATACGTGACAATATGAACGTGACATTTTTTCCACCACACAAATTTTAAATTGAAAATCTCCCAAAAAACCAGGATTTCTCAGTGAATGTTGGATTACCTTATCTTGTTAAGTTGGCATGGCATCACCAAATTTTCCAAAGGATGTCATTTGTCTCTATCCATTTTACATGTGTACTAAATCTCATAAATTATTAATTTCTTTTTTAGGGGCGTAGCATCGCCTATTTTCCAAAGGAACATTATTTGACCTGGCGCTCTGTAAACATGTATCAAATCTCTTTCATGTGCGATAAATATTTTCGTAGACATGATGAAGTGGTTTTTGTGGGGGCATGATACCGCCATTTTATCCAGTACACATTATTTATCTTGGTGCTTTTTACATGTTTACCAAATTTCATCGTACATGGATAAACAGTTTCAGAGATATGATGATTTAATTTTTTGGCTCACGGTGGACCTTTTGGCTGAAATGCCGATATCAGGTTGTCTTGTCCAGCCCTCTACTACGGCTCCCGGAAATAATGCCAGAAAATTTTTTTAAAATAACGCCACAAGAAATAACGCCGTAGGAAATACTATACAGTGTAATGATTAGGTCTTAAAAATTATGTTATAAAGGAAGTTAGACTATCATGGGTTTTTATTACAGAAATCGGTCAATTGGTCATTAAAGATGAAAAAACCGCGGAGTGCTATTAAGTTAGAGGGTGGAAATAGAAGGGGAAAACACTCTTTAAAGTTCATTCAATATATCTAGCGAACGAAGCAAAATTTCGATATTTTTTTTAGAAAACTTTCTTGAAGAAAATTAAATTTGCCACCGAAATAGCTTATTCAAAAAATTAAAAAAAAATTTTTATGCGAAAAATTTTGAAACAAATATGAAAAAAAAAAACGAATTCTTGTGTTTTTTTACCCTTTTGTCTGTAACTTTTTTAGAGTCAGAGATAGATAAAGAAATTGCGCAATATAGCCCAGGAAAATAAGACGAAAAAACAGCTTCTGTGCGAAAAAATTCCCAGTGGAAATTTTTCACCGGAATTGTCTTTATTTATGCATGATACACAAACTTTGAAAAGTCCATTGCAAAGTCGTGTGCGCATAAAAAGTTATTCGGGCTCAAAGGTCGCTAAAATCAGTTTTTTGCAAATATCTCGCTAATGCTAACTTTTACAGAAAAATGTTGGTCTCCAATTTTGTAGCACAGGAAATTTCCTACAAAAATAAGTTAAAAGTATTTGCGTACGACTTCCAGTTTAGGAGATCACTCAATTTAAAAAGTTGTTAACAGTTATGATATGATATACTACCTATGAGTTCATATTAAAATATCTTACTTTTTAAATTGCAATAACTCTTCAATGAGAAGTTGTACAAACAAAATTAAAATGCCGTTTGAAAGATAATTTAATTTTCTATATACCGTACAAAATTTTTTTTTTTCGAACGGCTCATGACCTTAAAAATATTCTTGAATAACCGTTAAGGCTTCGAAATTACTGGTTTTTTAAGGATATCTGCGAATTGGTAAGTACTACGATAAAAAGTAAGGGGACCAATTTTGTGGAGAATTACAAGATCTACAAAAAATAAGCGACATGTGTAAACATAGAAGTAACCGTTTAGAAGATATTCCAAAAAAAACCCTTAAAATGCCAAAAAACCGGTTTCTATTGACCGATTTCTGTAATAAAAACCCGTGCACGTCTTATGCCCTAGACAGACGATAGCCTAAATCTAGATTATACGTAGATGTAATAATGTGAATCTTTTTATTGCATGATTTTAGGCATTTTTTAAGTACATATTTCATAGACATTGACTAAAAGAAAATTTCCTAATTCAGTGTCCATAAAATTCTAATTAGCTTTTCTGATGCTTAACTCACTATTAATCTTGTTTTTCATGTTTTAGAATTTTTTGGCCCCTGAATTGGGAAATTTTCTTTTTGTCAATGCCTATGAAATATGTCTTTGACAAATGCCTAAAATTATGCAATAAAAAGTTTCACATTATTGCGTCTTTATTCTAGATTAGAGCTATCGTCTGTCTGGGGCATTACTTTCTTTTAAAATGACCTAATCAATAGACTAATAACGCCAGAAATTTCTTTTTGAAATAACGATAGAAAAATCTACTTACAAAATTCTGGCGTTATTTTCATTTGGTTCTGGAAACAAAGCACAAAACTAACTAGGAACATCTTAAAATTTTGGATGTTTATGAAATATTTCAAAAAAGAGGAAGTAATGGAAAAAATACCAGTAATTTTCGATCATAAGATGATCTAAAGAAATTAATTTTGAATTTGAATATTTTTTTTAATCTCTTGCAAAGTTTTCTCGAACGTTTTTACGTCCTTTTTCAAATGCTTAAAAATGCCTGCAGCAAAAAATGTACAGTTGCCTCATTGTGATGTGATGGTACACAAGAAAAACTTCTTCTCGTACTGTTTATTTGCCATATACACCTCCATCTTGCATTTTCAAGTATTTATTGCCAACAACAACAACAACAACAACAAAAAACGACAAAAATAACCCAAAAACCAAAAACAAGGACCCCCCAACAAAATAAGCGGCATTGAATGGATGCAAATGAGCGAAATTCAAAATTCAGCGGGCCTTTTTTTTTTTGGTTGTTTTTTGTGCAAAATGTGAACGTGCAAAATCTTCCTAGCACAGCGCTCAGGCCCAAGACAACAAATAAAAATGAAGTCAGTAATGGGAGACAGAATTGCAGGAACGTTGCTTCATCAAAGGCGAATGCGACGCTACGCCACGACGATAGCAAGTGAGGAAAATGTCTGTCGCGGTTGTTTTTTTCGCTTTTTTAATTCATTCGTAAGGAATGGGGGAAAATAAAATTCCGGATTTTATTTTGAAGTTAAAAGTTTGTTGTGGTGCAGACCCTGTTGTGTCTCGACGACGGGTTGTTAGGCTTGAATTGCAAATTGCAAAAAGGACTCCACTGCTGCTACTACCATGGTTATTTTGAGAGTATGCATTCAATGGAGTCACATGGCTGAAGAAGATGAGAAGAAGAGATTTTAATTTTATAGCCACGAGGGTTAAAACCTTTATTCAGAAGGGGTCTTTTAGAAAATGCAAAATGTAAGTAAAAGAAAAAGAAAATAATGTATTGACCGGACATGGTAAACAAAAAAACAAGAATAAATTTAGCAATGATTCTGCAAGTGTTTGTATTTAGCAACGCAAGGAACATCCCTTAAGTGCAGGAAATCTCCTTTGTAAAGTTGTAAAGTTGGAAGTGGAGGTAAAGATATGTATGAGAAGAAATGGCGTTGAATGGTGTACATAAAGATTTGTTGCATTTCTAAATGCTAGTGAACTTTAATTAAAGTATTCGAACGAAGTTTAAATTGAAACAAATTTCGCCCAGAAATACCATATAATCCATAATAAATAAAAATAATATCACAAACAAAGGAAAAGAATCCTATAAAACGCATAAGAAAACTCTGAGAGTGTAGCCCATCAAATGCAAAATCAGATATTTTCATATTCTATTGTCTTTTAATTCTTTGAGTGAGCATGGAGTCAAAAGCAATCGCCTACATCAGTTGGGATATTCCTTGCGATAACTTTGATGTCACTCCAAGATTTTCCCAATTCTTGGATTCTCTCTCCATCGCCAATAACTAAAAGGAAAACTTTCTGCTTCCTTCCACTCCCAACAGATACCTTCGTATTATATTTCATTTTCGTGTAACTCTTTGTAAAAAAAAAAATAAACGAACTGACCGCAGTAGGATTCCAACCTAGGATCGTTCATGTGATGGATAGAAACTTTTTAATTTTAATTACAATTACAAAATTGTTAGACCTCTACACCACTGACCTACATGAAGAAAAGGTATAAAAGTTGTTTATTAAGCAAATGTCTGTCCAAACAGAATTTGATATTCGAATGTTTCCTACAGCCTTAAAAAAATCATTGTGTATTCAATTTCAATTCAATTAAACAAAAGTAAATTAAATAGAGAAAAGATACTAGAAAAGTGAAAAAAGATAAAAAATCACCCGCGCTGGGGATCGAACTCAGGTCCATAGCAAACTTTTGTAACGTGTGTGTTACATTTGTATATAACTTAAACACATTTTTGTTTTTATCCCCTACACCCAGGGTATATTCACTTTGTCCTTCCGTTTGTAACGCAGAGAAGGAGGCGTGGCAGATGTAGAAAAGTATATATATTCTTGACCAGCGTCACCTTCTGAGTGGATATAGCCATGTCCGTCTGTCTGGCTGGCTGGATGGCTGGCTGGCTGTGTGTGGAAATACACTTTTTGGGAAAACTGAGCAAGATAGTTCAATGAAATTTGGTGCACAGCCTTCAGTGTCAAAGTTAGCTCGGGAGATTGAAAATAAGCGAAATCGGTCAACGGACACGCCTACCGCTCATACAAAAAATATATTCAAAATGCAACTTTTTGAGTTTTTTTCTCGATAATGCAACCAAAACACACATAAATACTACGAATTGTAAGCGCAAGCTCTGAACAAAAACCAGGAGAATTCGGACAAGAGGGCGTGGCACCTACCATATAAGCAAAACTTTCAAAATACTGCTGTGTAGGGTATTTAATGTTTGGCCAGGCCAAAGGTAACACCCTTACTAGTTTTGTTTATAATTTGTTCTCTTTATCTTGTTCTCTTTTTTTAGATAATACTCAAATGTTGAAACAAACATACCTCTCTTAACAGAATTTGATACTTGATTGCTTACTGCCTTACAAAAGTAATTTTTTAGTTGCTTCTAAATTTCTATGGGAACAAGCGCTTTAAAAGTGCTTGGTTAAGAAGCGCTCGATCAACCGACCTAAAAATATACATAAGCATTTTACCAGGAATTAGTCAGACAGGTAAAAGGTTTTATAGGTTTTAGAAAGAGTATAAAGTCGCAATTTCCCACACTTGTACGAATTTTCCGAAATCCGTGTGATTTCAATAACTTTCCATTTACGAGGCTTCTTGATGAACGAAAAAGTAACCGTTCGAGTAATATTCTAAAAAAACCGCAAAAAGACGAAAAATTAAATTTTATCGAATATTTCCTAAGCGGTTACCTTTTCGTAATTACAAATCAATATTATTTGTAGAACCTGTAATTCGCCACATAAAAGATACCGATAATTTTTATCGTGTGACTTACCTTTTTCATAAAAAAGCTTCCAAAAGGAAAAGTAATTGAAACCGTAATCTGAACAGTCCTGATAATTTTCCAAAAATTTGTCAAAAAAAAAATTCTGAAAAAATTCACAGGCATTTTTTTTGGCAATTTTAAGCATTTCATATCTTGTACACTTTTTTCGTAAAATACCTTCCTTTTGAGTAAAAAATCGTTTTCCCATTTAATGCCATCTTTTTTTTTGCCTACGTTGAGCTTCCTCTATATCTCTCCTGTAAGAAAGAGGGGCTGAGTGCTTCAGGGGAACCGGGAGGGGATAAACCGTTTCAGGACTTCGCCCCTAGCCGAGGACGGTTGGAAATTGGAGCTGGTTGAGGAACTTTCTGCAACGCAATTCAGAGATTCTCAAGTATTAGAGTATTTTAAAAATTTACTCCCAGCAAAAAATTAGCTACAGTTCAATATAATGATTTTGTAACATTAATTGCATGAACCTGACAGATTTTAAAATTCGTAATTTTTTATTCAAAGGAACAAAAATTTGATCCGAATAATTAAAAATTAATGAGACAAAAATGAAACTTCAAAAAAACAATTCTAAAGAATGAACAAAAATTAATGGTTTTTACATCCTTTTCAAAAAAAAAAAGAAAGAGGAAACACGAAAGACAAAGAGACTACAAAATAAAATCCAGACATGCCAAATGAAATTAAAACAAAAAAAGGAAAGGACTAAAAGACTTGCTTACATAAACAAGGACACAACTCAACTGATACGTACGGGCAACAGAAAATGGCACCAAATGAAAGTGAAATGAAAGAATTGAATGGCTGATGATTATGGAATGAGGCAAAACAAATTATAGAAACCATTTTGAATAAAACAAAAAAGGAAAGCCAAAAGAACAAAAACAACAGGAATCCTTTTTTCTTTGTTGTTGTTGATGTTGTTGTTGTGTTACTTGACATGCCTGCTGCTGCACAATACAAAGTAGACTTACTTTTCCAGGAGACGACGACGATTTCAATAGCCAAAGGGTAACAAGGATACCCAAATGCAAAAAAACAAAAAACAACACTAAATAGCGTATGAAATTGTCTGCAAGCAGATTAATAATGAATGCAAGTTCCTGCCTCTGCCTGTCAACCTCACTCAATAGGGTTGCGCCACCCTAATTGCAAACGGCAGCCATGATTTTTAAGTTTTATGCAACATACTTGAAATGGTTCTTTTAGACACATACATACATATGCATACAAATGTAAATTGTATGTTCGCATACA
Organism: Calliopum simillimum; assembly: GCA_951812925.1. Taxonomy (NCBI): domain Eukaryota; kingdom Metazoa; phylum Arthropoda; class Insecta; order Diptera; family Lauxaniidae; genus Calliopum; species Calliopum simillimum. The sequence goes on from OX638368.1 coordinate 22,581,165, forward strand.
AACAAAGAAAAATTAAAACTCATGCAAATGATTTGAATAAGGACACACACACACACCCCATTACATTTATGCTGCGAAAATATTCTGGACATGCCAAGGAATAACCACATCCGACTGGCGCAGAATGAGTGGACTCAAACCCTCAGTACGGTGTTGTTGTTGCAACACCCATTGTTTTGGAAAGGCAACAACAAGTAGTAATGGAAAAATGGAACAAAGAAGAAAAAATACGTTACTTTCAACCCCGTTTTCTTGTTCGTTTGTGGAAGTTAAATTACGTACAATTTCAACTTTTGCCTTCGAATATTTTGATTTTCTAACGCAACTTCATCTAGAATTTTAAACAGTGCTTTGTAGATGAGTAACAGCCTTTGTATGCTTCTTGATACCTATTTACTTTGCATATCCTGTAATTTTTGTATTGTCTTATTTACTAGAGACCCCAATTTGTCTTAAGACACATTTGTTCTAAGTGCCTTCAAAAACTATTATGTCGTATAACAACTCCTATAAATGACCATTCCTTTTTAGTGATGAGCAAACGAAGACCGAGAGTCTTAAGTCTTGGTCTTGGTCTTGGTTTTGATATCGAGTCTTGGTCTAAAGATTGTTGATTATTCAAAATTTCCAAACCATATTTTTTGAAAGCAGTTGGGTTTTTATGATGCCAAATTTCGAATTGAGAGTTGATTTTATGCTTGAAAGGGGCGTTGCACATCTATTAACTATACATTGCAAAAAAATGAAAGCCATCTTGATCTTGATGATTATCGTGACCAAGACCATAGTAGTCTTGATCTTGGTCTTGAAATTATACCAACGTCTTGCAAAAATCATATTAACGATCTGTGTAATTGAGACATATCCTTACTCTTTATTCTCGTTTGGGGGGGTTTGAACCCCCAAAATACCTCCCTGGGCTAAGTCCTTGGCGCCTTAGTCTCGAAGACTACTTTCGCTCATCACTTATCCACTGGGAGCATTAACGAGCCATACCTACACTGAAAAAAGAGTATTTTTTTCATCACAGAAATATAATTGATTGAACATTTTAAAAAATATTTGTTATTGGGTGTACAACTTAAAAACCGGAATGTGACGGTGGATGTCCGTACTAACAAATACCGTGAAAGCTTGAACTTTATATATATGTCATTTTGAAGGTACATTTGACAGCTGTCAAAATTAATCAACAAAACAATTTTATCTTGTGTGCATCATTATTATTTTTCACGATGAATAACTTCGAAAATTCGAGAAAAAGACAGCATTTGCGGGGGGGTTCTAGTGGGTCATTTTTTTGCAAAGAAAACAGCTGCCGAAAGTCGTCGCATTCTTGTAGAAGTTTATGGGGACTATGCTCCAGCTGAATCAAGCTGTCGTGAGTGGTTTAAAAGTGGCTATTTTGATGTCGAAGACAAAGGACGTCCTGGTCAGGACCAGCTAGGTGTGATCCATTATGAGCTGTTGCCAGGTGGCCAAACCATTAATGCTCAATTTTATCGTCAACAATTGATCCAATTGAAGCAGAAAATCCAGGCAGAGCGGCCAACGTATGCGACCAGACATGAGTCAATCATTTTCCACCACGATAACGCTCGGCCACATATTGCTGCCCCAGTCAAAAATTATCTGGAAAACAACGGATGGGAAATTTTGCCTCACCCGCTTTACAGCCCAGACCTTGCACCATCAGACTACCATTTGTTCCGATCGATGCAGAATGCCCTATCAGGAATACGCTTCACTTAAGTTCAAGATATCGAAAATTGGCTCGATTCATTTTTGGCCGCCAAGCCGGCGCAATTTTTTTGGGATGGAATTCATAAATTGCCTGAAAGATGGGGAAATGTTGTAGCTTCCAATGGACAATACTTTGAATAAAATATATTTTAAAATTTTTTTTAATTTATAACAAAGATTACAATTTATGATGTTGCCAACAACTATACCGCCAGCTATTGCAAATATTTCCGCTTGAGAAATCAAATACATACAGATCCTTACCGACTCTGAGCGAATAATTGCGACAACTGATATTCATTTTTAAACCATCCGGAAACACTTCTAAATTAAAACCATAAAATCATTAGGAGTAACGAGCTGAGTAACAGGGTAAAAGTGCACTCGGTTACTCTGAATTGTTAGCATATTCACTACTTTTGCAGGTATATTTTCTTTTTGTTTATCAAAATAATTTTAACTGGAAACAAAACAACATTTCTATATGAATATTTTGCTCTCATTCTAATTTTTATTTTTGATGAACGAAAATTGTCTCTCAATTATAAACAAGTTCATACGTTTCTATAGAAATAGAAATAGTAAAAAAAAGCAAAAGTGTAAAAGGCACTTTAGACCATCTGAGAAGTCATATGCGTTTCTTTATATTTTTCTGTCTGTTTTTTTCCCTGACTGTCACATTTTTTGTTGTTTTTCATTTATGTTGTTGAAATTGTTTTAATTTATTATTTATCAAACAACATTAAAAAATTCGAAAACTCATATGACTTCTCTTTTCAAATAGATTCAAATCTAATGCCAAAAAAACTCATATGAGTTTTCTTCTGATAAATCATTTGTGTGATAAATTTACATTCACACTATCAGAGTTGCCATATTTGACAACTCATAAGAGTTTCTGTATGACTTCTCAGATAGTCTAAAGCTGCTTTAAGATTATTTTACACTAGAAAATAGCTTGACTAAAAGGGTAAAAGAGTAACAGAGTAACTTACGTATATTTTGTTGTTGGAGTTGTGCACTGTTACCCTGTTACTCCGTTACTCAGGACGTTACTCCAGATCGTGAATACCTCTATTATTGTTCAGGCATGATACCTAATTGTACTTTTTCTAAAATCTGTGAATACTTTCATGTAATCAGTCTAGATCATTTCCGCTTAAATAGTTATGTATTCATTACTTAGTTTATTGTAGCAATAGGTCTAAGGCGGCCAACCCTCCCGTCCTGCATTTCCTGCTTTTGTCCCGCAGTATTTTTTCATCCCGGAAAGTCCCGGAAATGTGTTACTATGTCCCGTATGTCTCGCGTTTGCTTATAGCTATTAGATATTTTTTTTTTTTTTTTTTTTTCAATCCAAAATTTTATAATCTCAAACCTTAATACGCTTAATCTTTGCGTGCACATTATCTCTTTTGAAATGGCCGGATGTACAGCAGACATAGCAATAGCTATTGGTGCATATACCTTCGGCGGCTGCGACTTTAAACGAAGATGGCTTGTTTCACGAAATAAGTAACGTTCCAAATTATGTGAACCACTACTTCTTAAAGAGATGGGAAGAGGTGAAGAACGATACAGAATTAAGATGTATCGATGTGTTCCAACATTTTAAAGACAACGTAGTCTCACTCAAAAATTTCTTATCCATTGTCCAGTACCTTCTTTGTTTTCCAGGAACAAATGAATGCACCAACTGAAAAAGTATTCTCTGAATGCCTTTTGAACTTCGAAAAAAACATCGCTGATTACGTATATTACGTGCAATTCTTGTTGTAAAATTTAGCATAGGCTTTTGCGAAAACGTTTATAACTTTCTTAACAAAAACCCAGATTTGTAAAAAATAAAAAAAAAATGTACCTCTTGCGAAATGTATGATTTCGGTCAATACCACCCCCCCCCCCCCCCAATCAACATCACAATAAATGTCCCGCATTGACTTTTGTAAAAGTTTGCCGCCTTAAGTTGGTCTGATTTAGTGCAACAGCTGTTTTGATATCTTTTAGCCTTACGCCTAAAGCGTCTAAATAGTTATATTTCCAAAATCCACATACCCAGTAACGTCGGCAACGGTTGACTTGAAAGTTGTTGCGGCCGTATGCCGCAGTGATAGTGCACAGTGCTTACACTCCAGTCGTCTAGTGTTCGATTCCAAGTTGGAACATGAAAATACACTTTTCATTAAAATTTCCATCTCCTTCCCTTATTTTTCTCTTATTAAAATCTGACAATGATGAAACATTTTGGTTACAAAAACTCAACATTTGCTCTTGAATGTCTTATCGATTTTGATACCTCCATATCTATTGAACAGCATAATGCTCCAGGATATTGATAGAGGAGGAGACCAGCAATAAAAATTTCACCTGGGGAGGTCTTAAATGTGGCCCTGAGAAGTCATAGCGTTAAAACTCATTTTTTGACTTGTTTTTTTAGGGTTACCCTAACGTTTTAGAGAAAACGTTTTTGACGGACACTTTAACTAATTGTATGAGATTTCCAAATGTGTATATGGTTTATAGGTTTTTAAAGGAATTCGCAAAATTCGGGACCTTTAAATTTGATAGTCATTTGATAGTCATTTTAGTATGAAGTGAACTGACAATGTACTAACACGATCACATTTTTTTCCAGTAATTAAATTACTTACTTTACTGAATTCTCATGAAAAAGTAATGGCACGAAAGTCAAATTTACGGTTTGAACTTTAAAAAGTGCAGAGATAAATAATAAAAAATAATGTATAGAAAAGTAAAAAGTTGTCACAGGAAAAAGTACCAATACCATTGTAAAAAATTTTATTGAAAAATATTTTAAATTTTTTATTTTTATTTTGACCCAGACAGACGACCGGTTTAATCTACATTATAGATGTAATAATGCGTATCTTTTTATTGCATGATTTTAGGCATTTTTAAAATACATATTTCATCGACATTGACTAAAAGAAAATTTCCCAATTCAGACGCAAAAAAATTCTAAAACATCAAAAACAAGATTAATAGTGAGTTAAGCATCAGATAAGCTAATTAGAATTTATTAGATCCTGAACTGGGAAATTTTCATTTAGTCAATGTCTATGAAATATGTATTTAAAAAAATGCCAAAAATTATGCAATAAAAAGATTCACATTATTACGCCTATAATCTAAATTTAAGCTGTCGTCTGTCTGCGGCATAACACAGAATCTGTCATAAGCAAAAGAAACTACCGGATACGACAAGGCTCTTCATACTACAGTAGAAAGTGGATGATAAAAGTATAGCCCATAACAGGTTTTACTCAGCTGTTTAGAAATCAAGAGGTTTTAAGTCTGTATTAAGCTATTGCGAGAATTATCGAGAGAGCTCAAATGGTGCCAGGATCAATGTTTAAATTTAATAATTCTCATCAAAACATAAGTATGTTTCTAGTTCGCCGTTATTTAATTTTTTAAGATTTCCACTTTTATTTTAATGGAGTGCCTGGGGCTTTTAACCTAGGATTTCTACAAGACCGAATGAATTTATATGGTTGGGATGGGATTTTGTTTTAAATGCCATACAAAAAAAGTTTACCCAAAATTTTTTTGTGCTTTTGATTTGTGTATTAACTATAAAAAGTTAGTACAACACTACATTGAAAATAATTGTAACAATTTGCAAACCATTTTTTCTAAACTTATTTGAAGTCGCTGAACACGAAAAACGCATTTTTTTTTTTTTTTTTTCCTTTTAACCGTTCCCGAGTTATTCGGCCATTTTTATTTTCGAGACTATAGCATCATATACATCAATATATTTGTATAACGCCAAACCCGATCGATTTTATTTTACCACGATTACAAAGAATGACTAATGGCGTTTCTAACCAATGATTATGCTCCGAATAAAATTAACTGAGTTATAGCACGAAAAACTTAGATTTTTTAAAAAAAAATTTAAATTTTTCATACCAACGTCAAATGAAAAACTTAGTTTTTCGCATATATTTATTTAAAAAAAATTTTTAACAATTTTGTTCAATGGCACATTTATTTCCAAACATTTTAAGCCAACTTTGAGCAAAATCGAATGAAATCTCGTGAAGATATTAAGGTTTTAGTGCAATGAAGGCATATCGATTTCTTTCAAAAATTTATATTCTTGATACAATTGCAACCCGGTCCGAAATGTTCTTCTACAAAAAATGATGAGAGGTTCTTTAAAATGTTAAATGAGTGTAGAATGGCCGATGTGGAAGCTGAAAAATTGGATCTGTTGACTTAGGCTGAACATTTTGAAAATGCTCAGGACAACTTCTCATCGTCATTATTGCACTAAATCCTTAATATCTTCACGAAATTGCATTCGATTTTGCTCAGCATAAGCTTAAAATGTTTGGAATTCAATGTGCCATTAAATAAAATTGCAAAAAAATTTATTTAAAAACAAAATGTACGAAAAACTAAGTGTTTCATTTGAGGTTGATATGAAAATTTTTAAAAAATTTTAAAAAAATCGAAGTTTTTCTTGATATAACTTATTCAATTCTGATCGGAGCATAATTATTAGTATACTCGTTAGAAGAGCCATTACTCACTCTTTGTAAGCGTTGTAAAATAAAATCGATCGGACTTGGCGTTATTCAAATATATAACCTCGAAAATATAAATGTCCAAATAACTCGGGAACGGCTAAAAGGAATAAAAAATAATTGGGTTTTTCGTGTTCAGCGACTCTAAATTAGTTTAGAAAAAATAATTTGCAAAATGTTCCATATATTTTGGATTTAGTGTTGTATTAACTTTTTATAGTTGTTGCTTAAATAAAGAAAAAATCAAATGCACAAAAAAATTTTTGGTAAACTTTTATGGTATAAAAAACAAAATCCCACCTCAACTATATAAATTCATTCACTCTAATAAAAATCCTAGGTCAAAAGTCTCAGGCACTCCACTAATCGCAAAACACATTTAAAATTACTATTTTTATCTCTGTAACGGGTACTTCGAGAGAAAAATTCTAGTAAATTTCTTCGTAATTGAAGTTGTTTCCAACACCGACTACGGTATTTTGTCCAAAAAGGCAAAACGAAGGCCTTTTCATAAAACTATGTTCATTTTCAAATCGCGATATCTCATAAACGGTAAGTCGCACTATGGTTTTTTTTGGACTAAAAAAAGCACACAAATATAATTCACTACAAGGACCCTTTTTTTTAAAAAAAATCAAATGCAAAATTAAAGGTTATGCATTGAGCTATATGAAAAGATGCCCGCTTTTTCTAGCATTTGATCCACAAATTAGGGACAGAGGTCGAAATCTCATAAATTTAAAAAAAAAAACGGTTTTTCTGTTTAAAAATGTTAGTCGCACTAAGCGCAGGAGTGATATATGAATAAATTTATATGCATTCAATGAAATCAAGCAAGAAAAAATTAATTCATTATAAAAATGGGCGGTGCCACGCCCCAAAAACAAATTCCTGATATCTCCGAAACTATTAGACGCAGACATAAAAGACTCGGTAAGTTTGTAATGGACACAGAGAGAAATAATATTTATTAGAAAAGTGGGCGGTGCCACGCTCCAAAAATATAAAACACACCATATCTTCGAAACTATTTGACCCATGTAAATGAAATTCGGTTTATATACAAAAGTCATCAAGACAAATAATGTCTGCTGAAAAAATATGTGGATCCACGCCCACAGGCAGAGCTACATGAATGAACTTGTTTCCTGTAGAACAGAGTTTCAATTAATAAGGATATGTTCATTGTTAGGTGTGGTAGCGCCCTTTTTTTCAGCAAATGTTATTTGACTTACTACTCTTTATATATGTACCGAAATTTATTGCTGTAGCTCAAATAGTTTCGGAGATATGATAAGTTTTATATTTGTAGGCCGTGGCACCGCCCATTTTTTTAGTGGATATTATTTCTCTCTGTACCTGTTACAAATATACCGAATCTTATCTATCTGCGTTTAATAGTTTCGGAGATATGACGAATATGACGAATTTGTTTATGGGGCGTGGCACCGCCCATTTTCACTTTGAGTTGATTTCATCTTAATATATTTGATTGAATGCACATAAATTTATTCATATATCACTCCTGCGCTTAGTGCGACTAACATTTTTAAACAGAAAAACCGTTTTTTTTTTTTAATTTATGAGATTTCGACCTCTGTCCCTAATTTGTGGATCAAATGCTAGAAAAAGTGGGCATCTTTTCAGATAGCTCAATGTATAACCTTTAATTTTGCATTTGATTTTTTTTAAAAAAAAGGGTCCTTGTAGTGAATTATTTTTGTGTGCACTTTTTAGTCCAAAAAAAAAAAACCATAGTGAGTCGGACGGAAAAAGTGTTGGTAAAGACATTCATAGAGAATAACATGTTCTGCAAAATCCAAGAAAAAATTTTTTCTACGACATATCGTTTCGGAATATTTCGCAAAAACAGTTTTTTTCTAAATTTTAAGTTTGTCAAAAGATATCTCCTAAACTTTAAGTCGTACAATTGTTGTAGAACAAACAATTTTCTATAAGCTGGTATTTTTGTTTTATTGCTGCGACGCTCCGTTCATGTATTATCACAATTTAAAAGAAAAAATCAGTTTAAAAAACTTCGAAAAACTTTCCAGGTAAATCTACCAAATGACCACACTACAAAAAAGATTACAACTTCTTAATAGGTAAACTTTTTTATTTATATTATAAGCTAAACATTCCACTTTTAATAATTAAATTTCATGCGGTCTTGTAGAAGTCCAACGTATACGGTGTTTTTAACTCCCTGGGAACTCTACTATTTGATTTAATAAATAAGAACTACTCGTACTAATGGAAATTAATTTGATTTTTTGAAAAAACAAAAAGTGAAAATTGCAATTTCCATAGTGCTACACACAACTTTGCTAAAAAACAATTAATAAATTGAGAAGTTTCTGTAAAGTTGGCAAAAATTTAAATTTAATTATATGAAATGCAAGCGCGCTAATAATAAAGTTTTGACAAACTTCGGGCTCACAGTAAGTGGCCACATCAACCGCAAAATATTCAAATTCAAACTGGATGATGCCCACCCGCAACAACAAAATTAGCTAAAAACTAATTTAACTAAAAACTAAAAATAATAATCAAATGGGGACGACGACGACAATTTAAACTAAAATTTAATGAAAATGCTGACTAAGCGAATATACCGACGAACAATTCCCCAAAGGCAGCAACACTGGCAGTGGTGGAGCCAAAGGCAGCGTTGGGCAACAAAAATACAAATGATGGAAAGGGTAGCCACTTTTTTTATTTTTTGGGAAAATAATATCTAAACTAATTTGCTTATGCGCGAATAATTCAATTTATTTATCTTGAAACTCCTTTTTTTTTTTAAAAATAAAACCATTTAAAAAAACAAAAATTTCGCTTAATTTAAATAAATGAACAACAACGGAAGTGATGCGTAAATTTTACGGAAATGGGCGTTTTGGGGGTTTCTTTTTTTTTCGTTTTCAATGTAAGGCCCAGTGGTCACATTTGGCTGCTGCTGCCGAAAAGTGTTTTAGTTGAGAAAATGATTAAAATTAATGAAACGCAGCAAAATAAAAGTGCAAATATTTTTATAAGGCAAATACATGATTATGTTTGTATATTAAAATTAAAATACCGCTATTATGAAAGCACATGTCTACGCACATATGTACATAAGTATATGGAGGATGTATGTACATGTTAGTGTAGCGAAAATAATCATAATTTTGAATAAAAATACAACAAAAGAATCAAAAAACAAAGCTGCAGTTTCACTCACGCACCTCCCAGACCACAGACGAGACTTTGGTACAAAAGGCTATGTACATATGTATGTGTATAAATGTATGTTTGTATGGTGCTTTCTAACTTCTGCTGTTTTTTTACTTCCATTCTGAACAAACATAAATATCAAGCGCCATCTAGTTGTGTACTAGGCAACCATAACTAAATGTGCTTGCGTATATCTCTTATGCTGCCGCGCACACAGTGTTGTGCGCAGTAAAGGGGTTTATGTTGGGGGCGTGTGAACCGCTCACAAAGCAAAGGCAAAATACAGACTTTCCTTTTCGAGTTAAACATTTTACACATCATATTGTGCTACTTTTCGAGCGAATTACACATTTTTCAAAATAAAATAAAACTTTTCTAAATCAAGTAAAACATTTTCCTTATAAAAATCTATGAATTAATACGCAAGACAAAAGCTTGTCCATCGTTTTTTAATATGTTAGAAATGGAATAAGACTTTAAATTATACACCATTAGAAAGGTATTTGTGTGAAGATGTGCACAAAGTTAAAATTATGCTAATATTTTGACTCCAAGCCAGGTAAAATAAAATACAAATTTTTCAATATTAACAACAACAAAATATACGATCACACAGAGCTGAAAAAAGGATAAAACACAAAGAGAAAGACAAAAAGCATAGCACTGACTTCATGTTTTTTGTTTTGTTTATATTTCGCTTGAATTATATAAGGGATGATAAATGAGCTTTTCTATTTTGTACCAAATAGCAAAAAAAGTACTAAAAGTGTACAAAAAGTACAAAACTATTTAATACATTTGTGATCGAGTTTTGACCACTTGGCGATTCTCGTAATAATAAATTTTTCAAAAATACTCTTTTATCGTTTAAAATAATTTTTTTTTTTTAAAGCAAAGTTTAATTTGATATCAATATAATGTGAAAAATCTTTGACTTGAAGTGGTAAACCCTTCGAATGTATTATAAAAAATCCGAATATAGTGATTTTAATTGATCCAATAGTCATAAATATTAAAAAAAAAAATGGTAGGGCTGTAACCTTTGGCCTGGCCAAACATTAAATATCTTACTCTGCAGTATTTTGAAAAGTTGGGAGGTACCACGACCAATGTCCGAATTTTCATAGCTTGGCTCAGATCTTGCACTTACAGTTTTTAGTGTCTGAGTGAAATTTGGTTGGATTATCTTAACAAAAGTTTTCAGAATAGCAGTTTGAAACTTTTGCTTATATGGGAGGTGCCAAGCTTTTTTGTCCGATTTTATCTAGTATTTTCTCATAGCTTGCGTTTACAGTTCTTAGTATCTCAAAAAACCTTTTCAGTATAGCATTTTGAAGTTTTTGCTTATATGGTAGGTGCCACGCCCTCTTGACCAAGTTTACCTAGTTTTTTGCTGAGAGCTTGCGCTTACCGCCCTTAGTATTAATGTGTATTTTGGTTGAATTGTCGTGAAAAATACTCCTTAAGTTGCATTTTGAATATATTTTTTGCATGGGCGGTAGGCGTGTCCATTGACCGATTTCGCTCAGTTTTAATAAGTTTAGCTAATTTTAACATCGTAGGCAGTGTATTAAATTTCATCGAATAAACTTGCTCCCAAAAGATTAATATTATTTCAACGGACAGACGGACAGTCGGACATAGCTATATCGACTCAAGAGGTGACACTGATCTAGAATATACATACTTTTCTATACCTGCCATGCCTCCTTCTCCGCGTTACAAACGGAAGGACAAAGTGATTGGATATGGGTGTAGGTATAAAAATACGCTTGCAACTCAGTACACTCGAAGGAAGTGAAACTTATACAGTAGACCCGCTTAATTGACTTCATGAAAAATGCAAACTTTTCGGTTCAATTAACCGGTGAATCAATTAAGCGGTGTATTAAAAAATGCAATAGGTACAGAAAAGGAACTTCAATTCACCTTAATATAAAATTAAGAAAATTAATGCAATATACAGGTATGTGCGTAGTAGACTTATAGCTGAGCATATAAATTTGGAAAAACTAGGTGTAATGGAAATGTATATGGAAATCGATAGCTTAGGATATGTTTACTACGAGTCCATCAGTCTGCCGTGCTGAATCGGATGCCTGAGCACTTGTTTCGCTAGGCTTTTTTAGTTCAATTATTCGGGGAAGTCAATTAAAAGGGGGTCAATTAAGCGGGGTCTACTGTAATTGAAAAGTGGACGTGGCACTTAACTGATTATGCCCACTTTAAGACTAGTGTATGGTAGTCACGTTCGGTGCATACCAACCAACTTTCATTAAATAGCTTGTATGCCTTGCGAAATATAACAAGCCAAATTTTCAATCGGTTAAAACTGGGCGTGGCACTTATTTGGTAGCGCCCACTTTAGTGTATGGTATTTACACATGTTCGGCACATATCTACAATATTTTATCATGATAGCTTCTACAGTTTGCGAGATATAATGGGATATGTCGTAAAAATGACTCGCGATCTTGAAATTGTGTACATAACACGGCCAAAGAAGTTTCATTTCAAAAAAATTTTCAACGTGTTTTTTATGCTTAATCCGAATCCGATGGAATTGTTATATCACGTAACGTTATAGTCCTTGAAATGGTAGTTGAATTGGTAGTTCTTTTTTCATTTCATTTTATTTTTTTTTTCATTCCAAAATATGTATCCTAACCAGACCTTGAAACTTATATATGAGCCGTTTATTTTGAAAGTGACCTAAGTCCATTTCTGGCCAAAAGTAATGTCATTCACATTATGTGCCGTAATAATCGGTTTTTTGCCCGATACTATTTTTTGAACATAACGCCATTAATTTCACACAATGTGGTAAACTTTTTTTAAAGACACAATTCAATTTTATTCGTTTAGAACAAGGGTGTCAGCGTTTTAAAATCACTGAGCCAAGCGCAGTCAGCGCAAAATTTTCTTTTTTTACAACAAATTCAAATTCAACAATTAGAAAAACAATTTTTTGTTGTTTTCTTGGTAGCTCGTTTATAACAACAACAACATTTCAATAATTTCTAAAAATTCTGAGAACTACAACACACACGAAAAATTATTTGTTGTTTTTTTCTATGCGAAGCAACAAAAACAATTTTTCATAAATGTTTAATTCCGCGAAATTTTGACAAGCTCAAAAAATAACAACAAAAATTATTTCTGTGATTGTTGTATTTCTGCGAAATTTGCATAACATTGAAATATTATTTTTGTTGTAGTTGAGCCAAAATTGGCTCACTTTTGTTCTACGCTGACACCCTTGGTTTAGAACAAAATGCCAGCTAATTCATATTATGACATTACTTTAGCTCCGAAATGGACTTAGGCCACTTTCAAAATAAACGGCTCGTATGTACTTTCATTCTAAAAGTTTTAAAATTTAAGTTTTTGAAAACTTTTTTTGCATTAAAGTTTATAAAAACTTCGATGATAAAAAGTTTTTAGAAGCTATTACTTGAAAAGATTTTTTTAATTTTTTATTTTAATAAATTTTTTTAAAAAAAGTTTTTAAAAGCTTTTATTTTTAAAAGTTTTTTATAAAAGTTTTCATAAAAACTTCTTACATAAAAGTTTTTTTTTTAATAAAACAAGTCAGAAAACTTCCTTGAAAAAAGTTCCAGTGACTGAAGTGTAAGAAACTGCATGCTTATCTTCAGAGCTGGAAGATAATATATGACCGATTTGGGCCCATTTTTAAAAAAAAAGAAAATTATTGAATCAATCGATGGGGAAAGGTCGAAAATAGATTTTGGATATAACCAGGGGTGTCTCCGACACCTCTAAGTGACCGTTTTGGGCCCTTTTTGAAAAAAAATTTTACTGTACCAACCGATGGGGATAGGTCGAAAATAGATTTAGGACATAAACAGATGAGTACCCGACGTTTCTAAGTGACCGATTTGGGACCATTTTTGAAAACAAAAATTTATTGCATCAATCGATGGGGAAAGGTTGAAAATAGATTTTGGACATGATCAGGGGTGTCTCCGACCTTAATGTTTCATCTCCATTGATAAGTAAGCGATTTCGTATGCTTCAGTCACCGGGCCTTTTTTCAAGGTATTTTTTTTTTCACAATGATGTGTTTGTTCAAAAAAAAACTTTTATGTGACAAGTTTTTAAGAAAAACTTTTGTGAAAAACTTACATCCTTAAAAGTTTTTAAATTTTTTTTAAAAGCTTTTATAAAAAACCCTTTAAGGATAAAAGTTTTTAAAAACTTATTTTTTACAATTTTTTATTTAAAAGTTTTTTAAAAAAAATAGTTTTCGTCGGACCTATTTTTTGAAATGTTGCCCCCATCCATTTTCATATAAAGAATAACAAGCAGAAAACATCAAAACTCCCATAAAGATGGCCCATACATAAGCAATTCTGAACTCGGATCGGGTTCAGCGTCAAAATAAACTAAATTTTTTGTATTATGTTTTAAATATGTTATCAAAATATATGGTTTCAGTGTATAAGCTATAAGTTGACAACCCCTCGAGGGCTTTAAAAATTATTTTTTTCGAAAAGACCGTTTATTCCAAAAAAAACATACGTTTTGTAGCTTGTTGAAATACCTTTCATATACCACCAATATTTTTCAAATTAGTCCAGGAGTTCCCAACTTATAGCCGTTCTTATAAAGGATTTTCTTAGACTTTCCTTGACGAATGGTTAAAGGAATATCTCAAAACTCTTTCCAGGCTAAGAATCCCTTGACGACGCCACTGTTTAACCCACAACAATACCACACACAGTCAACACCAGCGCCAATTCCGCACGCAAACATACACATAGACTCAAACACACACACACATAAACGCAAACATCACAGGACATGAAATAGCAAATGTTAAAAATTTTTCCCAACTAAAAGCATTCATAGAAAAACAACAACGAACCAACCGAGTAGAAAATAAATGGAAAAAAAAATCAAACGACCATTTTTATGAAAATGAAAAATAAAATGGGAAAAACTCTGGCAACATACACGCACACACATACAAATCTATAGCCAAGGGCGACTTTTTATTTTGTTTTCTAGGTTAGCATTTTTTCGCAACAACCAATCGGAATGCAGCAAGTAGGTGGAGCTACAAAAAAAAGTGGAAAAGAAAAAAATCCGCAACTCACAGAAAAATCAAAAGGATAAAAAAGGATGCAACCGAAACACAAAAAAAAAATCGCACTCGCACATTGCAATTTTTCCTCTTTTTTCGACGTTTTTCTACACACACATGGAAAAGAAGAAAATGGAAAAAAAACGCAAGAGAAAGAAAGAATAAACACAAAAAAGTAAATAAAACTCACAACAACAAAAAATAATAACGTGTATTAGTGCGTGCCAACGTAGCGCCAGAGCACAACTTCATAAAACAGTCAAGGATGAAGGCAGCGGGAGTGAGAGTTGAATGTTGAAAACTTTCCCTCCCCCCGCTCCACTTTTTTTCGTTTGTTTATTTTTCCCAACTTTCCGCAGCAGGAGTTTCGCTTTTTACAAAAAAACTTTTTTTGTTTTCTTTCTCCCCAAACATCCTTTTTGTTTTTCCTTTTTTTTCACTCCATTTTAGGCCTTTTGTTGTAGTTGTTATATCCCGGCAGTAGGTGAATTTTGTATGTGTGTGTGTCTTTCAGTTTTTAGTGATAGAGTCGGGTGTAGTATGGGTGCTGAGAAAAATTGTCTGTTGCAGACACGTTTTCCCAATAATACACAACAGAAAAAAGGCACCCAAAATACCTTTTTGAATATATGTAATGTTCTTCGCAACCATCATCAAACTCACTGCTGAAGAATGGGGCTTCATCATCATCATCATCACCATGCTCACTATTCGTCCACACCATAATCATCATCAATATCACCTTTAGGCAAATTGTACTCGGTTCGTTTAGAGTCTTTTGTATTTCTGTAGTGGCGCTCGTAATTTTTCTTCTTTAGACAAAATCTGAAAATCACTTGATATCTTCTTTTATATACATATACGAATACATATGTATGTCTGTCAAATCACTGTTAACCAATAAAGCTGTCTAATAATGCACAGAGAAAATAATCTGATTTAATGTTTAGTAATATTTAACATGCCACATATTTGACTTCATAATTTTATTGAGTCAATCACATATTTGTTTCGCTAAATGCTGCAGGATATCTTACAAAGAATATATAAATAAGAAAACATAATTCCTGTTCTAAACAAGCAGGAACAGACTTAGAGCCTTGGTATGAAAACTAAGTGGGTACCGCGAACAACTTAAATACCAGAATAAGTGTAAGTTCTCCAAAAATGTTTTTTGAGAAGACTATAGAGTCGTTTCTTTCAATCAGAAGTTTTTCTAACCTAAGCGCCTCTCAGAGCATAAATCAGAAGAACTTTTCTAGAGTCCTGAAACTACCTTAGAACTTAATAGGTTGAATACAATAGAACTCTTAAGAGAGCTAAGAATTAATGGACTTAGCGATTGTGCGATCGTTAATCATCTTTTAGGGTATGCAGACGACAGCACTAATGCGCATCAGCAGTCTTAATCCAAATTTACTTGTGCATAATCCTCATCTCAATACGCAATGACTACAAAAGTAATGCATGAAATTAAAGTGGATTAGTATAGAAATGAGCTATTTCAATATGGTCACAAATTTAAAAAAAAAAAAACAAAAATCCGATTGTCAATTTATTAAATTTATTAATGTCACTTTATTGAAAAAATATAAGTTAATTGGAACCAAAACAAAAAAAGTGAGCAAAAATGAGTTTTAGTTTTTCCATTTTAGGGTGGGGAAAAAAATAAAGCGTATAAAAAAACAACTAAGCACACAAACCAGCTCTTTACTTAATGCAAAAGCTCTCGGAATCTGTCGTCTGTCAGGGTAAAATTTTCAATTGCATTAGTACGTTTATAATCCAGATTAAGGCTGTCGTCGGTCTAAGCTATTAATGCATTTGTTAATAGTTACTTTATCGTTTTTTGGTTTAAACAAGTGTTAACTTTTCACAAACATTCACTTCTTATTTATTACTAAATACGAAATTGATATTTCTATCTAAATTTTGTATGGAAGCCTCCCAAAGGGTGAAAAAAAAGAGAACAGTTTGTTCGAAAAAAATATTAAGGAGGAAAAATTAATGGGGGTCTGTGAACATTTTTTTCGCTTCCCGACCATGAGGAATTTTTTCGATGTTTTATCAAAATTTTGTATGGGAGCCCCCTTAAGGAGTGAAAAAATGAGGTGACAGGTTAGAAAAAAGTGTTGAAGTAAAAAACTTAATGGGGACGGTGAATTTTTTTTTTATTTTTATCCAAATTTTGTATGGGAGCCCCCTTAAGGAGTGGAAAAATGGGGTTGTAAGGTTGAAAGAAATATCGGAGAGGAAAAGTCAATGAAGGTTGGTGAACATTTTTTCCCTCTCCCGGCAATGAGGAATTTTTTTTATATTTTTCTCAAAATTTTGTATGGGAGGCAAATATGTTAAGAAAAATGTTAAGCATATGCCCTTGATGTATATTGCATATTGGAGTTTTTCACCAGGTTTTCTAGATAATGTCAACTGTCTCAGCAATACTTTACCAAATCAAATTTTTCTTATTCCCGCGATCATTTTCATGATGATTCTCAACATTTAACGTTCAGTTTTCTGTTTATGGTTTTCTTAGCATTTAACTTCTTCATTTCCATTTTTTTGATATATCTATAGATAAAATCTTGAGATCATCTTTGGAGAGAGTGCAAGGTTAATAAATTTTTAGAATTCATTGGAAACCATCAATATGTGTTACCTTACCATGTCTCAAATCTATACAGAAGAATTGGTTTGCATTCGATTCGATTCGTCCAATTCAAAAAACAAATGGATAGATGTTTTGCGTTACGCGTTTCGGATCCCAACATATGTCAACCTCTTCAGACAGTTTTGGTTATATCCAGAATAATTTTCAAGCAGACTTTATTCAGCCTTTATCATAGACTTGTTAAGAATCACAACAAAGTGAAAATACAGAAACGTAAAAGTTTTAATTTTTGTTTTTGGTAATTTGTTCTTTTTTTTTTTCTGCAATCTTGACTAATACCCTATTCTCACTTGCCTAGTTAACCAGATGAATGCTGTTTAAGCACTAACTAGGATAGTTTTCCATATATAAAGCTTTTCGATTTGTATGCTAGTTTTTAAATAATTAGATCATTTAACCCAAAAAATCGGCAGGTGGCATCTCTAAATTCAAAAATTCCCAGGGAAATTAGGAAATTTCCTTTTCTTTTGACAAATGTAAAATGTAAACAAATAAAATATTTTTAATAAAATGCAAATTAAAGCTAAAATCAAAAATGTGTTCGTCTCAATTGTTTTAAAAAAAATTTAAATACCGAAATATATAAAAATATATTTGAAAAAAGTGAAAATAGTGTCGTAAACGCCTAAAAAGTGTCATTGAAATGATAGATGACTCATCCAGGTAAAAGGTGTGAACGTGGTTCTGTTACTATCAAGATTTTCTGATTTTAGGCTGGTTAACCAGGCAAGTGAGAATAGGGTATAACACAGATGCTAGAAGATTTGATTAAGAAATTTCTCAGTTATATCTGGCAAGGTGCCAAAGTGAAACTTGTTTGAAAAACGTATATTTTATTGCGGATAATAGTAGATATGACCTTTGGCAATAACTTTTATTATATCAAAAAAAATAAATAAATTTTCAACTGCCAGTATTATTTTTGATATATGCCCTCTATCCAACAAGAGACAAAAAATTGTGTTTTACATAAATTTTTAATTTAAATGGCTATAACATTTTTTCAGTAACCCTGATGTAGAAAACTTCCGTAACATGTTTATTAGTAAATATTATTCAAGCATGTTCTCAGTTCCAATTTTGATCGGAATCAGAATGGAATCAATCTTAAGGTGCCCTGCATTTCGATATTGAACACCACATTGGAATGACTTTTCAGTAAATCGGATTGAAACCAGAAGCCAATTTTATTTATTGCAATAAAATTCCGATTCCATTTTGTTTTTCGAAACGCAGAGTACCTTAAGAGTGATTCCATTTTGACTCCGATCAAAATCGGAATTGAGAACTTTTAAAGGTAATTCTATGATAAACTTTCAATATACTTGATTTTTAATTTAAAGCATTACCTATCAGCGTGTGAGAATTTGCTCCGAAAAGACCAACAAATTTTTTAATTTTTATTTTTTTTTTTGTAAGGAAGATTTAGTTTTTTGCTAATATTTTCCGTAGTATGTAGTATATAATTAATTACTTCGAATGCGTTTTCAAAATGGGTGATGTTTTCTAAATCGACTTGGCGTAAGAGCGTGCACAACAGTCTGGAAAATTTAGGTTTTTAAGTTTTTGCGGTTTTCGAGCTATAAATACCCGATATCTGAACGATAGGAAAATATTTTTTTTTGCCATATATTTTATAAAGACTCATATTACTCACGTCGGATACCATCCACAAAGTTTGTCTAAAAAAAAAGACTTTGTTAGAAAAAAAACCTCTGAAAGAGAGGAACTTCTTTAAAATAGTTTCATATGTATATATCCCTTAAACCCCTAAATGATCTAGGAAAAAATATGCACAATTATGACTGAAAAATTGGACTTTCAAATAAGCATAGTCTTAAAGTCATATGCCAATCTTGAAAAAATTACACCTTTCTAGTTGTATCATGTTGATTTGATAGAGATAGCGAATGAAATAAATCAATTTGTTTGTGAACCCAATTTGTCTGAGTTAACAAAGTTAGTATACACATTTCCAGTTAATCCTGTATTTATAACAACATGTATTTAGGTGAACATGTACTTCAATGGGTTATAACTCGGAAAGTAAGAGTCCAATTGGAAAAAAGGAAGGTATCCATATAGCTAAAAGGAACATTATGGCTAACCGATAAAAAAAAAAAAAAATAATTGAATAACCCTATTCCTGAAACTGAGCTACATATGAGCCCGAAAACAGCAGTTTTTGCAACTTCAACCAAGAATATTTCGAAATACTGCAAGTAATTTCAACCTCGGACTCAGCGCCAAAAAATGCGTGATTTTCAAACATTAGGTAAGTATACGTGAATAGAACGAGAACACAATTTTTGTTGGTATGGTATAGTGCAGCGTAAAATGGTGGATATTACATAATTGTTGGATTTAGAAAGAAATGAGTTGGTATATATAACAATTAAAATATAATGAGCTAATTCTTCCTTTTTCAACAAACAGAATAAAATTCAACAAAATATTTCATTAGACAGAACAAATTTTAATATTGTACATTGATAAAATTGCCAAACCAACGCGCATCATATGCTTATGCTCCCACACTAAGCCCATGCTACAGCAAAAACAATCCCCCCATTTACTATGAAGTACAACTGAAAATAAATATTAAAGTACTTTTTCACCATTGAAAGATTTTCCCGGCTTTATATTGCAACCAAGTTGGAGACTGAAAAGCAAAAAACGTTCAGTCAACAGCTCAGCCTACACTTATGTACCCTGCCTTAGCTTGTGAGGGTTGTGTCTGCCGTAAATTCGTCGCAGCATGCTTAAAAATCTCTTATTTTAAAATATAAATACGAATCCTTTATTTTTTAAATATCTAAAGGAATGAGTTAACGTCAATACAGTGTATTTTTTGGTGCGTGATATACCCTACAGCTTAAGTTGATATCATCAATCAATTACATTGAGTTGATGAGGCAAATTGTAGGGAAAGGTGTGTTTAGTTTAGACTGGCTATCTAGTAAGCAAAAACTTACTCATACACTATAACCAAGGGTCTTAAAAGAGAGATCTCTGAGACTCTCAGATCAAACTAAATTTTTTGCTGAATAAGATTATATTATAAATCCTTGTATTCCTAAGTAACCAAGGTTGTGGAAAAAGTTACCGCCAAAACATATATATTTGCTCTGATAATTATAAGTAATATGCTTAACGCTTTCGTCTCCTCACCAAAGCAAAAGCTTTTGCAATAATCATTATAGAAAGCAACCAAAAAGACGAAGTAGTTTAAGCTCTAATATGCCAGTTGAAATTCTAGTCCTTTCCTTAAAATAAATCGGGATAATGTAAGGTTTAAATGGAAGACATTAGTCATCTCAGCTTTTATAATAGGATTTTATTGCTGAAATTGCAGTTGATGATACCTCGAATTTTTGACATTATGCCGTAGTTTTTCCACCGATTTTTAGCATCGAAAAATACATCGAAAATAATAATTTCTAAATTGAAGTATGATAATTTTATATTGAACTAATTAAACAGTCATTTTTGCAATTTTTCAACAACAGACGAAAGCAAGTGTTAACATGGAAATTGATTACATATGTTTCGGCTACTTCCACATACATATTTATGTGTGTATTTTTATATATAAACATGTATATAGCCTCATCAGATCAGTTTTAGTTAAATCTTGCCAGTAACCGTACTCGAACCCGTGACTCCGGTTTTCTAATGAAAGAGAACGCGGTGCTTAAGCGATTGTGCTATAGGTCACGAGTAAACTCTATGAGCAGGATCGCCATTATGAATTAATCATAAGGCTCACTAGCGCCGTCTGTTGTGAAAAATTGCCAAATTGTTAGTTGGTAACACACTCTGGTTTTGGGACATGCTACGCTAGCTACAATTAATAATAATTTCTGTTTCTTTTTGTCAAGGTCTGCGCATTCAAATAAAAATTTAAAATTCCAATATTTTTGGATTTTTCGAAAGAAGGAGTTTCGACTTCCTTTTTCATAATTTCGAACTTCGAATATAACAACTGCACCGAAAAAATTTTACTAAAAAGACATCAAGTTTGACCCAGTCTTCCCATGGCCCGTGACCTCGTATATTTGTGTATGCATTGGCATCACATACAGCCAACGAAATTATTAAAGTCACTCAGAATCATTTTACTCAAGAAATCTTGAAGTGGAAATCTTTCGTGGTCTTGTATTAGTCACCATGAAGCTATCCAGGATAGTGAGTCATATATATCGAGGCAAATCGTACTCAATGCCAAACACAATATCTTTAATTACACAATCATCTTGACTTGGAACTAACTGAAGTAATAACACCACTGATGTAGCTTTAAATGGTGTAGTTTAATTTGCAGTACCTCCACCACCCGAATATTGCTATCATTTCCACCGGATCACCTGAAGAGTTCCTTTTCGTCCCGATTCGCATGATTAGAGAAGTCTACGTATACAGTTTTTCTGTTAGTAAGACTGTCCGTTCTTTGGTAGCCGGTGATCGAGGAATTACCAAAAATTCAGAAATTTTAACCGCCATCTTCTTCTCAGCAATTTTTTATTTTTCGAAGTATGATCTTAAGATCATACAAATCGTCAGGTCAAATAGGAGTGAAATCCCATGAGTCAAAGATCAAGTTAAGTTCCGAACCATAAGTTTAATCCAAAACAAAGTCATAAGCCAACATTAAAGTCGAAACCAAATTCAAAAACCAAGTCGAAAATATAGAGCAATGTCAAAGCAAAACTCAAATCTAACTAGTAAGGGTGCAACATTTGGCCTGGCCAAACATTAAATACCCTACACTGCAGTATTTTGAAAATTTTGCTTATATGAGAGGTTTCACGCCCTCTCGTACAAGTTCACCCAGCTTATGCTCAGAGCTTGCATTTATAGTTCTAAGTGTCTGAGTGAAATTTAGTTGGATTATCTCAAAAAACGTTATCAGAATACCCTACACTGCAGTATTTTGAAAATTTTGCTTATATGAGAGGTGCCACGCCCTCTTGTCCGAGTTCACCCAGTTTTTGCTCAGAGCGTGCATTTATAGTTTTAAGTGTCTGAGTGAAATTCAGTTCAATTACCTCAAAAACCGATTTCAGTATAGCGTTTATATGGGGGGTGCCACGCCCTCTTGTCTGAACTCACCCAGTTTTTTGTCAGAGCCTGAATTTGAAGTTTGGTTGGATTTTCTCAGAAAACGCTTTCAATATAGCATTTTAAAGCTTTTGCTTATGCCACGCTCTCTAGCCTGAAATCGCCTAGTTTTTGTTCGGAACTTGTATTTACTAGTTATGTGTATTTTGCTTGCGTTATCGCAAATAATGCTCCTAATTTACGTTTTGAACTTTTTATTTGTATGGGTGGTAGGCGTGTTCGTTGATCGATTTTGCCCATTTTCAATCCCCCGAACTAACTTTGGCGACGAAGGCAATGTACCAAATTTCATTGAATTATCTTGCTCAGTTTTCCCAAAAAATGTGTTTTCACGCACAGACACGCAGCGTGCCAGCCAGACAGACAGACGAACATGGCTATATCGACTCAGAAAGTGACGCTGATTAAGGATATATATAACTTTTCATACTTGCCACGCCTTCTTCTCTGCGATACGAACGGAAAGACAAAATGAATATACCCTAGGTGTAGGATATAAAAACAGATCAAATGTCAAGTCAAAACTGAAAGGCAAATAAAAAGACAATTCAATAGTGAAGTCATGAAACTATCAAACCAAAAGTCAAATTAAAACTCAAGTCAATATTCATGCCAAAAGTCAAGCCAAAATCATATCAAAGTTAAGGCAAAATACAAGTCAATTTTGGAGTCATTCCTAATTAAACTTAAGTCACGTTAAGAATCAAATCAAGGCACGACAGATTAAAAGTCATGTCAAACTGAAAATCAAACTAAAAATCTAGTAAAAAATAAAGTCAACAGTCAAAATTCATAACAAAGTTAAATCAAAACTCAGATCAATATTAAAGTCAAGTCAAATCAAAAGTGAAGTTCACTAATACAAAACAGATCAAAAGTCAAGTCAAAATTGAAAGTCAAAATAATCTATTAGTCAATATTCATGTCAAAAATAGTGAAAAGTCAAGTCGAAATTTATACCAAAGTTAAATCAAAACTTGAATGAATAAAAAAGCCATGTCAAATCAAATCAAGTCATTACCGGTCATATCATAAGCCCGTCATAACGTTGCATGCCACCTCATTACCAACACTGCAGACTGTAGCGCGCATTCCTAAAAACAGATCTCTCATTGTGTTTCTTTACATCTGATGCCAAAAAAAGTAAAATGGCGTCAGCCGCCTTTTTACATCACTTGGCAGCGTGACTAACGAAAACAGTTGAAAGGCGTTATGCGCTGGTGTTCGTGTAGGTGGGTGGGTACGGGTGGATCATGCAATGGAAATGGAATATATGTATGATGGGGGACGAGGGTTCAACGTCAAGAAAAATGCGAAAAATAAAATTTTTACACAGAAGGAGTGTAAAAAAAACCAACAGCAGTGGAGAATACAAAAAAACAAAAACAAAAAATGTAAAAACAAATGAATCGAAAGCATGGAAAATGCCGAGAAAAGCTCATGATTTATGGTTTAAATTCGTTTGTTTTGTTGGCTCTGTTCGGTGGATCAGTGTTTGTATGCATGTGTATGTGTGTGCGTGTGTGCTACTATGCTTGTTGTTGTCATGGCATAACGAAGGGATGCTGCTGCTGTTTCTGGCGTTATGTAGCGTGCGTTAATATGTCTGACCGTCTGTCGGGACCAACGTTTTGGGATTCGTTGTATGGTAATGTTAATATGCACATATGTGTATGTGTGTGTGTACGTGTATGTGTGCTACTCGTTTTTCATGCATGTCGCTCTTTAACTTGCAATTAGTGTGATATTGATGAAAGATATAAAATACTAAAAAAATTAATTTCGTCTTGATGAAATTTAAAGAGTTCATCATTTTTTTTTGTATGAAAATTGCTGTCCAAATTGAGGAAGTGCTCCGTAGGAGACAATAAACTAAACTAACTTAAAAAAGGAAATATGAAGTGTAACCAAAGTAAACTTAGCCCAAAGTCGACTTAATGTAGATACTGAAACAACTGTAGAGGAAAAATCGCCCTTAATAATTGTGATTGTAAATGCTCTCTCTCGAGCGGAAATTTCTCGTTAAATTCATGATAAGGCCCACTGTGAAAATTTCATCAAAATCTAGTCTAGTGATTTTCGAGCCCAAACATATATACATAAGAAGGTACATAAGCAAAAATCATTTCTTCTGTAATAGACCATATCGTCGGGTTAAAACTACAACTAGACATCTACATTTTTTGATGTTTTAAATTAAGTATACACAAACATGACGAAAAAAAAGTTGTATGTTCCTATATAGTTGGTTTTTTGAAATGTAGTCCCCATCCGATTTTATGCGATAAACAAAAAGTTGAAAACTTCAAAATTTCATCCAAAAATTTGATTTCAAAAAACTTAAAAAGCGTTTTTCTCAAAACATAAAAAATGTAGATGTCTAGTTGTAGTTTTAACCCGACGACATGTCCATTTAATTTTGAATAGAGTTAGACTTTAAATTACAAGTGTCAGTAAGAATCATTCGGGATCGATCTTCTACAGTAAATTTATTAAAAATTCTGAAAATAGTTTCCAAAAATTAACAAGAAAATTGAAGACTTCGTTACGCAGTATTTTTTGAAATAATAAAAAGTGTTTAAGGACGATTCTGCAAAAAAGTAACCATGACTAGAAAAAAAGGCAAAACAAAAATATCTTTATCAGAGGTCATAAACAGTTAAAATAGAATAAAGTTGTCGTAATAAACGTAATAAAAATACTCTGCTCCCGAAAATAAGGCCAGCAAATTTGTTGGGAATAATGCCATAGAAAATAACGCTATAAATACATATTGTTTTGGAAGCAAACCCAAAAACTTACCAGGAAATAACACCAGAAAAATTTTGGCAAATGAAAATAACGCCAGAATTTCTTATGTAGATTTTTCTGACGTTATTTCGAAAAAAATTTTCTGGCGTAATTTCCGGGAGCCGTGTGTTCACTTTGTCTCTCTGTTTGTAACGCTGAGGTATGATAAAGTATGTGGCATTATATATGTAACCGGATAGCATTTGGCTTGTGCATATCCGATTTTTTTGATTAAGATTTGTACATACGTAGGCTGCTAGATATATTTCTGGCCTAGGCAACACTAAGTGTTGCTAGGTGCAATCTGACATTGCCATTGGAAAGTTTGACATTTTTTAGCATAAACGTGCTCAGAACGTTTTAACGTACGACCATCATTTGTGTTGTTTACAGTGACTTGAAAAAATCAAATTGGCAAAAAAATGGAATTAACTCGTAAACATTTTCGTGCGATCATTTTTCACAACTTTCGACGTGGATTATCACGACAAGAGTGCATCAATGGACTTAAATCTTTCTATGGCAATGAAGCACCATTTTATGATACTGTGAAAAACTGGCTTAATGAATTCAATCGTGGCCGACGCTTGCTCAAAGACGAATTCCGTGAAGGTCGTCCAAAAACGGCCGTTGTGCCTGAGAACATTGATGCCGTGCGTGAACTGATAATGCAAGATCATCATGTGACACACCGTGAGATAGAAGCATCTTTGGGCATTAGTTCCACTCCAATACATTCGATATTGCATGAACACCTGGCCGTAAAAATGGTTTTTTCTCGTTGGATCACGCACAATTTGACAATCGCTCAAAAAAAGGCTCGTGTCGATTGGTGCAAAGAAATGTTGAAAAAATACGATCGCGGTGCTTCAAAAGACGTTTATAAGATCGTCACAGGTGACGAATCATGGATCTATGCGTATGAGTCCGAAACAAAACAGCAGTCGACCGTGTGGGTCTTCGAAGACGAGCCAAATCCAACGAAAGTTGTTCATGGGGAAAAGCACTTCGAAGCAAATGGCCGCCTGTTTCTTCGGCAAAACTGGTCATGTGGCGACTGTTTCGCTTGAGCAACGTAGGACGGTCAATTCTGAGTAGTACATCATAATTTGTTTGCCTGAAGTCTTCGGAGAAATTCGAAAAACGAGCAAGAGAAGACGAATCATTTTTCACCATGACAATGTGATTTCTCACACATCGGCTCAAACCAACGCCTTTTTGACCGGCCAAAACGTCGAATTGATGGGTCATCCGCCGTACAGCCCTGACTTGGCACCCAATGACTTCTTTCTATTCCCGAACATCAAGAAAAAAATGCGTGGTCAATGATTTTCGTCGCCAGAAGATGCTGCTGAAGCGTTCAAAAACCATGTTTTGGAGGTGTCTCAATCGGAGTGGGAAAAGTGCTTTGAGCGCATGCAAAAGTATATAAATCTTGCTGGAGAATACTTTGAAACACAATAAAACCATTTTTGATGCTAAATATTCGCATTTTCATTATTAGGCCAGAAATATATCTAGCAGCCCTCGTAAAAGTTTTTTTTCAAAATTTTTTCTAAAAAATTTTCAAAACTTCTTTCAGAAATAAAACATAAAAAAAAGAAAATTACATGATTTGACAGACTATTGGTGGGGTTAAGAGCATTTCACAAAATTAATTAATGTGGTTTTTGTAGCTTTTTCGTTGAAAAAAAATTTTAAAAATCATGGATGCTAGTCAACTAGTACAATAAAAAACTAGTAAGGGTGTTACCTTTGGCCTGGCCAAACATTAAATACCCTACACTGTAGTATTTTGAAAATTTTGCTTATATAGGAGGTGCCACGCCCTCTTGTCCGATTTTATCCAGTTCTTGCTTAACGCTTACATTTATAAATCTTAGTGTCTGAGTAAAATTTAGTTCGATTATATCAAAAAACGCTTTCAGTATAGCGTTTTGAAGCTTTTACTTCTATGAGAGTTGCCACGCCCTCTTGTTCGAATTCGCCCAGTTTTTTCTCAGAGCTTGCGCTTACAATTCTTAGTATTTATGTGCATTTTGGTTGCATTGTCGTGAAAAACACTAATAAAGTTGCATTTTGAATATATTTTTTGTATGGGCGGTAGGCGTGTCCGTTGACCGGTTTCGCCCATTTTCAATCCCCCGAGCTAACTTTGACGACGGAGGCTATACACAAAATTTCATTGAATTTCCTTGCTTAGTTTTCTCAAAAAATGTATTTCCACACACAGCCAGCCAGCCAGACAGACGGACGGACGGGCATGGCTATATCGACTCAGGAGGTGACGCTGATCAAGAATATATATAGTTTTCTATATCTGTCACGCCTCCTTCTCTGCGTTACAAACGGAAGGACAAAGTGAATGTACCCTGGGTGTAGAAGTCTCAACAAAATCGGAGATGCAAAAGCTAAATGCTATCCGGTTGCGTATGTAATGCCCCATATATTAATTCTTGATCAGCCTCACCTCTTGAGTCGATATAGCCATATCCGTCTAACTGGCTGGCTGGCTGTCTATGGAATTTTTTTCACATTAAGACACAGAAAAATAATACAGTGACAATCCGTTATAAAAGTTAGTTCGTGGTATTGAAATTGAAACGCAATATTAAGAGCATTATTCGTGGTTATGCAAACAAAATACTCATAAATACCAGGGATGATAGGTCCAGCTCTAAGCAAAAACTATGTTGTGGTACCCCTCAAGTTACCAACTTCTTACGGGACAGCGTTTTTCGAAATTGGCACATTAGGCTCCATCTTGTGTCAAATTTTGGTACCTCTGGCTTAAAATTTGAAGGGCTGGGAACTATTTTTGAAGTCAAACCTAAATTTATTTTATATAGGTTTTCACACAAAACAGAAAATAAAATACAAAAATGATCATAACTAAAAACTATGATTTTTGAGTAACCAACTTATATGTTGGACTTATCGATATCAAAAGCTAATAGAGATAATGGAATTTAAAATTCGTTCCCTGAATGCTTTTCTAAAAAATTATCGAAACTTTTATGGAAATTAAAAACTTTTAATTTTCTCATAAGCGCATCGAAAAAATGCAATTGAAATGAAACACGAAATTATGTTACCCCAGAAATTTATAATTTTTTTAACATTTTTTTTTTTTTTTTGCTTTAAAATTAAACTCGAATTTCCGCAAAAAGGTGAATGGCAGCTGTAAATAAAATTGACTTATTTGCATAACTAAAAAGAGTGCATTCATCACTTCAAAAAAAAAAAACTAAAAGCGGAGCCTAAATGGAATCTATTTATGGATTTTTTTTTCTTTTTTTGTCATTTTTTGCAACTATGTGAATGCACGCAGCCATATTGGAATTTCTATGCAAATGCTTATTATTAGGGTGGCTTGCAGAAATATGAAAACAAAACTAGTTCTGAAGATTTATGTAGCAGTTCAAACAACTAATGCTAAAGTCAATTGCAAATTTTTTGAGTCAGATAATGGCTATAACATTTCTCATTCTTAAGTCCTTTATCTCTTCCGGGAGATTATTCAATTTACATAACCATTGTGAATGGCGCCAAATATTTTCCGTGTTTATTTTGAAGCGGTCGTCACATATTTTTGCTGAATTTTGGTTCTTGATTAGAAGAAAACTGTGGTATTTATTAATCTATTGGTGTTATTTTTCAAGTAACTCAAACTCTTCGTTCTTGTCTCTGAGCAAAAGTGTCATAACTCGATGAACGGTCAGTTTATAAACTGTCAAGAGGGTAAAAGTTCCGCATTAGGTAAAGTTTCATGCAAAAGATACATAACAGTCCTTTCATTACTACATATTTTATTTCAGGAAAGTAATTATAAACGATTGTTTTTTAGACTAATGACGAAAACGAGCGATGCATTCCTTCTTATCCAATGTAAGCTCTGTAGCTCTTCTCCATATTAATCAAATTTATCACACTTTCAAGAAACCCTGATGTTTTGCATAAAAAAAAGTCAAAAATTTGTAATCAGCAAAAAACGAAAAAAAAAAAAAAAGTCAGCAACGAAAAATAGCGTCATTTTATTTTGTTGTTGCTGTTGTTTTCATTTTTCTATGCTGTTACTGTCCAAAAGCCGCAAACACCATACGTACGGGTAAATGCATCACGGTATTATTTTTTGTGGCTACTCAACAGAAAATATTGATGCGCATCCCCACGATGCAATAGCGATGCGCGTTTTCTCGCATCTAAAGAGCTGATTTGTATGCGCATATTTTCTGCGCTATAGGTAGCGAGAGCGAAGCGCATCCAAAGAGCATTTCTGAATGCGAAAGCGATGCGCATCCAAAGAGCATTTCTGGTAGCGAGAACGAAGCGCTTTTGATCACGTATTTACGTGCAAAACAAAATAAGTCAATAAGTCAGCTTCATAAGAGCGCAAGGATGGAGCAGTGGTCTAGCGACTGGCACTGCGATTGAGAGTTGTAGCATTCGTGTGGTCCTCGGTTCAACTCCGGCCCAGACATAACACAAAAATTTCTCAACTTGCTATTTTTCAATTAGAATTAATTTAGTAAAATAAAAATAATTATAACTACATCAAAAAAAAAATAATAGTCTGATGAGTCTTTGTGGCGAAAGACGTAAAATTTCAATTAAAAATTAATTTTTTAAATATTTTTATTGTCATCCAAAAAGTATCCAAAGAGCATTTCTGAATGCGAGAGCAATGCGCATCCAAACAGCATTTCAGGATGCGAGAGCAATGCGCATCCAAAGAGCATTTCTGGTAGCGAGAACGAAGCGCTTCCTTCCCATTGGGTACCTACATACATATATGTATGCATTTGACTATTTGTATCGAAGTATATTGCTTTCGAAATGAGTCTGCTTGTGGAACCAAAGCGTGCGAAACGCATTTGGCGCAGCACTATGATGGGCATTCCTCCACACAGCAAACGCTGAACACTCAACTCCAATGTCCCTATGTCTACTGTGATGAAGCGGTAGTAATTTGTATTCGTATCTCTCTATTGCTGTGCTCCATGTACAACTGACAACTGTATCTTATTAGTAGTTGTATGGATGCAAGTGTTTGTGTGGAGCATAAGGTAAATGGTTCAAAGGCTGACAAAATATCAACTTCTTCAAACTTTCCTATATTTTCGTATTTGGTAGGAAATAACGCCCAATAAAATAATACCCAGAAAAAAAATTAAATAACCCCAAAACAAATAAAAAACGAAATAACGCCTGAAATAAAAACGAAATAACTACCAAAAACCAAAACGCAATAACACTCAAGTTATTTTCAAATAAATTTAAGCTTTATTTCTTAGTAGCCCAGGATAATAAGACGAAAAAAGAGCTTCTGTGCGAAAAAATTCCCAGTGGAAATTTTTCACCGGAATTGTCTTTATTAACGCATGATACACAAACTGTGAAAAGTCCATTGCAAAGTCGTGTGCGCATAAAAAGTTATTCGGGCTCAAAGGTCGCTAAAATCAGTTTTTTGAAAATATCTCGCTAATGCTAACTTTTACAGAAAAATGTTGGTCCCCAATTTTGTAGCACAGAAAATTTCCTACAAAAGTACGTTAAAAAAGTATTTGCGTACGACTTCTAGTTTAGGAGATCACCCAATTTAAAAAGTTATTAACTGTTATGATATGAAATACTACCTATGAGTTCATATTAAAATATCTTACTTTCTATATTGCAATAACTCTTTAATGAGAAGTTGTACAAACAAAATTAAAATGCCGTTTGAAAGATAATTTATTTTTCTATATACCGTATAAAATTTTTTTTTCGAACGGCTCATGACCTTAAAAATATTTTTGAATAACCGTTAAGGCTTCGAAATTACTGGTTTTTTAAGGATATCTGCGAGTTGGTAAGTACTATGATAAAAAGTAATGGGACCAAATTTGTAGAGAGTTATAAGATCTACAAAAAATAAGCGATATGTGTACACATAGAAGTGGCATTTCGAGGTGCCACGTTGGGATTTTTTAAAATGGCACCACATACGATATTATTGATACCAAATCAAAATAAAACGCTAGATGGTGTGTTCCCGAATTAAAATCGTATCCATCTAGTCGTGATGGAATTTTGAAAAATTTGCTTGTATTGGAGGTGCCACGTTCTCTTATTTGAAGCAGTTTTCGATTTGAGCTTTATTCGACTATTTCTAGTGCCTGTAGGAAATTTTATGGCATTATCTCAAATAGTTCATATACTTACTATGGCATTTTAAAAACATTTTTTCTGTGGGAGGTGCCACTCACTTTTGTCCAAGTTCACTAAGCTTCCTCTCAGAACTCGTCCTTACTGTTTCTAGTATTAGTATGTGTTTTAGTTGGATTTCCGTAAATACTACTCTAAATATAGGGCCAATCTTTGTGTAGTCGATTAAGATTTGGGTTGACATCTCCAATGTTTTTAAAAATTGGTGAAAAGTTAGTATTTCCAAAAAAAATTCATAGTCCCTCGGCTTTTCAACCGATTTTGATGAAATTTTCAGGTAAGTGTAAGGCGTAAAAAAAAGCTTTTTTTTAAACCCAATTTGGGGCTTGGAGCACCCTCTCTATTTTTCGTTAAATATTTTTATTTAAATATAAATTTTATCATATAATTTTTGCAAACTTCAAAATCGTGGTATATTTTATAGTTTTCAAGTTATGAGTTTTTGAAGTTGTTCAGTAATGTGTTTTTCATGAGTCGTTGGTGCATATGCGATACCATATAGGATTGCCACCGTCCGGACCAAGTTTTTGGAAAAAGAGGCCTAATAGACCCTTTAAAACGGGATTTAAAGGGTTATAATGGGTTTCCGGGAACATCTTTGATGCTCGCTGTTGAGCCTTAGAAGATCGATTCTCAGCAAACTACTTTTAATGCGGGTAGATTCTACTGAATATCGGATATGATTGATTTCGGCCTTCCCCGGCACAATTTCCTTCCAGCAGATTTCATTGAATGCATCTGATGGCTTCGCTGATTTATGTACACAGTAAAAATTTTAGTTTAAATTTTAAACCAAAAAGTATTAGTTTTAAACTATTCTGGAATGAATTTCATACTTTTTTGGAATAAATTTCAAAATTTTGGAAAAAAATTGGAATCTAATACAAAAAAAAAGTTTAAAATCAATACTAAAGGGAATTAAAAGTAGGAAAAGTAAACTATAATATTATATTGTAAAAAAAAAAATGATTGGTCTTTTATTTTGTGTTGGCATTTGTGAAGCTCTACCCTATGATTTTTTTTGTTATTCCTACACTTCTCATTTTTCTCTTTTGTTTAAATTTGCTTACTAAAGTAACGCAAAAAAAAAGAGCAAAAAATGTAAATTGTGGCAAAAAAACAAAAAATGTATGTGTAACTTGCTCACTCACTCACTGCGTGCGTGACGTGACGCGGTGCACATCCTGCTGCTCACAGGATAATAGGTTTTATTAGCAAACAACTGTGTACATCCTTTCGTTAGTTCGTTTGTTCATTCATTTACTTGTCGATTCGGTTCGTACGTTCGGTCGGTGCAAAAAATTTAAATTGTGGGCTTTTAGTTGTTTTTTTTTTTTTTTCTCTCTTTTGCTGTCCTTTTTCTACACTACTCCTCATGCTCATATTTTAGTCCTTTTTGTGTTGTTGGGTTTTTTATTCGTTTTCCTTTGTGTTTTTATTGTTTTTGCCATAGTAGTTGCGGTAGTTTGAGTTTAGTTAATGGTTTCTCATTTGGCAACACACGTCCGTAATTGGAATTAACTTTGAAGCGATTTTTTTCTGCTGTTGCTATGGTCACTCTATTGGGTGGCTTTTTCTGTTTTTTTCTCTATTTCTGTGTGGTAGCTCGCGCTTTGCAAATACGCATTTATTTTAATGTGGCTTGTCCACGTTTACATTGTGTGTAGGTACTGTGTGTGTTTGACGCCTAAAGAGTTTTGCTGTTCGCCGGTAAATTGGTTAGTGGTCGAGATAGTGGGGATATTTGATGGTAATTTAGTTTTTGTACAGGGTACTTATTCAGTGCAATATTCCTTTAGATTTCGAAAACTCACCACATGTATCTTTTTCGGCACGGCAAGCCATTATATCTGAGTCTATTTTGATTACTTTAAATCGTCGGAAAATTGCCACTGTGTTGTGTTTCTTTGCATTATTATGGATATAATGATCTCAATATTAATTTCTAGGAGACTAGATGGCTGGAGAGCAAAGTCGCGTCAAATCATAGGCGGCGTGGTTACAACCATATCTCGATTGGAAGTTATTTATTCCGGTCCCCTTTATCTCTATATTAAATCTAATCCACCTAACTTTTAGAATTTCGGAGACATGATGAATTGTTTTGTTGGGGTCGCAACGGCACCCACTTTTTCAGTGGATGTTACTAATTCAGTTGCCTTCATCTATGTACAAAGGCAGACAGATTTTGCATTTTAAAAAAACCCGTGCAAAGCAGTTCGAAATTCGAAACGGAATATATTCTAAAACCTTACCTACGATTCGAATAAATCAATGGGACCGATTGAATGGTTCTCGAGTTATTGAACTTTTTATTTATTCCTAAGCTATCTCCGAAGAAATTTCAAAATGGATTTTGTTCTAATCACACTGTACAACAAGGTTAAGACAATGTATTTTGGAATTTTGGACCCAAAAAAAAAAAATATACATGTAACAGCGTTTTGGTAGTTTACATTCGAATTTTTTTATGGGGAGTCAAAGTTTTCCCCGTAAAACGCATTATCTATATATAAAACGGCAAACGAAATCGGTTAAGTCCGTGTTTCTATACTTAAATATCAAACGATTTGTTTGGTTTTTTGTTTTTTTTTTTTTTTGTTTGTTGGAAAGGTTGTGAGCAGGACCAGTGCATAGGATTATATTTTTTTTTTAAGTGGGCGGTGCCACGCCCCCGAATGGAAAAAACGCTCTCGTGGCGAAACCACTCTACTGATTTTTATGAAATTCGGTATGGAGATTGGATTAGCACCAAGGAATGATAACATGACCATTTTGTTTTTCAGTGGGCATTGGCATGCCCCTAAATGGAAAAAAAGCTCTCACGTCTAAGCGACTGCATCGATTTTTGTGAAATTTGGTATGGATATAGGGTTAGCACAAAAGAGCGATAGTATGACCTTTATTTTTTAAAGTGGGTGGTGCCACGTGCTCACGGCATTGTCTTTTATGAATTTTGGTATTGGGATAGAATGAACAGGACGGAGAGATATCAAAAACTTTTTGCTCTTTAGTAGGAGTGACACGTCACTAAATGGAAAGCACGCTATTGCCACTAAGCTACTGCACCAATTTTTATGAATGCAGATTAACAGAACCCTAAGGAAGCATATTAAAAGCTCTTTGTGTTTTATCGATCAAGGAAGGTTGTAGAAACTTTTTGCTTTATAGTCAAATCGATATGAATGGAAAGGATCCTTACATCTGAGGTGTATCATGTGTTCAGCAAATTTTTGCAGAAAGCTTTTCTACCATTTTCTGAAAAACGTACAAAAATCATACCGAAAACGAGGAAATATGGAGCCAAATGTATCACAGAGATATTTGTTATAATATTTCACTACTAGTCGCTGAACACTAAGAAGTCGAAATTTCATCACGAAGGCCATAAAATCGTCAAAATCGATGTAGACTTCTCACACTGCATTTTTTATTACACATTTTTAACGCATTATTAGGTGACCCATAGTGAAATTTTTTCGTAAAATATTTTTGTAGATCATCTTAACTCATCATAATCCATTTTTTTGGAAGAAGGGGTCAAACAGACATACAAAAATAGGATAAAATGGGTTAATGTATTTTAAAAAATGATTCTTAGAAGATTTGGCTATGACCTTGGAACAAGTTTTACCCAAAATGTGGTTTTAAAATTTTACAGAGGGGTTAAATTTCGAAAGTACGTTTCTTGTTCGTATTTTAGCTAAAAAAATAATGAGGGTATTCTTAAAACCAAGAAACTTGTAATAGTTGTCAAAATCAATACTAACTTTGACAATTTTACGAGGTTTTCGAGGCTCTTACACGTTTTAAGGAATACCCTAAATATATGCCTTCAGCAAAGTTTAAAATATTATTTTTTTTCTATACCTTGACCTAACTTGAAAAATTTGAGCTGTCATTTGGTTCATTCAGAGTATTTTTGGGATCGTATTGGAATAAAACCAAGCCATTTTATGCTAAATTTCGGCTTGATACGGAAAAGTGTGCCACGCCTTACAAATATAAAACTCATCATATCTCCGAAACTCTAAGGATGAGATTCAGCATGTACATATATAAATGTCATTGAGTTAAATAACATCCCACACCCAACATTGAACATGTCCTTATTAATGTCCTCCCTGTTGTGTTGTTAAAAAGTTCATTCATGCAACTTGTCTTGTGGGCGTTGCACCACCTACTTTTTTAGCAGAACATATTTGCCTCGATGCAGTTTTTAAATATACCGAATCTCTTCTAAATATATGGCTCAAATAGTTTCGGAGATATGATATATTTTATGTTTGTGGGGCGTAGCACCACCCACTTTTCTAGTCTATGATGAACTTAACACATCTTATCCATCTGAGTCTAATAGTTTCAAAGATATGACGAATTGGTTTTTTGAGGCGTGGCAATGCCCATTTCCGTTTTGAGTTGATTTCATCTTAATTGATTTAATTGAATGCATATGCACATATGTTCATATATCATTATTGCGTTAAGTGTGACAACATTTTTAGACCAAAAAAGCGAATTTTTGAAAATTCAAGAGATTTCGACCCGTGACACTATTTTTGTAGTTCAGATTTTGTGGCATCTTAATAATTTGGTGAATGTGTCACCTCTAATTTTGCATTTCAGTTTTAAAATTTTTTTAGTGTACACTTTTTTGTCACAAAAAAGAACCATAGTGCGTCGTATAGATGGCTTAAGGAAATTCACGAAGCTTTTACTCAAGTACGCAGACATTTTCATTCCATAAAGTTGTTGCTAGAACCATTGAGAAAATTACAACTAACGCCAGCAGAAGCCTAATGTATGAAAGAGATAGGAAATCAGCCAATCAAAGGTATTACAAAGAGATTTAAACGTTTTATTGATTTTGATTGAATCAATATCTAGAGATTGAATTCGTGGAAAAGGGATAATTACATTTTATAATAATGTTTTTTTATTAACATATTTTGCAAAGAAACACCCTGTTATTTCTGTAAAAAAAAATTTCAAATGTTGCTTAACACATTAAAATGCCGAGCAATGTTGCAATTTATAAAACGTTGAAAATTTTCCACGAAAAAAAACAAAAAGTTATTTAACTCTACAGCGCAAAAGAGTAAAGTAAATTATGTACAACAACAAAAATAAGTTTCATATACATATAGACGTACATACAATACATACAGTAAATTATATGCAAACTTCAACTAAATAAGGCAATTTGTGAGAAAAATAAAAAACAACTCAACAACAAAAATTCATTAAAATGAAAAATTGTTAGTTTCCATAGAAAAAAGAGAGAAAACATGATATGTACAGTAATGAAGGGTGCTATGTGGCAACAAACCCACACAAACACCAGCAAAAAACACAAAAAAAATAAAAATAAAATAAAACTGAAAAATTCAAACTTTATTTCATGTAGATTTCTAAATAAAAGTACAAAAATACGCGCGTATATTTGGTTGCGTTGAAAAAGTATCGCGCATACGATCTCATTTTTCAAACTCCCAACATTATTTTGCAGAAAAATAAAATACACTTTTTTTTTGTAAAATATATAACTTAATTAATTTTGCTAAAATATTTTGAACAGAAAAAGCCCCCAACTGACGCGCTCGCAAAACAAAAGGTGTCAGTTCTAATTGCAACGCATTTATCATGATGATGTTGCTGGAGCTGAAGCTGATGCCTCGTAATTTTATTTGATGTGTTCTGCATTTTGATATGGGATTTTTCCAAATGCCATTATTAACTTTGATAAATGAGTTTTTAAGCTTAGTT
Source organism: Calliopum simillimum (assembly GCA_951812925.1). Lineage (NCBI taxonomy): Eukaryota > Metazoa > Arthropoda > Insecta > Diptera > Lauxaniidae > Calliopum > Calliopum simillimum. The sequence goes on from OX638368.1 coordinate 22,618,339, forward strand.
GGATATTGTTTGTATATTGAATGTTGTGTTGGCTTAATTATTTTGTTTAACAATAGGCATATGCTGTCTAAATTTTGAGCGAAATTAAATGTTGCGCATACGTCACGTTGTACTGATAATAAAGTAAAATTCATTATTATAGGTACATATTAGTGCCAGGTGGAAATTCTTTAAAGAAAAATTACCATTTAAAATGAATGACGAAAGAATATTGTTTTTATTCAATTTTTAACGTATAGTCCACAGTTTCAAGACATTTTTTATTTGTTTTTTACTCTGCAACATTGTTAATAATAATTATAATAATTTTCTCAATGACTGTGCGTTTTAGAATCTCGACACCTCAAATATGATATCCTGGCATAATTGCTCTTCTTTTCCAATAATATACTTTACTTTTTCGCTACTTATTTGGTTCTTGTATTATTGCATGTTTATTGGCAAAGAAGTCCAAAATACTAGTTGCCCGGGAGCGACTTCGTTCGCCCGTCCCCGATACTTTTAAAAATTTTTGTACCTAATCTCATCCATATCTGTCAAACAGTCTCCGAAAGTCTTTTTTTATATCGCTGCATTGATGCCAGAATTTTCTAATGTTCTGGGCAATGCCGAGGGTATTTTTAACTAGAGTTTGTCCTGGAATATCACCTTCGAAAGCAAAAATACATGCAAATTGGATAACTGATTTCTGAATTATGGTATTTTCCAAGAACCCGGACAAGCCGAGAGTATTTCGAAATAAAATGTATCCTAAAATCTTGCCATACAAAATATCTATGGAGCATTTTTCATATGTTTTAATGGATTGAATATATTCTAGTAGGATTAAACTTTACTATCCAAATTGATTTCTTACTAAAATCTTGGTATAAGGCTCAGTTTTTTACAGTTAAAGAAAGTGCCAAAGTTTTTTTTTTACTAGTTATATTTCTGATCATATTCATCATTGTTTTTCTTTTAAACCATGATGAGTTACGTTACAAATTATATCTGTCATTTAAGGTCATAGACTAGTGTATTGATAAATAGTATTTGCAAAAAAGCTTTCTTGCAAACATCTGTATTATACCGCGACAAACAAAACAGTTATGGGTGTCCCGTACAAACGCACAAATCGATGTTATTCATTTTCTGTCTACACACATAACGGTTTAATTTTATTAACATTTTATTTAAAGCTAGTTACTTGGGTACTCTTAAAAAGTGCAGAAATTTTCGGATTTTATTTTGCCTAAAGGATAATATTATTATCTTATTATTTGTCCCGTACAAACACAATATTTATTTTATTAAGATTTCTATTAATTTTTTTCTAATATTGTTGAAAAAACTCTTTAAAAATTATCGATATGGGTACGGTCACCGTTGGTTACTGCTTTTCTATGAACTATAAGTCTCAGGGGGCTTTATTGTGTATATGCACTTAAGAAATTGTGACCATTAATTATATGAGATATGAGCAAAACTGTTATATAAAGATGAAATGATGTTCATATAGGGCCGTTCAAGTATAACGTAAGCGTGGTGGGGAGTGGATCAAGATTTGCTTATTGTTTCTTATACAGGACGAGAGGTCGATAAAATTCGTACGTAAGACAAAACAAATTTTTAAATTAAAGTCTAACCTAAGCCCTTAATATTGATTTAAAGTGTCAAGGATTATTTCAATTTCCGTATGACCGCTATTGATTATTATAAAAATAATTTAGTTCCTGAATTCTTGTTCGTATTTGAAAAACTGCTTACGTCTAATCATAAGAGAGGGGTTCGAGTTCACGATTTGTTAATTTTTGCTTATATCATTGAAAATCTGCTTACGTAATGCTTAAATAGCATCTATGTATCTTATGGACACATCCCAAAGGCGTGATTCACGGAGTCGTTGGTAATGTGAAATGACTTGTAAGTCAAAAGGGTCGAAGTCGAAGAGAAGGTGCCGTAATCAAAAACGCAAAAATTTCGCGACACTAGCAGCCACTTTAGTACCCTCTACGAGAATATTTTCATCTCTGAATCAGAAATAAGTACCTTAAAAATTAAAAATGTTCAGCCATGAGCCTATCCCAGGAATATAAAAAGTTCATTAAATTTCAGTTAATGGCCATCAAGTAACTTGCAAAAAACACGCTTGGGATAATCATAGTGTTATGGTTTCATTCAAGAAATGATTTAAAACTAATTAAATATGCATGTATTTCGTACGAGTCCCGTACAAACGAAAATGTCCCGTACAAACAATTTAAATTTTATTTAATAACTCTCATTTAAATAAATATTTTTTCAAACTTTTATTGTTTTACTATACCTTGGCCCTTAGTCTATCCAAAAATATTTTTGCTAATTTTTAAAGCTTATTAATTTCGCTAAAAACTTGCTACAAAGTCAAAAAATGGAAAGTATGGTAGATTTGGGCTGTCCCGTACAAACGAACTTCTTTTCTTATTATTTACTCACTATCTATAAATATTATTAAGAACATATAATTGGTTTTAATAGCTCTACGTCACACAAAACAAATGTACTAGATGCTTTTTTTGATAACATTGTGGTTTGTCTTTAATTTAAGGTTTAAGCTCAAAAAATGCGTACGACTTGGAATACTCCCTATAAAGAAAAAGAAAAATCATGGAAATCAAACGAAAGTTTCTAAAGTTATACAGACACAGACAGACAGATGTTGTACATATTTTATATAGTAGTATGAAGTATGATATGAAGTTAGGTTTGTAAATTTCTAGAGTATAGTACCCCTAGTATTTTCCGATGCAATAATTTTTTATGACTGTTGAAAAGCTTGACATTCTTACGGTAAGTTTTTTCAGACCTCATCTTTCATTTCACACTGCAACATTATCTTTTATAGACTTGAAAAATTTATCTCGTGAAAATTTCATTGCAATCACTTTTTACGATATTCCATTAGGTTCATCTGAGAAGGTATGTATCAATTGACTAAAAAAAAGTTTTGGCGACGAAGCACCATCCCGGACCAGAATGTATGAGTAGTGAAAAAAGTCCAAGCGTGGACGGACTTCACTACAAGACGACCCACTCGCACGTCTTCCAAAAACAGCTTTTGTGCCAGAAAAATCGTAATGTGCCACATCGAGAAATTAAGGCATGTCCAGGCATTAATATGACTAGCGTGAACAATAACTGGTACGGAAGCTATTTCCGCGTAAGTCTCCACATAAATTATCAGATGCTCAAAAAAAAGTCGTATCGAATTATGCCATCAAACGCTTAAAAAATTCGTCGGAGGTATTTCCAGAAATGTCTATCGCATTGTTACAAATGATAAATCTTGGATTTTTGCGCATAAGCCCGAAATAAAAAAAAAAAAAAAACCAATCGACTGTTTGGGTCTTTCCATTCGAAGAAAACCAACCTAAAACGACAAAACATTTTGCACAAAGGCAATGCCACACATTGGCTGAAGCAAGCGAGTATTTGAGTACTAATAAGATCGAGTTGATAGATCATCCGCCTTACAGTCCGGACTAATGACTTCTTGTTGTTTCCAAAAATCAATCAATGCGTGGACAATGATTTACATCACCCGAAGAAGCGGTTAAGGCGTTTAAAACACATGTTTAGGAGCAATGATCCTCGGACTTCACTTTCTTTGCAAGTTTATTAAGTAAGACAAAACGATTCATATGTTATCAGCGTATCGCTCTCTGAGAATTTGTAATTTTAATTTTTTTTTTGGATTCTCTTGGATTTGTGATAATCAACATCTACCATAAAAACAAGTAAAACTAGTTGAGGGTGTTACCTTTGATCTGGTCAAACTTTTGCTTATATGATAAGTGCCACGCCTTTGTGACCGATTTCACCTTGTTTTCGCTCAGGAGGTCCCACGCTCTCCTGTTCGAGTTCACCTGGTTTTTTCTCACAGTTTACATTTACTACTTTTAAAGTTTTAGCAAAATTTGGTTGGATTATCTTAAAAAACGCTTTGAGTAAAGCATTTTGAAACTTTGGGAGGTGTCACGCCCTCCAGTTCGAGTTCATCTTGATATTGCACACAGCTTGTATTTATATTTTGGTTACGTTATAGTAAATAATGCTCATCAAAATTGCGTTTTAAATGTTGGCCCGTAGACGTGTTCGTACACTGATTTTGCTTATTTTCAATCCAACGGACATAGATAAGGACTGTTCCATCAAAATTTGATACTTTTATTTCTTAAGGTTATGATTTACCTGATGATCGTGTAGGTCGGAATATGTGTGATATTTTTTCTATGTAACATGACGATTAAAGAAATATATAACACTTGGTGAACACACTACAAACTATAAAGATGTCTACCAATCAAGAAAAAAGGCGCGAACTCATTTAGTGCACTTGCGTGAAAAAACCAGTGTTAAAATATTCAGCCATAGCTAAAAAACAGGTGCATCAAAAATCACTGTCCAAAGAAAGGGTTCAGGTACTAAACCAGGTACAGACCCACAGTTGTTGAGAAAAGTGAAGCACCTTTTTAAGCAGAATCCCAATACTTCTGCACAAGATATGGCTGCCAGGGCATGCACCTCAAAATCTTCTATACAAAGATAAAAGAAAAAAGTAAGCTGAAGACCTGCAGAGTTAAAAAAATTCCAGATCGTTCCGATGAAAAGTAGTTGGAGGCTCAAAAGCGAGCTCGAAAGTTATATGAAGGTAACTGACTAAATTTGAGTGCTGCATGATGAACGATGAAACATACGTTAAAGCAAATTTTAAACAGCTACCAGGACACGAATTTTATACCTGTTTGGAGAAAAGGCAGGCACAGAGCAAATTCAAAGAGAAAAAAAAATTACAAAATTTCCCAAGCAGTATATGGTTTGGCAGGCCATATGCATCTGCGGTCTAAGAAGCAGTTGTTTTGAAACACAAAGTACAAGAAACTCGAAAATTGATATTCATGAATGCTTTGAACAAGGCTTTTTGACATTTATTCATAAGCACTGGGTTACTGTAATGTTTCGGTCTGATTTATCAACCTTACACTACTCTGGAGCCACCATAGAATGGTGGAATAGCAATAATGTAAGTTTTGTTCCCAAAAAAGCGAATCCTCCTAGCTGCGCACAGCTTCAACCTATTCAGAGATATTGGGCTCTTCTGAAATCAGACCTTCGGAAGGGTAAAAGTACTGCCAAAAAATTAAAAGATTTCAAAAATAAGTGGCAAAGGTCTTATGGTACCTGCGACGAAACAACTGGGCAAATCTTAATGAAGAGTCTTAAGAAAAAAGTAAAATAGGGTGTAGGGTTATTTATGTTTGTTATGCTACTCATTAATAAATAAAAAAACAAAATTTAAAAAAAAATAATTGGGTATTTTTTTATTGATGAAAAACAAAGTAGGTATCAAAATTTGATGGGACAGTCCTAATCAGTCTATTCAGGAGGTGACGCTAGACAAAGTGAATATAATCTAAGTGTGGGATATAAATAGAAAAAATGCATTTGGTGAGATTAATTATGCCTGCCTCTCTTGATTATACTCCAGAGAAATTTTCACAGAAAAACGAGAAATTTCAAATGAGATCTCGATGAATTGTTTTCAATTAATTTGGGCTGGCTGATGTCGAATGTAGCAACTGTTTTTCTTTTGGCTCTAAAATCCATTCCTTAAAGTGCAATAATTGCTATTTTCAGACATATAGCACACATCCTGGATATAACGAATACTATTTTCATTTTGGTCACTGGCGTCGGAAAGCTAGGATCTCCCGCATTATTCTTTACCTTTTAACTTTTCTACTTGAAATCTTAGATTTCGAGTACTCATCTATTGAAGGTAAGGTATCTCAACTTCATACAAATATAATTTAGTCCTTTGTATGGAGTTGAGATAAATTTTTCTTCAACGTATGATAACTCAGAAAGTAAGGCTCTAATAAGGAAAGATTTTTGAAGAAGACTGTCTACTACTAAAGGGTGTTTTTTTTAGAGGTTTGTTTTTCGAATAGAGATAAAACTGGCATTTTGTGGTCAAATCTGGCAACTCCAATGTCATTTATGTTCAGTTTGGTTTGCCATTTCATCATGAACAGGTTGACAAAAGAACAACGCTTGCAAATCGTGCAAATTTATTTCGAAAATAATGGTTCAGTTCGCGAAGTTTACCGCAAGCTCCGTCCATTTTATGGTCGACATAATCGTCCATCAGAGCAATTAATTCGGTTAACCATGGATCGTTTTTGCACTACGTTTACTCTATGTGATAATACGCATTCGCAGAGACGTCGAACAGTGCGCACCGAAGAAACAATTGCCGCTGTAGAGCAAAATGTTGAAGAGGACCCGAATGAATCGATTCGCCACCGTGCACAGCAATTGGAGCTTTGTCCATCAACTTTATGGAAGATTTTGCGCAAAGATCTTGGCTTGCGACCTTACAAAATCCAGCTTGTGCAAGAATTAAAGCCGCGAGACCATGCAATGCGTCGTGATTTTGGTGTATGGGCCGAAAATGAGATTGATCTCGATGCTGATTTTCATCGCAAAATTTTGTTCAGTGATGAGGCTCATTTTTGGTTGAATGGCTACGTCAACAAGCAAAATTGCCGCATTTGGAGTGAAGAGAATCCACATGAGACCCTTGAGACGCCATTACATCCACAAAAAATGACTGTTTGGTGTGCTCTATGGGCTGGTGGAGTCATTGGGACATACTTCTTCCGAAATAATGCTGGAGAGTCAGTTACCGTTAATGGAGACCGGTATAGAGCCATGATAACCGACTATTTTGTTCCCGAATTGGATGGCATGAATGTGGATGAGTTGTGGTTCCAACAAGACGGCGCTACATGCCACACAGCGCACGTCACAATCGATTTATTGAAGGAAACATTCGATGAGCGCATAATTTCGCGGAATGGACCACCAAGATCGTGTGATTTGACACCATTGGATTATTTTCTTTGCGGATATGTGAAGTCGCTCGTCTACGTCAACAAACCAGAAACGTTAGGGGACTTGGAAGCCAACATTCGTGGCGTTATTGCCGACATACGACCCCATATGCTCGAAAAAGTGGTTGAAAATTGGACCTGTAGAATTGGCTTTATTCGAGCCAGCCGCGGCGGCCACATGCCCGAAATCATATTTAAACATTAATGGCATAAAATTATCCTTCCAATAAAGCCAAATTGATGAACATTAAAACGATTTTCTTGTGTTTTATTTCAATTCGAAGTTCTATACCTCTAAAAAAACACCCTTTAGTATCTTATAGCTGACACTATTAACAAAAATGAAGCATGTAGAAGTAAAATATTAAAATGTCTTAATAACTTATACATCCAATAATTCTAATAGTACTTGATTTTCATTTCCATTGGAATTAACGCTATAATCATAAATAGCTGGTTAAATTTCTGTCTCGGAATTGTTTGCTTTAAAGTTAATACCACAATATTTCACTGAAATTATGCTTGTCTGAAACTATTCACTTAAGATTTGGCTACATTATTTTGTGCTTACGTCCTCTGATCAAACGTCTATTAATCAGTTGAAATTGAAACTGACACAATGACTTCAGTGCAAGTTGAACATGAACAAATAAGATACATCAAATATAAATTCAGATAAATGCGCAATTAAACGCAGCCGAATAGCCAAAATAAAAAACAAAAACACTTAATTAAGAGAAAAAGAAACAACAGTTTAAAGTGCACTGCAATCAAAAAATGAAAAAGAAAAATGCATTGGGGAAACCCCCAAAATAAAAGAAGATGAAAGAAAAAAAACCAAGCAAATCCTATGAGAAATATGAGCGAAAAATCGTAAAAATGATATCCAACATCAATGAATATGGTTTTTCATTAAAAACCCCCAATAACCTCACATATGCCAGTTGCATAAAAACAAACAAGCTCCCTCCATTCCCCCGAAATACAAACAACAACAACATAAATATTGCCACAGCAGACATGCGAAATTCTTCCATTTTTTCCTTTTTTTTTTTTTTTGATTTTTTGGATTCGGTTTTAATTTTATGCCAATTATGTCTGGGGTACAGCCTGATGCTGCTGCTGCTGTTGCATTAAGCATTAAACGTCGAGACACGCACTGCAAGGACGTTGCAATTTTACCAAAAAAATAAAAATAAAAAAAATTTCAGGGAAGCCCAATGTTAAAAACAAATAATTCGCCAAAAAAAAAAAAAAAAACGAAAAAATCGACACTCAACAAAAATCGCCAACGGAGGTGATGGCCAACATCCATCGTTCAGAGAAAGTGCAACAACAAGCTTGCAACACTACCGACGGGTCATACACATATATGTAGTGTATATTATACAATAAGATAATTACAACAACAACAGTAACTTAATTTTATTTTCATTTAATGAATGCGCGCATTTTCAGTAACCGCATTCAAGTGGTATACACACGATAATTCCCCATCCCATCATCATTGCATTAACATTGTCATTGTTGCCAACATCATCGGATCAGCTGTGCTCTGGACAGTAGTGACCCCCTTAAGCTAATGCGTCGGTCTTTGCATACAATGGGATTGCAATTTGACATATTGCGAAATTATTTAAAAAATTTTATTATAAAAAAATAGTGATAAAACCCTCTCGTTCTTAGTTTCAATATTAGATTCCTACTTGTCATTGGCATAGCTTATGTCCTTCTGAACATGAAGTTAGAGAAAAAATTGTCAAATTAAACAGAAAATCACAAAGCACTTATATCCGCCAAAGATAGGCTCAAGTTACGGTTTTTGTAAAATCATGAATCCCGGGGCTCAAAACAGGGTTTAAATTTAAAATTTGATATTTTAACTATTTAGTACAGATACTTAACAAGAGCTTCTATACGAATTGCTTGAAAAAAAAAATAATTTTTAATATTTTATGATACTATGAAATCATAACATAAGGTCATTCTCCGTCCTGTAACCGTTTCTTTGTGCACATAATTTGCCCGTTTCGCATATTACGTTATTTTGTCAAAAAACTTAACCTTCATTGTTTGTATATATATTTGAGCTACTGTTTTTCTGTGTTAACTCTTCGAAAAATTTTTTTTTATAGAACTTACATACATAGAAGTTGGTCCCTCATTTTAGACTATATCCGCTCAGTTGTTCTTATTTTGACTGTACATTTTTTAATTATTGAGTAAATAGAAAACTGAAAGTGAAGAGAAAGAGGAGAGTTGGTGTATTTTCGCCTCGGTAAGCTTTGGTTTTTCGATAGTAAGTGTTCGTGTGTTTTTTTTTTTCTAATTTAAAAATTTTGTAAGGAACGCATCATGTGCATCATTCTCCGTGTAAGTTTTTTTATATTACTACACATATTATTTAATCTTTATATAATTAAATCAATAAACAATTAGAGGGGCTATACACCAGTGTGATATTACTGTTTTTGCAGCATTTTGTCATTCTCCGTTTAATCATTCTCCGTCGTTTTTTGCAACATTTCATCATTCTCCGTTTAGTAACCCCCCACCTGGTTTTTTAATTAGTTTTGCTTAAACTATTTATTTAAAAAATAAAAGCTAAAATTTACTTTTAAAACACTCAAATAAACTTGTTGAAAATCGAACAGAAATTTTTATGCTTACCACCTGGTTATTTTAGAAAATCATATATATATAATTCATTTTTTTTTTTTTTTTGACTAAATTGAAATTTTTTGTTTCAGAAACGCTCAGTCAAACTTTTTTATGATTGTACAAAACTTTAGGTGTTGCCACCCGACTTTTATACCCTACACCCAGGGTATATTCACTTATATATATTCACACTTAGAGAGGAGGAGGAGGAGGCATGGCAGATATAGAAAAGTATATATATTCTTGATCAGCGTCACCTCCTTAGTCGATATAGCCATGTCAGTCTGTCTGGCTGGCTGGCTGGCTGTATGTGGAAATATTTTTTTTGGGAAAACTGAGCAAGAAAATTCAATGAAATTTGATACACTCTGCCTTTGTCGTCAAAGTTAGCTCGTAGGATTGAAAATGAGCGAAATCGGTCAGCAAAAAATACATTCAAAATGCAACTTTCGTAGTATTTTTCACGAAAATGCAACCAAAATACACATAAATACTACAAATTGTAAGCGCAGGCTCTGAAAAAAAACTTGTCGAATTCGGACAAGAGGGCGTGATACCTCCTATAGAAGCAAAAGCTTCAAAACGCTATACTGAAAGCGTTTTTTGAGATAGTCCAACTAAATTTCACTCAAATACTAAAGAATATAAATGCACGCTCTAAGCTAAGCTTGACGAACTCGAACAAAATCGCGTGGTACCTCCTACACAAGCAAAAGTTTCAAAACGCTATGAAAAATGCTGATAATCCAACCAAATTTCACTCAGACACTAAGAACTATAAATGCATGCTCTGAGCAAAAACTGAGTGAACTTGGACAAGAGGGCGTGGCACTTCCTATACAAACAAAATTTTCAAAATACTGCAGTGTAGGGTATTTAATGTTTAGCCAGGCCAAAGGTTACACCCTTACTAGTTTGTTGTTAGTTTCGCTTAAACCAAATTTCGGTTCGATGAGTTTTTAACGATTTAAGCGTCGATCAAATTTAAATGATTCAAACTATTATTACTTTTTAGTGTGAAATTATAATGGCGAACGGTAAAAAAAGGAAGATTAAAATAAATTTTCGAAAGCAACCATCTGGCAACTTTAAAAATTTTTCTTATGTTTATATAAGCGTTTTGAGACCAATATCCTATTTAAATTTTTTAAATAACGGGTCCGCCATCTAACTTTTTTTTTTTTTTTCAGCTAGTGCTTATTTCGTGAATGGTAACACTTAGCTCATGTCTGATTCGACAGATAATTAGTTTTATCCTTCCGCTGAACGAATATGGTTGTGTATACGCTTGAACAACGCTTCGCTAAGTGGGCCTGCGATCGACTTGCAAAAGATACCGATTTTGCCAAAAAAATCATCTTTTCAGATGAAGCTCATTTTGATCTTGGCGGGTATGTAAACAAGCAAAATTGTCGCATATGGGGCACAGAAAACCCGCACGCATACATTGAAAAGCCGCTGCACCCAAAACGAGTCACCGTTTGGTGCGGATTTTGGTCCAGAGGCATAATTGGGCCATTTTTCTTCGGAGTGGCCGTTACATTCAATGGCGATCGTTATCGGGCCATGTTGAACGAATTTTTGTTCACAAAAATTGAAGTGGAGGATATTGGAAACATTTGGTTTCAACAGGACGGCGCTACGTGCCACACAGCCGAAGCTACACTCGATGTTTTGCGCCCTGTTCTTGAAGATCGCATTATCAGCCGCAGAGCTGATGTCATTTGGCCACCTCGGAGCTGCGATTTGACACCGTTGGACTATTATTTGTGGGGTGCCCTCAAAGATAAGTGTTACGTCGACAAGCCAGAGACAATTGACACTTTAAAGGACAATATTCGTGAAGCCATTGGTGAAATACAGCTGCACACAATCGATAATGTGCTTAAAAATTGGACCGATCGTGTAGGCTACTGCATGGCCAGCCGAGGCAGCCATTTGAATGAAGTTATTTTCCATTATTAACCGGAAGGATTGTACTTTCAAATAAAAAAAGAAATTTGAGAAAATATCCAGTTGTTTTTTTTTTATAGAATTTTCAAAAGAAAAGTTATTTGGCGGACCCTGTATATGTATTGTTAAATCGAAACTTAAAAAAAAAATACATTTGGCAACCCTGAAAATTTGTGTCCATTTTTTGAAAATATAAAAAAATAAAAAAAAATAAGTGGGGCAAAAAAGGCATGTTTTGGTACATTTTTCGGAGATTTGCCCATATACCGCCGGTGCTTACGAAGACTATCTCTTCTTTAAATGCGGACAAGAAAATCCTTTTTTTCAAACTGCGGCGAAAAATATCTTTTTTGTGCGAATGAGGACAAGAAAATCTCTTTTTTAAAAATGCAGCCTAAAAAAATCACTCTATAAGCAAATTTTTTCGAAAAAAGGAATAGGAAAATTTCTCTGAAAAAATTATTTTTTCAAAAAGTGATTTTCTTCGCCGCATTTTATAAAAAGTGATTTTTTGTCCGCATTCGCACAAAAAAGATTTTCTTCGCCGCAACTTTCGGTTGGAAGATTTTCTTCGTAAGCACCGGCGATACATAGTTTTGATGAGAATTCATCAATAACGTATTTTTAGTGTAAAAAGCGCATCTTTCGCCGAAAACTTTTATTTGAAACTTTAGAGGCAGGAATCAATCCAACAAAAGATTGAGTATCAGTATGATAACATTCTGCTAACTGGAATTAGTTAAGAGAGGTCTGCCCCTTACGCTCTGTCTGTCCAAGACAAAGTTCCAAAAAGCTAAAATGCTATTATTATTGTCAACTTTAAAGCATAACAATACCACTGTAGTCCATGCCGGTGCAAAAATTCCAAATAAACAATCGAATGTCCTTCACCTAGAATATTTTTCCATTCCTTTCTTCTTTTTTTTTTTGGATTTTTTGTATTTTTTTACATTTTTACACATCATTTTTACATAATATGCAGTTTTTTTTTTATAATTTACACTCTACACATTTTTTTGTTTATTTTTGTTTTATTGCCAAAAATAAAAACAACAACAACAAAAGTAACAACATTGTACCGATAAAAAATAAAAACTTGCACCTTTTTTTTAAAAAAAAAAAAACAAAAAAAATGGAGTAGTAAAAATTGCACACGCATGTCGTCCATCAATATGGAAATGTTGTTGCTGTTGCATTAATGCGCTACATGCGTATGTGTGTGTATGCCAGTTGTAAAGTACACACTTACATACAGTGCGTGTGTATATTTAACGAAAATAAAAACTTGGCCACAATTAAACTCTCGCACACACACACATATATACAAACAACACAAACGCATCTGCAAATGGGATGCACTGTACCCAAAAAAAAAGGACAAAACAAAAGTTTTAAAAATGAAAATCAGGTTGAATTCTTTTTTCGTTTTTTTGTTGTTGGTTTTTTTTTAATACTGTCCCAGACACATCATACATATGCTCATGTAATTGTGTGTGTATGTCCTTAAAACAACAACCATCATATAAAAAATGATTACCAAAAAATAAAAAAACATAATCGCATAAAAATGGGTTTTTAATTTGTAGTTCTTTTTTTACAAATTGTTGCTGCAACATGTTGTCCTCCGCATTTATTTCGCATATGGTACACTTTTTTTCTTTTTTTTTTTTTTTTTTTTGTTCATCTGCACTTGTGCGCAACAGTTGGTGTCCTTGATATGTTGATAATTAGCGATTTTAATAATGCAACCCATTGATTTTACGCTGAATGCACGAGTGAGTAGTTGATGGTGTCAATTCAATTTAGAATTTAAAAAATGAAAAAAATTGTTGGCAAAAAGTTTGTCCAGCTAAAAAGGACAAAAAACGAAGTATTTGCCGTAGCGATTTCAGTTCGATTCAATACTGACAAGAGAATGTGTGGGGCTCCTCAGTTTTCTCTGATATTCCATAAAATGTTAAGTGTGGACAAAAATGGCGGAACTAAGGAAACACCCACTATAGATTTCATGATGTTCATCGAGTTATGTTGGAACGCTTAATGTTAACTTTTTCGATACGTATATAAGGGTGATTCTCTAAAAAATGTACCATTTAATGTTTTTTTTAGAGGTTTGTTTTTTGAATAGAGATAAAACTGGCATTTTGTGGTCAACTCTGGCAACTCTAATGTCATTTATGTTCAGTTTGGTTTGCCATTTCATCATGAACAGGTTGACAAAAGAACAACGCTTGCAAATCGTGCAAATTTATTTCGAAAATAATGGTTCAGTTCGCGAAGTTTACCGCAAGCTCCGTCCATTTTATGGTCGACATAATCGTCCATCAGAGCAATTAATTCGGTTAACCATGGATCGTTTTCGCACTACGTTTACTCTATGTGATAATACGCATCCGCAGAGACGTCGAACAGTGCGCACCGAAGAAACAATTGCCGCTGTAGAGCAAAATGTTGAAGAGGACCCGAATGAATCGATTCGCCACCGTGCACAGCAATTGGAGCTTTGTCCATCAACTTTATGGAAGATTTTGCGCAAAGATCTTGGCTTGCGACCTTACAAGATCTAGCTTGTGCAAGAATTAAAGCCGCGAGACCATGCAATGCGTCGTGATTTTGGTGTATGGGCCGAAAATGAGATTGATCTCGATGCTGATTTTCATCGCAAAATTTTGTTCAGTGATGAGGCTCATTTTTGGTTGAATGGCTACGTCAACAAGCAAAATTGCCGCATTTGGAGTGAAGAGAATCCTCATGAGACCCTTGAGACGCCATTACATCCACAAAAACTGACTGTTTGGTGTGCTCTATGGTCTGGTGGAGTCATTGGGCCATACTTCTTCCGAAATAATGCTGGAGAGTCAGTTACCGTTAATGGAGACCGGTATAGAGCCATAATAACCGACTATTTTGTTCCCGAATTGGATGGCATGAATGTGGATGAGTTGTGGTTCCAACAAGACGGCGCTACATGCCACACAGCGCACGTCACAATCGATTTATTGAAGGAAACATTCGATGAGCGCATAATTTCGCGGAATGGACCTGTCAATTGGCCACCAAGATCGTGTGATTTGACACCATTGGATTATTTTCTTTGGGGATATGTGGAGTCACTCGTCTACGCCAACAAACCAGAAACGTTAGGGGACTTGGAAGCCAACATTCGTGGCGTTATTGCCGACATACGGCCCCATATGCTCGAAAAAGTGGTTAAAAATTGGACCTGTAGAATTGGCTTTATTCGAGCCAGCCGCGGCGGCCACATGCCCAAAATCATATTTAAACATTAATGGCATAAAATTATCCTTCCAATAAAGCCAAATTGATGGATGGTTTTATTTCAATTCAAAGTTCTATACCTATAAAAAAAACACCCTTTATGTTTAAATTTAAAATTTGATATTTTAACTATTTATACAGATACTTAACAAGAGCTTCTATACGAATAGCTTGAAACTATAGCATAAAGTGCTAAAAAGTCATTCTCCGTTCTGACCTTAACCGTTTCTTGGAGCACTTAATTTGTTCAACTCGCATATTACGTTATTTTCTAAAAAAAACTTAAGTTAAGTATAATATATTTGGGATAGAATATACAGCTAGAATAAAAAGATCTTCACAAATATAGTATGTAAAAAAGGTTTATGTTCTGCATCTGAAGACTACGGAAAGTTACTCGCTGGCTTTTGATATTAAAAACAATAAAACTATACAAATTTTAAACACGCCACCCTTTTATCGTATGCCCTAAAAGTATGCAATTTTTTATTTTTTTTTTTTTAATTTTGAAATGACGGAGTAAACGTGTTAGAAAATATAAAAATAAAATAGCATACTTTTAGGGCATACGCTTAAAAGGTGGCGTGCTTGATTTTTATACCCAATACCCAGGGTATATTCACTTTGTTCTTTCGTTTGTAACACAGTGAAGGATTTGTGATAAATATTGAAAAGTATATAAGAAAGATAATTGAATAAAATTTGGCACAGTGGCTTCGTTGTAAAAGTTAGCTCGTGGGATTGAAAATGGGCAAAATCGGTCAACGGACACGCCCACCGCTCAAAACGCAATGTTAAGAGCATTATTTGCTTTATCGCAAGCGAAATAAGCATATATACTAGAGATAGTAAGTACAACCTCTGAGCAAAAACTAGGTGAACTTGAACAAAAGGGCCTGGCACCTCTCATATAAGCAAAAGTTTCAAAATGCTTTAATGAAAGCGTTTATAGAGATAATTGCACCAAATTTCACTCAGACATTAAAAACAGTAAGTGAAAGCTCTGAGCAGAAACTGAGTGAATTCGGAGTGGCACTTCCCTTACAAACAAAATTTTCAAAATAATACAGTGTTCGATACTTAGGCAAAATGATGGATTTAGTTTTTTTGAAACAGTCTAATTTTGCTAGTATCCGTATCTTAAGCTATAGGTCGTCTGAAAAAATTCTTAGAACTTTTCTATAGAAAGTTTCTAGGACTATAGATCATTTTTGATCAGAAATTCTTATTTCGCGTGCATAATTTAGGCTCTAAATTTAATTCAAAATTCCCGAAAACTGATATACATAATTTTTTTTTTTTTTCTGTTTCAGATATCGAATGCAATCGTATTGTTCATGAGATGTCAAAGTGGTCGAAGCAACATTAATTTATTGAAACAAATAATTATTATCAAAACATAAATATTTTGAATAAAATACATTAAAATTGTAAAAAAAATTTCATTTAAAATAAATTTAAAAAGTACAGCCAACTTCATCCACCATAAAGAAATCTTTTTTCTTTTCATTTTTATCTTAACGTAAACGCCATTGCAATTTTAATCACTGAAAGGCATTCATCTTGTTTTTGCTTTTTTCAATTATTTGTACGTTTTTTCTTTGCAACTGGCCATACTTTTCATGCTGTCCGTCCAACAACCCCCACAAAATAGCAGCAATGGCAACGGCAACCCTTGCAAACAACACACACAGCAATGGCAACGGTGTCTTTTCTCATTTACCGCTAACACCAGCCTTAGTCTCAGAAGAAAAGTAAAAAAGTATAAAATATGTATGTATGTATAGTATATCTACTGCCAACATGGCGCGCACATTTATTTGCAACAAAACAAAAAAAAAGAAAGGAAAACAAAAAAGATAGGGGAAGCTGGAGTAAGTAGGAATCATTATAATAAAGTAAATCGCATGAGCTTATTTGTATCAAGTTAATTTTTTGTTCGGCGAGTGGGCTTATTTTTGACTGAATATGGAAGGTATTCATGTTCAGTACTTGCCTATCCAACTTCATCAAAATGGTTGTGTATCTTGTGGGATCTAGCGTATCGAAGTGTTCAAATTTTAACAAGTGGGCGTGGCAATTTTCTGATTTTGCTCACTTTTTGCTCAGGACATAATTCCCATTATTGTGCCTTGCATACAAAATTACATTTAAATTAGCTTGTATGGATAGCGAAATATTACGTCTTAAAATGGTTAATCGTTAAAAAGTGGGTGTGGCACTTAACCCATAACGCCCACTTTTTGAGAATTGTGTAGTTTTCAGGTTTAGCATCTGCATTATAAAGAAGACAAACAATGATAAGTGAAATAAACAGAACAACAAAGAAAATTCTCATTGCATGATGCTTTTGCATAGACACGCCTTCTAAGATAGTGCGAGTCTCATCCAGACAACTGCTAAGAACATCGCTCACTACTATCAAAAATAGGATTGGAGACAGCAAACCTCAGTATATACTAGGTTGTTCAATAAGTTTTGCAGTTCGATAAGAAAAACACAATTTTATGGTTTGAATTACTCTTTATTATTCAGTATAGTCTCCCTGAACATCAATACACTTGTTCCAACTAGATTCCAATTCATGAATTCCATCCCTTTAGTGAAAATCTAGAAGGGCCAAATCTGGTGAATATGGTGGATGCTCCAACAATTCGAACTTTAATTCATAAAAAAAAATTGTTTTCTTCTGCAAACCGGGTATTAATTCACGAATTTTTTCCTTCAGCTGGTCTAAAAGGTTACAATAACATTCAGAATTTATAGATTTACCAGTTTGCAGGTAATCCACAAACAAAATTTCTTTCGTATCCCAAAAAACTGATGCTTACACCTTCTTGGCCGATTTCTGTACAAGAATTTGTTTCAGAGCCGAAGGACCAGGTTCACATAACTCTTTAGCCTCTTGTTTTGATACAGGATCATGGTAATAGACCCACGTCTCATCCATAGTGATTAATCGACGCAGAAAATCCCCTTTATTCTTTCGAAAACGCTCTAAGTGTTGCTGAGAAAGTCGCATTCGAATGTGTTTTCGTTCCATCGTTAGGAAATGCGGCACCTATTGTACACTCAGCCTTCTAAAACCCAATACTTCAGTCAAGATATTGCTGACACTGCCCATTGATATGCCTAGTATTTCCAATTTACATCAATTTTATCAAACTTTAAAGAGCTTGCTGGAATTCCTTTATATACGTTCAATAAAAATTTTTTCACATTTTGATGTCAAATGACAACTTTAAAGACCCCAACTATTTTGATCCGCGCCCCACCCTAATGGGGAGTTCTCTCCTAACCAAGTTGAAAAATCAACTCAATCAACAACATTGTTTTATATTTTATTAATTTCACTCAAACTGATTTGAACACACTGTTTATAATAGAAATCATATAAAATTCTATCATTATCTACTTCAATGTCATGCTAACATTCCTCTGCTAATGCGCTGTTAAATCATGTGGTTTGTGTCTCCACTAACACTGCTTTCAAATTTAACTTCACGCTCCAAAACCTTTCAATATTAAATCTCAATCTTGATACGTTAACTCCATTCTCCTCTATGCTAAAAAATTTATAACAACCCGAAAAAGAACGTAAAAGTTGTACAAAAAAAAACAGAATGATTGTGGGTAGTGAGAACATTGTAGCCAAATGGAAAAAGGACATTAGTTATGCTTAAGGGGCTAAAGTAAAAGATTGTTGCCACACGACGGACGTAGACCACGGAAACAACGACGACGACGACGTAACTGTACTTGGTTCGTTTATATTTTATAGTTAGTAGAAATCCTTTTTATGTTTTTATTCCATAATATCCTTAGAGAATGATGCCATGGAAAAATAAAAATGAAAAAAATTAACGAACCAAACTTACTTCTAGAAATAAGTAAGAATAGGAATGGGGAATATAAAGAGTACAAGTATACGGAATGCTCTTAGTTTTATAAAAATCCTTAGAGATATCATTTTTAGTCGCCATTTTTTTTTTTTTGTATTTTCTGTAATTATACTCAAAGTTTGTAAAGGAACACAGAGTGGTATGAGTAAAAGAAATTTTAATTAAATTTCAACCAACAGCGTATAGGGATTTCTTTTTATACAATTTCATATAGAAAGTTATATTGAAAACATGTTCTTGAAACTTTTAAATTCTTAAAATTTATCGAAAATTACTTTATATCATTAAAGCTTTTAGGATATTTGAATTTACACTGATTTTAAACTTTTCTACTTTTGTTTTTTACTTATAACTTCGTTATAGTGCTATTTTAGATCTGATTGGAGCAGATTGTGCACCAAACCATGAAGAATATCATAGGACACTTATCCTAAAAATTATAGTTTAGGAGTTACTTACCTAGTAAAATTATTGAGGTGACGATATGACAAGTAATTCGATTTTCTTCCATGAAAAATATTTTGCTAGATCTAAATAGTAGGAAAAGGAATGTTCTTTGTAACCTTAGTACTAAAAAAGTACTAAAAATAGTATATCCTTTTTGTCAAAAGCGAAAGCAATCACCTTATTGCCTGATTCCATAACTTTTCAAAATTAGTCTGAACATCACAAACAGTTAAGAAATTTCCAAGTAATGGATAATTTTATGAAGAAGTATTTGTCATTATTTGCCGATTTTTTCATGTTTTTCCAAAAAAAAAAAAATAAAAATTTTGCACTTTTATTGGGAACCACATAATAAATTTCAGTGAAATCCGGGTTGGTCAATATATTTCTTGCTAATTTATGTATGCCTGATATATAAAAATTATAAGAGAATCTAGAATTTGAGCTCCTTCTTATTTTAGTCCGGAAGCTAAGGAAGGTTGTTATTTTTCCCCTTTTATTTTCAATTTTACAGGACATTTTTGAGATCATTTGGATGAATGGCATATGCCCATGGTATTACCATACTTAGACCTTTCGAAAGCCAAACAAACAACCCAAAACATCAATGCAACAAATGATAGAAATCATGCGTCAAAAATTAGAAGAAGCCATTGGCTAAAACTACCATAACTACCAAAAAAAAAAATGCGGTGTTGAAAGAATTAGTTCGGCACCCGAAGCCATAGCTGGTTTTCCAAAAAGAATATTTGGTTTATGTACAAAAAGACACAAAAACTGGAAAATTAATAGTCAATCATTGTGTAATCGATTAAGATTTGGGTTGGCATTTTGGATTTGGATTTTTTTGAAAATTGATGAAAAGTAAGTATTTGACATACATATAACAGTGGTAGAATGATTTTCCGAAATTCCAAAGAAATCCAAGATGGCGGCCATAGGAAGTCCGATGCAACTTATGGATACTCACATAATTATTTGAAAACTCATAGCTCCTCGGCTTTTTAGCCGATTTTGATGAAATTTTCAGGGTTAAAGGTAAAAAGTATTATCATTTGCAAAAAGATTATACTGAAAAAAATCTTTTTTCAGGTGTAAAAAAAACTTTTATTTCTTTTGTAAAGCCAATTTGGGGCTTGGAGCACCTTTTTTATTTTTTATTTTTTTTAAATATTTGTATTTAAAATTTTATTAAACATATTTTGCGAACCTCAAAATTGTGGTATCTTTTAAAATTTTCACGTTATGAGTTTTTGAAGTTGTTGATGTTGTGTCTATCATGAGTCGTTGGTGCACGTGCGCTATTATATAGGGTTGCCACCGTCCGGACGGTATTTTTTTCGGTTGCCTCTGCCGAATTTTTATTATTTTTTTTTTATAATTTGATCCCATTATAACCATTATTTTTATCATTGCTCTGTAGCGAACACCATTGACCGTAACACGGGCTTCATCCACATTTTTAAAGAAATACGGTCCGATGATGCCTCCTTCCCATAAACCACACCAAACGGTACATTTATCGGGATACATTAGAAGCTTTTGGTTTGCTGCTGGTTGCTCATCGGCCCAAAACGGCAGTTTTGCTTGTTAACGTAGCCGTTCAACCAGAAATGAGCTTCGTCGCTAAATACAATTTTACGATAAAATAATGGATCAATTTGAAGTTGTTGTAAGGCACATAAAACGAAATCAAAACGTACACCAAGATCAGCCGGCTTCAATTCTTGTACGAGCTGTATTAAATAGGTCTTCAGACCAAGATCACGCCTCAAGATACGCCACAATGATCCATAAGAGATGCCCAAAGCCTCAGATCGGCGACGAATGGATTGTTCACGGTTTTCACGAACACTCTCTGCTACTGCAGCAATATTCTCTAAATTACGGGCTCTATGCACTCTGGTTGAATGATGAATGTCCAATAGTGTAAAATTGCTTCGAAATCTGGTGATGATGTTACGAATAGTGCGCTCAGTTGGTCGCTCATAACGAACAAAATGATGTTAAAGAACTCTATAACATTTTCTAACTGATGACAGATTTTGGTAGTTAGTTTCCACAATTAATAAACGTTGTTCAGGAGCAAATCTTTTCATAATTGAGTCGTATTAAATACTGAACACAAACGTCATATGGACAAGCCATTTGACATAAAACAGCTGTCAAAACACCCCAGTTGAAAAAGGGACTTCGTATTGGATCACCCTTTAGAATGAGAAAAGTAAAGTAAATTAAATCGAATCACATTACGTCATCTCTTAGATGATATTGGTCGACTTTATGTTAGAAAAGTCGGTATATCTTTAAAAGTAATACGAGTTCCACTCTAAGCTAAATGGATATTTAAACAGAATTGAATAGAAAATGTATGTTAAAAAATTAAGCACAAAATAAAAAGACACCAACATTAAAAAAAAATCAAATCGCTTACATTGCTACAAGATTGCTATCATTAATTTGAGCTAAAGAACTTCTTTTTTTTTTAACTTACTTTTAAAGTTCAGTTTGTAATCTACATTTTACATTATCATAATTTTTTCCCTATAGCTAATAGTTTCTGAGATAAATGCATTGCAAAAATAAGTGTTTTCCCAAACTGTAATACTTTAAAAAATCATACAGGCATGTTCTCAATTCCGATTTCGATCGGAGCACCTTTAGATTGATTCCATTCCAATTCCGATCGAAATCGAGAACAATTGTAACGTCCCAAGTGACGTCACAAAACTTATGTCTATCTGCATTGGTAAATTCACATAAATTGAATATTTACCCGTGGCAGCGTTGCCATTGTGACACTTTCGGTGTCACATGTGACACTTAGTTTTTGTCTGTGACACCGAAAAAATATCAGATTTTTGTGACACCACGATCTTCCACAAGGTGTCACGGACTATTGGGCTATTTTATTTTTTTAGTAAGTATGGCTGATTGAAAAAGTACTTTCGATCTCCAAAAAGTACTTTCCCGCATTGAATTAAGTATATCTAAAAAAATATGGGTGGCAACATCGTGAGCACTTATGAAATGTCAAAATCAGATTACGATTAAATTTTGTCAATAACTTGTACCTGGTCAAATTGAAACATAATGAAAATTCCATAGAATTTTAGAGTGAAGTATTAGCATATGAAGACGCTGAAAACGATTACCCAATTGAAGATATAGGAACCTTTGCCATGAGCTTTTTGGTTCTTCCCTTTTCTAACGCTGAGGTGGAACGAGTTTTTAGCATCATGAACCTAATTAAGACAAAAATCCGAAACCGAATGGGCCTGCCGTTATTAAATGCTTTAATTCAAATCAAATCATGGCTGAAGTCTTTGAACAAATGTTGTCATGATTTTGTGATTGATATTGATGATCAAAACTATCTATTGTAGGCAGTAAGAAATGCTACAATGAAAGGAACAGTGAAGATGACGAATCTGATGAAGCTTTTATTATTTATAATGAGGTTTCACAATTAATGTGATTTAAGTAAGATAAGAAATCCGAGTTTTCTGAAAATGGCTCGTTAAATTAAATTGAACTGTGATTTTGAACTGTTTAAAAAGCTTTTTAAAAAAAGCTCCTAAATTCTGATAAAAGTTTGTAATGTTCAAACACATGATTTTCGAATTCGTATGGAAGACTTACGAAATCGTTTTAGTCTTTTCTATTTCCTTAAGTAATTTTTGTCTTCAAAAAGAGCTAGAAACTAGTTATGTGTAATTTTTCTTTAAAAAAAGTTATAACCACTATAAAATGATAAATGAAAGTTAAAAATCGTATGTAGGTTCCCATATGATTTTTCTTTATATGGTATCATTTTCAAATGGTCTTATTTAAAAAAAATCACACAAAACCAGATTATAGCTCATTTCTAAGACGAAGAATTCTTAATGATGCATATAACAGGAAAGAGCAAAACAATTTCATGCGTCTTTTATACAAGTTATTATAAACATTTATGCAAAACAAATTTTCAGCAAATTATTTGCAAATCTTTTTGAATAAAAGTTTTAGGTCTGAAAAAAAGCCAAAGGTACAAACCATTTTTATATATGTTTTTATAAATTTCTTTACATACTAATTTATGTATTTGTTTTTGAAGTTTGTTTATGTTTTCATTAAATCTATATATAAATAGGCAAACGAAATCGGTTCAGTCCCTGTTTCTATACCTAAATCTAAACCGATTTGCTTGATTTTTTTTTTGTTGGAAAGGTTGTGAGGAGGAGCAGTGCATAGAACTATTTTTTTTTTTAAAGTTGGCGGTGCCACGCCCCTAAATAGAAAAAACGCTCTCACGGCTAAACCACTGCATCGATTTTAACGAAATTTGGTATGGAGATAGAGTAAGCACTAAGAAACGATAATATGACCACTATGTTTTTCAGTGGGTGGTGCCACGCCCCTAAATGGAAAAAACGCTCTCACGGCTAAACCGCTACATCGAATTTAACGAAATTTAGTATAGAGATAGGGTTAGCACTAAAAAACGATAATATGAACATTATGTTTTTCAGTGGGCGGTGCCACTCCCCTAAATGGAAAAAATGCTCTCACGGCTAAACCGCTGCATCGGTTCCAACGAAATTTGATATGGAGATAGGATTGGCACTAAGGAACGATTACATGACCATTATGTTTTCAGTGGGCAGTGCCATGCCCATAAATGGAAAAAACGCTCTCATGGCGAAAATACTGCATACGATTTTTATGAAATTTGGTATAGATATAGAGTTAGCACTATATAGCATGATAGCATGATTGATTTTTATGAATTTTGGCATAGAAAGATATCAAAAACTGTTTACTCTTTAGTAGGAGTTACACGCCTCTAAATGGAAAGTACGATATTGCAACTTAGCAGCTGCACCGATGCAAATAACCCGAACCCTAAGGAAGAATATTAAAAGCTTTTTGTGTTTTATCGACCAAGGAAGGGTAGAGAAACTTTTTCCTTTATTTTATGGTCAAATCGAAATGGTCGAATTTCGGCCACAAGGCGAACTCTAGTAAATTAAAATTGTTAAACAATCCTTGTCGTTTTAATACTTGTATTTCCAGAACCTTAATTTGGAGACGATACGACGATAAAAACTAAGACTACTTACAAACAGTAGTTAAAACTCCTATAAGATTAAATATAATATATAAAAATGAAGGGTGCTATATGACACCAATTCGTACAATCAGAGGGTGTTATATGACACCTTTTTTGAATCGCTGTGACGCTCTCCCTTTTGAGTTGATGGCAACGCTGACCCGTGGCTTCTAGTATACGCACCTCAGTAAAATACCCATCTCAGTAAAATACACACCTCATGTGAAATATTCACCTCAAGTGAAATATTCGCCTCAAGTGAAAAATTCACCTTAAGTCAAATATTCACCTCAATTTAAATATTCAACTCAAGTGAATATATTCACCTCAACTAAAAGACTATAAAAGAACGAACGAAAAAGGCAGTCACAGCCAAGCGTTCGATGCGATAACATCAATATTTTAATATTAATGTTTAAACGTTGAAAGCTTAAAGGTGAAGTGCAGAGGCCTCGTATCACTTAGATATTTCTGCGGCAGTTAGTACTTTAGGCTGGGAAGGTTTTTCATACCTTCTGGACACCATCTGGTGAACAGTGTCGTAGTCTGTGCGTGTAATACTTATTATAGTATTCATCAAGCGTGCATGGTAGTTATTTTTTAAGGTTAAGCTGGGAAGGTTTTTCATACCTTCTGAAGGCTCCTGGACTCCATCTGGTGAAGAGTGTAGTAGTCTGTGCGTGTATTACCTTTTCATGGTATTCATCAAGCGTGCATGGTAGTGTCATAACTCTATAATTTTACCGACACAGGTCACATAAGCAACTATCAATTCAAAACGGTCAAGGAGTACAACATCGGATAGTTGGATGCAAAAACCCCGATATATCCCGGCCGAGTCGAAATACTGAAGAAGTTATAAACAAACGCTAAAGCACACATTTTTTCTTGTAAATTATTATTAAGGAAAACATATTGTAAAGTAAAATAAACCAATTTATCTGCTGAAAAAATTCCAGCAAATAAATAAATAAATATTTTTCTAAGCTGAAAGTTTTGGATTGTCCTTTAGTCTAACCCTGGACACCGCTGCAGCTTACCTCAGCCCTAGACCAAAACAATCGTTACAAAGTCTCATAATTTTTTTAAGTTTTCACCAAAACAAAAATTAAAAAATACGTACTCGATCATTTTTAACGGAGAATAATTAAAAAATTATAAATTTAAAATCAATTTTTTAAGTTTAAATCTGACGAATAATAATACCCCATATATATTTTAACCCATTTTGCCAAAAAAAAAAAAACATAAAGTACCAAGGTCACGATTTAACGATGCGATTTAAGGTTTTACTTATGAGATTCATATTAAATAGAATCGCCCAAAGGTCAAAATTCCACCACAAATGTATTAAATATTTTTGGTACTTTTTGGGCACTTAGTACTTTTTTTTGCTATTTAGTATACAATAGAAAAGCTCATTTATCATCCCTGGTACAATGACAAATGTGAAACGTTAACAAAACAAAAATACGAACAGTGCTATGCTTTTTGTCTTTCTCTTTGGGCTTTATCCTCTTGTCAGCTCTGTGTGACAGCGTATTTTGTCGATGTTAATATTAAAAAGTTTGCATTTAATTTGGGCAGACTTAAGAGCAACATATTTCAAATTTGTGCACACAAATGCCTTTCTTATGATGTAAAATTCAAAGTCGTACTCCATTTCTTACATTGTGAAAAAAGGCGGACAAATTTTTGTCTTGCGTATTAATACATAAATTTGAACACAAGAATATACAAAGTCTGGTAAAAGGATAGAGCATGAAGAAATTTAGAGACTTATAGTTCTAGAATAGGTACCAATTACTTGGCTATGACAAAATTTAAAAATGCAACAAACCGAATGACTTTTATCTAAGCAAATAAGTCAAAAGATTATTTGATGTTTGAAATCTTTCTATTTCCCAAACGTAATTTTAATTGTTATACTTCACCCCGCACCCCTGCAAAAACATCTCAATGACTATGCAAATATGACTATAAAGTTAAAATCAAATTTATAGCTGAGTTAGCGCAAAATGTGGCAAGAAAAAACGTTGAATACGACAAAACAAACAAAAATACAAAAAAAAAGAACTTAGCGAAAGCAAACGAACGCAAATTAAAATCGCTTCAAAGAGGCATTCAGGATACTTATTGTAGATAGGCAAACACGTATAGTATGCACTGCCAAAGGCATATAACCCCAACTAGACTGAGCAGTCAATGAGAAGATGATGTTGAACAAGGTATGGGCTAGACGCCTATACCTAAGGAATGTCATAGACATACACCAATGTGCCTACGAGTAAAATATTTGTACGAGCGCAATTTAATGAATCTCTGGTTGGTACTTTTTGTACAAAATCTACAATCGACAGTCTAAAAGTCAAAAGCACACGTTAAATGCAGGCGATATCTACAAGATATTCTGACTTGAAAAACCACCACCATCAAGCGAACAAATTAAAAAGAAGCAAAATTTAAACAAAAAATAAAAAGTTCAAAATTAATTTGCATACCTTTTGCTAATAGGCAAAAACAGTACTCTCGAATTGCTGAAGAGTCAACCGAAGAACACGTAATCTACCCTTTTCATCCTCAAAAAACTTTTTCTGTAATGCTATTTGCATTTATATCCTACAGCTAAGCCATATTTATTTAAACTCAAAATTCCACCTACAAAGCAGCAGTTAAGTTTTTCCACAACCAACTCAACATACACAGCCCTCAGTACTGCCCAGTTCACCACCCTATAGCCAGCATTACACTTAAAAACGTTGAACGTTTGAAACCTCAAAAGACATTCAACTTCGTCGTTACTTTCGTTGACTTTTCAACATTTTCGTTGAATTTTTTTTCCCCCGGTTTTTTTACGTTTTTTATCAAATATTTGCTGCATTTTATATGCTCTTTCTTACCATACCACACCATAACACACATACCATGCCAGGTCGTCCGTCTGTAGTGCCAAACTTCCTTCGACCTCCTTGTGTCACTAAAATAGCGCTTCTGTCTTATTGGTGTTTGGTCTTAACTTTACCTAGAAAAAATGAAAAAAAAAAGTTTTTTTTTTAAAAAAAGTACATTTTCTCGTAAGTATTAAAATGTGCTCCGCCCACTTTCTATTTAAAAAAAAAAAATGTATAAAAATGCACAGCCTTTAATTCCGTTTTCTTTTTTCTCATACTTTTTTTCCATTTTATTTTATTTTAATTCCAATTGCATTGCTTGAGCAGCTTTTTCTACTACTTACTACTACTACTCCTTACTTATTCATTCCTTGACTTGTTCGTTGGCTTGAGGTTACTTCGCTGTTCGAGTTTCCTTCACCAATAACAATCCTTCTTGTTGGTGTTGCCACCTAAATGGGTAGCATTTTCTCTGTACTTTATATGTGGTAGGGTTTCTTTTTTATAATTCTTTTTAGATTTTTTTTTTTTTTTTTTTTTTTCAGCAAATCCAATTAACATTTTCTTATTTTACTACATATTCATTTTATATTCTTTTTTAGTTCTGCATAATGTCTCTAATATACATATACAATTCTTAATAGATTGGTCTTTTCGTTTTATCATCTATTCCCATTGGAAGTTTATGCAATTAATTGAATTTTCTTTTTCATTTGGGAAATATCATTTTAATTACATTTTTCAAGTCTTCAATTAATGACTTCATAATATGAGAATAACAAGAAAACAATGAATTGTCTCATAAAGTAGTCTTTTTGCTGAGTTTTTCTTAAATTATAGAGCAAGAATGGCAAACACGTGGCGTGGATAGCATGCCTATCACTTTTTGACAAAAAGTTATTCAAAAAATCATCAAAAATTATTATTTGACAGGTTTGACAGGCTTTCATTGTGAAAAACAAGATTTTTGACAGGTTTTTAAGAGGAAATCTAGTTGATAATATCTACCACTTTTAGTCCAAAAAACAGGGAAAATTTACCAAAAATTATCATTTAGCCGGTTTGACAGGTTTTCATTGCAAAAGAAGACAAGATTTTTGACAGTAAATATAATTGATAATGGGCTTCTTTTTTTAACAAAAAAAACCAGGAAAAATTCACCAAAAATTATCATTTAGCCGGTTTGACAGGTTTTCATTGAAAAAAAATACATGATTTTTGACAGTAAATCCAATTGATAGTGGGCTTCTCTTTTTGACAAAAAAAAAACAGGAAAAATTTAACAAAAATTATCATTTAGCCGGTTTGACAGGTTTTCATCGCAAAAAAAAAAAACATGATTTTCGACAGTAAGTCCAATTGATAATGGGCTTCTCTTTGTGACAAAAAAAATAGGAAAAATTTACCAAAAATTATCATTTAGCCGGTTTGACAGGTTTTTATTGAAAAAAAAACAGGATTTTTGACAGTAAATCCAACTGATAATGGGCTTCTCTTTTTGACAAAAAAAAAAAAAACAGGAAAAATTTACCAAAAATTATCATTTAGCCGGTTTGACAGGTTTTCATTGCAAAAAAAAACAGTATTTCTGACAGTAAATATAATTAAAAATGGACTTCTCTTTTTGACCAAAAAACAGGAAAAATTATTCAAAAATAATCATTTAGCCGGTTTGACAGGTTTTCATTGCAAAAACAAAGGATTTTTGACAGTAAATATAATGGAAAACGGGCTTCTCTTTTTGACCAAAAACCCGGAAAAGTTTAACAAAAATTATCAATTAGCCGGTTTGACAGGCTTTCATTTTTAAAAAACAGGATTTTTGACACTAAATTAAATTGATGAAGGGATTCTCTTTTTGACCGAAAATCAAGACAAATTATTCCAAAAATTATCATTTAGCCAGTTTGACAGGTTATCAATGCAAAAAAAAGGATTTTTGACAGTAAATATAATGGATAACGGGCTTCTCTTTTTGACCAAAAAAACAGGAAAAATTTACCAAAAATTAATATTTCATTGTTAAAAAAAAACACAATATTTTTGACAGTAAATTTAATTGTTAGTTTGCTTCTTTTTTTGACCAAAAAGCTGGAAAAATTTACCAAACATTATTATTTAACCAGTTTGACAGGCTTTTATTGTTAAAAAAACATGATTTTTGACAGTAAATCTAATTGATAATGGGCTTCTCTTTTTGACCAAAAACAGGAAAAATTATTCCAAAGATTATCATTTAGCCGGTTTGACAGACTTCATTGTAAAAAAGCAAGATTTTTGACATAAAATATAATCGACGATGGGATTCTCTTTTTGACCAAAAAACCGGAAAAGTTTAATAAAAATTATCATTTAGCCGGTTTGACAGGCTTTTATTTTTTAAAAACAGGATTTTTGACACTAAATCTAATTAATGAAGGGATTCCCTTTTTGACCAAAAAACAAGACAAATTATTCCAAAAATTATCATTTAGCCGGTTCGACAGGTTTTCATTGCAAAAAAAAAAAAGGATTTTTGACAGTAAATATATTGGATAACAGGCTTCTCTTTTTGACAAAAAAAAACTGGAAAATTTTACCAAAAAATATTATTTCATAGTAAAGAAAAAACGTTATTTTTGACAGTAAATCTAATTGATAATGGGCTTCTCTTTTTTACTAAAAATACCAAAAATTATTATTCGACAGGTTTGACAGGATTTTTGACAGGATCAAAATATTTGGAAAAATTTACCAAAAATTATCATACTGATTTCATAGGATTTTCAGCAGTAAGTCCAGATGAAAAAATCATTCTCCTTTACCAAAAATTATCAGATGACAGGTTTTCAAAAAGGATTTTTGACTGGAAATTAAGTTAGTAAGAAATAATTAAGTAGGTATGTTTGGAAAATTTGAAGCGAAAAAAATAATGTAGGTTGGTCAGACATTCTACGTTACAAGAGACACTCTGGAAGCCCTGGAGGACCATGGATTATTCAAAACCTAGTTTGTAAGCTACTCCATAGAGGTGACCGACTAGTTCAAATTCTGGTCCCATCACATATAAAGTTTTATTTACGTTTTGTATTGTTTGTCAATAGACGTAACCAATTGTCTTCTTATGCTTTACATTCGGACGAAAAAAAAGTCAATTGTCTCCTTATTCATTACATTCGCACCAAAAAAAGGTCAATTGTCTCCTTATTCATTACATTCGGACCAGAAAAAGGCAAATTTTTTTTTTTTTTTTTTTCATTTAATATAGGGGAGATGTGTGTACCTTGGTCCGCTTTTTAGTTTTTTCAATGTGCTGGATGTTCCAAAAAAGTTTCTTTAGTTTTTTGATTTAGTTATATTTCTACAATGCTTGCAGCATCAAATGACGGGACAATGATAATTCTATGTCTTACCATTGAGTAGAAATATTACTTTTTCCGTTGCAATCTCAAACGGTCCAAGGTACACCATGCAAGTGTACCTTGGACTATTAAAAATAAAAGAAAATACATTGTATTTTGGCAATAAATTATGAAATAACTATTTATTATGTAATCAAAAGCAACATTTTTTCAATAAAAAGAAAAAAATTAATCATAAACAAAAATTATAACACAAAAAAGTGCATTTAGTAAAAAACAATTAATCAAACAAAAATGGTTGCAAATAAATACATTAATTGCGTAAATAATAATAATAATATTATATTGAGAGGCGATTATGGCTTCTTGGTTGCCCGTCGAAAAAGGCTCGCTGGTCAATAAGCTAGGTCCAAGGTACACACAGACAGCATGTTTTAAAAACTGTCAACACCCATAACACATGTTAATGAAAATACATCTGAAACACACTAAAAGCTTAAAACAATAACTAAACTTGCTTTCTGATGTTGTAAAACTGAAATATTTCAAGTAAGTTTCTCATAAAACGTTTCGTAGCTTACTCCAAAAACAAATTTTTACACACAAAAAACACTTTTTTCGTTGCTAGTTATACACGCATACAGCTTGACGGTCTGAAGTCTACTTATATGAGTCACAGGTATGAGTGGAAAATTCCATAGAAGAACATTATCGTACACGTGCAACTGTTGAGTGGCAACCGGCACTCGGACCGAGGTACA
This sequence comes from Calliopum simillimum, assembly GCA_951812925.1. Lineage (NCBI taxonomy): Eukaryota > Metazoa > Arthropoda > Insecta > Diptera > Lauxaniidae > Calliopum > Calliopum simillimum. The sequence continues at coordinate 22,649,583 of OX638368.1, forward strand.
CTCGGTCCAAGGTACACACATCTCCCCTACATATTTAATATAAAAACGTCGAAAGGTTTCATAGACGAATATTATATATTTTTAAGCATTGGCCCTATGCACCACCTAGGAGTTAAAGGAGAATACATACATACATACAAGCATTGCATTCTGGGTTCGAACCTCAGTGCGGATGAAATTTTTTGTTATTAATTTTCGGCTATATTGGAGACATGTTTCATTTTCCGCTCCGAAGACTATTCAGACCAATTTTGTACAAATTAATGGTAATTTAAAAATTATAATTGAAAATCACCGTATGGAGGATTTGAACCCGGGTCTCTCCACGCAGCGCAATTCTTTAGACCGATAATCTATCGTTTGCACTAATTCACAGTAGACGAACTTCCCAACAGTACATAGTATGTAGACAGTATCGTTATAATTTCACTGACACAATCGATACGCAATTGGACCACTTTTGGTACTAATGACGGATTATGATGTGATTCATCGGACCATTTTTGATACAAATGACCGACTTTGCATTTTATTTGGACCATTTTTGGTACAATTGATAATTTTAGTGAATTTATTTTAATGTACTTAGTTTTAGGTGTAGTCCATTTTGGTCTACTTATAAAATAACTAGATCAAAGATGGGACTATTGAGACAATTGTCTCCGCTGGTCCTACAGGGAAATTATTTCTTATTTGTATGTATGTATGTATATTAGAGCGCCCATATTTCTGATTTTGCTTGCTCCCCGTCCATTTCCTGAAATTAGAGGTCAAAAAAATAAGATCTCAAAAAAAAATTTGGAATCGGCAGTGGAAAAAACCCAGCCGGTTTTCGATCAAAGGTCGAAAAAGTGACTAAAAAAAGCAAGTCGCTTTGACTGCTCATTACTTCAAAACTGTTCATTTTTTCATAATTTTCTCAAGACAACTTTTGTAGAGCATGACTAGATCAAGATTATTTTCTTGAAAAGTTTTGGTCCAAAAATTAAATTTGTTGTTGTTTCGGTACAAAAACTTCAATTTTTTAAGAAAACTTTCATGACTTTTTTCTAAAAAATGGTTTTTTGTAATTTTCAAAGGGCGGAATATTTGTTCTGGAATTCTTATATTGCATGGGATTAAATTTTGATTAATTCAACAAAAAAAAATTATTTAAAAATATTAAGTTTTAAGGTATGGAGCCGGTCACAATGTTGGAAAAAAATTAGCATTAAAATTTTTTTGTTTTAATCGCTACATTATTGGATGCAACAAAATGCATTGCTAGTTGTTATTAAATGTATCATTTAGAGCTGCTTTTTTCCTTCAAAATGAGCTATGAAATGGGTTTGTGCGACTTTTTTTCAAAAAGTTATGATCATTTTAAAATGACATCATGAAAGTTAAAAATCATGTATGGATTTTCTATAGCAATTGCCATATTACTATATCTTTTATAATGTTATTTTAAAATGGTCATAACTTTTTAAAGAAAAATTGTACAAGACTATTCTGTAACACATTTTGAAGAAAAAAAATAGTACTAAATGACGCATTTAATAAAACAGACCAAGACGATTTTGTGCGTGTTCTACACAACCTCAAAAATCGCGTTTTTTGAACATTAGGGGTGAGCTATCTCACATACCTTAAGTGATATAGCAATTTCGCGTCCAATTTCGAATTCAGCATTAATAATTACATCTGAAATGACTATTTTGGTTTTGGTTTGTAGTCGTTTTTTCTAAATACCGTTTTTCGACCTCATTTTAAAAACCATGCCATGAACCGATTTTGAAAACTTTTTTTTTCTTATTCAGTAAATGCTCAGGTGCAATTTCACACCTTTGTGCAGTTCTCGACAAATTGATCGAAATTTTTTCCTGAACTGCGTGCACGAAATTCGAAATTTTCGATTATCTCTGCTGGAACAGCCCAAAAACGCACTAAAACGAAAATAAATGCTATTTTCGTGTTCAGCAATCCCAAATTAGTTTAGGAAATATGACGACTAAAATGGTTTCTTACCAAATTAAAAATTAAGAAGAAAAAAATAAATTTGTTTCTTATTTTTGAAACGGGATCCATTTCTTAAAAACTAATATTTATTAGTAATTTTTCTTTTAAATAAATCAACATTTAATTCCCTACAATATAAGAATTCCAGAACAAATATTCCGCCCTTTAAAAATTACAAAAAGCCAATTTTTAGAAAAAAAGTCATGAACATTTTCTTAAAAAATTGAAGTTTTTGTACCGAAACAACAACAAATTTAATTTTTGGACTAAAACTTTTTAAGAAAATAATGTTGACCTAGTCATGCTCTACAAAAGTTGTCTTGAAAATATTATGAAAAAATTAACAGTTTTAAAGTAACGGGCAGCCAAAGCGACTTGCCTATTTTTAGTCAATTTTTCGACCTTTGATCGAAAACCGGCTGGGTTTTTTCCACTACCGATTCCAAATTTTTTTTTGAGATCTTATTTTTTTGACCTCTAATTTTAGGAAATGGGCGGGGAGCAAACAAATTCTCAACTTTGCACATTTCATATATCTTGTGGGCGCTCTAATGTATATACTTTGAACCAAGAAGAAAAATTTGAGATATCGTATGACTCATTCTAAGCATTTTTGAGATCGTTAAACAATAAAAAAACACTATAATGCCATGATTTTGCTTGGGACGGCTTTAAGTGACCTCTAAAAAATTTAAGAAGTTTTCAGACAAAAAAAAAAAATCCTCAGCTCATCACTTAACATCATCTGCAAAAATTTAAAGGACAATAATTTCTAATAATTTTTGTTGAAGCAGACTAATGCTTATACTAAGGTAGTTGTTATATATATTTTTTACAAATTTTAATTATGGATTTGTCGGAACTTTTTCAGATTTTTATGTTTCGTTGTGACGAGCCCTATAGAGCGCTGATTAGCGTTACTGTAAATGTGTCGTTCAGTCTGTTGAAATTACGAGTACACATAAAACTGCTCCTACAGCCGTATTTATTGCAAAAATGTTTTCATTCTTAAGAAAATATCTATTGAATGTTAAGATAATTGCCACCCTGTATAATGTTTTGTTCTCTTACTCCAAAATTGTTTTACGTGTATTTACGGGATAAATGCACAGCTGGCAAGTTCATTTACGAGTACTTACACTCCGACTAATAGACAGTGGAGAAACGATTTATTCATTTTGAGGGATGGAATTGCAACCCCCTTTTGCAAAATATTCTCTTAAGAGAGAAACGGATAATAAAACTAACTTATCGACTGTGTATGCAGCGTCATCTGTAGGATAGTAGCTATACTTGTGCATAGTATGCTATATTTAAAATGAAAGTGACATCTGTATGGAGATAGTCCTTCATCCCCTAAAATGTAAAGGGTAAAATGCAAACATTTTTGTTTGCACTCATGGTTGTGGCATATTTATACATAAGACATATCTGAACCTGAACATGAACACTTTTTTTTTTTTTTTTGTTTCTAACGAGAAAATACGCAATGTTTGGGAGGAAAACTACCGCGTGAACTTATTGTTTTTAAGTTCTTCTAAGAATCTAAAAATTCATGTAGCATGTAATCATCCAAATTTATTGATTAAATTTTCTCAGATGTACCATTAGAAATGTGACATGAGCTGAATATCCTTCAGTAACAGTTCAAAGTTTTTTAAAATTCTAAGCTTAAAGTTTTAAAAAATGTTAAAATTTTCAAATCTGTGACACAGAATATAAAGAAAGACAAGAAGATCTTTATTTTTGTTGGCCGAAAATATGTCGTTTTTTAATAAATAAGTACATAACAAAATACATACAAGCTTGATATATTGAATATCAAAAAACTTTAAAAAACACTGTGTTTTGGGATGCTTAATAAATGCCTTAACTGAAAGGATCTCCAAAAGAATATGGCAATGCATTGGATAGACGTATTTGTTCGAATGTCATAAATTTTTCCACTCAATAAAAGCGAATTTTTATTGCAGTTAATACCTAGAGATATAATGAACCGACCATAACTCCTCAAAAATATATTTTTCAAATCATCTTTATGAATATGTGTGATTTCAGCAGACAAAAATTAAATTCACCACTTATTCTAAGAATGGATCGCTAAAGCTTCAAACAAAATCTAGTAGAATTTGAACAAGAAGGTGTGGCACCTGCCATACAAGCGATATCTTATGAACTTTATACCGAGAGTGCTATTTACGATAATTTTACCAAATATCATACAAACACTAGTAATAATATAGGTCAACTCTGGTAGAAAAATAAGTGAATTAATATAAGAGGGCTTGACATCTTCCATACAAACCGAATTTCTAGAACTCAGTACTGAGAATATTTGAGAGAATCCAACCAAATTTCGAACAAATGATAGGAATATTATAAGCCAGATTTAGCAGAAAACTGAGCGAATTCGGACAAGAGAAACTTATAACAAACTTGTTACTATCAACTTTAAACAGTAAGGGTTCAAGCAGAAGTTATATTAAACAAATAATAATATGTATTTGCTCAAGGTGCGAAAAGGCATGATGTTTCTGAAAGTCAGTGCTATAACACGGTTCAAATAAGATATTTTTATACGTATGCGATCACGCAAGGGATCCTTTTCTTTTACTGTAATCAATAATTAAGTTGTTATTAATAGTTAAGCTTATACATATCGTTCCAGACAAAGACTGACTGAGGAAGTAAACATGAACCTTCGATTCGCTTCAATTCTTCTTACATACAATCAATTTTGTCTGAAACGATATAAGCAAGTTCATCAGCAACTATGGCGCCTTAATAAGCTTTTAACTATATTTTGTAAATATGGACTTAGATGTACTAGATAGCCAATTTGCAACTACCGTCATTTTTTAAGTTCTTATTTCAATTTAAAAAATTGAATTTTTTGGTCTTATTTTTTATGCTTTTTCATAAGACAAACAATCTTGTAACATTTTGTAATGAATATTTAAATAAATGAAATGAAATGAAATGAAATGAATTTATGCCAATTTCGATAAGTTGAATTTTGGAGAAAAATTACCCTGTAGGACCGGCGAAGACAATTTTCTCAATAGTCCCATCTTTGATCTACTTATTTTGTAATTGGACCAAAGCGTACTACACCTAAAACTAGAAGAAATTCACATAAATAATGGTCCGAATGTAATGCATAATCCGTCATTGGTCCAATTATGTATCGATAGTGTCATTAAAATTTTAACGTTACCGACTACGTACTGTTTGGCAGTTCATCGAATGCGAAGAAGAGCAAACGATAGTGTATCGGTCTAATGACTTTTACTGCATGGAGAGACCCGGGTTCAAATCCTACACTCGATAATTTTCAATTCCAATTTTTAAAATTCTATTAATTTGTATACAATTGTCTGATGAGTCTTTGGAGCGGAAAATAAAACATGTGTCTAACAAATCCGGGGTATGAAATAATAAAAAAAAAATTGCATCCGTACTGAGATTCGAACGTGGAACACAATGCCTAGAAATATGTAACAAACTCTTTAGCACATTCGTCTATGAAACGTTTTTACGTTTCTTGTGTAAAATTTTTATATTCAATTAAATTCTTTGAAATTTATAAATAAATATAAAAAACATTCACCATTTTCTGGTTCGAATGTATTGCATAAGGAGACAATTGGTTACGTCCAATGACAAACAATACAAAACGTAAATAGAACTTTATATGAGAAGGGAATTTGGACTAGTCGGTTGCCCACAAGGCGTTGTTAACATCTTAAGTTTCAAAGTATTAAAGTCGCAATGTACTATTTTATTTATTCGGACGTTTCATAAATTTTTTCAGTTAATACATGCTAAATTTCTGTATATTTTTGAGAAAATTTTATTATAAGTAGGTAGGTATATGTATATGGACGACTCCAGGTATAAGTTTCGATTAAGACAAATCATGAAAAAGTGAAATATACGACATGAAAACATAGAATTAATTAGAGACCGTCATTAAGCATGAATATATATTTTTTTATTTTAAAGGCCGATTTCAATTCACTTAAAAAATATACTTGCTTAATGATTGCCGCGAACTATGCATTTCTATAGGTATGTCGGGCGTTTCATTTTTTCAGGAAATGCCACATATCAAATTGATTTCTTGGTCCTAATGGATAAAATACAAAATTCCGAGGCAAATGGCAAGAAAATTGCACAAATCTGTATATTAATTCGCAAGACAAAAATTTGTCCTACCTTTTTTACTATGTTAGAAATGGTGCAGGACTTTGAATTATACACCATTAGAAAGGTATTTGTGTGTAAATTTGCACAAAGTTAAAATTATTCTGATATTTTGCCACTAAGCCAGGCAAAATTAAATGCAAATTTTTCAATGTTAACAACTACAAAATACGCGGTCACACAGAGCTGAAAAGAGGAGCACAAAGAAAAAGACAAAAATCTGACAGACACTGACTTCATGTTTTCCGTTTTCTTTTCGATTCACATTTCTCATTGTACCAGGGATGATAAATGATCTTTTCGATTTTGTACCATATATAGCAAAAAAAAGTACTAAAATTGTTTAAAAAGTATTAAAATTATTTTATACATTTGTGGTCAAATTTTGACTATTCGGTGATTTTAGAATATTCAAAATTCACTAAGTTTATAGCATTTTGAAACTGAAAATTCATAAAAGGTAATTGTGTCTAAAACTCGGAAATGTTCAGCCAAAAGTGATGGTTCGTAATAATTCGAACAAAGCAAGTTTTTTACTATCTAGCGAAAAATATATCATTAGAGACAACGTTAAAGTTAATCTTGAGATATATAGGTAATCCTTGATGCAAAAACAAAAAAAAAAAAACAGAATTATATATAAACTTATAGTTTTATCAGATCGCGACACATGTTGAAATATATATTTCGAATTAAAACTCCTTGTTTTCTTTACCCAAAAATTTTGCATTAAAATAAGAGATAAAATGACTGGTCATCGTATCAACCCCTAATTAACAAAAAACATTCAAATGACAAAATTTGCCTGCATCCAACAAAATACGCTGGACAATTCAGGAAAAAACGAGTTTTCAACCCTTTCGAGTCATATGGAGTGTTAAGCATCAAACTTTTTCTTCTGCAGCATCCTGAGACGTTACGAAAGTGCACGTTTGATAAAAACAAGTTTCTTTCACTAATTTCATGGGAATTATTGTGAGAAAAATCGCAAGATTTTAATGCACATCTTTGCAGTATCTTTGGTTTGATAATGACAAAAAAAAAAGGTTTAAAAAAAAATATTTATCATGAGGTTTTTTCTTCAAAAAGTTCAAAGTTCAATGTCCAGCATTCGATGTCCAGTAAAAAGCCCAAATGTATCGGTTGGAAGCAGTTGAAAGCGTGTGAAAATATTTTGGGATTTTTTTTTTGAAAAGAATTATATGCATTGTGAAGATGATGGGATGCTTGAATTTTATAAAAAAGGATTAAAAAGGATGCTCATGAAAAGATGTTCACCAAAACACTACTTTTCAGGAAGTTCATATAAAAGAAACATGAATAAAAGGCAACTACGTAAAGACAAGGACTTTTAAGGACTTAATAACTTTTTTCTATGCAATGAAACAACAACAAAATTGCAATGCCCACATTATACGGCGAGCACAATAAAAACAGCAACAACACTCTTTTCTTTCTATTGAATGCAACCGGAAAAACTTTTCCATTTTTTTTTTTTTTTTTGCATCGAAATTAAGCAAAGTAGAGGAAAAGTTTTGTAACAAAATTTCGAAAATATTCTAATGAGCAGAACATACAAATGTATAGAAAGACAGACACATAGACAGACAGAAGGACCCACTAGCAATTGAATTCAATACTGAAAATGGCAATTGAGTTGGTAATAACTTGCGGGGCAAGAGACGAGGATGATTGTTTAAGTTCTGAATATTTCAGCGAGTTGGTAATAAGACAATTATTGCTGCGATTTTTTTTTGTTTACTTTTGCTCTAGTTATGAAAAACGTAAGCGAGTTGGTAATAGCCCACTGGAAAAAACAAAATAAGTCAATAAGTCAGCTTCGCAAGAGCGCGAGGATGGAGCAGTGGTCTAGCGACTGGCACTGCGATTGAAAGTTGTAGCAACCGTGAGGTCCTCGGTTCAACTCCGGCCCAGACCAAACACAAAAGTTTTTCAACTTGCAATTTTTCAATTATAATTAATTTAGTAAAATAAAAATAATTATAGTTACATCAATATGATGAATCTTTGTGGCGAAAGACGTAAAATTGCAATCAAAAATAATTTTTTAAAAATATTCAATTAGTTATGTAATTTTTGTTCTTCAAAGTAATATGAATAGGTAAGAGGTGAATAGGTCATAGGAGTTGGCATATGAATAGGTAAGAGCTGATACACTCCTACACCCTTGTATGCGAGTTGTTCACATCTGAGTTTTCAATGACATCGCTGTGTTAAAATTCAGCGATGCGGTAATAGGTTAGACCCTCACTTTTGCTATTACCAACTCTTATGCTAGCTATTACCCATTGCTACTGGGGAAGGAAACAACACACAGACACTTACAGCAGAAAGACACGCATCCTTTGTATGTGTGTGCATGGAGGAGCTTAGTTTTCTCTGAATTTTCCAATTGCTGTGAGAAGATGCAATTTGTTCTTTGCGTTGCATTTTAGTTTTCCTCAAAACTTTTAAATGTATTTGTTTAAGTTTATGTGTGTGTGTGTGTGTGTGTATAATGTAAATGTGTGGGCTTAAGCATGCATATATTTATTTGTGTGTGTGTAAACTTGAGAAATGAAAAGAAATAAAAAACAATTTACGCAAAATGCAAAATGGCAAAAGTAACAGAGAACACAAATGAAAAAGAAAAACAAAAGCAAATGCAAATGAAAAATGCAATCAAAAACAAATAAAAATAAAAAGTTTTTTCCTTTTTCTCTTGCAAAAATAATAAAACTACGAAAAACAAAAAAGTTCCAAGGACTTTAGTTTGGCTTAAAAGTCATTGTTACTGTTAGCATATTAGTGTGAGGGAGGATATGCTGGTTAGGCTGAGTAGGCGAATGGCCCCTGGGCGGTTTTTACTCAAAACAATGGAAACTTTTTAGAATGTCCTATTAAACTTAGTTTTCGCGATATAGTGTTTTTAAAGCCTGTAATTAATGTCATAACGTAAATTAACTGCCATTTTGCTAGATATGAAATACGTAAGGCTCTGTTTTCATGGAAAATTTACTTCAAAATGTAGAATTGATATATTCAGTTGAAGAAATGATATCGGCACAATGACTTTCTGAGTTAATGCACTGTTTTTTGCTTGCTCTACGAGTTTTCGTAAGACTCGTAAGACTACTAACTTCAAACTGTTTCTTGTCAACTAAATCTTTATCTATCTACAACATAAATGTCAAAGTACAATTAAATTTCATGCCATTTGCAAAAATTATGGCACATTTACATTATGACATTACTTATTCAATAATTAAAAATTTCTGTAATTCTCATTTTTGTTCGTACAGTGATTGTTTTCACGATGTCTTTGCACGAGCATGTTTCCTGCAAACTTCAAAAATATCTACTAAAGTTAAATACTTACCCTCTTAATCTAAATCATCACTTTATCTGAAATCAAATCTTATAAATATGTGTAAAATAGTTTCCGAGATTTGACAAATTTGTTTTTATTTAGAAGGAGGGGCATGGCCCTGCCCATTTTTTATTGAAAATTTTTTTCCCATATGTACCGAATCTCATTCCCCTGGCACTGTTCATTTTTTTATTGGATGTAATTTACTTTTTCATTCCATACCAAATCTCATTCACTTGTGTCAAATAGTTTCAAAGATAGGACTGATTCTTTCGATTATAGCCCCACTTTCTCATACGGCCTAGGGGCACTGTCAAATATTTTCCGATCGGAACCAACACTTTTATGCTGGATACTTACAACAATAGGAAACTTTTTAACCCATGAGAGCAAGATTTTTTTTAATTTTTAATTTTTCTCATATAACATATGATAGGTCTAGTATACATGTACCGATAAGGTCCATATGCGTTAATTTATTTTTTACAACTTTTTTTTAAATTTCTTGATAAAGTGATAAATCTTCACAAACAAGTTGACTAGAAATATGAGAAGGTTTTCTCATAAAGTTCAGACTTATCAAACTTTTTTATTCGAATTCGAGCGTATTTCAATGAAAGACTCTGCTCGGACGAAGTTTAGTTCAGCTCTTCAATAAACGTGAAGGCACAATACGATGTTTGAAGCTCAAAAAAAGGCTTAGAGTTGGGTGCCCCACACCAGTCTCAGGAATTTTGAGCGGATTTAAAAAAAAAAGCATGAACACACCAAACAGGAAGAAGTCACAGGTACAATCAAAATTTGGACAAAAATTGAAGATAGGACTGTGTTCGGGGTCGATCATAGATGAAAAGTCTGTTTGAATTATATTACTAGCTGATCGTTTTCACGAAATAAAATCTGGGAAATTACACAGTCCTGCGTTTTTGAATAAGTTAAAAAAGTATAAAATGACCTCCGATTTGCTCCATCACGTCTGAGATCCGAGTTATCCTTGATCTAAAGTGCAAGAAACGCTATTTTCAGACATGTGGCGTACATCCTGAAAATAGTCTAATTTACTTTTGATAGCGGCATTAAATAGCCCTGAACTTTTTCTTTAAAGCGTATTTTTTACTTTTTCAATTGAATCATTAGTTTCCGAGATATCATTGATTGAAGTTAAGGTATCGCTAATCTCTGCAAAGGACTCTATTCAATTTGTATACCTTTACTTCAATGGATGATATCTTGGAAACTAATGATCCAATTGGAAAAGTTAAATGCACACTTTAAAAAAGAAGTTCAGGGCTATTTAATGCCGCTGTGAAAAGTGAACCTGTTAGCATAAGGCACATAACTGCAGGAAGCAATTTCAATACAGCCATTTTTAATTCCCTTACCAATTGTTCATTATTTTTTCTGTACTTTTTATTTTTCTTCTCATCTCCTTTTTCTTTCTCTCTTCTTTACACTATCAAATTATTGTTCTATTCATTCAGTAAACTCTTTCGCTTATTTTAGGTTAAGACTTTAATATTAAGAAAGTTATACTTTTTTATGATACATTATTTCCATTTTTATGTACTAGAAAAGACTAAGTCTTATTGTATCACGAACTGAATTTAATAATTAAATAAATAAAAAAAACCAAAAACAAGAAAAAGACCATAACAGTCTGGGTCTTGATTTTGAAAAGATATCAGCGTCTTGGTCTTGGTCTCGATAAATTTCCAAGACCAAGACTCAAGACTAAGACTAATTTTACTCATCACTATAGAGATTGGCTGAAGAAAAATTCTAGAAATGACCAAGGGTGCCCCCGAACACTCTTTGGAATTTTAGGTGCATTTTTCTCACAACAAAATTTATATGATAAAATATTTTGGGAAAATTTTATTCAAGAAAGTGGTACTTCTTTTTTGTTTGGTATAGAAATGGCGGCACACGCAGCTCAATCTGAGCGTAGCGAATAAAAAACTTCCGGTAACAGAAAATTCTTAACAAAAAAATTCCTACACCACTTTTATTTTCAGAAAGGGTACAGCAAAATAATATCAAGCTGCGCGCCATGTATTTTCCGTTTTTTTTTTTTTTCACTTGAGCCAATATCCAACCATACCACCGCTTGCTAAATTACAATGCAGAATTTGCACACATTTTTACCACCCTAAAGAATTTTCAAATAACAGGGTTAAACTTTAATTAACCCTTGATGCATACATTTTGCCATAACATTGAAAATTCTTTGTTGATAATAGAAATTTTTATAATTCAGAAAAAAAATGCTTATCTTGGAAGCGAAATCTTTTATGTAGCGGAACAGTACCAACAAAAAGTACCCGAAATCATTTTACTTTAGAAACCATTTTGAACATAAGGGTTAATTAATGTGAAACAACAAACTTTCAACGTTTTTTCTAAATTTTAAATTTCGAAGCGAAGTTTATTATGCAAATAAACTCTGCATGTGCCGCGCGAGCAAAAGAAATTACAGCCAACAAGAAGGCAAGGTCCTATCTATCTATAAGTGTGGAGTGGCAAAAACCTTTCAATATTTGTGCTGCAATAAGAGCTTGAAGGCATGAGCCAATATATAACAATAATTTTGCTGTTGTTGGGCATAGTTTAATATTGGTACATTCAAACCCACTCCCCTCCAATATGCAAAAACTTTCGAAACTAATTTTCAGCCACTATAATTCATGTTGTTTTTCCAATAAAGAAATATAATTTTTTTTCTCATTTTGTTTCCTTTTCCTCATTTACTCATCCTGGCAATTAGGTTTTCCCATAAAAGAAAAAAAACTAAAGAAATAAAAAAAGAAATCCCAAAGTTTATCCATACGCCATCCATTTTGCCTTTTGGGTTTTATAAGTAATACCTAATAATACTTGTGTTACCCAAAAAATGTACATATTTCATATTGTAAGACATGTTCTGCATAAACAAATTGCAAAAATCAACAATAAATTTACAAAAATAAAAATAAAAAACAACAACTACAAAGTTCTCGAGGAATGAGCCCAAGCGTGTAGTATGCAACATTTATATTGAACTTGGGGAGTTGAAATTTCATCTGCGTCGCATTTTGCATCTTTTGGTGCTGCTGTTGGTGTTGCTGCAACTACTACTGGTACCGCACATACATATCATCAAATTTAAGTTGGAAAGTTAACTATGAAAACCAAAGGAAGTTAACTGCTCCTGAACTAGAGAAGCATGTGTGGTGTGTTGAACAGGAGCGGATTCAAACTATTGTATATGGTAAGCCCCGGAGATATGGCACCTTTTTAATTCAAAAATTACATTCTTAAAGAAGCTAATTTATTCTTAAATTTATTTAAAACAACATAAGTGGTTCAACTAAACTAAAAATTATTGCAAATATTTCATTTTAAAAAATGCTTAGGGTGGCATGGCACCATATCAAAGGTTATTTGGCACCCTAGTAGTTTTTAGGTTTTTTGCCAGAATTGTTACATTTTTTCGTATTTGTATTCATAAGTTTTATGTGACCTTATATAGCACATTGCTCAAAATCTCAGGCAGCTTTACGATATCACCCGCAGATTATCAGGCAGAAAACTCCAACAGAGCCGCCCTATCAAAGACAAAAATGGAAATCTCTTAACATCAGCGGACGAACAACTAAACAGATGGAAAGAGTATTTTTGTGATATACTAAATCCCATGTCTACCACATCCCTGCAACCAGAATCACCAACTACAACTGCCGCAGTGACTCGCAGTAGTAGTCGAATACAAACACCGCCGCCTACAATTGACGAAATAGTGAAAGCAATCCAAAGCATGAAAAACAACAAGGCCGCTGGTATAGATCAAATAACAGCTGAACTGCTAAAGGCATGCCCCATAACATCAGCTAAAATTCTCCATCCTCTGTTCACCAAAATCTGGAGTGAAGAGCGTTTGCCAGAAGATTGGCTACATGGCATGTTAGTCAAATTGCCGAAAAAAGGTGACCTAAGCGAGTGCCGAAACTATAGAGGCATCACCTTACTCTCAGTACCATCAAAAGTACTGACGAAAGTGCTTCTGAGCAGGGTAAGCGAAAAACTTGATTCGGCCATTCGAAAGCAGCAAGCAGGATTCCGGCGAAACAGATCATGCGTGGATCAAATCAACACGCTCAGAATAATTGTCGAACAATCATGCGAGTGGCGTGCTGCACTTCAACTTGTCTTCGTTGACTATAGCACTGCCTTCGACAGCGTTTCCCGAGAAAACATCTGGGCGTCACTGCAACGAAGAGGTATTGCCGCAAAGGCCATAAACTTAATACGTGCACAATATGAAGGCTTTAAATGCAGTGTGTTACACAACGGGTTGTTGTCACCGACATTCACCACTAATTCAGGCGTACGGCAGGGGTGTTTACTGTCACCATCTCTCTTCCTTATCGTTCTTGACGATATTCTAGATAAAGCTCTTAATAAGGCCAAAAGGGGTATCCAATGGAACTTTACTGAACATCTAGAAGACCTCGACTACGCCGACGACATCTGCCTCTTATCGTCCAAACATTCAGATATGCAAAACAAAATTGAAGACCTTGTCTTGGAATCACAAAAGGCCGGCCTGAAAATCAACGTATCCAAGACTAAAAGCATGAAGCTAAACGCAAGCAATGACATCACGTTTAAAGCTGGCAATGATGACATCGGAAACGTCGATAGCTTCACGTATTTAGGCAGCATTATCTCCATGGATGGTGGAGCAAAAGAGGATATCAACTCAAGAATAGCAAAAGCAAAAGGCGCGTTTGCTCAACTGAACAAAATATGGTCTTCATCCGTTATATCCACCAAAACGAGAGTGCGCATTTTTGATTCGAATGTGAAATCGGTTTTGTTATATGGGTGCGAAACATGGCTTGTTACTGAACAACTAACGAACAAGCTGCAAGTATTCGTCAACAAATGCTTAAGGCGTATACTAAAGGTCTGGTGGCCTCGCACTATATCATATGCCGAGCTACATCAAAAATGCAAACAGAAGGCAATAGCAAACGAAATCAAGCTGCGCAAATGGGGATGGATTGGTCACACTCTCCGGAAACCACACAGCGAAGTTTGTCGCCAGGCCCTTGAGTGGATTCCACAAGGCAGTAGAGGACGTGGTAGACCCAAAACCAACTGGAAAAGGTCGTTGGAAAAGGAAATCCAAGAATCGGGAAAATCGTGGCAAGAGATCAAAGTCATCGCAAGGGATCGTGACAAATGGAGAGATTTCATATTGGCCCTATGCTCCTCCTAGGAGTTAAAGGAGAATACATACATACATATAGCACATTACCCATTGGATCCAATCATCTAATTTAGTGGTTTGTTCATAGTCTTTTCCACATCGAACGGACCCATCACATCCATCTTGCAAGTAAATATTTTCTTTACCATCATCGAAAGAAGCATAAGTGGTAATCAGCTTTGTTTTGTAAGTCCTCTTCTTTGGAACCAATCTACGTTCCATTGGTTGTATTTTCCGTTTCCAATTTTTCTTATTCTGCTGGACTGTATTATCAGAAAACGTTAGATCACTTTTCGTTAATTTTCTTGTGTTCGGCTTATCATTAGTCGAAGTCGTTGATACAGGCAAAATTAAACATAATACCATTTCTAGCGTAATATCACCTGTATTCAGGGTTTCCTAAGGGTTTTCTAAAACTTTAGCGAAAACCTCAAAATAAAAATGCATATTTGTACTTATAACATGCAGAAGCAAGAATGGTTCCAGAGCCATATCACCCGCAGTAATTAGGTGCCGTTTCTTCTTTTCAGTATATACCCAGTAAAAATGCCACGAAATGAAGAGACATGTTCACTTGCGCTCAAATTCATCCGAAAACAAAACTGCATTCAATTTTGATATGGGTGAATGCCATGAAACTCCGAAAAACACCTGTGCCACGGGTATATTGCGCGACTGAAGCAAAATTTCGACCATCCCACAAAGACATTGTTTCAAAATTAAAATTTTTAGTACATACATCCTGGAATCAAAAAAAATGTCCTGATAAAGTTAAATCTCAAAAAAATTACGGAAAATGTCCCCTCCGTCCTGGTCCTTTGCCAACCAAGCCTTTTTCAAGCTCGATTTAGCCAAATACAATATTCCACTGATGTTTTGCGTGTGGACATATTAAAATTCCATAAGAACAGATGCTTTTTTCGTGAAGCAAGCTCAACTCCGACTCTCCGATGTTCGAAGGTGGCATTATCACTATTGTCCCACGCATTTTTATATTTCGTATGTAATTCTAAGTTACCGCGGTTATTCCGCTGCGTTAGACATGGAGGGCTTCCGCGCCGGGCTTTTTTCAAATCCATCAACACAGAAACCAAGCCCAACAGAGGAATTCTATCCAAATGTTTCCATGTTCTTGCTGCTGTCGAAACAAAATGACAAATGTACGGAAAAAAGTCGATGTCCCCTCCGTCACGGTCAAAATATTGGTAAGAAGTGGGGGTTTTTTTGGCCATCATCATTGTGGAATGAGGAACCTGTCAAACTCAGTCGATTGTCCCCAGTAACAAGAGTTGGCGATTTGCTTTGTGTGCGTAGTGCTCAATTATTCATGAAATGTCCCCTCCGTCATGTGTCCCCTTCGTCATGATTTTGCGGTTGCAGATGAGTATGAGAGGCGTCGTGTAGACTTCAGGGGCTTATCAGACTACCTATGATCTAGATGATGGAATCCACCGGTTTCTTGACCATTACAACAACTTTAAAATTCTAATTTTCATATCCCGAAATTATGGTATTTCATGAAATTCAGCCATATACATATGTATCATAAAGCTGTACCAAATACTTACCTCAACATGCTGTAATATATGCAAAACAAAAGTCAGTTGCTTACAACCACAATATTTTTTAAAAATCCCACACAATTCAATCCAAATGCAATTGTTGCAACTACCGCTAAAAGAACTACTCCTCATTAAACTGTGTCTATATTTGAATGCTATATTACTGGGGGGTGCCAGCTCTCGATCGGGGATGGTCAACCTAAAAGTTAGTTTGTTCTCACGAAGAATCTGCCATATCTGATAATCATTTTCAACAGTGGTCTAACTTGTGTAAAGTATGCTAGATTTCATCACAATGGTTTCTTGAAATGCTGAAATCATTCTCGCAAAGTTTATAAGACTGACGATTCAAAGTTAGGATAAGGTCTGTGCAAGCATTATATAGCGGACATTTAAAGAAGAACGTTCAATCGTCAGACTAACGTGGAGAGAACTTTCATAGCCCTTTGGGGCAGATTTTTTTTTTGACGCTTTTGGTATGAACAAATTCTAGGGGCCAAAAAGTTTAAATTTAAATACCAAGTCTTATATGCTTGTAGAAGCTTCACGAACTTTGATAGGTCTTTGACAACTAATCCCCCATTATCACACATTTTCAATAGAAATGTTTACGTCAAGTTCAATTGCGCTCCTGTATCAAATATTATTAAAATTTATCGTTTTTTTTTTTTTTCATTCGGTTAAAGGGAGAGAAAACTTATTTTTCATCATCTTATTTTTCATGCTGTTGAATAAAAATCACAGTGCACTACTGCAACGCAAAAGAAACGCTGTCAACCCATGACACTTAGTCAAAATGTTGCCACCCCCAAAGTGAACTCATCTAAAATGCATAAAATTATAAATGATGAATTTCGCCTTTCATTCCCATACATACAAAAAAACATATATATAATGTATAGATGAGCAGAAACTTGAGGCGGATGTCGTCTTTAGCGTGTAGTCAAGTCACCAACGTTGCAAATCATCGTTGCCAGATACCAGCAGAACCTACCAACGAATTGTCGTGGTTGTAGAAAAAGTCTGATTAAATTGGGTTTGAGAGCAAATGAGCAGTGGCGGGCAGAACGGAGGAGGCAAGAATAAATCAAAAATGACAACAAAAAAAAAGTATCAGGATACTTTGTTTATAAATTATTTAAGTTAAAGTTTCTGGCAGGGTTGCCATGTTTAGTTTAGTTGAGTTGAGCAGAATAGAGTAGAGTAGAAGTAGAAGTAGAAGTAGAAGTAGAAGTAGAAGTAGAAGTAGAAGTAGAAGTAGAAGTAGAAGTAGAAGTAGAAGTAGAAGTAGAAGTAGAAGTAGAAGTAGAAGTAGAAGTAGAAGTAGAAGTAGAACTAGAAGTAGAAGTAGAAGTAGAAGTAGAAGTAGAAGTAGAAGTAGAAGTAGAAGTAGAAGTAGAAGTAGAAGTAGAAGTAGAAGTAGAAGTAGAAGTAGAAGTAGAAGTAGAAGTAGAAGTAGAAGTAGAAGTAGAAGTAGAAGTAGAAGTAGAAGTAGAAGTAGAAGTAGAAGTAGAAGTAGAAGTAGAAGTAGAAGTAGAAGTAGAAGTAGAAGTAGAAGTAGAAGTAGAAGTAGAAGTAGAAGTAGAAGTAGAAGTAGAAGTAGAAGTAGAAGTAGAAGTAGAAGTAGAAGTAGAAGTAGAAGTAGAAGTAGAAGTAGAAGTAGAAGTAGAAGTAGAAGTAGAAGTAGAAGTAGAAGTAGAAGTAGAAGTAGAAGTAGAAGTAGAAGTAGAAGAAGAAGTAGAAGTAGAAGTAGAAGTAGAAGTAGAAGTAGAAGTAGAAGTAGAAGTAGAAGTAGAAGTAGAAGTAGAAGTAGAAGTAGAAGTAGAAGTAAAAGTAAAAGTAGAAGTAGAAGTAGAAGTAGAAGTAGAAGTAGAAGTAGAAGTAGAAGTAGAAGTAGAAGTAGAAGTAGAAGTAGAAGTAGAAGTAGAAGTAGAAGTAGAAGTAGAAGTAGAAGTAGAAGTAGAAGAAGAAGTAGAAGTAGAAGTAGAAGTAGAAGTAGATGAAGAAGTCGAAGTAGAAGTAGAAGTAGAAGTAGAAGTAGAAGTAGAAGTAGAAGTAGAAGTAGAAGTAGAAGTAGAAGTAGAAGTAGAAGTAGAAGTAGAAGTAGAAGTAGAAGTAGAAGTAGAAGTAGAAGTAGAAGTAGAAGTAGAAGTAGAAGTAGAAGTAGAAGTAGAAATTGAATTGAATTGAAGTGAGTTGAGTTGAGTTGAGTTGAGTTGAGTTGAGTTGAGTTGAGTTGAGTTGAGTTGAGTTGAGTTGAGTTGAGTTGAGTTGAGTTGAGTTGAGTTGAGTTGAGTTGAGTTGAGTTGAGTTGAGTTGAGTTGAGTTGAGTTGAGTTGAGTTGAGTTGAGTTGAGTTGAGTTGAGTTGAGTTGAGTTGAGTTGAGTTGAGTTGAGTTGAGTTGAGTTGAGTTGAGTTGAGTTGAGTTGAGTTGAGTTGAGTTGAGTTGAGTTGAGTTGAGTTGAGTTGAGTTGAGTTGAGTTGAGTTGAGTTGAGTTGAGTTGAGTTGAGTTGAGTTGAGTTGAGTTGAGTTGAGTTGAGTTGAGTTGAGTTGAGTTGAGTTGAGTTGAGTTGAGTTGAGTTGAGTTGAGTTGAGTTGAGTTGAGTTGAGTTGAGTTGAGTTGAGTTGAGTTGAGTTGAGTTGAGTTGAGTTGAGTTGAGTTGAGTTGAGTTGAGTTGAGTTGAGTTGAGTTGAGTTGAGTTGAGTTGAGTTGAGTTGAGTTCAGTTCAATTCAATTCAATATAGTTGGGTTAAGTTAAACTTAATGAAATTGTTGCGATTTCTTTAGTTGGTAATCATATGACACAGTATAGCGTTTATGTTACTTTCAATATAAATTGCTTAGCGTCGAGATGATGTCCTTGCTGTTCATAATGTTTAATTAGATGCAAAAAAGTTTTCTTTTTCTTTAACATATTTTACTATTTACATATTTGTATGCATATGTATATAATTTACTGATGATTTAATCTACATAGTAAGTGATATTTTTTTAATAATTTGTTGTTGGTTTTTCTTAATATTTAGAAGCAAAAACTGATGTTGTGTCAAAGCAATTAAATTATGTTCAACGACATAATCGAACATATTCTGTTGATATTTTGTTCAAAACTTAAACTCCCTCACACTTTATTTCCTCCAATCGTCCAATCAACCATCTTTATTTGCATAACCCTGAATGTGAACATGAGCGCATGTATGTAGGAGTAAAAAGCAATATGGCGACTATGTGTGTGTATGTTTCCCTTAAACTTAAGTAAGTATACACTCATATTGATGACACGTGATTCCATTATAATTGAACCCTTCAATCTTTAGGATCCTTTGGGGAATTATTTAATAAAATTCTTGTGTTTAATAGCAAAACATTTTTCAACCCCCCCAACGCTCTTTACAAATTCGCATAAGAATGCTTGTTTCGAATTCCTGTACATCCTTTTTGGTTAAAATTAAAATTGCATGCCTTTTCAAACATTTACGAATTTATACGTATGTGTTATGTACATTTGTCTGCATATCTTTGAAATCAACACATGAAAACTCGACAAGAAGAAGATTTAATTGTAAAGTTTAATTTACTCACACCAACAGCCGTAGCAAGTGTAGACGTTTATTCAAATATGCGCAGACATATGCACAAGTCTTAGTAAATGGTTATGGTTGCATGTAGTACGTGTACTTAGACATTTTGCAAAGACAGTTAGACAGACACATAAACCGAGACATTGAAATTGAAAGTAAAGCTTGGAATTTAATGCCCATGCTCCCTTTGTCTGCTCTGACAGCCTTTCTTAAATATCAGGGCATATCCTTTGTAGCAAATCTTAACATTTTGTTGCATTTATTAAGACTTTTCATTAAAGTGAAATTGAAGAAAAGAGAACTTTTACTGACAAAATATTTGTCACTTATTTTAAAAGCAAAAACTGATAAGCGGAAGCTTTATAACTACACATTTTTACTAACGAATGTCCTTTAGGATTTTGTTGTTCCTTCGTTTGTGATAGTGTGCTCCAAAGGGACCACGATACGCAAGCATATTCTTAGCTTGAGCATTTAATGAGCAGTTTTTCTTCAGTGTGGGATGTGGATTGGTGTCCTTCGCGATGTTCATCTTCAGCCGATGAACTTCTTGAACCAGAGTGCAACTGTGAAAATTGGAGGAGCATAGTCCTAAAGAGTGCTCTTAATATGGCAAATCGAATTGATTTGGGCTTAACCAAGCATTGACCAGCAAAATTTACGTAAACGAGCAAAAGTGGAAATGGGGTATAAGGTTTACCTTTCTTTTCTTTTTTACATATTGGAATAATTGGACGTTTAATGCCTTGTTCTCACTATCTTTGTTAACCAAACTGATCGATCACAAAAATCCTCACTCAAACTGTCTAGCTTAGTTTTTTCTCTGAAAGTTCATTTATTGTTAACCAAATCACATTATTATTCGCACTTTTTTTACACATGTTTTTAATTAATTTGTTATTTTAATTTTTTTGAAAGTAAGTGAAATTACAAATTTTATTAGTTTGGTTACATCATACATGTGTCAAAAACAAGCTTTTTCATACAGCATTTTAAATTCAGGGTTGCAAATAGGTAAGTAAATAAAGCACTGCGATACTGAAAATTTATTTAAATAGTTTAACAGCTCGGCTGAAAAGCTCATATCGTCTCTAAGAGAAGGCGCCACTAGAATTTTTTTCATATAATTTTCAATCAAAACCAACCTTCAACGATACGTGTCGAAATTTGATCGCGATCGGACAATTGGTTCGTAAGTTATAGCGAGTAAAGCAAATTTGTTAGTGAAAGAAAAAATGGATATAAAGGACTTTCGTGTGTTAATGAATCACTGTTGTCTAATGGGAAAAAATAGTGCTGGAACAAAAACTTAGCTTGCTTAGTGTAGTCCGAACTCTGTTCTAGCAGAAGCAACCATTCGTAAGTGGTTTGCTAAATTTCGTACTGGCCAAATGAGCATCGAAGATGATGAGCGCAGTTGAGCTCCAAAATAGGTTGTTCCTTCAGGAAACATCCAAATAATCCACAAAATAATTTTGAATGGTTATAAAGTGAAGTTGATCGAGTTAGATGAGATTCTAAAGCAGTGATATCCAAACCCAATAATAGCGTATTTTGTCAATGAATAAAAGCTCATTGAAAGCTTTTATATTTTGCATAAGCTGCAAGCAAGTGACGTAGATCTGCACAACTTCTGACATAGTTAAACGCTTATCTGTGAGTGAATACGTATACGGAAAGCTTTTTAGCTCAAATGCCTGCGGGCATAGGTGTTAGATTTCACTGCTCTCAAGATATCAAAGGAACGTGTTGGACATATCGTGCATGAATATTTTGGCATGCGAAAGCTCTGTGCAAAGTGTTGATGGTTCGGATCAGTGTTTGGAGCTGATCAACAGCAATAAAACCGAATGCTTGCAACGATAAGTGACAATGGAATAAACTTGACTCCATCACCATACTCCAGAATCCAATCGGCAGTCAGCTAAGTGGACTGCACACGACAAGCCCAAACCAAAGAGAGGAAAACCATTACAATCGGCTGTCAATGATTATGGCGGTTATAGTTATGGCTTCTGGTATATTGTTCATCGATTATCTTGAATGGGAAAAATGGTCAACAGCGGCTATTATATAGCATTATTGGAGCGTTTGAAGGATAAAATCGAGAAAAATGGCCGCATTTGATGAAAAAAAAGTGTTGTGACACCAAGACAATGATCCGTGTTACAACTCGATAAAAACAATGGTTGTATCGTATCGATAAAACTTATTATCGATATGAGGTGTCATAATTAGTTTTTTCTCTGTTACTTTGAAAAATTAACAAAACGAATCAGTCGTGTTTGAGTGTACGGAAAGAGGATGTCTGAAATAAGACAATGGTCAAACTCAATGAATTGAGCTATGAAGTGCTTTTGGTCACCATTTTATAACGTTCATATTGATAGAATCGAAAGAATTCAAAAGAATTTTATTCGATTTGCTCTGAATGGCCTAAATTGGGTTGATTCCAGAGCTTTTAAGCTATATTTTTTTCAATATGAATCGGAGAAGTGATCGTAATTCTCCGCAATTATTTTATCAAACGGTTAGCAGAACTAATTATATGTTTTCAGCTCCTTTTAATCGCATGACAACCCTTGTCAATAATTGTGAATTTTATAATGTTAACTTGTCAAAAGTTCAAATCAAACTTAGATTGAAAAATAACTGTAGTTAACTGTCCTTGTCATCACACGTCATGATTTTTTTTTTTTTTTGTCATATTTTGCTTAATGCATGTTTTTATGTAAGTGTTTTGTCCGAGCCAAACGGCATGCTGAGTTAAATTTTTTCAAACATCCATCTTTGATTTGTACACGGAGGGAAAAAAATGTTCTAAAATCTAGCTCAAATCGTTCTTAAATTAAATATTCATAATTAAGCCCAAAATAGCATAAAATCATCCCAAAATACGCCCAACTTGTTCGCAGTTCAAACTCAAATTTGGGCATAATATAAATTTTGATAATTAAGACCAATTGTACTCAATGCATGCCGTTTTGTACTTGTTTATCAAAAAAAAAAAATAAAAATAAGCCCATTTTTTGCTTAATACAAGCTCTTTTGTGATTGTTTATCAAAAAATAAATTTTCATTTGCGTTTATTCTGTGTGTTTATGATTCTCAATATGACTATGTCATCTACTGCTTAAATAATTCCTGCTCGACAGATGAATTGGGTATTTATAATAGAGTAAATACTACTGACATCCCATAATGGGATGTTACGATGTACTTACTAAGGTGCCTTTGGACATTTTGATACATTGATTTTTGAAAATGAAATGATATTTCTTGCATTTGGCAAAAATGGTCATATTCATATTTTGATATATAAGAAATTATTAAGAACAAATGGGAATATTTTTTTTTTTTTTTTATAAACAAGTACAAAAGGGCTGAGCTTAAGCACAAATGAGTTTAATAAATTTTTTATGAACAATCTAAAATTGAATTGAATTGAGCTCAAATGGACATATTCACTTTTTTGATAAACAATCACATTATTACTTGATATCAAGAAAATTATGGACAAGCTGAAAATCACACCCAAAATTGATTGGTTTGGGATTGTTTTCAGCTCAAAATTCTCTCCGTGTATGAATATTTATATGCAAGTGTATGAAAATACTCTTGCACGTTTATATAAGTACATATACTGCCGTCCTAAGCAAGAATGCCGTAACTCCAATTTTCCAAAAAAAATGAGTTTATGGCGTTTTTTGGGTCATCTCGGTTCTGTCCGTCAACCCACAAGAAAAGGTTGCGTTATACCTATATTTTCCCTATAAAATCGACTACGACTTTTGTCGTAACTCCCAGCCGTACACATTTTACTAAACAAGAATACCGTATCTCGACATGCTAAGCAAAAACAACGCAACTCCATAAATGTAGTATCGTACATTTTTAAAATCTTTCAAACAAATTTTCTTTATGAAACATCTCGTGCGCGTAGAAAGTATCGATTATGGCCTCTGGACAAGTCAGTCACTAAAATTTTCTCTAAGATCTATTTTAGAGTATGGTACCACAGAACTGTAGCAGCTCAGATGAATTAATCTGTGATTCAAGTTGGAAATCACAACTTAAGGAAATTCAACCCCGCATGGTGGACAACGAATCAGATCAAAACCCTCTTTCAAAAAAAGGAACTATGCGTAAGCGGAAATATTACAAAGACACTGCAGAACAATGGAAAAAAGTTTGGCAGGAAGAAAAAGCCAGTAGACACAAAATTGGTATTGGTCTTGGTCACCAAAAGAGAAGAGTGTTTCTTGGGATTTACTCTTTCTTTCTAAATTTAATCAAAAGTTGTCTTTACGGCACTTTTGATTTGTATCAGCTTCGTCAGAAGCAGTGCGATGCAAAACATATTACCGTAACTCCATTTTTGACTGAAATTTACGGAATTGGCTATTTCCACTATTGCCATCATGTAGAGCGTGAAAAATTATTTAGGAATGAGGAATAAAAAATTATTTTCCTTAAAGCTGAAAGCGTTGAGGAAACGAAACAGCAAGAAACACAAAAACTAATTTTACAGAAATAAAAATTTATTCGAGTTACGGCATTCTTTCTTAGGACGGCAGTATAGGCTAAAAGGGTATGTTGTGAAAGTGTGATAAAGCTATAGGATATGAAACCAAATATAACTAATATTAACTTGCATGGTTTTTTATCCTTTATTTCAAAAACTTTTTATAAAAAGCTTTAAATTTGATTTATAGCCTTTTTTTGCTAATTGGCTAAGAAGGCTATTAGCTGCAGTAGCTAAACTCGGTTATTATTATTATTTCCTATCCATCGTATTCCCCAGATTTGGCTCCCAGCAACTACTTCCTGCTTGCAGATCTCAAGAAAATGTTCGCCGAAGAGAAATTTAGCGTCAATGAAGAAGTAATCGCTGAAATAGAGAGCAATTAAATTTTGCCAAAAAAAGTTTTTCCTTCAAAAAGATACCAACTTTTCAGCCGACCTGTTATGTACTTATTTTCTCATTCAAATGGAATAGCACTTCATATGACAAACTTAGTTGGTTTGCACTGGACTGGGCACAAACTAACTAAATCGCCCTAATCCAGCATGTGAGAATAGTTTATTAGGACAAATAACATTTGTAGGGTTTCGAATTTCTAATGTATTATTTTGATAAATAATTTTCGATTGTAAATATAATACATACTTAATTGATTTATATTTTTTTTTTTTTCAATTTTGTTTTAGTCTTTCTAAACTTTAAAATGAAACCTAAGTAAATTGGAAACTTACACTTTATAAAGTAACTACCATTATCAACTTGTTTCTATTGCAAGTAACAAAAAAGGTTACATTTTCTTTCTTTGTATCGACTAAAACATACACATATAAAAATCCTTTTTGGCTATGCTCCAGCCGAGATAAGAGGTCATACGCCTGTCTCCATGAAAATACATAAACTAAAGTTATTATCTTTCAAGTTGTTTTTTATGCTGAAAACACATGTCAATCCCTTTTTTTTGTACTTTTTGACCATGTTGTTGTTGTACCTTGTAGTGTATTTTATTTTCTTCTTAATGTTGTGCTTCTCAGAAAAGTTTTCTCGAAACCAAAAGCAACAACAACAACAACAACAATAACAATAACAACATTAGCAAGCAAGTAGCCAAGGCCTTAAGCTTATAATTAATTGCATGTTCGGTCGAGACGAAATAATCCTTTTTTCACTCCAACAACAACAACAACAAAAATAACGCAAAACCCGTCCCCAGAGTGTGTTGGTGTTAGTTTATATTAAACTATTGTTATTTGTTGTTTTTACTTTTTTAAAAGCAAAAGGGTGAGTTTAAGGATATTGTATAAAACTTTGATGGCAACTTTTCCATATACTACATACATATATATATACGAGTATATATGTATAATATGCATACCTACCTCTTTTTAAGTACAATAGTTCCTTTTAGTTTTCGACTCACTTACTATCCTTGGTATCCTTAATTTTCAAACCCTTTGTAGTTTCAGCCTCATTTATTTGTTAGATTTATATTATCGTTGTTGTTGTTATTGTTTTCTAGCGTCGTCGTTTTTCTGGGTTATATTTAGTTAGGTTGTTTCTTTAAAAAAAAAAGAAAATACACACACATTTTTGGAAGCATTCGAGCATATGCACATTTAAACATATTTTTTTTTTTTTATATATATATCGGAGAAAATAAGATTATATATGTCCATTTTTGAATATATACTTTAAAGTCTTTAGATTTTGTAACCATGGTGCACATTCAGAAAATATTGTGATTCAAACTTTTGCCGATGGTATCGATTTAGATTCTTACTTTTCGAGACAACATTCACTAAAGTAAAGATATGTATCTCCATTTTAAACAATTTGATACCTATATGAGACGCGTTCTGACAAAACCATACTTCGCTTGTCAAAGTTAAATTTTCAGTAAAAACCAAAAGATGACAGTAATTGAACAATTTATGCTTCGGTTTTTTGCACCAAACATTACACGCAAGTCTCAAGATAATCTCTATAGTGGCCCTAGATGATATAATATATGATAAAAATGCATTTTTCCGTACAATCACAATCTCAAATACAAACTTTTCCGATCATTAAGCTCAGCCAACTCTTCCTTGAGCAACTACAAGTGGGAAAGCTCAATAATTGGACATTACTCTATACAGATGGGTCAAAAAGTAATACAAGAACAACCTTTGCCTTGGTGAATCAAGACGGTTCAATGATAACAGGTGGCTGGCTCCACTCATATTGTTCGGTATTTACTGCCGAAGCTTTTGCTATACATGAAGCATTAACATATGCACAACGTAATAAAGGCAAGTTTGTTATTTGTACCGACAGTCTTTCCACTATAGAATGTATTCAAAACATCTATAATAGCAGCCAAATTATAAGCAAAATAAGAGTTCTCTGTATTAGGCACTCAAAGAAAGTAAAACTTTTATGGGTCCCAGGCCACAGGGGTATATTAGGCAATGAGTCAGCAGATGCAGCGGCCCGCTTCATGGCATCATCTCCTGCTATTACTTTTCAAGTTACTGAAGATAAGGATCTACAAAAAATGATAAATAATCATCTATACATAGATAAAATGGCTGAGTGGACCATGTTTAACCACCGATATAGCTCGATTAACACCTCCTGCACCAAAGCCAGTTACCCAAATAGTGCTTCAAGAAATTTAACAAGTCTATTTGTCCGACTTAGAATTGGTTACACTAAACTGTCGCATGAGCATTTACTTTTAGGTAACAATAAACAGCCTTGTTATCTTTGTGGGAATGCTTTTTCTGTCAATCATCTACTGGACGACTGCCCTCCGTTAGCAAGTACTAGGAAAAATATATTTGGATCAGTTTTACCATCGAGTTTATTGTCAAACATTAGCACAGTAAATTTAAATATTATAGAGAAATTTGTAAAAGAATGTAACCTAATGTACAAATTATAAAAAAAAAAAAAATTTCTTTCAGAAATGTAATTATGTATAAAATTTTCGAGTCGTAGGTCATGGCAGCCAGTACTCTTTAAGTCTATTTAGGTTTAATATTTTATATTGTATCTAAATTTTATAAATAAATAAATAAAATAAATATTTTGTTTCACTTTAGTATTCAAAATGCCACGTCAATATTGAATAGGTATGTGCTATTTTGATGTGATTCCTACCAAAATTTTGTTTATCATCTAGCTGGATAAAAACTAAATTTTGACCTATGGCAAGTTAAGTATGGTTTTATAAGACCACGTCACCGTATACATAAATCCAAGCGCTTCCACAGTAAAAACTAAAATAAAAGTGTTAAGCTCATGTTTCTTTCAGTCGTCTTGAAACATAAGGGATTCTTTCTTAAAAGGCATAAAATATATTTCAAACAAATAAGTTCTCGATCTGGTTAATTTGCATTCAGGCAAGTAGCTTACTCAAGAAATTTTGCAATTCGCTTTTACAAATAGAAGGTATCGTTTTGAATTCTTACTTTAGAAGATATCATCCATTGAACTAAAGGTATCTTACAGCCATACCTAAATTGGAGCGTAGGTCATTTAACTTAACCGTCTCTATTTCGGTAAGCTCCATATAAATTGTATGAACAGACAGAGATGGCTAAATACGCCTGACGCTGGAGTAACGCTCCAATTTAGGTATGGAAGTTAGTTCCACAAATTGACTCTTCGACGATTCATTAGAAAGCATTTCGGGCATTTATATTTAATTTTGAAGTAAACTCGGCATAAGTCTCACAATCCACATAAAAATGAATTCAACTTAGCATTCACCATGTGGATTTAGATGTCAACTAAATGTAATTCAAAATATTCCACAAGCAACTAAATGTACTTTTTGAAGCGAGTGCACTATACCTGATGACAGAATCAGGAATTTCGGAACCACTCGTTGTTTGGCTTTGTCCCAATTCTATACTCTCCTCTATCCCTTAAGGATATCCACAAAGGAATAACTTTTGACACTTTTTTTCTGATTATATAAAAAAAATGACTTCACCAGAAACATCTATGGTAATTTTTGATCATTTATATCACCTCTTCTACGCCAGTTATGGACGTATTTTATGGTTGACCACTAAGTACATCCATGTCTGAGGCGAAAAGTAGGATGATTCATTTGTTCTACAAAAACTAGGTTGACGTTGATTTTTCAGCGAAAAATAGGACGTTTCAAACTAATTTGACAAAAACTAGGTTGTTTCATTATATGTTTATGACAAAAAGGAGTTTCTTCGAAGTTTTAAGTCGAAAAGTAGGACGTTAAAGATTTTATGTCGAAAAATAGGATGTTTTAAAATTTTGGGTAAAAACGAGGACGTTTTGATGCCTTGCACGAAAATAAGGTTGATTCATTATGTACTCATTCAGTATGAAACATCCTAATTTTCGTTTAAAAGTTTGAATCGTCCTACTTTTCGTAAAAAAATATAAAACATCCTACTTTTCATTAAAAAGTATAAAACATCCTAGTTTTCGTGGGAGAAATGAAACATCCTACTTTTTGTCTGGGGCATCGACATGGTCTCAAATATTACAAAGAGTAAATTTTCTATATTCTATACAAATTTATATATTAATACGCAAGACAAAAATATGTCCTACCTTTTTTAATATGTAAGATATGGAGCGTGACTTTGAATTATACACCATTAGAAAGGTATTTGTGTGTTAATGTGCACAAAGCTAAAATGATTTTAATATTTTGCCATTAAGGCATGTAAAATTAAATGCAAATTTTTCAATATTAACAACGACACAATACGCGGTCACACAGAGATAAAAAGAGGATACAGCACAAAGAGATAGACAAAAAGCTGACTGACACTAACTTCATGTTTTTTGTTTTCTTTCGTTTCACATTTGTCATTGTACCAGGGATGATAAGTAAGCTTTTCTGTTTTGCACCAAATAGCAAAAAAAGTTCTAAAACTGTCCAAAAAGTACAAAAATTATTTAATACATTTGTGATCAATTTTTGACCATTGCGCGATTCTAGTCTATATAAATCCAAAAAATCGATGATGAAGAATTGGATAACTTGTGATATATAAAACGTGACCATCTCGATGGGTAGAGTTGAAAGATTTGTAAATGATATTCAAAAAGAAGCATGGTTTTCGATATTGGCTATACTTCTAAGAGGAATATCTTCGAAACTGAGTCTATTCGAAATGAACTGAGATAAATAGAAATTTGGTGCCGAAACTAACTAAGCTGATTTCAAAAACTCAACTATCTGACTTAGCAAACATTGAGCAATAAAATCACAAAATTTTTGATATTTTTGGCGCACCCTAATATACCTATAGGTTATATATATTCTGCTTTTTCTGTACAAATGTAGACATACATATCTATATGTATATATTTCCTGTTCTGCTTAAAATCTCAAATTTTCTTTTCATCATTTCAGATGGATACCTCCCTCCAATTTGGTTAGGTATTCTTATTACTTATATTTGGAACGCACATTAGTATGGTTACTATTTTTGTTGTTGTTGTTGCTTTTGCTTTCTGCGGTTTTATGGGGGTTAAAATGTTATTAAAATTGATGAATCTGCTAATTAATAACAAAAAGGGATTTAATATGATTTTATAGCCGACATGATAAATACGTACGCAGTAGCTGGCATAAACTAATGCATTTGATGATTTGTTATTTTTATACAAAAGATGAGTATAATTAATGATTATGAAGCTTTTAACTTTGGTTAAAAGCTAAAACAAAAAAAAAGCAGAAAATTAGCAAACAAAAATATTTCACAGTTGTGAAAGGACAATGTACAGAACTGTTAACTACACAGAGCTCTACAACCCTATCTTTTAAGCTGCAGCATCTTCGCCTTACAACCCTTCAAACGGGATACACAACTATCCTGTACCATAGTGGTCAAAGGTTATTTTCAAGAAAATTTTCTCACAGTATAGATTTTGTGAGGATATACTAGAAAATTATTCTCTTCTTTTGGGATGCCATAAACAGGAAATGCAAGTTTTTGAAATGAATAAGGCAAATGTAGCTTAGGAAATCCTTTATAAATAAGTTAATTCTATAAAAATGTATGTTTTTTGTGTCCAAATATTTGTAAAAGTTTTCTGGACATACTATATTTGTAAGCTCATATTTCTCACAAAAACCTTGGTCCTTTCATTTTTGCGCAAATAGCATAACTTTATTTCCAAAACTATGCATAAAAGTTTCTTGTCCAATGTACTATGGCCATCGAGCATTCAAACAACTCCACTCATTAATTTTTTTCCTTCCACAACTCACTCCATTTACTCCACTTCCTTTAGATTTTCTCAGAAAAACTTTATTATCCATTCACATTCAGGTTACTTACAGCATATTTTACATACATACTTAGTATACATACATATATATATGCAAGTCTATATGCATATATTTAGAGAGCCTTAAGCATCCTTTGCCATTGCTTGATTCTTCTCTTGGGTTCCAAGAACTTTTACTTATTTATTAAGAGCATAAAAAAAAACCAAACTGTCCAACATTTGAAATTCAAGAATTTTATATTCACAACAACAACAACAACAACAACATGAATAAAAAGGATACATAGAACCAAAACCAGGCTGAATAGTATTGCCATACCAATCTTGAACGTGGTAAGAAAATTTATTCCATACACTAATTTACAGTCACAAAATACAGTGTGCTTTATCGGTTGTAGTGATGAGCAAAATCAGTCTTTGTATTTTCGAGACCAAGGCACAGACGTCAATATAATTTCAAGACAAAAACTTAAGTCCAAGACTAAAACTGCAATGGTCTTGGTCAAAATGATAAACCAGAGCAAGACTTCTATTAGGTCTTGATCATTGTAAGTTAATAGGGGTGTCATGCTTCTTCGGAATTTAGTATATTAAAATCCGAGTGCTATGAAAAAATGAGGCTCGGAAACGGGCATTTAGTACACACCCGAGTAAAGTACAAGGGCCAAATTTCATTACTTTTTTGGGGCTGTACATGGGCCAAACATGGTGTTTTTGCAGGACATTTTGGCCGTACACAATGCTTCGTATGGGCTGAACATGGGCTGTACATGGGCTGTACAATTGAATTTTTCATTTGAATTGGGCTGAACATGGGCTGTACATCGGCCGTACAATTTATTGTTCTATTGAAATTTATTTTATATGATTTTGGACGAACAGAAAACAATTGAAATGTGACAGACATCGTTAAGTTGTATGACTCAGATCATTGATAGCCTGGGTTCGAAACCCAAGGATGGCGGAAAAATTTTTATATTTTTTTTCTGACATACAAAATTGGCCTGTTAGTTGTTCTTTTTAAAAATTAAACAACCATTTTTTTTTTTTAAATTTAACTTTGCATTTCAAAGAATTTTCTCTTTACCGTTCAGGAGTTGAACCCGGGAATCCCAAGTGTTCTGCGATACGCACGTTAACGAGCTCAGCCAAAGCCATCATTATTGAGTAGCTGGCTGAAAATTTATTATATCGTAATTATTCTGTCATTCAATTTTATATGATAAAAAAAATTTAAAATAAATTGTATTTTGACGTCAATAGAAAAAATCAATTGTACAGCCCATGTACAGCCCATTTCAAAAATAAAAATAAATTGTACGGCCGATGAACAACAATTGTACAGCCATTCCCATGTTCAGCATATTTTTTTTCTATACAAATTTTCTTTGTACAGCCCTTGTACGGCCGCATGTACAGCCTTTTGGGCTTTTTTAGTTTTGTACAGACCACGTACGGCATTAAAAAAACAAAAAAGCCCAGCTTCAGCCCATGTTCAGCCCTTTATCATTTTTACTCGGGCAATGCTTAACAATTTTTTCTGTAATTTTTTATTTGTGTGGTCAAAACCAAGACAAAAATTATGACCAAGACTGAATGCCCAAGCCCAAAGCCAAGACTCAATATCAAAACAAAGACAAAGGCTCAATGTCTAAGATCATAGCAGTCTTGGTCTCAATATAGGTCTCGATTGGCTCATCACTAATCGGTTAATATCGAAATATATCGAAAAAGCTTAAAACTATCGATTCTGAAATAAATTGAAAAAAAAATGATATACTGAGACAACTCGAATAGTAGTAAATTACATACCTACATAATGAAACATTAAAAATGTTCAAAAGTTTCGAATAAAATTGAAGAAGACGATAATAGTCGCAAAAAATTTTGTATAGCCTGTATCTTACTTTAAAAATAGCCATTTATTGTGTATTTTACCTCAAATATCTCAAAATTCTGACGTGATGGGACAATTCTGAGCTCAAATTCTGATTGTACACAGAATGTCCTTCAGCTATACTTCAACAAAACTATGCAGGGTTACCATCGTTATATATCGAAAAAATCGTAAAGATTTAGAAAAGCACCGAAAAAGTGCCGAAATGTATGGAGTGATTTGTAAATATTGTAGATAGTATAAAAATGATACAAAAGTATCGAATACCATTGTAATATATAAAAAGCCCAGAAAATTCGAAGAGTATCGTGAAGTAAGGGAAACATAAACAGATAAAAGTTGAAAACAATGTAAACTGAAAAAGAAGAGTTTTTACAATTCCAGACAAAAACAGGATTTTTGAAGACTAACTTTGACGTCTTTGGATTGAAAGTTTCATTATTTATTACACTTTAACTTAAAGGGCATGTTCGGAAGCTCTTTACTGACTCCTTCTTTAATATTTGTTGTAATTTTAACTATACATTGAAATCAAAACTTAAAAAAAGTACGATTAATCATGAAATCTAAGTACATTTAATAAATGATGCCTTATAGCGGATATATATGTAATTAGCTTTGGAAAGATAAAATTCCAGAAAAACTGATTAACCTCATTCTCAGAAAGATAAAACATTTCCTAAAGCATACAGCTACATTCGGAACTTCCGGAAGACAAACTTTTCACATTGGTTATGAGTCCAAAAGCACAGATATGAAGGAAATATTTATATATAATTTGGACTATCAATTGATATTCAGTCAGTTAAGATATATTCGAGGAACTCATAAGAAAAATACCATTGACGATTTAACATTTATTTATGCAATTGAGGGAGTTTTGATGTAAATCATGTTTGGACTCTTCTTTACAATCTTAAATTTTCCGGCTTGACGACTATCTTCCCAACCGCGACTGAGGACATTTATAAAGTTCGATTCTCGAATAAAATTCCAAAAAAGAATTCCAAAGCTATAAGCTTCAATATTCCAGTAATAAAATGTTCATCATTTTCATAAGTATTATTTGCGCCACTGTTCATATAGTAAGAAAAGTTTCATAACGAGCACTATGTCTTTACGATAACACCCTTACCATACTCTAACGATATGCAAGACTTTACTTTGCATGTACGAGAAAATGTTCTTTTAGGAATTTAATTTTATAATTTTTGCCAAGTGAGTGTGTTCCAACACATTAATGGTTGTTCAGTTTAGGGTGTGCAAGAAAAACTGGTGACTTAACACCCTTACTAACTGGCGAACGAAAGGACCAAATGTTTTATTCCATTTGCTATCAAAGAACTGCTTCAAACCATCCCACAAACTCATAGCATATAGTTTTTAACTGCATATGGAATTGTGTTCATCTTCAAGCCACCAGTAGGTATGATCAAATTTGTTAGAAAATTTTAAGAAGTTTTGCTTATGTAAAGTCCTTCCTTCGTTCGTTCGTTCGTTCCTACGTCTAGCTCTATGTTCAATGTTATAATTTATAATACGAGTAGTTACAAGCACTTGTGCATGTTAGAAAGCAACTACAAGCCCCAAACTCCTTTGTTTCAGTTTTTTGCCTGCAGCAAACCATTAAGAGTTACTCTGCTTACTTTAGAAAGTATTTGGAAAATACTTTACCCCTGACTACCCATAAAACTCTTTGCCCAACCCTTGTTGAGATATGAGAAATACTATGTAATTTCTATGCAACTGTTTTGAAGTTTTGCATGAAGAAAGCGCTCTTGTGGTTTTCCATAAAATGTCCAAACTAAGGAGTTTTACATTATAGATGAGGGTACGTTATCGTCGTCGTTATCCTGGCCATAGTTGTCCTTGTCGTTACAAAGAATATTCAAATATTTTACGGTATAATGGACAAAATGTATAGATTTTTTAATTTTGTTTCTTATGATTTTGGTACACAATACATTTCTATATTTGGTAGAAAACTTTTGCTGGTTGAATTTCCATTTACATTTGTTTCTTTTGTCTAAGGATGATTTTGGTCATACTTTTTGGAAATGAGAAATGTCTACTGTCTGAAGTTATAAATCAAAAATTTTGTATTGACTTTTTTTGCATTACATTTGTTATTCAAGTAATTGGTTACATGTTGAAAATTTTTTGATCCCTGTTTTTTTGGTTTTGGTGATTTGATTTGATTTGATTTGATTTGACTTGAGACTTGATACTTTCAGACTTTGAAAATTTGAGAATTTGCGACTTTGCAGACTTTTAGATTTTCAGACTTTCAGAGTTTCAGTCTTTCAGACTTTCGGTATTTCAGAATTTCAGTCTTCCAGACTTTCAGTCTTTCTGACTTTCAATCTTTCAGACTTTCAGACATTCAGACTTTCAGTCTTTCAGATTTGATTTGATATGATTTGCTTTGATTTGATTGGATTGGATTAGATCGAATGGGATGGTATGGGATGGGATGGGATGGGATGGGATGGGATGGGATGGGATGGGATGGGATGGGATGGGATGGGATGGGATGGGATGGGATGGGATGGGATGGGATGGGATGGGATGGGATGGGATGGGATGGGATGGGATGGGATGGGATGGGATGGGATGGGATGGGATGGGATCGGATGGGATCGGATGGGATGGGATGGGATGGATGGGATGGGATGGGATGGGATGGGATGGGATGGGATGGGATGGGATGGGATGGGATGGAATGGAATGGAATGGAATGGAATGGAATGGAATGGAATGGAATGGAATGGAATGGAATGGAATGGAATGGAATGGAATGGAATGGGATGGAATGGAATGGAATGGAATGGAATGGAATGGAATGGAATGGAATGGAATGGAATGGAATGGAATGGAATGGAATGGAATGGAATGGAATGGAATGGAATGGAATGGAATGGAATGGAATGGAATGGAATGGAATGGAATGGAATGGAATGGAATTGGATTGGATTATATTGGATAGCATATGATTTTGATTTTGTTTTAAGTGATTTCTACTTTATTCCTCCAACTTGGAAAAAAATGCCACACCCAGACCATGCTTTAACTGTATCTTAATACTTCTAAGTAAATTTTAATGAAACCCTTGTCAAAGTCAAACTTTATTCAAATTCCTTTTAAAATTCTCAACACAACAAAATTAAATCCTTTTTGTGGGTAGAGAGTATCCTTTTTAAAACAAAATCAATAAATGCAAATGAAGCACGCAAACTTCTTGCGAAATTGCGAAGGACTTCATCTTGAGTGGTTCTAGTGGTGCATGTGACGTGTGTGTAAACTGTACCTTTTTGAAAAAAAAAAAAAAAAAAAAAAAAATGAAAGGATATGCCGATAGCAATTTTAGCAATACTTAGGTATGTTTGTTGTATATACTCACATGAATTATAGGCGTGGTAGCAGTTTCTTATGCTTAAAATCCCTAACCCCTAAATAGCAGTGCATTATTGAAGTAACAAAACTCACCCCTAATCTCTGTCTCAATGAAATAAGAAAATTCCAATAAGAAACTGCCACCATTTTTCGAAATAGCCGTCGCAGAAATCACCCTTATATGTTTTTTGCAGGCACATCCTTATTAATGGCCTTTTTATGATAATGAATATGTTCAGGCAGCCAGAAAGCATCTGATAAGAAATGTGAAATTAACACAAAAGGGACTCTACTGTTCGCATTGGAGACGAAATATATTAGATTATTTGCATACATATTGAAATAGAAGTCGCGTGCGACATTTTAATTTTTTATGGCTTCACAAGTCATGTTTCTATATAACATCAAATTTAAAAATTTTCATTACAATTTGTTAAGTATTCTCAAAAATTTATCTATGGCAAAAAGGCAAAATAATTTAAGTCGACTTAAGCAAAAGAAGTTTGAGCACAATTTTCCATAAGTTCTAAGTAAAATTATATTACTATAATTTTCGGCCGTTTTAGTATTTTACAATGTTCAAAAAGGATAGTATTATTTTACCCTAAACTATTAGACAATTGAGCTTAAACCTATTTTGCTTCAGTCGACGTAAGCTTTTTTTCCTTTTTGCCACAGTTATAAAAAACATCAAAATATTTGACTTTTTTTCAAACTTTACTTCCTTGTTGATTCCATTAAAAGCACAGGCCCACAAAAAAAAAAGTACCATGCGCGAAAGATCAGACCACCTGAACTTTATGTTTTCGGGATCGCTGAATCCGAATATGGTGCCAGAATAGCGAATTTGGTTCGCGTTTTTTCAGATATCAACAATAATGCTGAAAATTTGAGATTTTTCCTGGTTTCTGAAAAAACGCGAACCAACTTCGCTAATCCGACACTATATTCGGGTTCAGCAACCCCGATAAAATAAAGTTCCGGTGGTCTGATCTTTCGCGCAGGGTACTTTTTTTTTTTTTTGGCCTGTGCACAGGACTACAAAAAAAAATTCCCTGCGCGAATGATCAGACCACCTGAACTTTATGTTTTCGGAGTCGCTGAGTCCGATTATGGTGTCAGAATAGCGGAGTTGGTTCGAGTTTTTTCACAAATCAGAAAAAATTCTGAAAAAAATCTCAAATTTCTCAGCATAATTGTTGATTTCTGAAAAATCGCGAACCAACTTCGCTATTCTGGCACCATATTCGGATTCAGCGATCCCGAAAACATAAAGTTCAGGTGGTCTGATCTTTCGCGCAAGGAACTTTTTTTTTTTGTGGTCCTGTGAAGTCTTTCATTGGATGGTTTTCTGGAAAATATATTCTATCCGCCTACATTAGGATAGCTTGATTTTGTTGCTCAAGGACTTCTAGGAACATTTATTTTTGGTATTAGCCGAAGGTGTCAGCATTTCAAAATCACTGTATTTATATAGAACAATGCCAAAAAAGAATTAATTTTAAACTATTTTGGAATAAATTTCATACTTTTTTGGAATAAATTTCAAAAGTTTAAAAACCATACTAAAGGGAATCAAAAGCAAGAAAAATTAACTACCATTTTGTTTCGATATTTTCCAATTTTCTCGGAACTACAACACCCATGACCCGGGCTGATTTTGATTTCCTAATGAATATGATTCCTTGCGACGGTGCAGTACCTAAAATGTTGAGCCAGTTTCCGCCATCCTTTATAGGGTGGTGAAGTTATCGAATCATAGAGCGTTTTCATTAATCTTTGTACTAAAAATGTAGTAAAAATAGTACTTTTTGCCAAATACCAAAAAACTTACCTAATGCTAATAGTCTCATTTATTTCCTTTCTTAAATAGGTCCGAACATGAATATTAGTTCAGAAATGTTGAAGTTATTGGCATTTTTGTTAAGCCACATCGGTCGATTTAATGTTCTGTAGTGCTGAAAAAATCATAGCTCCAAAACCGTCAAAGATACCTTCTTGATTTTGGATTTGTATGAAAGGTAATATGGTTTTCTTTTCAAGAAAAATATTTCGAAAGATCAAAAAAACTAGGCCGCTAAAAATTTTTTGTAATCTTGTATCAAAAGAGTACTAAAACTAGTACTTTTTTGATTCAATATCTCCCCAAAATAGGTCTGAACATGAACATCGGTTAAGAAACTTCAAAATTATGGACTATTTTTATGAAACAGTATGTATTATTATCTTTATTTCAATCAAAAGAAAAGACATGAACCTTTAATATGAGCAATTGTAATATGTAAATTTTGAGATTTTTCCTTCATCGATATTTTTGGCTGGGAAGTTGATTTTCTGCATATTTTCATATATTTTATGGAAAAAATTTAAATTTTTTGGCAAATCCGAGCCAAATATTTTATCTTTATGAACAAGAAGAGCAAGGTCAACATTTTTTGGTCAGATGGGTGGCGTTTTGTATGGAAAAAACTCAAAACTGGAATAAATAAAGAAAATCAAAGTACGTTCAACAAAACTGCATCATTAGCTTTTTGATGCAATAAAATGTGAAAAATGATTTACGGCCCCCGAATTTTCAAAGTGCGTCACCGTGTGTCATCAAGAATGGTAAGAAAAATAAAAACGACTCCGGTCGCCTCATTAAAGAGCCCATATCGATGGCAACAACCCATTTTGAAACGCACTAAACAGTCTTAGCAATACATGGGGAGAGACTTTTATAGGCTGTGCATTAATCTATTCTGATTCTTCTACTGAGAGTCGTAATGAGCAAACCAAGACCAATACTGTTATGAAATTCTCCATAATCCTCCGAAAGTCACTGATATTCTATAAAAGTCTCTGAAATTCACTGAAATTCTTTGAAATTCTCTGAAGTTCTCCAAAATTCTCTGAAATTCTTTGAAAGCCTATATAAATCTCTGAAAGTTTCAATCTTGGTTTTGGTCTTGATCTTGGACATTGAGTCTGGTTCTTGGTTTTGATATTAAATCTTGCTTGGTCTTGATATTGGGCATTAAGTCGTGGTATTGATTCAAGAATTCCAAACCTGAGTTTTACAAAGCAATTGGGTTTTTGAAATGCCAAATTTTGAACTAAGAGATTATTTTATGCTTGAAAGGGGCATGACACATCTAAGTATTAATTGAAAAACAGTCCTAGTCTTGAGAATTATAGTGACCAAGATCAAGATTAAGGCTGCTATGGTCTTGGATTTATATATTAGCGTCTTGGTCTTGGTCTCGAAATATTACCAAGACCAATACCTAGACTCAAGACTAAGACTAATTTTGCCCATCACTAACTGAGAGTTTTTATGCAGAACTAGCCGATGATTCAAGTTGAAAAAATATAGCTGGGATAAGATTCAGTATTTCAAAAAACTGCACTTTCCAACGATTAAGGCTACCTTTAGAAAATGTTAAAAATGTCCCATCTTGTCTACAACTAGACCTTTTCTTTTTTCCAAAATTATAGTATTACGACTATCAACCATTTTACATTAGTCATAATAAGCACTTATACAAATTTCTCATATTGAAATTTATAATTTGATTAGATTTCTCATAACTCAAAGAGCAATTTAGACTTTCAATTAAAACGCAATATTAAACCAATTAGCAGGCAAATGCCTAAAAAAAGAAAACCAAAAAACACTTGGAACGTTAATTAAAGGACATAAATTCATTAGACACACTTATGAACATAGAAATAAAAGTCTAAATGAAAAGTGGGCGTGTCCTTGGTGTGGTTGCATTGATTAATTAAAACATATTATTTGATGTCAACGCTAGGAGGTGTAAGCAGTGCTGCAAGCACACGAGCATAAAGGCAATGGAAATGTCCTACAAAAGGACTAAACACTAATTTGTATGAGGATGAATATGAAAATGCGACACATTCAATTAGATGTCTATTCAGACATGCAAAGAAATCATTTTCAGTTGTAAGCCAGAGTTGGTTTGAAAATTTAGAGAAAAAAAAGTAGCATGTACAAACTTCAAGTTCAGTAAAGCAAGCAGTACATTTGTTTTATGAGGCAAGATATTTATGGGTTCAAATATTGTGTTTAAATATGTGATAACATAAATGTACTAAAAAAATAGTTTCTATGTGAAGAAAATAGATGTTTTGCCATTTTGGAAGGCTGCTTATAGCAAAAGCTCTATCTAAAATTATAGCAATATCAATTTCAATGCACTCTGCGGCACTAATCAAATGAACTTCAAAGCAACTACACAAACCGAAAAGTATGTGGTGGGTTTTACATGTGGTGAAATAGCCGGTCGATGAGTCACTAATGAACGTTTGCATCTGGTATTGCATTAAATTGAAAATGATGTATAGAAGTTTAAAAAGCTTTTAAGAAAGTTTCGATTTATTAGCTACAAATAGAACAGAAAAACTAGTAAGGGTGTAACCTCTGGCCTGGCCAAACATTAAATACTCTCCACTGTAGTATTTTGAAAATTTTGCTTGTATGGGAGGTGCCACGACCTCTTGTCCAAATTCACATAGTTTTTGCTCCGAGTTTGAATGTACTGTTCTTAGTGTCTGACTGAAATTAAGTTGGATTATCTTAAAAAACGTTTTCAGTATGTTACTTTGAAGCTTTTGCATATGTGGGAGGTGCCACGCCCTCTTGTCCGCGTTCGAATAGTATTTGCCCGAAGTTTGCATTTACTGTTCTTAGTGTCTGAATGAAATTTAGTTCCGTTAACTCCAAAAACGCTTTCAGGCTTATATTGGAGGTGCCACGCCCTCTTATCCGAGTTCGCCTACTTTTTTTTTTCGTGTAGCTTTCTGTCCTTAGTCCGTGATTGAAATTAAGTTGGATTATCTCAAAAAACCGTTTTCAATATAGTACTTTGAAGGTATTGCATATGTGGGAGGTGCTAAGTTCGCTTGTCTGAGTTCGTCTTATTTTTGCTCAGAGCTTCCACTTACCATCCCTGCATTGTAGTACAACAATACTACTGAAGTTGCATTTTGAATACAATTTTTGTATGGGCGGTAGGCATGTCCGTTGACTGATTTCGCTCATTTTCAATCCGATAAGTAAACTTTAAAGACAAAGTAAGAGTGTTAAATTTCATTGAATTATCTTGCATCCAAAAAATATTAAAATGATTTCAATGGACAGACAGACAATTGAACATGGCTACATCGACTCAGGAGCTGACGGTGATCAAAAATATTCATACATTCCATACCTGCCATGCCTCCTTCTCCATGCTACAAACGGAAAGACAAAGTGAATATACCCTGGGTGTAGGGTATAAAAAGACACAAACATTAACCCTCACATTGTCGGTATTTATATGGTAAGGACTTGATTTTTAACTTTGCCTGGCTGCATTTTTTTCTGGATTTCCTTCCAATAAGTAGTAGGCGTGAATTTTTGTTTTAGTCAAATCTTAAGAGGTGGTGCTTTCATGAGATATCGCATGCTAAAGCTCGAAAAAATCTGTCTTTTGCAAGTATGTTGAGAGGTGGTGATTTCATGAGATATCAGGTTCTAAAGGCCGACAAAAGCTGTCTTTTGCAAATATCTCGCTGAGGGTCACGGTGTTCAAATAAATTATTCTCAATGGGACAACGTAAGATACCCTTTTTAGCTGAAATCAATAGTCCTAAGCCTCTTGAGTAAAACGACTTACTTTTTTGAGAAAAATGAGTTAGTAGATAGTTTTCACAGGTTTTCTAAGGAAATTAAAAACAATAAATAAATCAAACTAGAACTAAAACAGTCATTTTCAATATATTTGTCGATGCTGATCCCGAGTCCGGTCTCAAAATTGCGCTATCACGTAAAACGTTTTCATACGATTTATAGTTAAGGAGATTTGATCAATAACTTTTTTTAATCATTTTATTTAGTTAATCTAAATTAGATACTTAAGCTCGAGAAAAAGATCACTGCAGCACAAAAAATTATTCAGCCTTAAAGGTCAAGAAAATCATTGTCTCGCTAACAGTTACTTTGAATAAAAATCATTAAAAAATTATAAAAATCAGATACTAGGGGTTTTACCTCGGAATGGAAGATAATATGTTGGAAATACGTATACACCTTAATTTTGTCATTCTAAAAGTTGTCTCAAAAGTCTTTTAAAATCTCACGTCTGCGTCGTAATGTATTCTAGGTCAAAGGTCACAAAATTGAGTTTTTTGCGAATATCTCGCTATAGTAAATTTTCTAAGCTACATAACTCATTCTCAACATTTTTCCGAAAAATTAACCGTTAGCGAAATATTTACAAAAAACTGATTTTTGTGACCTTTAACTTAAAATACATTACGACGCAGACGTGAGATTTTACAAGACTTTTGAAACAACTTTTAGAATGCCAAATGAAGGTGTATTATATTCAAGTTTAAAGCTAATTTTCTTTCATTCCGAGGTATTGCTTAAGTGACTGGATTTATAAATGAGTACCTGCCTCAACCACGTTGGTTTTTGCGTTTAACGGGCTTCTTAGCACCATTTCGTTTGCGCTTCGCAGCATTTTGTTTGCGCTTAGCTGCATTTTTGTTTGGTCTACGCTTCTTTTTATTTGCTCTCTTTCCTGCGTTTGGTTTTGGTCTTGGTTTTGGCTTAGGCTTAGGTGCTGATGGTTTAACCACTTGTTTTCGTAGTGGTGGTGCCGGTGCTGGCTTAACTATGTTTGGACGTGGTGCTGGTGTTGGTGCTGGCTTTACTACAATAGGACGTGGTATTGCAGGTTGTATCACTGGTCGTGAGGGTGGTGATATTGCTACTGGTGGTCTAGATGGTATAACTGGTGGCTTAAATGGTACTACTGGTGGTGTAGGTGGCATAACTGGTGGTCTAGATGCTACTACTGGTGGTTTAGATGGTACAACTGGTGGTGCAGATGGCACAGCTGGTAACACTGGTGGTGATGATGGTACAGCTGGTAACACTGGTGGTCTAGATGCTACTACTGGTGGTTTAGATGGTACAACTGGTGGTGCAGATGGTACAGCTGGTAACACTGGTGGTGATGATGGTACAGCTGGTAACACTGGTGGTGCAGATGGTACAGCTGGTAGCACTGGTGGTACTACAACTGATGGTGTAGATGGTAACACTGGTGGTTCGAATGGTTCATCTTGTAAGACTGGTGGTGCAGATGGTAACACTGGTGGTGTCGGTGGTATATCTGGTGGTGGAGAGGGAATCACTGCTGGTGGTGTTTCTATTGGTGGAATTGGTTGCAAAGGCTTTTCCCCCTTCGCCTCTTCCTCCTCTTTTGGCGTCTTAAAGAAGTTTAGATTAAATTCGACATTCTCCTGCTCTTTTTTTGTCATATTAAAGATGTTAAAATTAAATATTACATCCTCATAAGTCTTATTCTCCCCATTCATTCCTTCTGGCATGTCAAAGAAGTTATAATTAAATATAACTTTATTATTTGCATCATCATGAGCGATTTCTGCTGCATCTACTCAAGTTATAATCATCATCATCATATTCTTAAACATTTGAAAATAAAAATGTAGATATTCTTACCAATTTCTACAAAAATGCCACTTAAAACGACGAATATTATGAAACGCATTTTTCTACTGTCACTTTAAAAATAAATGGGAAATGTTTTAGCAAAAGACTTATATTTATAACAACAGTTAAAGGATGCTTGCCTGTGTGGAAATGCTTTGTGCCCTACACTGCTTAGTAAAATTTTGATACCGAGACTGCCTATGAAAAAATTACATTTCTCTAAAATCGCATTAAAGAGCAACATGAAATTGATAAAATAAACACAAAACTCTTTACTTTACACGATTTGGATAATTTAAACACTGCTAAATAGGGTAACATTTAAAAGCTTGTACGAAAATTTCTTTTAGGAATAGTTAAACCAATAATACGAGTTTTTCCCACGGAAACAAATAGTTCACTATGTATGTAGGAGGATTAATTCGTTCCCTACCTAAAGACTTCAAAGTGGGCAAGCCCTATGAGAACGCTATCGGTCAGTTATCGGTTAGTAATGCGAAAAAAATTTATCAATCGGCTTACGAACCATATGATTGATTGAAAGAAAACAAAAATTGATTGCAATTGAATGTGGAATTTCGAAAAGGTCACATCTCCGACTTTTTTTCGATATTGAATTTTGCGCGTTTTCTTCATATACGCATATAGGCCCATATTATGTGTAAAAATGGCACAGATTTTCATTTTCTGACCTATTTTTTAAAAAAAAATTAAAATCGGCTAAGAAATCTGTGGCAGGAAGGAAAAACTGCTTAATTTGATTTTTGATTAGAAAGCAAAGCAGTTTAAATTTTGTTTTTTATTTATAGAATTTATGTTGCTTTGCTTTTTTATCGAATATCGACTTAAGCAGTTTTTCCTTCCTGCCATAGAAATATCCTAGCTATGAACCATTTTTGTGAACTTTCTTAAAACATCTTCAGTTAATTTCATGTTTTGAAAAGCTCAAAAAATCATATCTTCTTAACCGCGAAGCATACCATATTTTCCTCTTATTCATATGAAAGGTGATTTTTTTTTACTTTCCCAAAAACATATTTTAGAAAGTCAAAAATGTAGGTAACGGAGCGTTTTCAATAGTTAAGTACTAAAACAGTAGTTCATTTAGTACTTTTAACCAAGTACTTTATGCTGAAAGCATGATTCAATGCCT
Source organism: Calliopum simillimum (assembly GCA_951812925.1). Taxonomy (NCBI): domain Eukaryota; kingdom Metazoa; phylum Arthropoda; class Insecta; order Diptera; family Lauxaniidae; genus Calliopum; species Calliopum simillimum. The sequence continues at coordinate 22,694,304 of OX638368.1, forward strand.
TTCCAAAAGTGGTCTGAGCATGAAAATCAGTTGAGAAATGTCCAAGCTATAAAAATTATGTGAGGAGAGTTTGTCACAATTTACTAATTTGTTCACTCTTTCTACCCCAAACAATTTTTTTTTTTTTGCAATTTCTACCAGATTAGGCATGAAACGAAACCATGTATCAAATTTCAGCAAAATCGGAAGAGGTATGGCAAATCTTGTGACGCTAGGCATGGAATGGCTGAATATAATCACAATCTGTTCGCAGCGAAAAAAATTATTACTTAAGCTCTCAAATGAATTTAATGCAAAATATGGCTTTTGAGTTCTAATATGTCGATATCTAAAGCCAAAGCCAAATAAAAGCTCATACAATGTACTAAAAGTTTCCCATAAACAAGTTTTCTCTGAAACGTTATGGTGAACCAAGAAAATTTTTTTTGTAAAACAAGCCAGAAAATCAGTTTTACCATAGAACTCCTCAGAGGTACTTTTTAGACCCTCCATCAGATACCGTTTTTGGTAAGTCTAAGCTACCTCTATCACCTTACAAAAACTTCATAACCTTGTCGATTTCACCCTATATTACATGCAAGAGCATCTATATATTAATATGCAAGACAAAAATTTGTCCTACATTTTTTACTATGTTAGAAATGCAGCACAACTTTGAATTATACACCATTAGAAAGGTAATTGTGTGTAGATGTGCACAAAGTTAAAATTATTTTAATATTTTGCCACTAAGCCTGATAAAATTAAATGCAAATTTTTCAATATTAACAACGACAAAATAAGCGGTCACACAGACCTGAGAGATGATACAGCACAAAGAGAAAGACAAAAATCTGACTGACTTTTTATTTTTTGTTTTCTTTTCGTTTCACATTTGTCATTGTAACTACCAATGATGATAAATAAGCTTTTCTATTTTGTACAAAATAGCAAAAAAAAGTACTAAAACTGTCTAAAAAGTACCAAAATTTTTTGATACATTTGTGTTCATATTTTGACCATTGGGCGATTCTACATAGTATTGTAAAATATCCCAGTGTGCCAAACGGTTCATATCTCCGCTTTTTTATTCGTTACTGATACTGGGATATACGAGTAATAACAATGAATATATGGAAGAAAAAACTATAAAACATTTAGGGGCTAATAATTTTCTTAATATGCACTGACCTTTGCTTTTGTATGACAGGTGTTTGTCTGCAATATTTACATTAGTTTTTTTTTCTGAATAATACAAAATTCAATAAGGTAGCAATAGAAAATGTATATTTTAATAAAATTTTTTGCTTACTAAATCCTACAGCTGTTTGCATAACTTTTTATTTACATATCCCCTATGACGATAGACAAAACAACTGTTTTGGAACACTGAACTTTCTTTGTACAATTCAAAAAAATAGCTTTCATACAAGACGTCAATTCCAATGACCTTGTTTTTAAGTTACGAAAAAATTTTGCTTCGAAATGTTTTCTAACACAAATGATTTCCAGTCTCTGAAATGAAAAGGTGCTTTGCTTTGCAGGTCTTTAGCTGCAAACTATGGCACGCGCTTGTTGGAACCATTTAAATAAAAAATTCCGAAGATCATGAGATACGCTAAGGTTAAAATTACAAGGCCGCGTCACATTTTTCGAGAATTTTCATTACCTACAGTATTTCAGACTGGTTTAAAGTTGTATGGAAAAAAATTTGCTTGGAAATGAACTCTTACGGCACCAAAATGTTCTCTTTGATGTAAATACCCGACTAGAAAAAAGTTCAGGTTTAGATCCGATTCGGATCAGGCTTGTCAGGAACGAGTCAGGCTTTCTGATACGACAATGACGAATAAACGTCACACCTCAGATGAAACAGACCTGATCCGTTTGAGCGGATCCGATACGGATCCCATAAAGTTCTCAGGAACGGATCAGAATATTTAAAGTCCTCATCAGAAAAGTAATATATTTATTAGTGAGGATGGGATCATATCCATGTAAATTAATTTTAATTTCGTCCGGTCACAAAAAGCTTTCCTAAAACAAATTGTAGCATTGATTAATATGTTTGATTTAACATATGCATTTGTTATGATATAAACATGATAACCACCTAAAAAATGTTTGAGAAAACTTTCTGTGGTCGTTTTGATATGGAATATGTATTACAAAAGGTCTGGATCAGATGAACTAAACTCCTTACTACAATTTAGTTTCGGAAATTTGATTTAAACAACGCACTAAGATCGTTTTAAGATTTTTGGAATTAGATCCTGATGAGCAACTGATCAGATGGCCGTATTAAGAAATATCTGATCCGAATCTGATCATAATCCGGAATTCCTGAACTAGTTTCTTGTCTGGTAAGCACCATATAAAATTAAGTTCATCTTACAAAACATTTGATGGATCCAAAACCATTTGAAAACCGAAAAGTGGTCCCAAATATGGAAAAAAATTTATTTTCAAATTTAAACGAATCAACTTTCTATATTGATTTTGAGCCGCTAAATTCGAATCTGCAATATATTTCTCTATAAGTTTTGTAATTTTGATGATATTGGTCACTCGATTTCATATCTGTATTTTCCACATTGAATGAATATCTTTAGAACTACAGAACTTACAGAGAAATAGCTCGCAGATACAAATTTAGCGGCTTAAAATCTGTATAAAAAAATTTATCAGAATCAAAAACTTTTTTTCAAAATTCAGGACCACTTTTTGGTTTCTACAATTGAGGGTGGCCGTATTAGAGGGCCTAAGTACCATTTCGAGGCAAAAGTAATGATACGGGTGACATTTTGCTAAAAATTAATAAAGTTGTTTTCTGTTTTCATTAAAAATTTACTTGATGGTGTGAAATTGATGTTATTATGTTGAAAAAATTATGACAGTCAAATAACCAACAATTAGGCACATAAAAAGCATGACATTACTTTTGCTTCGAAATGGTACTTAGGCCCTTTGGTACGGCCACTCCTCAATTGTTTGGGATGAATCAATTGTGCTCTGAAATAGGCCGAATTTTACATAGAAAAATATGTTTCATGGTAACTGAAAATTGGCGAAATTAAATCTCAAAGGTCAAAGGTTGGAAGTTAAGTAGTTACTTCTAAAGCAAAAAGTTGATCCATAATTCGGAGATAAACCAGTTAGCTGTACTATAAGAGGGGCTGTGACTCTAGCAAAAACGTAGTTAAGGTCTAATGTTACTGAAAACAAATGGAACAGTCGCTGTATACTCATTAGTATACATACCCAACGGTAAGAAATGAAGCTGCTTCAAAAAAGAGCGCAATAGAAGCACATCTCTGGTAGCATACAAAAATTTTCAAATTCTATTTTTATTTTTTTATTGCTTATAAAAACTAACAAATCCACCAAAAGTTACAGAAAAAAAGTAATTTTTGTGAAATGGGACTTAAAATTTTGAAAAACTTCCACGAAAGCGTATTTGAAGCGGATTTCATGTGCTTCTGAAGATGTGCATCTCTGCTAGGACATGCTGTGTTAAAAAGATAAGCAGTGAGAACAGCACTGGATGCAGCTTCTTGCTTCCCTAGAAGCGCAACTGAAGTCGTTTCAATGAGCTTCCGTTTCCCGTTGGGTAGAAAATGTGATCTTCAAAACAAACTCAAACTTGAAAGTAATATTTTGAATAGATATATCAAATCTTTATTATATTTGTTAACTTTTCAGAACATTCTGAAATTTTATACAAAATTCTAATAAAAGAAATATGTGAATTCTGAAAAAAACACACATTTCAGTTCACGAAATGTCTCAACCCCTTTGGTTTCTGCGACTATTAACACCACTTCGCTTGCGCCTTCCGGCACTTCGGTTTGAGTTGGCCGACTTCCTAGTTAAATTTCTGCCAGCGCCTTTTCTTTGGTTCTTTCTATTTGCTTGTCTCCGTTGTGTCTTTTTGGGTTGTGGTTTAACTACGTTGGAACGAGGTGGTGCAACACGTTGCACTGGTCGAGCAGATGATATCACTGCTGGTGGCATAACTGCAGGCCTAGGTGGAATAACTGCCGCCCTTGGTGGTATAACTGCCGCCCTTGGTGGCATAACTGCCGCCCTAGGTGGCACTACTGGTGGTATAAACGATACCATTGGTGGTGCCGGTGCTATAGCTGGTCGTACAGGTGCTATGGCCGGTGGCGGAGATGCTCTAACTGGTGGTGGTATATTTATCGGCGGTATGGGTTGTGTTGAGCTATCGGCGTCATCATTGATATTGACTTCAAAGTATTTATTTGCATCATCTTCAGTAAATCCTGCCGTAACTACTAAACCAAAAAAATATTTAATCATCAAAATGGTCTTAATTTTTAAAAGAAAATGCATTCTCACCAGTTGCTGCCGTAGCTTCAGCAAAAATGCCACATAAAACGATGAAAATTATGATACGCATTTTGCCACTGTTACTTTAAAAAAGATAATGGTAAATTTTTTCGCAAAAGACCTTTATATATAACAACAATTAAAGGATGAGTGATGGTGTGAAAATACTTTGAGCTCTACATGGAAAAAAAAACTTTATGAAAATAAAATTTTTAAATATTTTGAAATGAATATCACAATGAGAATAATTATACGCAAGTATATGTATATGTACCTAGGCTTGAAAAGGTTTTCTGAAAGATTCAAAGTAAAGTCGCATTAACTTAAAACAATCAACGATTCAAAGTAATTTGTTACTCTGTCCCGAACTTTCAATGGCTAGGGTAGTGAACCTAAGAGACATGGCACCCCCAGATGATATGGCACCCCTTTTAAATCATCCAGGATATGGTCTCATATTGCTCATAGTCTTTAGTGATTTGGCACTTCATTGTGCTAATAGTCAAATTCAATATCTTTCAGTAATTGGTCCAAGCATGAAAATCGGTAAAGACATATCCAAGCTATGACCAATTTCCTAAAGCAATACTTGTCATTGGGGAAAAAACAAAAATCTAAATCTTATTGGCCGTTTTGTAAAATTATTTCTGCCACAAAAATATTTTCATAAAGTGTTCGTTTGCCCTGGGAAATTTTTCGAACAATATTCATTAATTCTGTACGAGACAAAACAACTTCTCTTTTCATTTCCCTCCATTTGCCAGCAAACTTAACAAATTTCTTCAAGAAGTTTCCCAGTGTAAGCGACCATTAACAAAATTAAAACAAAATTTTTTATACACTAAGGGCCTAATATTCTTTCGAACCTGCACTTAACCTTTGTTTTTGTTTGACAATCGTGTATCTTCAATGTTTATATTAGATTTTTGAGAATACAATTAATAAAAAAAAGTTTGTTTTTTTTTTTAATTTTTGTTTATTAAGTCTGGCAACTGTTTGCGTCAGTTTCTATATCTGTTTGATAAATTCTGCGTGAAATATGTGCTTAGTTGCTTGCCTTTAAACAACTGTTTTGAAAAAATAAACTTTTTCGGCACATCGTCATGACAGTGATCTTTGGAGCTGGCGAAAATTATGAATAGTTAATTGATTGGTTTTTCAATCTTTGATCATAATTGTTAAGCTACGAACTGTCGCACTCTCTTGCTGAAAGTATACTTAGAAGAAAATTACAATTTTACGAAATGAATTACGTATATGGAAAAAGTTTAATGATTACTAAAATCACTCAGTGGTCAAAAAATTTGGTACTTTTTGGACAGTTTTAGTACATTTTTTGCTATTTGGTACAAAATAGAAAAACTCGTTTACTATCCCTAGTACAATGACAAATGTGAACGAAAAGAAAAGAAAAAACATGAAGTCACTGTCAATCGACTTTCAATTCTGTGTGACCGCGTATTTTGTCGTTGTTAATATTGAAAAATTTGCATTAAATTTTTCCTGGCTTGATGGCAAAATATTAAAATAATTTTAACTTTGTGCACATCTACACACAATTACCTTTCTAATGGTGTATAATTCAAAGTTGTGCCGCATTTAAAAAAAGTAGGACAAATTTTTGTCTTGCATATTAATATATAGATGCTCTTGCATGTAATATAGGGTGTACTCGACAAGGTTATGAAGCTTCTGGAAGGTGATAGAGGAAGCTTAGACATAACTCCTCAGGGGTACATTTTAGACCACCACTTCAGGTACCATTTTTTGTTAGTCTAGGCCTCCTCTATCACTACCCAGAAGCTTCGAAACCTTATCGATTTCACCCTGTATATTGGTAGTACAGTACTAACTATAATGGCATGTATCTTAAAAAAATGGCAGCGCTGGAGCTGGAGTTGTGGGACCAAGATTCCAAAAAGCAGTTGCAATGGGTAAAACAGCTTCCATTTTTCAGGCGGAGGTCCACTCTTTAGAGTTGTGCGCTAGAGAATGTCTAAGAAGAGGCACTTCCGACACCGACATATACATGTATTCGGACAGCCAAGCAACTCTAAAATCACTAATGTCTTTTTCAATGCACTCCAAGCTTGTCTGGGAGTGTTTTGAACTTCTTCAAGCCCTATCCAGGAGGAATGAAGTTACTCTAGTTTGGATACCAGGGCATAAGGGGCATTAAGGCAACGAAAGGGCAGACTGCTTGGCCAAGAGGGTCGCACTCAATACTTTCCTAGGCTCAGAACCCTTCTGCGTAAATGGGAAAAGGAAAGCCTCTCCGATCACTGGAGAGCCAAAGAAGGTATGCGACAGGCGAAGAGGCTGAACGATCCAAAACGTATTAAGGCAGAAGCTGTTTTAAATCTCAGCAAAAAAGATATTAAAATGTACAGTGAAATAATGACGGGCCACTGTAAGCTCAATTATCACCTAAAAAAGATGGGTTTGGTAGACGATAATTCCTGTAGACTCTGCTTAGAGGACTCGGAAACAGCGGAACATGTACTATGTACTTGTCCCGCTGCGTTGAGACGCAGAGTAAGATACCTAGGTGCCGAGATTTCAAATCCAAATGACTTAGGTAAAATAAATCCCACGGCAGTGACACGATATATAAATAGATATTCTAGAACTGTTCTGATAGGTAAACAGTTTTTTTGCCTCCCTTTTGCGAGCTAACCATTTAACCGATTTTCGAAATTTTTCTTTTATATGATAGGTACTGTGGTGCAGAATCCACGAATCTAAAAATTATCCTCATAAGTTGCCATTAAGGCATTTAAAAACAGGATCAAATTTTCCTATATAATTACAACAACAGCACCCACAGAGTTATGCTATGTTGTTAAGAAAGTGAATGAGACAGTGGAGTGAGAGGAATTTTGTTGTTGTCGTTTTTCTCTTGCTTGCACGAAACCTGTTTAATAAATTACAATTACAATTACAAACCTGTTTCGTTGCGCTCTGTCGACGTTCTGCACCGATATTTTGTATGTTTATCGATACATTTGGACTTTTGGCGATATTTTGGATGGTTTTCGATACTTTTGGACTTTTACCGAAATTTTGGATGTTTCTCGATACTTCTGCACTTTTATCGATATGTTGGATGTTTTTCGATACTTTTGGACTTTTATCGATATTTTGGATGTTTCTCGATACTTCTGGACTTTTATCGATATGTTGGATGTTTTTAGATACTTTTGGACTTTTATCGATATTTTAGATGTTTCTCGATACTTCTATACTTTTACCGATATTCTGGATGATTTTCGATACTTTGGGACTTTTACTGATATTTTGTATGTTTCTCGATACTTTTGTACTTTTACCGATATTTTTGATGTTTTTCGATACTTTGGGACTTTTAGCGATATTTTGGATGTTTTTCGATACTTTGGGACTTTTACCGATATTTTGGATGTTTTTCGATACTTTTGAACCCTTACCGATATTTTGGATGTTTCTAGATACTTTTGGACTTTTAGCGATATTTTGGATGTTTCTCGATACTTTTGTACTTTTGCCGATATTTTGGATGATTTTCGATACTCTTGGACTTTTACCGATATTTTGGATGTTTTTCGATACTCTGGGACTTTTATCGATATTTTGGATCTTTCTCGATACTTTTGGACTTATACCGATATTCTGGATGATTTTCGATACTTTGGGACTTTTACCGATATTTTGGATATTTTTCGATACTTTTGGACTTTTACCGATATTTTGGATGTTTCTCGATACTTTTGGACTTTTACCGATATTTTGGATGATTCTCGATACTTTTGTACTTTTACCGATATTTTGGATGTTTTTCGATACTTTGGGACTTTTACCGATATTTTGGATGTTTTTCGATACTTTTGGACTTTTACCAATATTTTGGATAATTTTTGATATTTTTGGACTTTTACCGATATTTTGGATGTTTTTCGACACTTTTGAACTCTTATCGATATTTTGGATGTTTTTCGATAATTTTGGACATTTGCCGATATTTTGGATGTTTTTCGATACTTTGGGACTTTTACCGGTATTTTGGATGTTTTTCGATACTTTGGGACTCTTACCGATATTTTGGATGTTTTTCGATACTTTTGAACTTTTACCGATATTTTGGATGTATTTCAATACTTTTGACTTTTACCGATATTTTGGACTTTTTCAATACTTTTGGACTTTTATAGTTTTCTTCGAATTGTTTAATATTTTCAATACTTATGGACTGCAGTTCTGCGTGGCGTGGGCACACTCTCGACCTTGCTTATTACTGTGTAATGGTTTTGTTTAGATAAAGGCTTAGTGCCATTTTTGCAGTGAGATGCGGTTTGATAATACTCTGTCACGGCTGAAATTTAACACAGGCTCTTATGCCTTATACTAAGCCCTGAGGAAGAAAGCTTACGCAAAATGTATATGTGAGTGGTGTCATGCGCCTAAAGAGAAAATAGGTTATCTCGGCTAATTTGGAATGGAGATAAACGGATTTTTAAGAAAGCGGCTAAACCACTACAGCAATTTTTCTGTAATTCGATTTTGAGATACACTACGAGTATTGAATTCTGTCAATACTTAATGTTCTGGCTTTCTTTTATACAAAATAGTACTCGAAAAAATTGTATCTATCTTTAGGAGAATGGCCAAAATTCGGCCACCGGCGTTACTAGTAATAATAAATACATAAAATGTATCTTAAAAGTTTTGTTTCATCAGGACGAAAATATTAAAAGTATCAAAAAAAGAGAAGAGTCTTAATCACACTTATGCCAAAGAAATGTATTGGCCCACTGTCTCGTAGGCGCTGTTTTAATGATTAAAATTTTTTATTAAATATGAAAAAGCTACCAAATGTCGCTACCCAAAATTTGTACATATTTTAAGCGCATCCTTTAACTTGGCATTGTGCACAACTCACACACACACAAAAGCACGCATATCCTTTTTATCTTTCAAAAATAATATTTTCTTTTGTTCTTAACATTTATATGGCCAAGGGTCCTTTTGCTGATAACAAAATATATGTATATTGTATACAAGTAGATAGTAAGTATGTGCACAAGTGTATCAAAATACAATATATACACAAACATATATATAATACATATACATATTTGTATACTTAAACATTTTCTGTTCAACATCATTATCATCATCTCGAATACAATGAAAAGTTAAAGAAAATAAAAATTTTCTGTGATGATGTCCTGAATTTTGTTTGTCTGTGCGTGTGTATGTGTTTATATCCTTTTTAACTGTTGTTGCTTTGTGCTTGTCATTCTTCTTCAGTTATACGTGATGGGTTTTTTTTTTCTACTACCACTACTGCTTACTTACATACTAAAGTCAAAAAAAAAACCGACGACAAATGTTAATAGTCCCAGTGTGTATTTTATTTGCTATTTCTGTCCCAGAAGAAAAGCCATTGTTTTATTGTTGTTGTTTTTGTTGCTACTGCTGCTCCTACTACTGTATATCCTGTACATGCAGAGAGTTAGAGATATGTATCCTTTTGTATTAAGTGTGCCTTTATATATTTACCATTGCTATTGTCTTTTTTTTATGTATGATTATGTATTTTGGTTGGGTTTCTCTCGACTTGGGTTCATAATTATGTCAAATGCAAAGATTTTTCTATTATCTTATCATTTTTGTTTTATTTTTACACACATATATATATATATATATTTGAATACCACTATGATTTTAGTTGTATTTCTACAATTTATAATATATACGAGTAGAGCTTTTGTTACTTTCTGTCAATGATTTCCTTGCCATTCTTTACGTATGCTACTCTCCAATATTAAATTTTATACTTTTATGAAGGTAGATCTTAATTCTAGTTAGATATTAGAAGCCCTCACAAGACATCTTGCCATATAATGTACTTGTTTTACTCGCATATTTTACACTGAACTGAAGTATTTGTTCCAAAAAATACAAAACTCAAATCTTCCCTATACACTGATTTCAATTTGATACTGAAGTACATTGTCTTCTTTTAACAGTGGCAAAATAAAACCTGATTCCAGCAAATACTTCAGAGTACTGTATTTTATACAAACAAATACTTCAGGTCAGTGAAAACGTGCAAGTAAAAAAACTGCAATAAAGTTTATGATATGGGAAAGTACTTTTTCTTCTCGTAAGAAGAATCGGGCACAACCAATTTGAAAGTTATTTTTTTGAAAGTATCAAGCGAGACATACTTCTTCGCCAGATTATTGCAAGACAGAGCCTTCTTATCAATTTCAGTCTTAATAAATCATATTATCAGCAGAAACCGTAGGTGCAAAATTAGATAGCTTAAGCCACTTAATCCGACTAGCAACAACAAGTTCCGAGTTGCGACTAGAGTTGACACCTACAATAAGTACGCGATTTCGTCTATTCTCCTCAGTAGTCCAGCTCGAATAATAATGCGAAGGAGAATGATCATGACTAGGGACAGCAAGAGCAGCAGAAGAAGTAGTAGCATGTTTCGAAATAATGGCAACAACGGATACAGCAGACAGAATAGTACCACCAGTTTATAATGATGACAATGAAGCACTTGAATAATGAGAAACCAATGGAATTAAGAGATTTGAAGCAGCAGATTAAGATTAAGGAGCATTCGATTCAGCGCCATTAACAATTGTGGCTAAAAAGGTCTGCAGACCTATTCAACAATATACATACATTAGACAGAGGCAATTCATTATTAATAGAAAGATTATATGGCATTATTAGAAATTACAGACTTCCTTAGGAGTATAATATTGTTTGATACACAGAAACTTCAGAAGTAAGTTAATTTTTGTCCATTTTTGCACTGAGAGTAATGTAGAGTGCATATCAACCATATTTTTAATTAAGTAAAAGTTTCTTGTCTTGAACTTAAGCATTAATTAAATCCAACGCGCACTCATTTTCAGCTCTAAGGGCGATGATTTCATAAAAAACCATTTAAAGTCATAGTTCATTATTATCATTAGGCAACTGTTTCGATGAATCCGAATTATTTAGTTGATCATTTGATTCAGTAACAATATCCAAATCATCACGAGGAGGAGTACGAAAAGAACCTTAGCCGATCATCTAAATAACTTCTCCTTGAACTATTTTCAATTAAGACGTCAGGAGGCTCAATTGTCAGATAGTTGGTGGGTCTAATCCGTACCTGCAGGAGTTTTTACTCGCCTGTATTGCCTTCTTCAATTGTTGCCGTTTTGTCTTATATGCGTCGTATAGTAATGTTGGGTGTTACAATGTACGGTGTGCTCTCTTACGAGCTCTTTTAAGTTCCGCGATTTCTTCATTCTACTTGTTAACTGGACTTTTCATCGGTTTCTTCGTTATTCTTGGCATTACTGCATCGCATGATATGACGAATCGGTTTCTTATCCTTTCCGCCGAGTAGTAATGTTGGGTGGTACATTATTATATGCGACGTGAAGTAATGTTGGGTGGGACCGTGTACGGGATACTCTGCGATTTCCAAGTTTCGCCAGTTAACTGGCTTACTGATCGATTTCTTCATTATCGTTGGTTTCTTATCCTTTCCGCTATGTCGATGGTTGTACTACTAATCGCATCGCTATCACTCCACATATGCAGAAAGACGTCTTTGTCGAAGACTCGCTGTTTCCAGCCTCGGGTATTTGCATGTTTATTTGTTGTCTTCTCGGCATCTGCAGCTCTATTACTATAACGCGGTGATCACTGTGTGTATAGAAATCGCCTACGCTCCAAGTAGATGTGTGAAGCGCAATAGCAGTTTGGGCAAAGCTTATGTCTATGGCAGATCGCCGTTCTCCGGCCTCAAAAGTATGTTGACCGTTGCTAAGCACTCCATGATAACGTACATAACATATATTCTCGGTTGAGAGAGAGACATAGCGTTAACAAATAAGAAGCACAAAGAAGAGAGCGAAAAACTACTTTTCTCACTAAAGTAGCCTAGACGACAGTCTATGCACTGAAATGAACTGAAGCAAATCAAACAAGACAGGTCTATGCTGTCTGTTTGTTTTTTCTTCTTTCATATCCACACAGTAAAAATTTTAGTTTCATTTTAAAACCAAAAAGTATTTATATAGAATAATGCCAAAAGAAAGTATTAATTTTATACTATTTTGGAATAAATTTCATACTTTTTTGGAATAAATTTCAAACTTTAATGGCAAAAAATCGGAATTTAATACAAAAAAAGAGTTTAAAATCATTTAGGGAATCAAAAGTAAGAAGAGTAAACTATAAATTTTTAGCGTGCAAGTACAGTCGAGACTTTTGCACGCGACACTGAACTGAAATATTTGATATAGGGTGTATTCACTTTTTTAACATTTTTTAAGTTTTTAAGTTTTTTTTTTTTGTTTTTTTTTTAAGTTTTTCAAGATACGAGGCGGAGCGAAAGTAATGTTACAGTATGAGTTGGCTACAATTTTGTCAAAAATTAAATTTGTTTGGATTTTCGCAAGAAGTTTATTAAAAGTTGGAAAATTTATGGCATAGTGATGAAAAAATTACATCGGTCAAATGCCCACTTCTTGAGTACATAGTCGGGGCTCATATTTGCGCTTTTTAAGGGATTTTGAATCGATGTTTGCAAAATATCTGGCTCCAAACTAGTTGCCTTATGTCAACTAATTATCTCTCTCTCTCTCTCTGTAACTTAAATGTCAGCGCACAGTGACATTTGACGCCACTTTCAAAAATTATAGCACATTCACATTATGACATTACTTTCGCTTGCACCTTGTATTATCTGTATTGACTTATTCGCAATTTTTCGACTTACACCTATATTTGGCAAAAAGAAGCCTATAAGCATAAAAGTAAGTATATATGTATTTATGTATGCATGTGTTATAGCTTGTGTAATTTTGTGTACGTATTGTAAATTACAACATTTACAAATTGGAGATATCAAAGTTGTGTGTTGCAATGAAACTATTTCTTCTGCATCTCTTCGAAATGACTCAGAAGCTGCTAAAGCAAGTGCTCGTCGCTATCTTCCTCTCTGCATGCTGCCTGCTCCTGTAGCAGTAGAGTATCTAGTCCCTAAAGCTGCTTCCTTCAATTTTGGTCTTCAACACCTCTTAGCTCCGCGTCGTGGCAGTGGCAGCTCCAGGAACTATGGTCGTTATTCGTTTTCCAATTTAAGTTAAACAAGAAGACAAAAAGAACAACAACAAGAGTACAATTTTATTTACCAACACCATTACATTTCAGTCTATTTACATATACAAATAAGCACACACATTTACACTAACAAACTATAAAGTGGTCGAAATTACATTTGTGTATGTGTGTTAGTTAGTTTTAGTTGGTTAGTTAGTGTAGAATGTAATTTTTGTTGTTGTTGTTTTTTCTTTAATTTTAAGCAATTTTCATAAATTCAAAACTGTACCAAAAGTGTTTCCTCAATCGTTGGCCCTCTTTTATTTTTTATTTCTCTTTCAAATAATACTTTTTCACACTAGAGCGTAGGGTTTGCAAGGACACCCCAACATAAATAGATAACCTCACACCACTACTTAGGCTCTCTCATCACTTTGCATTGACTTCGTCGTCGAAGCTAAAAAGTCCTATGCAAGTCGTTGTCGCTATCAACGTCGTCGTCGCCATCGTCGTCATCGTTTATGTTCATATTCTACACTCTGCTCTCTGGTCAAGCATGTCGACCGGATGTTCGTTGTAATTTTTGTACAGTGTCGTGCCTTAGTGTCCTATTTTTTAGACGAATTAGATCGACTTAAGGTAATGAGATTGGACTTCTAGAATATCTTTGTATATGAGCTGGAGTAGAAGAAAACACCACATTTCGAAAGAAAATGTCAATTTCTGCAACCGGAAATAAGTTAGAGGCAGTTTTGAAGATATTTTGTAATTTTTGCACATGGTGTGGTTACGTTTTTTTGGAATTTCAGCCGAGCTTTTGTCTAAGATCGTCCTTAACTACATTCTTGCCTCATATCTCTTCTTTAACCTGAAAGTATTTAGATTGCAGTGTACTACTTATGTATTCGGATGTTTCACGTTGGACATTTTACCTTTTCTACTCAACAAAAACATGTTTCTTTTTCGGCTTGTTTTTTAGAGACTTAGGGATGATTTCTCAACAAAAATGTGTTTTTTCAAATCATCTCTAAGTGCAAACTTTAACTGAAATATTATTTGCTGCCAACAAGCATGGATGAGATGAAATTGTTGGTTTGAGCTTACTGTTCAGTGTGCTTATGTAAAACACTAACATCATTGGAAAAACAAGGCAAATTTCTTAAAAAAAAAAAAACAAAAAAATTTATTGGAAGGCTGGTTTTCGTTCAAAACATGATTCAATGCCCACCACAGGTTTTATCATCAGACGAATTTGCCGATATCCAGAAGAACTTACAAGCATACTATATTTAAAATTTAGCATAGAAGGCTGGTTTCCATTGCGTTTTAATGCTTACCACAGGCCATATCATCAGACCAATTTGCTGATATCCAAAGGAACTTGACACGCATACTATATTTAAACTTCAGCATAGATTTGTTGAGAATTATAGCAAAAGGAAAACAAATCACATGGAAAAATTATATTAATTTTATTTTTCCCTTATTATTCATAGCCCTGCTATCGTAACTGAATGATATTATACTTTTTTTGTATAACGCTTCGTTTGAAAGCTTTTTAGCTAAAATATCCCAGTAACTATTGGTTAACCTACACTTATATAGAGGCGTGGAACCACCCACTTCTTACTTTTTATATATGTACTAAATCTCAACCATCTGTAGGGCGTGGCACCCTTTTTTTCAATGAACATTATTTTTCTCAGTTTCTTTAACATATGTGCCAGGACTCATCTTTCTAAGTCAAATAATCTCCGTGATATGATGAATTAGTTTTTTAGAGAGGCGTGTCGTCGCCTATTTTTCCAATGAATAACTGCCCAGGTACTTTTTGCGTACGTGTGTACCAAATTTCAGAGTAACGATTTATAAATTTTTTTGTGGGGCGTGGAATTTTCTAATATTCATACACTGTATAAATTTTACTTTTATAAGTTAAATAAAGCAACTTTATTAAATGTTACCCATATGTAAAGTTGTGCATAAGCGATTGTTCACAATTATGAACAAAAGTGATTTGAAAATGATTAAATCATACACCACTTAATGCATTATTTACAAAATATATAAGGCAGATGTATAAATAAACGCAAATGTATTAAAGTGTCAATAAATTACCTGCATTTTAAACAGGCCAGTCGAACGTTTCAATAAAAACAAGCTGTCAAAATGTAATGCTTTTGTTTTTTTCCATTAGGGTTAAACCAAAATTCTCTGTCATTAATTAACTATGATAAAGGTTTAATCAACAAAATTTTATTTTCAGTTATTTGATAACCATTAGTTAAACCCCCAAATACCTTTGGTTAACCAAAAGCTGATGCTGATAAAAAAGAATTCTTGATATGTTTTCACAATGTTCACGTTCTTGTTCATTTTTTTAGTTAACCAATTCACAGTCAATATGAAACATTATTTAAACTTTTGTCAATATTATAGTTAACTAATTAGTTAACTAACGACTGTGAATCCGCACCCTAAAAATACAGATCTTAATTTTAAAAATCTTAGTTAATAGTCCGGGAGCCGGTAATACTAAAAGTGCCGTCATCGCGGATTCTGAAATTTTTAATGCAAAATGGTAGTTTACACTAAGACGAATAAGAAATGCTTGGTCAGCATGGTTGTAGCCTGGGTACAATTTCTCTGTTATTATGGAAATTTGTTTTTTTTTTTTTTTTTTAATTTACGTGTTTTAATGTCAAGTTTAAAATTATCTTGGTATGCGAGCTTAGCAACTGCCGGAAGTACCCACTGTCGCACCATTAAAATAGGTCTGCCGGTCATTTTCGGCAAAAAAAATTTGGTCGGCCGGATTTTTTCTGAATGGTTATGAAATTTACCATCGATTAATATTAAGATTGATCAAAATCCGCGATGACGGCAAAACATTCCGAAAATTTAATAATTCAAAAACCATACTGACCAAGCTTTTCTTATTCGTCTTAGTGTAAACTACCATTTTGCATTAAAAATTTCAGAATCCGCGATGACGGCACTTTTAGTATTACCGGCTCCCCGCCTATAAAGACTTCTGTCGAACAAATCTCGTTGTGTTTCATTTGGCCTCTTTTGTCACATTGCCAGGACCTCTTTCGTCATTTCCAATCACAATCGTAAACGTTATAACTTTTTATATAAGAATATTTTGTTAGTTTTTTCCTTTATTGACTACAAATTTTTTTTTTAAAATAAAACTCAAAATTTTTTTAAAATTTAAATTAAAACAATTTTTATTTTATTTGAGACGAATGCATTTCGGACAGGCCTGCTGTCCATCATCAACGACACGCAACTAAACATGTAACATGTAGGAAACGGGGCAAAGCAAAATTATCAAAAAGTTTTAAAATTTCTAATACAAATGAAAGTTTGTGTAAATTCAAAGTTTTATAACTCCAAAACTTATGCTCCAACCGCCACTGTTCAATACAGAAAATTAACATTTACCAACAGAGTAGTATCCTACTACGTACCCAAAAAATGCTAAAAGTTCGTTCTTCGTAACGAAGAGGAAACACTTGAAATTTCGTTCATTTTATATTCAAATTTCAATGCATGCAAATTACGAAATTCTAAAGTTTTCTTATAAATATAAAAGCAAAAGCAACAAAAACAACTAAAACAACATCAACTACTAGCAATTGCAAAAAAACAAGTTAAACATGACAACAACAACAACAATTTTTTCAACTAAATTGAGAAAAGTCACACGAAACTGTAAGCAGGGGACATATTTTATGAAGTACCACAAACAGGAGTAGCATCAGCTAAAGGCCAAAGGAAAAGGATAATAGTTAATAATACTCATTCGTGCTGGCAAATTAAAGTTCTGTAATTGTCATCACCAAGAGTCGGAAAAAAGTCATAGAAAGAAATTAAGGCTAGCGAAAAGACGATTCATATAAGCTACAGGATATTACAATCGTCATCATTATTCTTAGCATTACGGCATATTACAGATCACGCAAGACAAAAATTTGTCCCACCTTTTTTACTATGTTAGAAATGGAGTACGACTTTGAATTATACACCATTAGAAAGGTATTTGTGTGTAAATGTGCACAAAGTACAAATTATGTTAATATTTTGACTTTAAGCCAGGTAAAACTAAATGCAAATTTTTCAATATTAACAACGACGGAAAACGCGGTCACACAAAGCTGAAAAAAGGATAAAGCACAAAGAAAAATACAAAAAACATAGTACTGACTTCATGTTTGTTTTGTTTATATTTCGCTTGAATTATACCAGGTATGATAAATGAGCTTTTTATTTCGTACCAAAAAGTATTCAAAAAGTACCAAAATTATGTATTATTGTCGAATTTTCACCACTGGGCGATTTTAGTTATAACTAATACGCAAAATATCGCTTGTTTTAGTTAAAACCAGAACTCATCCAATGCCGATTCCTCAAAAATGAATTGTTTATTATACAGGTGTTGACCATAACGTTGTTTCTTTTATTCAGAGAAAATTAAGGCAATAATGACATTGCTCCAAAAACATCACACAGTTGTCATACGTTCAGAATGTATTGACATCTCTACGATTACTTAAGGGGTATAGAAGCAAAGGCGACAATCTCCATTTTTTTCATGAATGCATCTGAGAATGCATTTGCATTTGATGTAAGCTTGTGATCAGTGAAATTTCCAATACCAAATAAGTCTCCATCCAATATATATCTAAGGTTGAAAACTGTCAATCAAAACAAAGGCAGCAATCTCCATTGGAGATTGCTCTTAGCAACTAATGAAGTCATGTACCTTATTTCAGCGAAATCGAAGGGGGTGTGGCAGTTTGATTATTACAAACCCAGCAATGTCCACTTGATTGAAACAAACACGACAATCCTCAAATTTCTTATCGAATTTGTCCATAAACCCTTTTGAGGATTTGGTTCAAACTTGGTTTACATCCTCATCTAACTCTATTCTACAGAATTGCAAAACATACAGTATACTAAATTCGTGTATCTTCAGAGGAACACGTATTTGTTAGTTTTCACAAAATTGAAATGGAGATTGTCGCCTTTGCTTCTATACCCCTCACTTGTGGATTTTCATCTGAGATTAAATTGTTTTTGAACGGACCGGACAATTAACATAGCAATCGCGCGAAATTTTTTCATCGAAAGCTTGCGCATTACAAGCTTTGTTTCAAGTGGTTGTTTTGTTTTCGTGCCGGGCTGGGCTCAAATATTAGACCCGTGCCCACCTCTATCCCCAAACACAATATTCTGCTTATCTTTAAAACTGTTTGACGCAGATAGATGAGATTTGCTACACATTTAATATGCATATGGGCATATCCGAAAACAGCTTCCCTTATTTAACCCAGATTTTCATAATTTTTTTTTTTTTTTATCCATATTCTATAACTAAATGATGTGGAATATATTCCTAGATGTGTAAAATTAAATTCCCAATAGGTGAACAAGAAATTTTTGGCATGAGGGGCTGTGAGGAGGTCGTTTTACTTGAAAATTTAGCAAAAATCGTGATTTCCGATAATATACGGGAGAGCACATATTTCAGAAGTAATTAGTAAATATGTTACGAGGCACCTTTCCGAACATTCTGAAGTAAAATTCAGAAAAATCGTATGTGGTTCACGGTGAGAGAGAGGGTAAAAAGTCTAAATTGCTCATTACGGCCACATAACAGGTCCTAAAATTCTGAAAAAATCCAAGCAAATTCTTTGATTAAAAATAAATTGACTTGGTTTCGATATTTTTTTAATTTAAGCCCCCCGTGCCGAGTAAAAAAACAAAAAACGCCAAATTTTCAGGCAAAATGGCTTCCTGATAGCCCCTCATGTCAAAATTTCCTTGTTTTTCTATTGGGAATTTCATTTTACACGTCTAGGAGTTATAGAATATGTGTATCAGAAAAAAATACAAAATTCTTCATATCCCTGAAACTTTTTTGTAGAGATTGATTTGATTAGGTACATTCATTTATCGGAAACGTGCGGACGAAGTCGCTCCTGTGGCAACAAGTTTTATGTATATGAAATTGATTACACAGAAATCGTATGTAACGCTTTGGCACGAGATATAATGAACCAATTTTTCTTTAAAAACAACATACTTGTGGTAAGAAAGAAAGTAACATACTTATGTTTTTCATTTTATGAAGGTTAATCTCCTTTTCTTAGGATCAAGTTTTGGAAAAGTATACAAGCTTTTAGACAATTTTCGGTGCTTATAGCTAGCTGCTTCTTAAATTCTGTTTCGTTTTCATTACTGTTATGTTTTTATTGTACGAATCGTTCACTTTTTATTTGGCCTTGAAGAGAGTTATTTTATTAGGAATAAAGTGTGCTTTTCCCCACGTTAAGAAATACTTGAAAGTAAATCACTGATATACTTATTTCCATTATTAGTGACTTGTTCAATCGACTTTGCGTTGATTTTTAAGTTATTGTTAAGATACTGTGTTCCTTAAGTGAAATAAGCTTTTTCGATAAGATCAAGGGTTGCCAATAATATGAGTAATGTTGAAAATATAAGATCCACCTTTAACAATCGATTGGTGAAAATACAAAGTTGGTAATCATAATCGATAAAATAGAAATCAAATTGTTTTCAATATCAAATCAAAAGCAAAATGAAAACGAAAAGAACCAAAACTAAAAACTACACAAATACTTATGTAAGTAGCAATATCTCGTATCTTACAGATGTTAATCCAAAAAAATAAGAAAAACCAAACAAACAAAAAAAAAGTTTAGGAAACATTTGGTAACCAACCATTTTTCAGCACCCATTAAACATTACAACTTATGCATCTACGTCTTTACATTCACCCCCCCTCCCCCATATACAATGAGAACCAAATAGAAAAATTTGCTGTTAACCGAATTTCCGGTAGTTTTCGGCCATGATGGGTTCATTTTTCAACACAATCACAGAGACACACCACATCATACACAAACACACACACAGATGTCTTAGTGTAAACCAACTGTATTCATATACAAAACAGCAACAACCTAACGAACGACAGCAGCATCAAAAAATAAGCGGGCGGGCGGGCGTTCGACGCAAGGACGTGTGCAAGGAAGGATACTTCTTTGCCGCCTGTAATAAAGAGTATACTCTGCGACATTCTTATGTGGGTTGCTGCCATCTTTTTCTATTTCTGCTGCTGCTGCTTCTTGGTATCAACTTGTGCTTGTGCGGTGGGACTCTTTAAACTATATTCATGTATGTAAATATGTATGTATGTATAAATGTGCGTCTATGCTAGTTTGTATTTGTGCTTGTGTTTGTGTGCTAAATTTGGGCTGTTTCATTTTGGTCATATTTATTATTTGCAGATATACGAAATATACAATATAACAACAAGAGCAACAACAAAAACAGAAGTAGAGCTTGGCATCTTTTTCACCCTTTGTCGGAAAGTTTTTTCTGGGTAGTAACAACAACATCAACAACAACAACAACTAAAGTCAAAAACTATTTTTCGTAGATATTTAATATTGGCGCACAGTGTAACGATTAACATCGAAAGAGTCAGAAAATGTCAACAGACAAATCGAAAAATATCAAAAATGCCGATTAGCATCGAAAAATATCGGAAAAGTCAGATGACGCAAAATAAAGGCGAAAATTTCGAAAAAGTCACTTATCGAAAAACATCGAAAATGTCGATTAGTATCGAAAAACATCGAAAAATTCAAAAAAAAATGTCGATAAACTCACAAATCGAAATAAAACATCGAAAAAAGCCCACAAGTATCGAAAATATTGAAAAGGTCTGACGTTCACAATTCGAAAAACATAGAAAATATTAAAAAAAGTCAGAAAATATAAAAAAAATACACTAGTCGAAAAACACCAATCAATATCAGAAAACCCCATAAGTATCGAAAACATCGAACAAGTTTAACATTTTAAAATAGTATCGAGAAACGTCGAAAATATTAAAAAAAAGTCCGAAAATATGGAAATGTATGCAAGTCGGAAAACATCGAAAGTCAGAAAAATTCAAAATAATGAAAATGCCGTAAAATGCACAAGTCTAAATCACCGAAAAAGTCAATCAATATCGAAAAAACAACGTAGAAATCAGAGAATGGATACTAATAGCGAAAGTCTCGAAAATTGCACAAGTCGAAAAACATCGAAAATGTCGATAAGTATCGAAAAACATAGAAAATTCAAAAAATGTCCATAAGTATCAAAAACATAGAAAGTCTGACATTTTAAAATAGTATCAAAAATTTCGAAAAGTTTACGAGACAAAAAACATCGAAATATCAAAAAAGTCACAAAGTTTTTAAAAATATAAAAGTCGAAAAACATCGAAAGTCAGATAAATTAATAATAACAAAAATGTCGAAAAATGCATAAGTCTTAATTACCGAAAAAGCCAATCAATATCGAAAAAACAACGTTGAAATCAGAGAATGGAAAATACTAGCGAAAGTGTCGAAAATTGCACAAATCGAAAAACATTGAAAATGTCATAACTATCGAAAAATATAGAAAATTCAAAAAATATCGATAAGCACACAAAGCGAAAAAATCAAAAAAAAAAAAACCCATAAGTATCGAAAACATCGAAAAAGTCTGACATTCTAAAAAAGTTGCGAAAATTTCGAAAAATTCACTAATAAAAAATCATCGAAAATAACAAAAAAGTCAGAAAATGTGAAAAAATATACAAATGGATAAGCATCAAAAGCCAGCCAATAAATATCGAAAAAACATCGAAGAATTCAGACTATGGAAAATAGTAGCGAAAGTGTCGAAAAAGTCTGACATTTTAAAATAGTATCGAAAAATTCACAAGTCGAAAAACATCGGAAATAAGTCAGAGAATATGGAAAAACACACAAGTTGAAAAACATCGAAAGTCAGAAAAAAGCATAAAATAATAATTTGAATATCGAAAAATACACAAATCTGAAACATCGAAGAAATCGGAAATTGAAAAATACTAGTAAAAGTGACGAAAATTACACAAGTCGAAAAACATCTAAAATTATCGAGAAACATTGAAAAACTCAAAAAATCCCGTAAAACACTTAAACTGAAAAGCAATGAAAAAGCCGATAAACATCGAAAAATTAAAGCAAAAATTTCGAAAACTACACATTTCGAAAAGTATTGATAAGTCTCGAAAAACGACGAAAAGCACGCAAGCACGAGAAAATCAGAGTCATGTGTAATGAAAAACCAGAGAGTGTAAGATAATAACGAAAATATCGCAAAAAATACACTAATCGAAAAACATTAAAAACGACGTAAATATGGAAATAGTCGCGAAATTCAAAATACCAGCAAAAATGTCGAAATAATATATTTAGGTACACAAAAAAACGCAAGGAATCGATAAACTAAAAAGTATCGAATATATCGCAAAACCTTGAAAAAGTTATTAAGAACCAAATGGTAGTGAAATAGTTGTAGAAAAGTATCAAAAAAGAATTCACTTTCGATAAGACTTGAAGATTATGAAAAAAAAAAAACATCGATGAGCAAAAAAATGTCATTTAGGTAGTAAGAAAAGATGTGGAAAACGTCGAAACATATCAAAAAGTCGGCAAAACATTGACAGAATGAACAATATTAAATAAATATAATGATGAAAAAAAAAAAATCCAACAAGTGTAAAATGTATCAAAAAAGTTCAAAAAGTATCAGCTCAATTGATATTAATCAAATAATAATGATAATGATATGATGAAAGTTCAGAACTATGAAAAGTATCGAAAACTATCGATAAAGTAACAAATAGTACCGTTAAAGTCGAAAGCATGTATGAAAGACATCAGAGCTTGAACATCGTCTTATATCAATTTCATTCAACAGTTTTTTTGCACTATTTCATATGTTCTGCTCCACTGTGCTACATTTCATTACATATTCTTATGTACCAAATACGTGAAATGTAAGAATACGGCTGCCGGCTGCTGTTTCTAGCCGATATGAAAATACGTAAATTTATTTACAAAGCGTAAGAGCGAGAAACTTTTGGAACATGAAAAACAGCCTCAAGGATATAACTTGGGTACGAAGTGTAACAGAAGAAGATTTTAGTAGGTTTTTTTTTTGTATTTTATGTTACCGAAAGGGGTTAAACTACTTTTTGCAAGGCAAGTGAACACTGAGACTATATATGGGGAGCAATGGAAGAAGCAAATGGGTGGTGGGGGGTTACTCTATTTGGTAGTATACTAAATTTTAAAACTAAAAGAACCTAACCCTCATTTGCAACCCAACATTATTTGCCCTACCTCCCTCTCTAGGGACATATTTACATAGTTTTTCTTAATATTTATTCGAGTTCGAGCTTGGAATATTCAAGGATATCATTGGGTCTCTTTTAGGATTTAGAAAACCCAACTCATATTTTATGTTATTAATATCTTTGTAGTTTGTTATGTCGTAGAAATATATTTACATATTGATATATGAACATATATATGTATACAGTTGTAAATATATAAACTTTATATATTACTATGTATGTATTTATGTCCCTAGGCATCGTTTCTTTATTTTTATTTATGAGTATATGTACCTCTTAACTTGTAGATATTGCTTTGATGTATAGTTATGCCAAAGTAAATAAATATACACCTTAATATTGAATAAAGCTATGGATTGATGATTTGAGCAACGTTGTGTTTTGACCAGCAATTTCAAATTAATTTGTTTGCATGCATTTTTAATGGGAAATCATGTTGAAGATATGAAAAGGTTGAATATATTGAATTTAAAGGATCAATTCAAAAAAGGGACTGAAACCCAAACAGCTTCAGGATTCACTGTTCTTATAAGCCGCGAACCAGAGTCTGAATTTTTCACTTTGATTTTTCCGAAACTAACCAATGACCCAACTTTTGCGAAGTTTTAGAATTTCAGACCAGGGATTAAAACCAAATTTGAATCCTTACGGAATCAGATTGACTGTTTTTATAAGCCCTGAATTCGAAACTATACTTTATATTTTGATTTATCCAAAATTAAAACCTAACTCTGCATTTACAGAGTTTCAGATCCACGACTTAAGCCGAATCTGCATCCAAATGTTTTCAAGTTCTCTGTTTTTATTAGCCCCGAAACTGAATTTTTAATTTTGTTTAACCCAAACCCGAATGCAAACACAACTTTTTCAGAATTTCAAAAAAATAAACTAAGTAAAATCAAATCTGAATCCAAATGGGTTCTTGTTAACTGTTTTTATAAGCCCCGAACCTGACTGAACTTAAAATTGGTTTTATGATTAACCCGAACCTGTACCCGAATCCTACTTTCTCAGTGTTTGAAGCGGGTTTCTTTTCAATGTTTTTATAAACCGCAATCCGAAGCCTGAGCCCATAACTTTTTTATAGTTTGAAACCAGGGACTTAAACCAAATTCGAATACAAACAGATTCACTGTTTTTATAAGCCACGAACCCGAATCAGAACTTTTTATTTTGCGTAGCCCAAATTTAAAACCTGACCCCACTTTTCCAAGTTTCAGACCAGAGCTAAAATCCAACTCCGAACTGGTACAGATTCATTGTTTTTATAAGCCCCGAACCCGAATCCAAACTTTTTATTTTGACTAACTCGAATTAGAAGACTTGCCCAACTTTTTCAGAGTTTTAAGTCAAGTACTAAGACCGAATCCGAATCCAAACGCGTTTAGGTTCACTGTTGTTTAGACCAGTAACTGAAATCGAACCCAAATCCAAACGTAGTAAGGTTCATCGCAAAGCCGAGCCTGAACTTTTAATTTTAATTAACCTGAATAAGATGGCGTGAAAATTGCGAACAAGAGAAGGAGCTACAAAAACATGAAAACCATTTTTTTTTTTTTAACAGAACTTGACGAAGTGGAATTCAATGAGGTTTGGCTCCTTGGCTCGTGTACCTTTCGTATATGAAGGAAAACACGCCAATTGTATCAGTTGGAAAAAGTTTTTGTCCCCGATTTAGCTCAAATTTGGCAATATTGTAGTACCGATGTGTGACATTAATAATGTGAGAGGATGTTGTTTAACTGAAAGTTGAATTTTTGAGTTTTTAGAGCTATATCACTCAAGATGGGTTTCAGTCGTTAATTGCGAGTTTTCGGCCTTTGAACGCCTGTGGTCAGCAAAACGCTTTTTTTGCTCATAAGCAAGGTGTCTTGCGAAAATGTGTATATGGCATGAAATGTTTAGAATCATTCAAAGTATACGTTTGAATTTTTTCAGGACTTTTTGAAACATTTTTTGATCTTTCAAATATTGGTCCAAAAAAAAAAATGTAAAACGTTCCAAAATATTCTTATACATAAACCTTGGTGGATTTTAAGCATTTTATGTCTCATACGTTTTTTTCGTAAGACGCCTTGCTTATAAGGAAAAAGCGTTTTGCCGACCGCAGGCGTTTAAAGGCCGAAAACTAACAATTGGCGACTGAATCAAATTATGTATAATTCATTCAAAAGCTTAGTGATTAAGCCTTTATATAAATTATTTTACAAAAACATATAAATTTTTTAAAAAAAAAAGGCAAAAGCATTTTTAAATTTCGGCGAAATGAAAAAAAAGTTTTTAAGTATTATTTTTTTTATATTTTTTTTTTCAAAAAAAGGACATTTAAAAATCAATAGGATTATCAATTTAAAAAGTTTGATGCAAGCTACAAGTTTTTAAAAAACAATTTAAAACAAAACAATAATCGGTACTAGGACAAAATCCTTCTGCATTATTTATGTCACACATCGGTGATACAATACCTCCAAACGTAAGCTAAATCGGTCTAAAAACTTTTTCAACTGGTACACTTGGCACCTTTTCCTTCATGTAGGTACGTAGGTATCTTGATTGAAATCATTTTATCTCTCGATGGTTCTCACAACAGCTTCATGAAATAAAATATTGTCGTACTTGAGTCATTTGCTAATTAAATTTTCTACAGGTCAAAATATACAAAAAACTTTACAAAAACAGCCTCGTCATCTTTTGACCGCGCGAGAAATCAATCAAAAATATATCGATATTCAAAAAAGTAGAATGGTAACACTTTTTCTCGTATTCACAATGATTACCGAGTGTTTCTGCTAAAACAGCCAACTATTACCATGCAATTGTGAACAAGCAGTGGTGTCCCATTTAAGGATAACGCGAGCACAACAACACACTCACACAAACTCCAATGCACAAACACACAGCCACTCATGTGTCATGACCCCACCTCTAACCCACCAAAACAATAGGACAAGGGTTAACAGCATTTAAATAATAAACCAGTCACCAGGAGTTTCAAGCGCAGAGACAGCAAGCAATTGAAGCAAAAGCATTGGGACGGAACATGCAACAACAGTTGTGAAGCCACAAAAAACCCGATAAAAAAAAAAAATATTGGCTGCATCGTAGACACAAGAGCAATGACGCAGCGCAACCCTTAACTTGTTGAATTCCAATGTAAAATACAAAAAATCATTTTTTCCGAAGGTAGAATGCGAAAAAAAAAACAAATGAATTGAAGAGCGGACAGTGAGAATTTGTCGGAAAAAAAGGAATAGAAAAAATTAACAGAAGAAAAAAAGGAAAAATAACAAAATATTTGACCCATTAAAAAAGGGAACATTTTCTGGAGCAGAAGGATATCTTTTTTGCTTAAATGATGATGTGTTATTTATAATCTAAATAAATTAAAAGTAAATTGCAATTATCAATTTCAAATTGAAATCGTTTAGTTTGGGGGTTAAGAGAATACCATGATGCCAAAAATATCTAGAATGAGGGCATTAAGATATTTATAAGCATCGGTAAACTATGTATCAATATCTTCAAAAACCACTTTCTTGTGATAAAAGGTCTTTCAACATGTGGTATTCTCTCTCAAAATAAAACTGACAGTGACACAATATTTGACAAGTATAAACTATTAGGTTTTTATATATGAATCGATAGGCGCTCGCGCAACGCATAAGAGCATTCCACAAAACTTCCAAGTCCCTCAAAAACCTTCTTAACTCATAAAACTATCAAAGTTTGTATTGTTTTGACAGTTTTTACAAGTTTACAAGATATTTACACGTTTTGTGAAGTATTCTCATTGATATAGTGAAAACTAATGCCAATTTGCGCCCTGTCAAACCAACTGATAATATCGCCGTTCTAGTCAAGAATGTGCCAGAAAACTCGTTTCGAGACTATAACAGAAATTGTGCTTATCACAAGCCAGTTTGCACTATCTAGGCTTAAAGTATTATAAAGTCCAGTAATTAAAAAAATTTAAGTTTGAAGATCATGATTCTTTGAAAAAAATTTCTCTGATGCCCATTTTCAATCTTTAGAGTATGTCAACAAGCAGTTATGATGTCTAGTGATGAGCAAAATCAATCTTCTTGGTAATTTCTTGTGATCAAGACGCTGATATAATTTCAATTTCGGTCTTGGTCATTTGTAGTTAATAGGAGTTTCACGCTCCCTTTCAAAATAGTAAATTATCTCTCAGTACGGACTTTGGAATCTTTAAAAAACCAACTGCTTTGAAAAAATTATGTTTGGAAACTCTGCATACTCAAAACTTTAGCGGCTTTTTCAGTAATTATTCATTTCTAACAGCAAGATCAAGAATAAAATCATGACCAAGATCAAGACTTAATATCAAAAGCAAAATCGAGACTCAAAGTCGAAGATTATGACTGCTATAACTTTGTCTTGGTTTGCTCATCACTAAACACATTGCGCTTGGATCAGGCTTAACCCAAAGTTTCGTGCCCATCCAAATTCATTCCATATTTCAATTCTAGACGCAGAATCGACTAATTCAAACTGAAAATGGAAATAATACATGGAAGGAATTATGAAATGAGATCGAAAAGCGAAACATTTGAAAAAACACAACAAACCAAAGCAAAAATAGGTGTCTCCGATGAATTAGTCGCTGCTAAATCCGAATCCAGTCTCGGAATTGCTATTTCACGTATGGTTTTCTGAGATCTTGTATGATTTTAATTTACACAGCTATTTCGTGGAAAATTTAAAATGAAACCTCTTCTTGAAAAATCACTTGTTTTCTGAGAAATAATATTTCTTGCACCAAATGATTATATAATCTGAAAATTATCTATTTGATCAATTTTAACCAAGATCAAGACTACAGCAATATAGGACTTGGTCTTGGTCATGATTTTGGTCTTGATCTTAACCTTAGATATACAAAATATCTGATAAAATTCTTGAAGGGAACGGAGTCAAACAGACCAAAATTCGTATTGAGAGATAATTTTATGTTCCAAATGATTAAAAAAAAAACTAGTCATGTTTTTGAATATTATCTTGACTGCTGTAGTCTTGGTCTTCGACACTAAATCTTGGATTTTGGTCGTTGTCTTGATCTCGACATTCAAATATAGAAATTAAGTAAAAAGGCCCGCCAAAATATAAATGCCACCAAATCTTAAAGTATGGGGTTGATTGAACCCATGCAGACTTGACATCAATTTTAAGCCTAGCGAGGTGTGTGCTACCGTAACTTCCACACACTAAAAAATTATAGTTTACTTTTCTTACTTTTGATTCCCTTTAATATTAATTTTAAAATTTTTTGGTATTAAATCCCGATTTTTTCCTAAAAAAGTTTGAAATTTATACTAAAAAAGTATGAAATTTATTTCAAAACAGTTTAAAATTGATACTTTTCTTGACATTGTTCTATATAAATACTTTTTGGTTTTAAAATTAAACTAAAATTTTTTCTTTGCAATGAGAGCGTAAGGCAAAAATGAAACGCCTCCATCTAGTGCGTTTCTTTGCGATTACATTTACATATTTCTCTTCACGACTTTCTCAATGCTCGGATTTCTATCTTGAAGGATTATTTCCAGGGGTCTACCAAGTCCTTTATTGCCTTGGGATTTGCGCTTAAGCTTAGCAGCAAACTTCACTAAGTTATTTCCGAAGAGTTTGTTCTATAAATCCTTAGTTGCACAATTAATCTTCTTCGCTTTTGGGTATTTGTTTGCATTTTAAGTGTATTTCGGCATTAAACCTGGTGTCAGACCATCCAATCTTTAGTAATTGTCCTAGACATTGCTTAGATGATCGGTAACAAGAAAAGGCTTGCAACCATTTAACTAAATTTCACATTTGAAATAAAACTTCGAACTTTCGGTTTCAGTAAAGATAACTCAAGGTATAGCCATAGTTTATTCAATTGTACAAAACGGTCTTTTTCTTATCGATTTTGAGGTTCTGACTTATTCTTAAAATAACGACAACTGCACTTATCTAGGTAGTAACATCTCCAATAACTAAAGTGAGATGAAGCTACACAATTGGGGAGTGTATAGGACATACTCTCCGAAAACTACCCAACAAAATTTGCTTCCAAACATATGAATGGAATCAACAAGGTAGTTGCGGATATAGAAAACAAAATATAAACTAGAAAAGGACTTTGGAGTAGAAAATGCAAGAATCTAAAAAATTTCGAAAGACACCGAATTCGGTGGAGGTGATTTATTTTGCAACTATAATATATTCCACATAGATTTTAAAAGACAATATATTACACAATGAAGATTTTAGTTTAGTTTTAAAACCAAAAGAACAAGTATTAAAGTAATAATTTTAAACTTTTATGGAATAAATTTCATACTTTTCTGGAATAAATTTCAAAATTTTTTGGAAAAAAATTGGAATTTAATACCAAAAAAGTTTAAAATCAATACTAAAGTGAATCAAAAGTAAAAAAGTAAACTATAATTTTTTAGTGTGTATATACATATATCTATACATTGACCTTAAATTATACTCATTCGAATCTTAAAACCTTTAAAAATTCATTAAGAACTCAAAATTCAATAGATTAACCAAAATGTTCTTTAATTTCATTTATATTTTAATGTGCCATTTCCTGTTCACGATGCATTTCTTTAATGTTAACCAGTTTCGGGGGGCGTTAGAGCAATAGCCTCCAGCATATCAAATATTTCAATGCAAAGTTTTGCATATTAAAATTGTCTCACGTTTTTTTCAATTAATGTATTCGCAAAAGATAAAACTTGCTACAAGAAATTCACACAAGTTCATTGAACAATTAATTGAAAACTGACCAACTCAGATTGACGATTTAAATCCTTTCTCATGTTTAAAGTATACCAAAGCCAAAAAACACCACCTTAAAGATGCTGACAAAAAGGAAGAAGATTCAAACTCAAGCAAAAATGTTTCCAAAGTAAGAAAAAAAGGATATACAACCGATGCTGAAACAGGATTTAAATCAAAGATAAACATTTCACAAAAAAAAAAAAAAATTTATCCAGTTTTTTAGTAAAATTTCTCATGATTTCACACACAAATTGAGAAAATTCAAATAAAATGCTACTCAACGGAGACAAAACTTTCAACAGGCTCAACAGACGCGGCGGTTCAAATGGTCAACTATACAGCAACAACAACAAGAACAACAGTAGAAAAAGCCGTTACCCTTCGCTTTGTGTGTGCGTGCAACAACCCAACGTATGGTTGGTAGGGGTACAGCAGCCGAACTAGTTTTTCCTTTATTCCTATAGATATAACTTTCCGTTGGTCCAGCTTTAAGGTCCAGGTGTGCGCTTTGTTTGAGCGCCTTGCTGCATCCGTTTTTTTCTTTTGTCACCACCATAAATTGATTTTTTTTAGAAACTTTTGCAACAAACGATCATTTTTCTGAAATAAACTTGATTATCATGTTTTCAACAATGTATTGGTAGCGCTTTTGTTCTCACTGGCTTTTGTACTATTTAGTTCTGCTATAATATCCTTTTCTGCCACGGTTTGAGCGCGTCATCTTTAACGCCGCGCGGAACTTTATAAAAATCGATGCTTTTGCGCAGAATCATTCAGTTTCATCACATCCACTGCACGCAACGGATCAACAGTGATCAACGTAGCAATCCGCAACGCTGGATCAACAGATCCTGCTCCGCAAGGATACGCTTAATTGTGTGGAGATTGCGTCATAGCGCGCTTTTTACACCATAGAGCAGTATCGTACATAGCAAAATCATTTTCAAAAAAATTGAAATCATCAACGAAAGTCAGACTATTTCTATTCAAAACTTAACAAAAAAACAGAGAAGTCTTAAAATAAAACAAATTCAAAAAAAATATTTAAATGGCATAAGTATAAAAATACTAATTTAAACGACAAAACAACAACAAAAAATCTAAATAGCTGGAACAAAATATCAAAAATTAAATATAATGGCAAATTTAACAACAAAAAAAACCAAAAAATAAATAGTTTAAAATGACAATCAAAAACAATATATAAAAATATTTTTGAAAAAACATAAGAAAAAAGTGAAAAATTTTTTAAATTTTGAATGACAAATAATAACATTTTAAACAAACAAAAAAGTTACAAAAATTCACCATTTATAAAGGATTTCAAGTGCAGCTAATAATATAAAAATATTTTTGTATTTTTATTTCACAGGTGAGTTCAAAATAATTAAAATCATTATAATATTTTTTATTTAAAAAGTGTTATATCATAAACACAAATATCGAGAAAAGCAAGGCATCTTACGAAAAAAGTGTATATGGCATAAAATGCTTAGAATTGCTCAATGAATATGTCTAAATTTTTTCAGAATAGTTTGAGACATTTTATAATTTTTCAAAAATTGGTCCAAAAAAGAAATTCTAAAAGAAATTCACACGTATCCTTTGGCTGATTTTAAGCATTTTGTGCTTTATACACTTTTTTCGTAAGATGCCTTCCTTTTCTATACTACTGAAAAAAGGCTTTCACGGCGCCATTATACTGTTAATAACTTTTAAACCAACTTCGATTACTCTTTTTTTTTCTGGAATATAGTCTTTAGATATGTGAAAAGTGCGCATTTATTTTTTATAATTTTCTCAGAGGCGGAGAAATTGCTTGGATTTCTATTTATTTATTTGAAATAGGGATTTTCAATAATAAATTAAAAATTTTGGTCCCTGGCATATGTTAAACACTTTAGAAAAAATAAGTTTTCAAAATCTTTACTATAGCTAGTACTAGCTGCTATAAAAAATCAAATTTTCTTTACCTTTAATTTCATAGAGAAATTTCACTTTAGAAATTTTTGAACATATCTGAAAATCTGTTTGGTATTGTAATAGTGATTTAATAGTTAAAAAATCTTTACTTCGTCCACAACTTATAGAAGTCAAAATTCATTTTAAGTTTGTGGTTTTCCTTTTTTAACAAAAAACATACAAAAATTATCAAAACTATGATATTCGAGTTGCCAACTTATAAGTTGGAAGCAACGATACACACCCCTGTAGGTCCGACGGAGACAATTGTCTTAGTAGTCACATCTTTGGTCTAGTTATTTTGTAAGTAGACCAAAACGGACTACATATAAAACTAGAATAAATTCACTTAAATTATCAATTGCACCACAGATGGTCCAAATGTAATGCAAAGTCGGTCATTTGTATCGAAAATGGCCCGAATGCAATGCATAATCTGTCATTAGTACCAAAAGTGGTCCAATTGTGCATCAATTGTGTCAGTGAAATTATAACGTTTCTGACTACATAATGTTTGGCAGTACGTCGACTGTGAAGAAGAACAAACGATAGTGTATCGGTTTAATAACTTGCCCTGCGTAGAGAGGCTCAGGTTCAAATCATCCACACGGTGATTTTCAATTCCAATTTTTAAATTAAATAATTTGAACACAATTTGTCTAAAGAGTCTTCAGATCGGAAAATGACACTTGTATCCAACATAGCCGAGGTATAAAATAATAAAAAAAAATGCATCCTCACCGAGATTCAAACCCGCACCACAATGCTCAGTTATATATAACTAACTCTTTAGCACATTCGTCTATGAAACCTTTTGAAGTTTTTTTTTTTTTAAATTTGTATATTTAATTAAATCCTTTGAAAATTATAAATGTAATAAAATAAAATTGTCCTTTTATACATAAGGAGATAATTGACCTTTTTCTGGTCCGAATGTAATGCATAAGGAGACTATTGGTTACGCCCAATGACAAACAATGTAAAACCTATATAGAACTTTATATGTTATGGGACCAGAATTTGGACTAGTCGGTTTCTCCCATGGAGTAGTTTGCAAACTAGATTTGGAATAGTCCGTGGTCCTGCAGGGATAATTTTCATTAAACCTTCTAGCTATTACAAGTAGACTACATGCCAGAATAAAAAAAAAACAAGTTGTTTAACTATGTTTAAACAAGTTAAATTAAATTAGTAAAAAGTTGCCAGTATTGGCCGCTGAAATGGTGATGAGTAAACCAAGCCCAAGACCATAGCAATCTTGGACTTGGTCATTAAGTTTTGTACTTGTTTTTAATATTGAGTTTTGAACTTGGTCTTCAACTTGAATTTGAGCATTGATCATAGTTTCAAACTTGTTCTTAACGTAAAAATTAAAAAATTACTGAAAAGAGCTAAGTAAGTAGGCAAAATTTCCGAACCGAATTTCCCAAAGCAGTTTTTTTACATAATAAATTCCGTATTAAGAGATGATTTTTATATTCGAAAGAGCGTGACATCACTAGTAGGGTGGTGTAAAAATTAAAGCTCGGAATATCGTTCCCAAGGCACCAAAAGTTTTCATTTGACGTAAATAAGCACCGTGCAAAATTTTCGTCTATTTCAGAGGTGAATTGATAAATCCCAAAACATTTTCAAAACCACTCAGTACTCCAAAATATGGAAAAATAGTTTGTTTTTAAATTTGAATTGTTCAACTTCTTAAATGGATTTTTTGCCGCTAAATTTGAATCTCCAATTTATTTCTCCGCAAGTTCTGTAGCTTTGAAGATATTGTTCATTGATTACTAAGTTATGAAATGGAATGACCAATAGAGACATTAAAGAACTTATGGAGAAATGAATTGCAGATTCGAATTAAAGTTAAGCTTAATTTTCCATTGATTTTGAATAAAATTAGTCTTAAATTTTTTAATAATATTAAAGCACTAAAAAATGTCCGATTTATTGTATTCAAAATGCTAAAATTTTTCAGATAATTAATTTAAAATGTTTTTTAATCCTTCCTGAAGGGATCTATTTTCAAACTGAATTTTATGAAAACCTGCTGTCGCAGCGGATTTTCCATCCGATAAAAAAACAAAATTTTAATATTCATCCTAAAGGGCCTGTCTATCTTTATATCGAATTTTTGTAAAAGCAGTGCAGCGGTTTGGCTGTGACAGTCCTTTTTTTCTTTAAAAATTTTCAAATCAAACGAAAGTGGCTGAAAAAAAGGACCTTTGCTCAGAGTTTATTATTTAACTGCAATTCCACTGCAAAACATTTATAAACTTAAGATAGAGTTTGGACATCATCAAATCAATAACATTCAGCGCTAAGCATTAACAAAATTAGCACACTTTTTGTCTTTGGAATCCTTACAATTCCTACATCAGTGAATCCAAGTCTTGGAAAATTCTTGCCTTTAAAGTAATGTCCAGTCATGATACCAATAAAGTTTCTAAGAGTTTGCTTTTTGCATTTAATTTACATTATAATATGATCGGATCGACCTTAATCTGGAACCAGATGTTTGAATTGACCATCTCATACTTAGTAACCAAATTTAAACAATTTGAAACAAATTTTTGGATCAAATAAGTGGTTTTCCCTATATGCAGGATAGGTTGAAATCGGTAGAGTACCAAAAAGTGTAAGATTTCTGGAAAAATTCTGAACAACTTTTTCTATTAGCATATTTCGAAATTCGCAAAACCAACGGAGTTATTCGAGACATTAATTGAAAGAGGGGTAATGAGCAAAAGTAATGTCATAATATGAATTGCCTGACATTTTGTAAGAGATGAATAAAATTGGGCTCTGTATTCACGAAAAGTTTACTTGATAGTGTAAATTTAATAGAATTAAGTTGAAATATTGTGAAATAACCAATTATTATGGCACATAATGAGCATGAAATTACTTTTATGGAATTACCCCACTTTCAAAATAAACGATTTATATGATAAATTCATGAATTTCATTAAACTTGAATTTTTACTTAAAATATAGATTCATTTACAGAGTAAAGCAAGAGACTCGATGATATTCTAGTTCTTGGGGGAAACAAAAAACCTCCAGCAGCAGTATCGTGCTCCATTTTTCGAACCATCAGTCTATATTTCTATACAATTAAGTATGGCAGTTTTAACTTTTTTTATCTAGTATTTTTACTTGAAAATATTGCGATCAATTCCGCTTTGAATGTCTCAATCTAGACAATTTCGCAAAGGTACTGAAATGCCCGTATAGTTTCGAATGGATTATCTCACTCTTATGGGCATTTTTTTCTGCTACTCTTCTTGCACTAACAACAATGGCGAGAGACTCAAAATAAAACAAAATGCCGAGAACCGCCCATATTCAATTAATTTATAAGTATTTGATTAATAGAATGCTTGGTTATCATTTGAAAGAAAATTTATTTTACAAACTCTAAGCAGCATAACTCATCAGGGAAAAAAAAAAAACGGATGCTCACAAGGAATCGAACTTACGACTCTCGAGTTGTGAAGTGGCGATTTAATGAACTAATAAGCCAGTTAGTCGTCTATTACTTAGTTTTACCAGCCTTCGCCTATATCAAGGGTGTCAGCGTAGAACAAAAGAGAGCCAATTCTGGCTCGCCTGCAACAACAAGAATATTTCAATATTATGCAAATATCGCAGAAGTACAACAATCATAGAAATAGTTTTTGTTATTATATATACCTAATAATAGAAACATATATAATACAAAATGCTAAAAATTATAACATTTTTCACTATATACTTTCAGGTACCTCAAAAGATGCCCGAAACAAAAATGAAACTCAAACAAAATTTCAAAAATTTGTGATATTAGAACTGAACAAACGAAAAAATGTTCATCAAAATTAAAACTTCATTAGCGAAATATCAGAAAGAATAAAAACTGTGTCAAACACACACACAAGAACCAAACCAAACAAAATTGCAAAAGAGAAACGCCATTTTGAAAGATATAGCAAGCAGCAGGACAAAGAAATCAAAAACTTAAACAAAATCAAAAATCCGATAAAGCAAACAATACAAAAAAAGCAAGAAAAAACAAAATCAAACAAAGAAACCCAATTTCGCATATGATAAAAATTCTAAATTATCTTTTTGAAAACGAAAACTTTTTTCAAGAAAAGCAACTGCTATGCTACACAAAAAACGAAAAAAACCAAGCGGCGAAATGTTTAGAAATTTTTATCTAAAGGAGAAACTGGGGCGGTAAAACAGACAAAAAATCTAAAACAGGAGAGATGCAGGAGAAACGAAAGGATCAAACTGGAGAAAACACAGGAGAAACAGGCACACAGATACAAGAGCAACAACACATATGCAGCATACCACCCCTCAAAAATCAACAGCAACAACAACAACAACAATAGTGCCAAGCAGCTGCAAAGGCGAATACGGCTGTAGTACACAAATACATTGGCTAAAGAAATTCAAAAAGGACGCCAAGAAAGCTCTCACCTTGAAACAGACAAAACAGTAAGCAAAAGTTTAATTTGGCATTTATTTCGAAGATGTTTAGTTTAGTGCAAATTAAGGTTGGTTAAAAAAAAAAATAATATTTTTGGAATAAGTGTTATAATAGCAAGCACAAAATAGACAAAATTCGACTATTACAAAACAAAATGGTTTATAACAAAATTAATGCAGCATTAAATTCAAAATTAAGGTGAGCAGCATTTTTGCCACAAGCAAAATTATATATATAACTGCATTTAAATAGTTACAAATGAAAAGCACATTTACAAAACAAGAAAAAACTACCAAACTGAAAATACGCAAATGACAAAAATTCACAATATTTTCATATATAAAAATAGTTAAACATATAAGCAAATTAACTAAGTACCCTCCAAAAATTACAAATTCAACTTCTTCTACGGTATCAGAGAAGCTTTTATAAAAATAAACAAAATAGTACGTTTTTTTCGAAAACATTATACCCAAAACGAACAACTTGCAATAGTTTAATTTAAGTTTTCAAATTTCCACAAACAAATTATAGTTTCGCGCAAACAAACTTTGAATTAATTTTATCTTAAGTTTTAACTCAAATGTATTTTATAAAACTAAAACGAAAAAAAAAAATCAAAAATTTATGGTTTCGCTATAAATTTTTCTGGCCCCCACAACACAATACATACTTCTCGATATACCAACCCCTAACTAATAACTATGGAATGTTTTGGAAAAAATCACATTTACATGTGTAATGAATAATAAATAAATAGAAGCTTTTTGGATATCATAGAAGAATAAAATAGCCCAAAAATTGTAGGTGAATTAAAGCAAAAAAAATAAATAAATTTATACACGAAAAAATATTTTGTTCCCACAAAAAATTGTGCTTTTGACTGAATAATTTATTTTAACATTTTCTAAGGCTTTTGAATGGAAATTTTCAAGGAAAAAACAAAAGCGTTGCCTAAAAATGTTAAAATAAATTTTTCCAAAATGTACTTTTATATAGATAGTTTATAATAAAACATATATACATTTGCGAAAAATCGACTTAAACTACATACACACACCATACAAATAGTAACTATGCTCAGGAAACATAACTCTTGCAAAGTTATGGTATATACAAACATACAAAGGATCATTTTAAGTTTAAAACATAGCTTTTATATTTAATTATAAAAACCTACAAAATTACTAAATCAAAATGTGCCAACCTTTAGTAAACCCATAAAATTATGTACACAACAGCTGAGTGTGGCGTTTGGAGTTAAAACGAAATGAGCGTAAATTCCTTTAGGCACGCCATATGGCTTTTTCGTCGACTTTGAAACTTAAAAAACAAGATTTGGCTAAATTTTACCATGGCCACGGAATTTCGAAAATGGCATAGACTTTTAGATTTTTCGTTTGAAAACTTCGGCAGCGAAAATCCAACACTCGAAAAGCGCCACAAAAATTTTACAACTCGAAAACAAAAACTTTAAAAAATATATACTAAAATTCAAAAATAAGCCAAAGCATATACCCAAAAACATAAATCTACGCATACAGTTTCTAAAAAAAACAATTTTGAAGCATCAAAATGAAACAACACCACAGGAAATGGTGTAAAATCACATTTTGCACACTGCTAGGGCCTTAAAATTATAATAATCTACGCTATTCCCACACAAAATTAAACAATTTTCAATAATTTTATAACATGCAGTATATCAAAATTAAATTTAAAAAAAAAATTTAATTTTTCCCATTACTTTTAGCACAACAAATACAAAAACGCAAAAGTACTGCACTTAGTCAAGACCAGAACCAAAATTCAAAAACACATATGTACTGCTCTTATTCCAGACAACAACCCACAAAATTGCATAAGTTTGGCGAAGCAACATGCAGGCAAAAATAAATAATTAAAATATTTTTAAAACATTTAAGCACTTTAAAATATAAAAAATTTAAAGTTTCGCACAAAATTCGAAAAAAAGAAATAAATCATGAAAAAGTTGCTGCTCAAAAACGTAAACATAATTTGAAAACAGTTTATTTAAACGAAATTATAACATTAATTCAACAGCAAAAAACCTAAAAACAAGATATCTAGAGCAAAAACGTTTCCATATCGGCAAAAAATCTCCAAATTCAACAAAAACCAACAAAAAAAAACTCAAAACTGTAACAAAAAACTATATAAAATTTCTATTTTGAACAAAATTATCAAAAAATGACAAAATCTACTTAAAATGAAACACAAGTGACGCATGCAAATATAGTTTCATTCAAATATTTAAGCACTTTTCGGTACAAATTCAATAAAAACGAGCTAGGAATGCAGCTTTCGACTCACAAAAACAACATAAATTTATGCAGAAACTGCATTTTTATGCGTCACTTGCGTTACATTTAAAATTTTTGGTAACAAATACTTTAAACAAAAGTTGAAATTTTAACAAAAAATAATTGCTTCCAAAAATAGGTATATACTTATGTATATTACTTTGTGGCCATTTTGACAATAAAACATGAGTGACACATAAATGTTAATCATTTGCGTCATTGCATTTTTAGCATAACTATGGAGCAAATTTTGCCAGCCAAATTCAAAAGAAAATATTTAAACAATTAAAGGGTATATATATGGGCGTGTCAGTGTGTGTGTTTTTTTGTAACAGATTTGCTTAACATTTGCATGGCGCATAAAATATGTTGGCTGTCAAAAATCGCAAAAATCAAATTTTATGTTTTGAAAAAATAATCCAAAAACTGCGTAGCATACTTTTACATGTCAAAGTTATACATTGTGGTAAGCAAGCCACAATGCATGATTGTTGCATGTCTAAAAATATGCTACAAAAAATTCAAAAACAAATTTCCAAAATAATCAAGCCTACTTTTAAGCATCGATAAGTTTGAAAAAACCAAAAAATGCAAAACACTTTAGTATACTTTTGGGCATGCAAAAGTTGTCAATTTTGGGCTCAAAATACCGCACACTGACATGTTTTCAAAATTCACTGTGGTCAGCTGACAAAAGCGTCAACAAAAGTCAACGAAAGTATGATTTTCTTGGGAAAAAAAATAACTCATATTTATTGAAAATTTATATGTTCGAATGAAAAATTAATGCGAACATTAATTCGATTTTGTTTAGACCCACTAAATTATTAACATTTAGTTAGTTATAAGGGGTATATATGGCTATCAAAATCTACGTTTCTTTAAATTTAGCGGTTTTGTTACGCTGATCATAAGAAAATACTCGCATAAATTGGCAGTGAAACAAAATTCAAGCCTGTGTGGCAAAATTTTATAGAAAATTTTCAAGCATATTTAATTCAAAAGAAGAAATAATAAAATCTTAAATTAAATAACATATTTGATGCTAAATTTTGTTTAGCCCTACACAAAAACAACAAAATTACATAGTTTCGCTTCAAAATTGAAGAAATCAAAATTTATGCCTAAAACTATGCAACAATTATGTCATGAAAATTATATTAACTATTTGGCGAAAAAGTTAGCAAAAAGTATTGCATGATTTTAGGCTGTTGTAAGAAACTTTAACAAAAACAACAATATTACATTGTTCCGCTTCAAAATTGAAGAAATCAAAATCTATGCTTATAACTATGCAACAATTATAT
This sequence comes from Calliopum simillimum, assembly GCA_951812925.1. Classification (NCBI taxonomy): domain Eukaryota; kingdom Metazoa; phylum Arthropoda; class Insecta; order Diptera; family Lauxaniidae; genus Calliopum; species Calliopum simillimum. The sequence goes on from OX638368.1 coordinate 22,734,867, forward strand.
CATGAAAATTACATTAACTATTTGGCGTAAAATTTTGCAAAAAGCATTGCATAGTTTTAGGCTATTGTAAAAAGTTAAACATAGGCACACGCGCTTTTTGAAGCATAAACTGAAATTGCAACAAACTTAAATACAAACAAAATACAAAAAATATAAACCAAAAGCGCTGCAAAACCGACAGCAAAAATAAATTTCAAAAAAAAATACACTTCGAAAAATTCAACAAAATTACATAGTTCCGCTTTAAAATTGAAGAAATCAAAATCTATGCCTAAAACTATGCAACAATTATGTTATGAAAATTAGATTAACTATTTGGCGAAAAAGTTAGCAAAAAGCATTGCATAGTTTTGGGCTATTGTAAAAACCTTAAACATAGGCACACGCGCTTTTTGTAGCATAAATTGAAAATGCAACAAACTTAAAATACATATTTAAAACAAAATAATAAAAATTTCATTCAAAAACACTGCAAAATCGAACGCAAAAAAAATTCCAAAAAAAAATACACTTCGAAAAATTCATTTCAGAGCATTTAGAGCATTATTTTGAACAGTCTTGGCAATCAACTACAAATTACCTAAAAAACTAAAAGTATTTTAAACACAACCAAAAAAAAAAAACTATAAAATTTTCTTTTAATAAAAAATCGAAAAATTCATTTTCGCAATAATTTCGTAAAATCATGTTGGCACTGAATTACAAAATGAAAAAACCAATTTCGCACTATCCAAAAAAGAATAATTATTCTTAGTTAAAAAACAAAACTACAAATTCAAAAAGAAATCCATTTCGAGTAATAATTTTGAAAAAATAGTATTGGCTAGCAATTTTAGTATGCGCTCAAAGCACATAACGCTCATTCTCCCTCCACATACACTTTCCTAGGAGCAAACAAAGTAAGCTTTCAATGTAACGAAATTTTCGATAGCAAAAACATATTAAGGGTATTTCATAAAACGTGTAAGTGCCCCGAAAACCTCGTAAACTCGTAATAATTGTTAAAATCAATACGAACTTTGATCGTTTTACGAGTATTACGAGGTTTTCAAGGCATTTACAAATTTTCAGGAATACCCTTATTAAGCTGTTGCTGTTTTTATGTGTAAAAGCACAATAAAAGCTCTACGCATTCAACGCGTAAATAAAGTTTGCAAATTTGCAACATTCAGGCTCATATACAAAAAAATTCAATACTAAACAATCATAGCAAAATTACATTTCCATAAGAATCGACTTTCAATTTACTATATTCTGGAAAAAAATATTCAGCACAAAATTTGTTATTGAAAAATATATATATTCTGGAATAAATGGAAAAAATATATATTCTGGAAAAATATTCAGCACAAAATTTATTTTTTGGGAAAAATTAAATCAAAAATATAACAAATTCTCAACAAAACAAAAGCAAAATTCAAAAGATTAATTCGAAAAAAAAAATATTTTTTTACCATTCAGCATCACAATTTTTACCCAAAACACGTCAATACGAAAATAATCTTTGTAACTCAAAGGAAAAAAAAAATTTCAAAAAGTCATGCTTACAAAAAACCAAACTTATTATACAACTGAACCATAAAACATAATTATGCCTCATTACAATAACAACCACCAAGACATAATAGATATAAATTACAAGAAAACGGAAGCAATAATAATGCGACAAAAGCCGTATCCTCCTTATATAGTACTTACTTACAGCCAAAAAGAAAGTTGCTATGCAGACGGCACAATATCTACATGCATACAATTGAAATATTATAGCATGTTACATTTGTAGCAAAAAAATAAACTTGGAATAAAGCCAACAAAAAAAGATGAAAAAATTCAGCTAAAACCATGGCAGAAAACATTAAAATCCTGACGTTGAAACGTACAAAATAAAACAAAATTCAAAAACAAAAAACTAAATTCAAAATCTTTACAAATTCCAAAAATTGTATAAAACAAAATTCAAAAAAATTAAAACTAAATTCAAAAACTTAACAAATTCAAAAAAATATTAAACAGAATACAAAAAACTAAAATTTCAAAATACAACGATACTCCAACCACTAGAGCATGCATTCATTCGCTAAATCCTTAAGGCAACATATATTGATAGTAATTTAACTCGACCATAAAACCAAATTTATTCAAGCATGCAAAATATTATTTTAACATGTATTGAATTCAAAATCCCTTAAATTGTGGTTAACAAGAAGAAATCGTAAAGGATACGACGCTTTTAAAACTTCAATAAACTTTGACAAAAAACATGCATACAATATCTATCTACCCGCATTTAGTTTGATTATGAAACATCAAAGAAAACTATAAGAAAACTTTCAAAATATATATGCAAAAAACAAAAAAAAAAATTCAACCCCAAAAAGTAGCTTTGAGAAAACCCATGCCCAGACAAAAATTGACTTTAAAAAAAAAAAACCCACCCACCCCGACTTTACTTCAAATCATTTATTTAGCAAAAGACATATTAATTGCTATCAATAAAGATACAGCAGTGACTTTACAAAAACAACAGCAAAAAAACCATTATGGCAGCAACAAACTCGAAATTACTTTCTCGGCTTACATCCCCCAAAAAGCAAAGCAAAGCAAAAGACAAGCAAGCCAAAAGCATTTTAACAGCAAATACCACACTTCTTTCACGCAGCATTGCTGTGTGTGGATGATGATGTTTATGACTCAAAAGAAAAGAAAGTTTCGAAAAACATAAAAAAACTCCCTCAAAGAAATTATACTTGGCAAATTTATATGAAAACTCAAACCCCACTTACTTACTGAACATAAATACACTTAAGCTCAATGCTGGAGCTCGCACTGCTCGAACCAAAAACAAAAAAGCGAAACACTCGAAAACTCAAACCCAAAATCAAGTAGCAAATGGTAACTTGTACAATGTCTGTATTGAAAACCATATTTTGTAAAATTGGCAAAACATTTTCATATACATATACGTACTATACATTATAGCCAGAGTAGTATGAGTTAACAAAATTATTACATTTTAAAGCATCGAAGGCAGTAAACTCATGAAAACTACCAAAATGCAACGCAACCAAACGGATCTATGCAGAGAGATTGCCTGAAAAAAAGTATTGAAGAAAACAAAACAAAAAATTATGCGCTATTAGTAGTAGTTAATAAACGTAGTACTATTATTAATAATAGTAGTAAGAAAGTAAGAAAGAAAAAAACGTAGTAGCATATGTTTAAAAAGGTAGTGTACCTATGTACTTTTCGAGGCATAGATATTTTGTAGCACGGCAGAGATCTAGGCAACAAAAAAATGAAATGAAATATTCAATGGCAAACTTACAAGTGTGGTGTGTTTTAGAGGGGGGGATACCCAGTGTAATTGCTTAAAGAAAGTATACATATGCATATACTATATAATAATATATATAACTATATGTTATGCATGTTCATAAAACACATATTAATGACGTTTAGTATGTTGTTGTGAATTTGTATGTATGTTGCTTAAGGAAATCAGCAGTTGGAAAATTACTATTTTGCATAGGAAAATATGTCAAAAAATTCCAGTAGAGCAAAAAGTGTAGAATAGCACACAAACAACAACAACAACAAGAAGAAGATGAAACAAAAATTTTTCGTAGGACGTTTCGTAGTAAATTCTTGTTGTTATACACGAAAATTAGCACAAAAGTTAACTGTCAATATATAGATAATGGCTTTTTTGAGCTTTTGGAAAAATAAGTAAAATTTTATTTAAAAAAACATTTAGCTGTCTAAATTAAGTCCACGAAAACAATATAAATAAGGAAATTCAAAGCAAAATTCCCACGAATTGAGAGAAAAATCAAAAACGTTTAGATTATATCGCTTTAAAAGCTGTTAAAACTCGTAAAAGAAAACAAAAACTAAAAATAAAACAAAACTGAAGTGATATATAAAAAAATAAAAGGTTACTTGGACTACAACTAACTATACATAAACTCTACAAAACCACGCAAAAATAACTAAATACTTTAAAGAAACAAACCATAAAGAAATAAACATATAAAAAAATATGTTTATACACAAAATCTTAAGTTGTTAAACTAATGACTTCTCAAAAAAGAAGAAACGAAAAGTATAATATATACATATATAATCTAGAAAAATATATATATACAACAAATTATAATGTAACTACACTCTGTATCCCCTCAGAAACATATATATAACGTATAAAAAAAAAATTAAATAAAATAAAAAAATAAAAGCAAAACCAACATGTTGTTTGCTTTTATTTAACATACATATATCAAACATAATATATTTCAAACTATAGCCTTAAGTTAAAAAAAAAAAACTTATATTCAAAAACATATACTTATATACTTAAAGAAATAAAACCAAAATCGAAACGAAACAAAAAAAAAACAATGACATATGTTTTACCCCAAATTGAATGCCAATCCTTTTGCCTAAAATGTTTTTAATTTTCATTCAAATTCATTTGTATAGCATTTTAGACGAGACGATTGTTGCATTTTTTATACCTTTTTTTTATATTTATTTCACATACTATTTTATATATAAAAGTTAAAAAGATTTATTTTTAAAAAGTGCTTATGATTTTTGTATTTTTATTCTGAAACTGTGTTATATACTACAATCTCTTTGCTAGATCTTAATCTACTATTCATATTAAAATTATTTTCTTTAAAAATTATCAAAAACGAAAATTGTAATAAAATTTTATTTTTTTATGAAAACAAAAAGAAAATTCAACTAAAGAACCAAAATTCAAATCAATAAAGTTGTACAAGCCAATTTGCTCGAATAACAAAAAAAAAAAATAATGATTGTTTTATTTTATTAAAAAGTCGCCATTATTTTCAGCATAATACATCCTTAGTGTTTAGTTTCAAATAAATATTTTGTATAAATACAGTTTTGGAAAAATAATAGGGATAAGGAATTTTTTAGGTTTTATACCATATCTTTTAAGTGATCAGTAACTCTGGAAAATATATTTTGCAATAACTGAAAAAAAATTGACTTCAAGTCCTTAGATGAAAAAAATACGCGACATTCTTGGTTTCCATCCTGGAAAAAATAATAGGAACAAACGTCATTTATCATTTAGTTGTAGATTAACTCTTATTTTAGTCCTTACATGAGTTTAAAAACTTCACCAGTTCAATATTTGGTCGATGCTCCCTCCATTTTAAGTATCTTTAAAGCGTCTACGAGGCATAGATTTCATAAAATTTGCACAAAATTCAAACAGTGTCGAGTACCATTATTGTTGCAATAAATCGTTTTTTTTTTTTTTTTTTTTGATTTTTGATTCTGAGATCCGGTGACAGTGATGGCGAATCCATTACCGTGATCTTTTTTTTTTTTTTGATTTATTCATGACTTCACTAGCATTGATGAATGTTTGGGGTCATTACCATGCATGACATCTCGGATCAAAGGAATTTTCTCTCCCACATAGGGCATAACTGTATAGAGAATATCAGCATAGTCTGCTGCACACATTCGGTCTTTAATCTATAATACTGGTGCAACTTCAACCGCCGAAAATTAACCTCATATCATATCACCATGTTTAACTTGCTTCCTAGTGTATCTGTTTTCGAATGCTGCATTCTAAGATCATCTAACAAACAATCTACCACTAGAACCAAACAAATAAATTTGAGTTTCGACAAACCACAGCAGTTTTTAACAGTTTTGATGAATTTTGAGCCTGGTAGCAAAACTTATTATCTGGGATATGTTCTTTTGGCTTAAAAATTGTACTTCTCTTGCACTTCTGCTGCACAACCCTGTTTCTCGAAGCTTGTGCTTACAATGCGGCTTGAAACTGGAGCTCTTGAAGCCGGCTTGAGGTCAGTGGACAAAAGAAATGTATTTTTTTTTTCGAATGCCTCACAAGAATGTTATCAAACTGTCTTGAAATTTGGCGCTTTTTTTCTTTTTACGGAACTGATTTCAAAGCGTTAACATTTCATCATAGCCACAATTTACTTTATCGTTTTACGCGCTACCCTTAGATTTTCTCCTGTTCTTCTGTACAATAGACTCCTCAACCCATTTTGCATAAATTTCGCTTTAATCTCTCAAATTGCACAGGCAAATACCTATAATTTTTTCACTACAATTATTAATACACAACTTACCAATTTTGGATCAACAATCAGATCTTTAACAGGTACCAAGCACTTAAAATCATGTTTTGCCCCTATTAATTTTTTCCAGTTCCAAAACGAAGTGTGAACAATTTTTATGGTTTTTTTTTTCGAAATGGCAATATTTCCTTATAAAACGGGATTGTCATTTTGAAGTCCCATTGTATAACGTAACTTTACTGTGGATTCCACCAAAAACTGTCTGCAGAGAAAAATATTATTTTTGCATGCGTTATAATGAGATGTGTGTCCCTATTATTTTTTCAACACTGTATATTCTCCTCTTACTCCTATTGAGAACATATGCATCCTTTTGCGATGATTTTGGCTTTTGGTGTTCCACACCCCCTACTGTCCTATTTCTTCTATTTTAAGGGTAATTTCCATTAAATCTAGAAAGGAGCTGCCATATTTTACCCGATTTCGTTTCGCAAAAGCGAAACAAAATATGTTACTAATAATGTAAATATAATAATATTTGAATTTTTTTAATTTTTTTGTCCGGAAAAATCCATTATAAGGTATGTATTAGGGATTTCAGTCCCGGGATCCCGGGATCCCGGGATCCCGGGATTCGAGCCTTTTTGCAGTCCCGAAAATCCCGGGATTAGTGCTACCAATCCCGGGATTTCTTTAGTAAGTTTTTTAGGTTAGAAAAATTGTTAGAATGTTCCAAAAATCACCAACAAAAAACGAAGTCTTACAACATTATGTTAAAATTAAACATAATAAAGAGCTGAAGTTAATCTTAGATTGCAAAACGAGATGGAGTAGTCTTTCAGATATGCTGCAGCACTTTATTATGCTTGAGAGTAGCATAAAAACAGCTTGTATTGACTTAAAGGTTTCTTCGATCCACTGTAGCGAATTTAAAATTATTAAACAATTAGCTCGTACTCTTCAATCAATCAAAATCACTATTGATATTATAAAGAAAGATAAATCTGCTATGAGTAATATCATTTTTGCTAAAAGGCACTTCAGACTAGTTCTCTTATGTTTTTCTGTATGATTTTTTCTCTGACTGTCAATTTTTTATTGTTTTTAATTTATATTGTTGAAATTGTTTTAAATTTTTATTTTTCAAACAACATTTAAAAATTTGAAAACTCCTATGACTTCTATTTTCAAATAGACTCAAATCTAATGCCAAAATAACTCATATGAGTTTTCTTCTGATAAATCATTTGTGTTGTAAATTTATATTCCCACTATCAGAGTTGCCATATTTGACAACTCATACGAGTTTCTGTATGACTTCTCAGATAGTCTCAAGCGGCTTTAAGCTCGGGGAAAGAATTTCATCTGACATTTTTTCATTTTTGATAAGTCCCAATAATGACTTCTGTAAAGCTCCATCTATAAATCTCATTAAAGTAGAGATAAAACGTATTCTCTCTAGATTTGAAACTGAAATTTCTTGCGAAATTGAGGACAATAGCCATAGAGTTAAAGTAAACTCATCAATAAACTTGAAAGAAAAATTAAATCTAGTTTTGAATACCACTTCAAAAAATTTATTTTCTAGAAGTCTTATAATATATCCGACGTTTTAATGAAAGAAATTGATATATTTCGTAATGTGGTGATAGGGGTTATTACCTCCAGAAAACATTCGATTATCTTTCTTCAATTCAACCAACAAGTGTTGAATCAGAAAGATGCTTTTCGTGTGCAGGTTATTTACGTAATAAATTTAGATCTAAATTGTATGATAAAATAATAAATGCTTTAATTTTCCTAAAATCATATTTAAATAATAAGTAATAAAACTGATTAAAACAAAAGTTTATTCTTCCAAGTCCAACACTTGTTAAAACTTTGATCTCACTATTTTATATAATTAAATATGTATGATATTTTATATATCAATACCTTAGAGCGCTGGTATCCTTGTGGGCTTCTTTACCGAGTGGAAATCTGTGGGATGTCAAAATACCACTAAAACACCGAAATATTCGAGAATTAAGAAAAATCCTATCTCCAAACTGTAATTTTTTGAAGAGCGCCACTGTGCTATCTCTTCTGAAGATTCAAATAAGTCACATTTTTAAGAAAGTTTTTCCTTTTTTTTCGTCTTTTCTACTCGTTTCATGACATTTTACATCTTTTTAGTGGAAACATTTTTTTTTCACCCAAAGGTCAGAACCAGAAATTTTTGAAACTTTCTTGTTTTTTCCATGATTCGAAAAAAAAAAACGCACACCGGGAAATGCTAGTCGCTCAGTAGTTTATTTGAATAGTAGTGCAATTCCATATAATTTGTTAAATTGATTTTGTTAAAAATTGATAAAAGAATTTTTTAACATAAAATTATGTTAAAATATACTAAGGTAAAATTATTGCATGTATAGTTTTTTCAAAATCGCAGCCAACTTTAAATAACCACTGTTTGAAGTATTCTTTTTGCATTTCCCAATAATTGAAAAAATTGAGATAGGACTATAGCGCTCTAAGGTATCGATATGTATTAAACTAAGCATATAATGCTGCAATGTACCTTTATGCTTGTTTTTGAAGCAAATAAGTATTTATGAATTTTTGTTTTTTAAAAAAGGCGTGAATAAATAATAAAATGTACTTGCTTTATAAAATTGTTCTTTAATATTTTTGACACTTTTAAATAAAATATCTTTGTAGGGGTGTAGTAGGGGAATATAAGACAAAATATTAGGAATTTTTAATACTAAATTCTGCCTATTTAGGAAGAAAAAAAAATTCATACAAATCCCGAAAAATCCCGGAATCCCGGGATTCAAAATTTCTCGATCCCGAAATCCCGGGATCGCAAAAAGTCCAAAAATTGGAATCCCTAGTATGTATACGTAAAAAAGAAGTCGACAAAAAATGAGTATGAAAAGGTTATTTTTTGACCAAAAAAAGAAAGTTTTGTTGAAGCTCAAGGGTATTTCCTTAAGAAAATGAAAAGATTCGCTCATTTGGTTGAGATGTATGCAAAAGATCGTAACTTTGAATTAACACCTGCCATTAGGCTCTGCACTTTGGGTGACCTGGAATGATACCTTGATTCATTTTTGTTTTAATTTCTTTTCATTTTTGACAACTTTCTTTGTTTTTAGCAATTTTCTCTTTATCATAGCCCAGTATTTTGCAATCGGCTGAAGTTCAGGGTATTTCGGAGGATTTGCAGTTTTCGGTACAATATTGACGCCATTCTCTTTATACCAATTCATGGCCAATTTGCCACATTAACAACTTGTTAAATCTGGCGAAAGTAGCACAGGGTTTTCGTGAAGGCGTATCGTATTCAGCAGACGTTTCTGTTAGCACTCTTTCACATAAATTTGGTGGTTAATTTTTTTGGTTTCGGGCTAAAATTTCGAATTTTAAGTGTTTGGCAACTATATGTAGCAAATATTTCTGTAGTACGAACTGACTCAATATTTCCCTGTTTTACGTGTCGTTTTTGTACCTTTTTAATAAAAGGGTCAAAATGACCCACATGTGAGGGTTTTAGAGGGTTAAAACTTTCTACAAAAATATTCTTCGCAATATACTGCATAAGTTTACTGGACACATGATACACCTCAGATTTAAGGATCATATAGTTAAATTCATCGATTTAACACAAGAATGCGTTATTTTTGTTTTTTTCATGTACATACAGTGGATAAAAAAACTTCAAAAATCGATTAAAAAAAACCTGACGTGCTGAAGAAAAACGACGACATACGGGTATTTTTTTTTTTTAACGTCTACTTAAAGAATTTTTTGTATTTTCTAATGTGTTTTACAAAAAGTTTCAAATTGTCGAACAGTGTTATTAGACTGCAGTATAAAAGATTACTACAAAATTATAAAAGAATGTTTGGCGAAACACAGTTTATCTATAACTGATATTTAATATATGTAAGTAATTACTTCTATTACTGGTACTTATGGCCCTATTGCCCCATATCTTCATACGTTATAGGTTTATTTATAAAGTAAAATACTTCAATGAATAAGTAAATAAATATTTTAAGAGCCTTCAAAATTGTACAAGTGCTCAACGATACTGCGATTTCTGTGGCCCCGCGATTTTCTTGGAATTGAGAACTTCATAAAAGTATTTAATTTAAAAGAAAACAAATTGTTATCCATAAACTGGCCAAAAAATCGAAAAACCCACAATGTAAATAATGGGTGCTATTATTGATTCCGTCGGAAAGCATTTTCCGCGCGGAAGCAAATTTTGCTATTCTTGATTCCGCGAAGTAGATAGATCTGTCATCACTGTTCCGCAAAACAGATAAATTTGGCATTCTTGTTTCCGCAAATAATTTTACAAATTTAACAACCCTGACATCGAAGTGACGTTCATTTTTGTGTATTCTTGATTCCGACGGAAAGATATATTTCAGTATTTTCCTTCCGCGAAATTTTTGTGTCGGAAAGACTATAAAAAGTTAAAAATGCATGCTTTTTTGATAATTTTGCTCTTTTTATTGATAAGGAAATTAAGCTTAATATTAAATATCAATTTTAAACACTTTACTACTACACAATAGTCGGTTTAATTAAAAATTACAAAATTTATTTTTAAAATAAAACTCAAAATTCATAAAACACATTTAATTTTATTTTATTAAAAAAAGAAAACAATTCATCTTTATTTTGATTAGATATACAACTAATATAGAAGAAGTCACTTTCACATCCAAACCTCGCTGCGGTGATCAAACGATGCAATGTAATCATGTAATCAATGGAAAAAAAAAATTTTTTCAACAAACACTTTTTTACAAAAAACAACTTTATAGAAACACGCGACTTCACCGAACTCTAAAATGTATAGAGAATTAATCTTTAAATCGCACTGAAAAAGCTATTTTATCTACATGAAATTTACAAAAAAATTATCAAAGATTCATAATTTTTCTTTGTTGACATTTTTATTTATTTTTTATCCTTTGTCATCTGTCAAAATGTTAGAGATGTTCTTATTACAGGGTTCCCATTATTCTCGTTCGATATTCCTCTTCCGTCGGAATCAAGAATAGTAATTCTCATATCGAACGATATTTCTTTCCGCGAAAATTTCCTTATCGAACGGAATCAATAATAGCACCCAATATAAAATTTAATAAAATAAACCGCAAACAGTACTCACCTTCTGTTTAAAATTGCACCTAGCAAACGTCTAACAAGCAAAACCCGATAAAAAGCGAACAGAGTGAATTGAAAGGTACCGCAGAACGAATAAGTGGTTTCTCATCACTAACTGTCGAAAATCACCATCACTAAGATAATGCACATTTTCAAATTAAATTTTAATTGAATTTTAATTGAAGAAACACTTAAAACTGTTGTAATTCATAACGTTTTATGAACTTTTATTTTCTTTTATTATTAAAAACCGCGAAACACTAGAGAAAACCACTCTAAAAATTTGTTATTTATTTAACAACTTTAGCGGCGGACGAGATTTAAGTCACTTGACTTGAACAATGTAAACAATGAAGCCTAACTGACAGCAAGTAGAATGAAATGCAAGAAAAAGTGCCCAGATCAGGGGATTTTGTCCTAAAAAATTTTCATCCGTAGATTGTCAGTTCAGGTGGTAAAGAAATGTTAGTGAGTTCGGATAAATTGTTAGCAACAATGTGTTTATGTCTCAAATATTGTGAATGAAGAATGGCAGAGATAGATAGAAAATGTAAAGCTCAACTATGGAATGCCCGATCACTGGAGTAAGATGTAATCATGAGTAATTTTATAATTATTGAGTGAAAGAGTGTTTCTCTTTCACTTCAAACTTGAAACTAGATTTTAGTATGTGTCTCCACTCTACCAGGCAAACCAAAGGATAATTTTTACAATAGTAATTCAGCCTTAATCATTGAAAAGGGTTAATTTTCTACATTTTTAATTATTGATATGGCTGCTTCAGGTGTAAAATTTCAAGGCCACGACCCTTTTTTGGCAAGACTTTTTGTTACATCAGGTTATGTCTCGCAAGCTATGTAAGGTATTTTGATGAAATTTCATAGGTAGGTGTAGAACGTGTATAATGTATACTGGTCCAAACGTGGGCGTGATCAAACTAGTGACACGTCCATTTTTTAACGTTTGAAAATTTTAACAATTTATATCTCGCTAAACAAGCTATTTTAATGAAATTTGGTAGGTTCCGAAAAAGAATGTCAATCAATGTGAAAAACTATTGATTTGAAGCTATTAAATTGAATGTGATTAGTATTCAAATCAAATAATATTTTCTTTTGATTTAACAAACATTTGAGTTTGATTCAAAGAAAATTTCCATTTGATTTAAAAAAACATTCGTGGTAGGTTCAAATGCAATTATATTTGTTTTGATTTAATTCTATAAGTCAATAATACTACATAATACTTTTAAAACTTCCTGAAGTTCATCGGTTTCTTCTTCAATCGTTATGTTTAGGTATTCAGCTTCCTCGTACTCGTCAGTATTATCCATTTTACTTTTTTTCGGCACCACACTAGCACACGTTTTCGTTGAACTTTGCAAATATTTCGACACTTTACTTGGTTAGAATGCATGAAAAGAAGAACAAGACCTAATAATGTTCGTCAAATTGTCGTCATTTCGTTGAACTTCACAACTAATTTTTGACATTGTATCAACAGTAAAGTAGTTGATTTTACAAATACAAACCAACTTTTCCCTGAGTGTAGTCAATAATCAAAAACAAAAGTAATATTTGATAATCAACAATCAACTATCATCTTAGTCGATTCCACCGCTGGGTAAATTCCAAATTTATTTATTTGTTTATGAAGAATAAAAATTCTTACAGACAAGACAAAGTAAATAAAATTTTACAACAGAGATAAAAACTATTTAAAGCCGCTTTTAAAGCATCTATACTGATTTTACAATCTCTATTAAAATTGATATTAGAGGAAATACCATTGATGAAACTTACAGCTCTAGCTAAAAGAGCTTTTGAGGCATAATTAGTGCGCATCACATCCATAAAAAACGGAACCTCTCTCTTCAGATATTTAGACGGGACATTAAAGTTAATCAGACCTATACAAATAAAACCGAAAAAACATTTCTTCTAACTTCCAAGGTCTTTATACCCAACAATAAACAACGAGAATTATACGAAGGCAGTTCTCCAACAACGTTTAGCGATTTTTGCTCAAATCTAGTGAAAGATTTTTGGACTCTTTCAATTCTTAACTTATGCAATTCATAACAGGGATTCCAAATAATCGATGCATGTTCTAACCTAGACCTTACCAAACTAACAAATAACGATTTAAAAGTATTTATAAGGATCACTAAACGAAAGACTGTTACCCTTTATGAACGCTAGCATAGCATAGGCGAAAATTAACGACATTAAAACATTACGTATTGTGTCTGGCCCAGTATAAGTTCATACGCAATCCCACATTCAACAAAACTGTTGATGTTACAGTTTAATTTATCGCTAGGCCAAAACCTCACTCTGGGTAAATTACAAACTAACGCCATTAAAATTGTTCATGTTACAGTTTAGGGCCCTATTGCGAGTAGAAACGAAATTTCGTTTCTAGTCGAGAGAAGAAACGTAAACTTTATTTGACATTGCGAACTTTTTCAATAGTGGTGCCAAGTTGCGATTTCGTCTGACAGTCAAAATAGAAACTGAAAACGAAACTGACAGCTTTGGTTTCTAATTGCAATGCGAATTTTATGATAGAAACCAATTTAGAAACGAAACGAAATTTTGTTTCTATTTCCAATAGGAGCCCTAATTTATCGCCACGCCAAGACCTCACTCTTGGTAAATTACAAACAAATGACATTAAAGCTGTTGATGTTACAGTTTAATTTATCGACACGCCAAAACCACACTTTGGGTAACATCAAAAAGCCTTCTAAATGAAAATTGAAATCACACGAATTTCGGAACAGGTCTGATTATCTTGCAAAAAAATATCGCATATGTAGATGTTTTTACTACCAAATTTACTTTTATTTTAATTTTTTTCAATTTAACCAACTTTTAACATTGGAATATATATTAACGTATTTTTTTAAAAACTTTAAAATTTCACTTAGCATGCATATTCAAACATGTTATTTTACTTTAATAGGCAAAAATGATTTTTTTGATGAGATAACTTGATTTTTTACGCCAACCAAGTAAAGAGCTATCACCGAATAATACAATGTCGTAGATCCTAAATTAGTAGAAATTGGGTATCTTTCTATCCAATTCTTGCCATATTTGATAGAAATTGCCATTAAAGCTATAAGGGCAAATATGAAATTATCCTCCGTCCAAGTTAGACAAAATAATGATAAAACATTTCCAATAATCGCCATATTCTTTAATACTTGTACCGATTTATATTCTTCGTCTTCGGTAAAAAGTAATGCCACCAGCTCTAGGGCCAATGGTATCAAAAATACATAATGTACCGCTGCTATGGATTTATTACTGGAATCCAAATAAAGTTCAATATTTATAAGAGTCATTGGTATTAGCTCCATGATGGTATTTGAGAATACTTTCACTGGATTGGAATCATCTGTATGCTGCAACGCTTGTATGAGTCCCAATAAACCATGACATAAAGCCAAAGCGCATGCGGCAAAGGCATAAGGATATTCAGGCAAATAATTGAACATGCTGTAGAGGGTGACACATACCAGCAGCCCATTGAAAGTTAAATGTAGCTTTCGACATTCTTTATTATTATCCTCTGGTCTCATTTTATATATATTTTTTTTAGTTTTTACAATAATTTTATTTACACAAGAAAATTTTGAAAATGTTTAATATTTTATATTTTTTTTATTATGATTTTTAATTTTGGAATTTTTTTTTTGAAATTTTTTTTTCTTACTATAGTAACAAAAATTTTAAATATTTCTAAAGTACTATTAATGGCTCCTCCTCACCTCCTTCTCCACCGCCACCACCCTGTGAAAGTGCCAAAAGTATATAAAATACTGCATCAGCGCATTGTCTTATGTTAGCCGATAGAAATGAACCATATTTACTAATTAGCACCAAAGCAGCCAGGATTACAAATATATACTTTCCCTCAGCGAATGCTAAATATGCGAGGGACACTGTATTGCCAAGTATTGTAAGATCTTTCAATGTCTGCACTGAGCTGTCTACGCCTTCTTCGGTAAATAATCTGGCGATAAGATCGAATGTTAAGGGTAAGACGAAAAACCAATGGGCATTAGCAATTGCTTTACTCTCACTGCCCATATAAAGTTCGAGATTGATTAAGGACAGTGGTGCTATTTCCATAATGCTGTCGGAAATATCTTTAACTTTGCTTTCTTCTGCCCCATGCATGGCGTGTATTACTGAGAACAAAGCGTGAATGAACGCAAATGCACAGGCCATAAATGCATATGGATGTTCCATCGTTATAATAAACGCTGCAAAACCAGCTGCACCAACAAGACTGAAATTTAATATTATTGCAAAGAAACCCATTTTTTTCTTCTCCTCTACATAAAATATTGATCCTTTTACGTAATGTTTTGGTAGGGATGCTGCTCAACAGATGTGATTTTTAATGCCGAAATTTGATTGAAATATTTTCCAAAGGATAAACTCCAAAAAAAAATACAAAAAGAAAAAAAAAACAATTTATCAATTTTGAAATGTTTATAAATTTATGAAATACGTACTTATTTTTTGAACTAAAATTATTTTAAAAATTATTAAAAAGAGTAAACTTTCAAATAGTTACCTACCCAATAAACAGCTTGATAACCCTCACGACTTAACGCTTGGAAATACAAAATGATGCTGTTTTGCAAAAGCACATTCTCACTTGCCTGGTTTAGGCGATTTAGTTAATTTATATTTAGTTAAGCACAGACCGCATTAGTTTGTCATATAACAAGCTTTTTCGAAATGTATAAGAAATTTTAGTTTGTTTCCAATTAGATTGGCATCTAAATCATTGCTGATATATTAGCTCAGTTAGCTAGAATCTAACTCGGTAGTCGTGGGTTCGATCCCACGTAAATATGAGATTCTTTTTATTACACCCTATACCCATGGTATATTCTTCCGATTGAAATGCAGAGGAGGAGGAGTGGCAGATATCAAAAATTGTATATACTAGAATCGCCCAATGGTCACAATTTTACCACAAATGTATAAAATAATTTTAGTACTTTTTGGACAGTTTTAGTACTTTTTTTGCTATTTGGTACAAAATAGAAAAGCTCAATTATCGTCCCTGGTACAATGAAAAATGTGAAACGAAAAGAAAACTAAAAAAATTGAATTCAGTGTCAGTCAGCTTTTTGTCATTCTCTTTGTGCTGTATCCTCTTTTCAGCTCTGTGTGACCGTCGTTTTTAATATTGAAAAATTTGCATTTAGTTTTACCTGGCTCAATGCAAAATATTAAAATAATTTTAACTTTGTGCACATTTACACACAAATACCTTTCTAATGGTGTTTAATTCAAAGTCGTGCTCCATTTGAAACATAGTAGAAAAGGTAGAACAATTTGTTGTCTTGCATATTAATATGTAGATTCTTAGCGTCACCTTCTAAGCCTATGTAGCCATGTCCGTCTGTCTGTCCATCTGTCTGTCTGTGGAAATCTTCTTAGTATATTTAGTAGACTTCGCTCTGTGGTTTTCGGTGAGTATGACATGCCTATCCCCATTTGCTTGATCTCGTGTAGTTCGGCGTTTGAGATAGTGTGAGGCCACCAAAACTTGTTGCTTTCGGATGGCCGAATCAATTTTTCGGCTTACTCTTTTAGAAGCACATTTGTCAGTACATTTGATGATACTGAGAGCAAAGTTATTTTTCTTTAATTTCGGCACTTGCTAAGGCCACCTTTTTTATCAACTTGACTAGCATACCATGTATGAAAAATTTTTGCTGATGTTATGGGTCATGCTTTTAGCAGTTCAGCTGTTTGGAGAATGTTTTTTAAGATAATTTACTTAAATAAGCTTATGTCTTGTTCTCACCGAAATAAGGAAAAAATCAAAACGTAAAAATCTGGGTTCAAACTATATAGATAAGGTTTTTCTCAGGCAGTTACTTTGTTACTAACCAAATCACAACACTATTTGCACTTTTTCAATTATATTTTTGAATAATTAATTATTTAATTATCAGTCTGTTCATTTACTCCAAGTTTTTGAAAGTTTTTATGCGTAAAGCTTGCAAAAAGTTGGAGTAAACGAACAGACTGAATATAATTATGCGCATCAAATAGAATTCATAATTTCCCTCAGGGATTTTTTTTATATTCAGGGCTGCAGCTGAAAATTTTGTTGGTTATCTATCTAGTTCATTTCAAACCAACTACAATTTCTCATACAAATCGAAAACTAATGACAAACTAACATGGTTTGTGCTTAACGAGGTATACACTAACTAAATCTCCTTAGCCAGTCAAGTAAGAATGAGCTATTATAAGTTATTTTCCAAACAAATTTCTGTTTATTGGGTAATAAATATCAAAACAATTTCAGTTCGCAAAATTCAAAAATTTATAAACATTTCAAAATTAATAAATTGTTTTCCTTTTTTTTGGAGTTTGTCTTTTGGAATATATTTCACAAAATTTTGGCGTTAAACCACTTTTACTCACCAGCACACGAGCATCTAACAAAACTTTACCAAAAAGGATCAATATTTCATGTAGAGCAGCAGAAAGAAAATGGGTTTCATTTCATTTATATTAAATTTCAGTCTTGTTGGTGCAAGCGGTTTTGCAGCATTCGTTATAAAGCTTGAACATCCATATGCATTTATGGCCTGTGCATTCACGTGCATTCATAGTTTGTTATCAATTATACACGCCATGAAGGGGGCAGAAGAAAGCAAAGTTAAAGAAATTTCCGACCTCCTAATGGACCTTTTACCATTGTCCTTTATCAACATCGAACTTTATACGGAGAGTGAGGGCGGTAAAGCAATTGCTAAAGCCCATTGGTTTTTCATCATACCCTTAACATTCGAACTAATAGCAAGATTATTTACCGAAGAAGGAGAAGACAGCTCTGTGAAGGCATTGAAAGATCTTACAATATTTGGCAATGTAGTGTCTCTATCATATATAGCAATCACTGAGAAAAAGACTGTGCTAGCAATCTTGATGCTATTAAGTAGATATGGTTCATCTCTAGTGGAGTACATAAAAGAAGGTGCTGGTGCTGCTCTTGCTATAATATTTGAATCAGCATTTTATTTACTTTTGGCACTTGCAATAGTGGGTGGTGGTGATGATATCTTAATTGAACCCTTACTATAACTTTAATTAAAAAAAATTAAAAAAAATTTTAAGAAAATCCAAAAATTTCTACAATAAACTGCATAGAATTGAATTTGCTGAGACTTTTCTTTTCAACTACTAGACCAGTCAAAATTTTCATAAAGCCTATCCAATCGATACAGAATTTTCCCCTAAACAACATATTTAAATGGGTCCTCGCAATTTTTCCGGGAAATTTTGATGATTCCGATTTTAACAATATTCGATTATGTTGTATTTATATATGTATATCCTTGATGCGGATACAAATATTTTTACAGTATAAAGCCCTCTAGCTCGATAACCAGCTTTTATACCGCAAATACATTTTGTATCTGGATCGAGGATATATATAGGTATGTATAACATAATCGAATTTCAACCTTTTCCATATCATATTGATCTTTTTTCAAATCAAACTTAACTTTTCCAAATCAAAATAAACTTTTTCCAAATCAAATTAAACTTTTCCCGAATCAAATTCAACTTTTCCAATTTAAATTAAGTTTT
Organism: Calliopum simillimum; assembly: GCA_951812925.1. Classification (NCBI taxonomy): domain Eukaryota; kingdom Metazoa; phylum Arthropoda; class Insecta; order Diptera; family Lauxaniidae; genus Calliopum; species Calliopum simillimum. The sequence goes on from OX638368.1 coordinate 22,753,774, forward strand.
TTCAAATCAAAATTAACTTTTTCCAAATCGAATTAAATTTTTTCCAAATCAAAATAAACCTTTTCCAAATAAAATTAAACTTTTTCCAAATCAAATTCAAATTTTTCCAACAACTAACCATTTCCCAATCAAATTAAAATTTGCCAAATATACTTGTAAAATGATATATATATATATATATGTGCTTACAGCACCTTCTAAAACGTGGATGGGGGTGGCCAAGCGATTTGGTAAATAGTTAATTTTGGTTTGAAAAAGTTTAATTTGATTTGGAAAAGTTGAATTTGATTTGGAAAAAGTTTAATTTTATTTGGAAAAGTTAAATTTGATTTGAAAAAATATCAATATGATGTGAAAGAGATTTAACTTGGAGTAAGAAAACCTGTATACATTCGTGATAAATATGATGTGTCCATTTTTATGAATTTTTTAGAAAGCCGAACTTAAACTTTAAGGGGCTGTCCATAAACTCCGTGACGCTAAAATTCACTAAATTGACCCCCCCCCCCTATGTGACGGTAGCTTCATATAAAAAATAAATAAAATACACCAAGCATGACTCTTGCTCGAACCCTCCCCCCCCCCCCCCCCATTTAAGCGTCACGGAGTTTATGGACAGCCCCTAATTTGATGGAAAAAATCATCCGAAATCGTATAAAATAAACTCCGTATTAGATAATCTCTTTGCGTGAATGAAAAAAAAAAACCCATTACGAAAAAAACGGGCATATCGGGCCTTATCATGAATAAAAAAAATCTAGTCAAGTTGTACCATCTACGCATGCCACACTCCGGTAACTTCGAAATTCCAAAAAACCCAAGTATAAAAATTTTATGGAAATCGAGAGCTCTCTGATTTTATCGAATAGATTGGGCAATGGAATGTATTGAATCTACAAGCCCAGTGGCGAACGACACAATTATTCATCGATGACCAATAGAGAAAAAATTAAACCATTGGTGCAAATGGAGACAGTTGTTAATTGTTCAACTTCAAGCATGAACTTTTGAAACAAATGTCCTAAAAATCGCCGATGACTTATGCTGATAATGTCACTGAGTCTCACCAGTGTGCTAGCTACTCGTAGCAAACAATATTAGTATGAATCACTCATGATTAAATCACATTTGCATACACTTCCGAGTCAGTTGTAAGGGAAAATTGCATAGAGTTGTCATTAAGGATTTTGCCATTTAACAGACAGTGTGCTAGCGACTCGTAGCAGACAATATCAGTAGAGTTGTAGAGAAAAATTTTATCGGGTGGTCATTTATGATTTTGTCATGTAACTGTCAGTATACTAGCGACTCGAAGTAGACAATATCAGAGTATGAATCACTCATGATTAAATCACATACACTTCCGAGTGAATGGTAGAGCAAAATGTCATAGAGTGGCCTAACCTTTACTTCGTTGATAAAGCAAAAGCACATAGCCTGAGTCGATAAGAGCACAAGTTATTTGCTTTTGATTTCTTAATGAATTGAGGGTTAGGCCACTCTTGCGCTCGTAACCTCAGTTAATAACATCAGCATAGTTTTAAGTTTAATATTAACTTTTTTTGATGTGCTAGTAGTGTTGATGAAAATAGTAACTAACCGTGTTAATCTAAAAAAAACAAGAATTGGGGTCCTCTTCGCTGCTTTCAAAGTGTTTTTTATTAATAAGAATTGATTAGTTTTTAAGTTTTTATTGTTTTAATTTTTTATTATTTTAATTTTTATTTTAAAAATAATTTTTTTTTTTATAGCAACAAAAATTTTGTAAAAATTTTATTCACCACCTCCTCCTTCCCCTCCTCCTTCTCCTCCTCCTCCTCCGCCTCCACCAAGTGTAAGTGCCAAAGCTATATAAAACCCTGCATCACATATTAAAACAACACAAGAACTAGCGCATTCTTTTATGTATTCCCCAAGAAATGACAAATATTTACTAAATATCACCATACCAGCCAAGACTGCATACATTACTTGTCCTTCAGAGAATGCCAAATAACACAAAGACACTGTATTGGCAAATATTGTAATATCTTTTAATGCCTGCGCAGAGCTGTCCTCGCCTTCTTCGGTAAATAATCTTGCTATTAGATCATATGTTAAGGGTATGATGAATAGCAAATGGGCTTTAGCAAAATCTTTACTCTCACTGGTCGCATAAAGTTCGATGTTCACAAGTGATAGTGGTAAAATTTCCATTATGCTGTCGGAAATTTCTTTAATACGGCTTTCTTCTGCCTTCATGGACTGTATCATTGAGAACAAACCATGACAGAAGGCAAATGCACAGGCCGCAAATGCAAATGGATGTTCAAGCGTTACAGAATATGCTGCAAAAGCGGCTGCACCAATAAGACTGAAATTAAATAGCAATGCAATTAAAGCCATTTGCTTTCTTCTGCTCTACATGAAATATTGATACTCTTTCGTGTAGTTGACGTAGATATACTCCTAAATAGTTGTGGTTTAATAACGAAATTTTGTACAAATATTTTCCAAAGGACAAAATCCAAAACAACAAAAAAAAATTCAAAAAAAAATTAATTAATTTTCTTCTTAATTTTGAAATGTTTATAAATTTTTGAAATACTTTTTTTGTGTACTCTAATCGTTTTAAAAAAATTTTTTGAAAATAGTTAACTTTTGAATACAATACATACAAGGACTGTTCCGTAATCCGTGTGTTTTCAATTACTGTTCATTTAGGAGGCTTTTTGATGAAAATGGTTAGTCAGACGACACAAAGTATAAGAATGTTTTTTATGGGGAATTACAGGTTCTACAAATTGTATTCATTTACATTAACGAAGAAGTAAACGTTGAGGAAATATTCTTAAAAAGCTGCAAAAAGTCGAAAAACTCGACTTTATCAAATACATATTTCGTAAATATAAATCAATATTATTTGTAGAACTTGTAATTCTCCACAAAAAAGATTCTGATACTTTTTATCGTGTGACTCACCAATTTTATCAAAAAGCATCTTAAATGAAAAGTAATTGAAAACATACGGATTATGGACCAGGCCTTATAGGATTGGAATAAATTAAAAGTATGTGGAATTAAGCTTACTATTTCAAAGTTTTATCTTCCGTCAGCGCAGAGTTAAACTGCAACATCTCTAGTGGAAAAACACTTTGTGTTACTCCCATTCACTGTAAATCTGACTTTCATTCCTTTTCGCTCAATTGCAACGAATTCTGCTGCGACAACACAATTGCTACGACCAATTATGTCAATATCATCTATCATCGTTCTATTTTTCAATACCATATTCCACAAAAAACAATTCATTTCTCTTCACTTTAATTTATTTGATAGGATTTCATTTATTTATGCAATTCTAATGGTAAACTTTCTTTTACATAAATTATATGAGTTAAGAACGAGATGTGTGATATGTGTAAATAAAGAAGTCAGACTAGAAAGAATAAAAAAAAAAAATATATAAACCAAGAAATACTTAAGAACAACATAAAGTATTTAATAAATATGTATAAGTATGTACGTACGACAGTGTAACACTTTCATGTCCTTAAATGTTTAAAATAAAAATATTGTTTTAATAATGTTCTTTTAGCTTTGCATAATTTATTGCAGTGTATAAACCAGCAATCGATCCAATGCCTTGATTTTTTTTCGAAAATATATAAAATATATTACGGTTGTTAAAAAATAAATTAAGAAAGTGTGTTGTTTCTTTGTAAAGATTTTGTTTGCATTGTATGTATATCATTTTCATTTTTTTTACAGCCCAGCGAGAATAATTCTGGGATCTTCAACGGCAGCTTTAATCTTACGTAAGAACATAACAGCTTCACGACCATCAATCAGTCGATGATCGTAGGTAAGAGCGACGTACATCATTGGGCGAACAACAACCTGTGGAAGAGTTGTGAAAGAGAGCAAAATCATATGAATATATGGCAAAGTATTAAATAAAATTCAATATAAATACCTGTCCCTTAATTGCAATTGGACGCTCAAAGATGCCATGCATGCCTAGGATAGAACTTTGTGGTGGATTAATAATAGGTGTACCCATCAAAGAGCCAAAGACACCACCATTACTAATTGTAAAAGTACCACCATCCATATCTTCTACAGCAATTTTGCCCTTTTTGGCCTTATCGCCTAAAGCCGCCAAGGCAATTTCAATATCAGCGAAATTCATACTTTCTACATTTCGTATCACGGGCACAACCAAGCCCTTGGGTGTGGCAACAGCCACCGAAATATCAACATAGTCACGGTAAACGATTTCCTGTCAAACGAAATTAAAATAAAAGAAACGTTAAGATTAAATTTTTCAGCTAATACTTAAGCATTAAGAGGTTGAATCAACTAATGGTCTAAGTTTAAGAATAAATAATTTCCATCTTAAAGTACAAAACTTACTTATTGCGAAAAATGGGGGGTATGAAACTCTCTCAAATTGCCTTAAAACCACATTCTATTTGGAAACTCAAACAAAAAAACCATACAAAAAACTTCATAGCAGGATATAATGGGTTAATATGTTCTAGATAATTTTTCCTTGTGTGATTTCATGGTGACCTTGGGACAATAGGTTTTATCCAAAATGTAGTTTTAGAATTTTACAGTCGGATGAAATTTCGAAAATACGTTTTTTGTGAGCTAAAAAAACAATCGTCTCCCACTCCAAGTTGAACTTTTTCTACGTCATATATTGATCTTTCTTCAATTCAAACATATTCAAAATCAAATTAAACTTTTTTCAACATTTAACCTTTTTCTTATCAAATCAACCTTTTTCTAATAAAAATAACCTTTTTCCAAATCAAATAAAACTTTGTAGAAATACGCCTCAAATGATGTCTCTGTGGTGCCTACAGCAGCTATCGACATGAAGCTTGGTATATACATAGATGAATAAATATGTGACGAATATTTACTTTAACGAACATCTTCTAAAATGTGGAGATGACTGGCAAGGGGGCGTAGCACTCATTCCTAATAGTATGTATTAATAAAAAGTATTCTTGTTTATTGTGACCCTTTGTGAAATTTTCCGTAGAATATTTTTGTAGAACACTTCAACCCACTATAAATAAGTTTTTGGAGATAGAACAGAAAAGGTGGTCAAAAAGACACAAAGAAATTGTTTAAGATGCTCTACTAATGTTCTTTGTGTGATTTCATAATGACCTTCGTTGAACAAGATCTATCCAAAATGGATTTCTAGAATTTTACAGAAGAAACAATAAGGGTATTTACGATGTTGGTTATCGCACCAAAATTGGTTGTTCGGTTAAAATATCAGCTGATTTTTCTTGTTCTTCTTCACTTAAACTTAAAAATGGCGAAGTCAAGCGAAAAGCTCAAAATATCAAACTTTTTAATTTATAGAACTATTGGTAGAATGGAAGTGAAGGAAGCTCTCAAGCGCAGAATATTTAATAAAAATATATAATATCGCAGTTGTGGAGAGTGAGAATGATGATGCAGTTGACGATATTATGGATGAACTACTCAAGGATTTTTTGGTTGTGTCGACTTGCCGCTGCGGAGTGTTTAAACAATTGAAGGAGGAAGTTTACTTTAGCGCCTAAAGCCAAAAAATAAATAGGGTTTGGGCACTATAGTAGACTTAAGCCCGATAAAATTTTCTTAAAGGCCTGCCGTTTTACTGTCGCAACTCTCTCTTCATCGTCTACTCCAGCACACTTTCGTTCCAAATTTGCTCAGTGAAAAGGGATTTTTTTTGGTTTTATTAATAAAATACTAAAATTCTTCATGATTTGCATACTTTTCGCTTCTTCTGCACAATAAAAATGACAAGTGGAACAGCTGACTTTTCAGCGTTGCTAACTCACGTTGGTAAGTGGCAATGCAAAGTTTTATCCGAAAGAACACGGAACTAATTTTATGGTTAGCATTACTATTTTGGTTATTTGGGTAAACGTAAATTACGGTCAAAGGGAAAAGCTGATTAAAAGAGTAAAAAGTTATCGTATGTATTTTGTTGTTGGGCTTGGTTATTTTTTCTCTTTTAACCATTTAACTCGATAACCACTTCTTTAACCAACATCATGAATACCCCTAACATATTGGTAAAGTTTAGCTTAAGGTTTTATTTTTTATATGGGTGATTTTACTTACGAAGGAAGGGAAATGTATTATTTTCGGCAGAGAATTTTTTTCTTGTATCTAAGTTCAGACAAGAAGTCTAAGTTCAGCTTTGGTCCTTTTTGTACTTTTCTGAAAAGAGCCGATCAAAAAAATAAAATGCACGAGTTTTATTGTCGTTTAAAAGAAAAATGAGCTCAGGAGGCTGAGTACCTAAGCAAATAATATCATTAAGAGCTGTGTGTCAATTATTTTTACTATAAAAAAACAAAAATTATATCTTTAAGTTTCCAGGAAACTGGGACCAAGAGGCTGAGGTTTTTTCACTTTTCAGCCAATAAGTCGTCAATACAACGCTCAACGACGAAATTATGGATTTCTATATTAAAATGCTATGGATTTGTTAGCTTTAAATGTAATAAAAATTTCCTAAGAAATGTATTTTTAACGAAAATACTTGCCAGGGGCCTAAGGATTTGACTGGCCGCTACACGATTTTATACACAAAACTCGCCGTGTCGACTAAAATATCCACGATACGAGACAAATTAAAGTGATTCTAAAATAACTTTACTTCGTTCTTTCGCATCAATAAAGCACTAACGCAATAGATACGCAAATTCATAAAAATTTTTAAATGTTTTGTTTTGCCAGGAGGCTGAGGTAACAGTCAAGTGACAAAGTTCAATATAAAATTTTTTAAAAGAATGGAATAGTAATTTTAAAATCACGCTTGAAATTTAGTTTAATTTACCAATAAAATTTTAATTTCAGAAAAGATACATGCCAGGAGGCTGAGGCTTTGGCACTTTAAAGTTAAATTTTTGTATGAAATATCTTTGGGATCGAGCTTATTTTCAGTGTTACACTATACACAATCTAAGAGTTTAATTTTGATTATAAATCAATATGTAAAATTAGGTGAGCCGCAGAATATTCCCTCGCGAGTAGAATCACTCATATATATACCTATGTAAATTGAATCAAGACGAAAGCATGCTTAAGTTCGTAATAATATAAAAACCGTATCAAGCCGAGATTTTGCATAAAACGGCGATGAGCGAATATTTTCATTGAAGAAATTTTCAGTTCTTTTTTTTTTGACACCCTCTTAAAATTTTTGGAGGCATTCTTTTTTTTTATTTTTTTTTTTAATCAGTCTAATGGTTGTGAGTCAGTTTCAAGAATATGAAAGAAATGAAACCAATTTTCGTGCAAATTTTCCGTGTCGTCGACTTTTTAGGGTTTTCGGAGCACATTTACAAGCACATAAGTAGTCACGGGCCAAATAAATGGCAATAAAATAAAATTATCCATAGAATGTTATGACTAACAAATATCTTTCGAATTTAGAGATATGACGTATTTTTAGCAAAGAAACAATTGATGTTACGTCATAAGAAATCATCAGACCAAAATTGCTTTCAGTCATAAATTGCGTAAGCACATGTGTTCAACATGAACAACTGAATTTCAATTATCTGTATTCATATTTATTTAGGTTACCTAAGATACAGTCACAGTTATAAATAGGTAAACGCAAGTTGACATAAAGTTTAACTTCATATATGTATGTATGTTTCGCGGATGTGATATAAATTTGAAAGATAGCAAGATAAACGTTGAAAACTGAATAGTACTGGCTTAATTACACCGTTTATCTAACAATTATCTGGATTTGTTAACGATTTTATAACATCCGTGAGCCATACGAAATCGTTTTGTAAAAGTTTATAGAAATATAGCACAGTAAAATTAGATCGCAGAACAAATTTCCAAAAAATCACTGATGATTTATGTTGATAATGTCACTGAGTCGTGCTAGCGACTCGTAGGAGACAATATCAGTATGATTCACTCATGATTAAGTCACTTATGCATATACTTTCGGGTGAGTTTTAGAGGAAAATTGCACCGAGTTGTCATTAATGATTTTGTCATGTAACCGTCAGTGTGCTGGCGACTCGCAGCAGACTATATCAGTATGATTCACTCATGATTAAGTCACTTATACATATACTTCCGAGTGAGTTGTTAAGGAAAATTTCATCGAGTTGTCATTAATGATTTTGTCACGTAACCGTCGACTCGTAGCATATAATGCCAGTACAATTCAATCATGATTAAATCACCTATGCGTATACATCTGAGTGAATAGTGGAGCATAATGTTATAGAGTTGTCATTAATGACTTTGTCCCAGCAACATCAGCATGAAATATAATAAGGCGACGAGTTGGTTACACTCATAGTGAAACAAACATACTGGTTATTTTCGTACTGAATGTCTTAGCTTTTCAAAATCGCCAAATGAAGCACAGATTTATTTCGAATTGAAAATAGCTTACCCATTAGCTGACAGATTCAAAAAATGGGCCAACAAAGAAATGGTTATTATAATGGCTATAGACGCTAATGTTTACTCATTTTCGAAATATTTTTTCGGCTTCTTAATGCAAAACCTTAAAATATTACTTATTTTTCGTAATTAATAAAAATTGTACACTTCGCTTAATTTGTTAAAGCATTTTATATGCCTTATGTAAAAAATAATATATTAATACCAAGATTATTGAGGTTGAATTGTTTTATCAACTTGTGTTTACTTGTGTTAATGATAGCAAACGAAAAATTTATAAACAAATAATATGACAGAGTTTCTTAGAGATTAGCTTTGCATTTTTAATCTTTTTTCAAGCAGAGAAAGACAAAAATAATGGCATAATATGAGTTGACTGACATTACGTTTTCATGAAAAGTGTTCTTGATGATGTAGAATTGTTGGCATGAAGTTGATAAAATGGTATTGGTCAAATAACCGATTGTTATGGCATATAATGTGTAAGACATTACTTTTCCTCTTTATGGACTTATTCCACTTTCAAAAAAACCAATTTATATTTTGAATATTAGAAAAAATAGGGATTAATTTTAGTGTCAACAGCGCACAGTGGTCGGAAAATAGAAAAAGCTGGCCGAAGTTCTGAAAGTCGGAAATAAAGGATTTTAAATGTTGCTGATTACGAATCAAAAATTCACATTAATTAGCATGGAAGTTGTTAATAAGGAGTTTAAGATGTCGGTGATTATGCATCTGAAATCTATTTTACGGAAAACGAAATGGCGGACCGAATAGTGTAAAACTGCAACAATCAACAAGAAGTCAGCATATTGCAGTTTTAAAGGTCGCTGATTAAGAATATGAACTTAATTTTTATAACGCAAAATGGTGGACGAATCGTGATAAAACATTTTTTTTTTTTTCTAGAGAAGTTAGGTTTTTGGGATCATTTATTACGAATATGAAATACTTTACAAAAGTTTTAATAACTTTCTTGGGGGTACCTAGGGACAGCTAATTTTGTTACAGCTTTTGTAGAAAAATGTACTCTAAATATGATGCATGTGGCAATAAGTAATACTGCAATAGATATAATACAACATTTGCCATATTTGAAGCCAATTTAATAAAATTGTTTGTGTATATATTTTCACGAAATAGTTGCCTATTTATAGAAAATGTAAACAAGATATAAAACGATGCAAATTTGAGAAACATATTACAAAAACCTTCAGTGAGAAATTTCAATTTGTTGCAGTACCATTCACTAAACATGGCTAGTCTTATTTTCACACTTGTACGTGCTTCTAAATTTTCCAAATTAATATTTACAAATCAACATATTTCGTATTTCATTTCAAAAACTTTAAATTCATTTAATAGGAATAAGGTTTAAGAACGTGGTCATTTAGTAAAGTACTAGAGAAGGTATTCGCGAATTTAATTAGAAATAAAACAGAAATCGTGATATTGCTTGTTCATAGAATTGACAAAGCACCAAGTTCAATATCTATTATAATAATTAATACAAAAAAAGTTCCCCATACAATCCTCAAGAAAAAAAAAATTAATATTCATGATAATTAACTTACACCCTCATCAATGACAGCATTAACCACAGGTTGATCTTGCAGAGCATAAGCCGCTGCCTTTGTAAAAATAGACATGAAACCCAATTTGGTTCCAAACTTCTTTACAAACGCATCCAAATGTGCTTTTCGGAATTCCATTGCAGCGCTATAAAGTACAAATATTGAAAATTGGGAAAAATTATGATTGGATTACAACCATAGAAATGCACACCGACCTACCTCATATCAATCTCATTGAATGTAGTCAACATTGCGTTAACGTTTTGCGCTTCTTTTAAACGTGCTGCAATCTTCAGACGCATTCGATTCATCTTAACACGCTGTTCAGTGCGTGTACCAACTATTTCACGTGAATAATCTGTTGGTGGTACCTTCACCGAAGCCGATTGTATACCTTGTGCATGTCGAATTGCAGCAACTGGTATTTGTGCTGCTGGTGCAGTTGGTCTAGCCGGTGGTGGCGGTGGTGTAGCTGGGCGAGGCGGTGGTGGTGGTGGCGGAGCACTTGCAGCTGCTGCCGGTGTTGGTGGTGGTGGCGGTGGAGGTGCTGCAGCAGCTGGTGCTGGTGCAGCTTTTGCCGGTTCAGCTGCTGCGGGACCACCTTCCGCTTTTTCCAACTTAAATAACTCTTGAGCCGACTTAACCGTATCGCCATCACTCACCAAAATTTCTTTAATAATACCACCAAATGGAGCAGGAACACCGACTGTTGTCTTATCGGTTTCAATTTCCATAACAACCTGATCGGCTTTCACATAGTCACCAACTTTGCAAGTGAACCTTAAAGTAGCAAAGAATTAGATTTATTACTATGTAGCAAAGTTTTGGACACATAAAAAAATCCTTTTCATTAACCAAATCGAATTTTTTGTCTCAACTCCCTAAGGGAATGTGGGAAAAATTTAACTAGTTTTGTACATAAACTGTGTATTGAGGAATCTAACAACATTGCCAGATTGGGAATTGGCATTGCCGACGGAAACCGAAGCTGTCAGTTGCTTTTTCAGTTGCCATTTTGGTTGCCAGATTAAGAAACTGCTCAGTAGCAGTTGCTCCTAGTACGAGATCCAGCAGTAAAAAAACGTATGGATTTTAGTTTGACATGCGATCACTTAAATGTTCAAATGAATGGTAAAAATATTACATGTAAGTATCAACGTGGATTTATTCATATGTTATTCAATATGTCTACAAATGCATACTTATTTAAAAAGTAAATTACATTAGATTCTTTTTATTAATATACAGGCCGTTCTCAATTCCGATTTTTATCGGAATCGAAATGAAATCTATGTTTAGGTGCACTGCGTTTCGATACTGAACAACACATCGGAATTACGTTTCAGTAAATCATATTGAAACCAGCAGCCAATTTTATTTATTACATTTTGCTTTTCGAATCGCAGAGCACCTTACGACTGATTTCATTCCGATTTCAATAGAAATATGAATTGAGATTGCCTGATAATTTATTTTCCAGAAACTTTTCGTTTGAGAGAAAAATTTTGAAATGAGAGTTTTTTATTTTGCTCTTCACGTTTAAAAGGCGAGAAAAAATATAAAGTGTCCCGTTTTGAACCGAAAAAAAATTGTCACGTTAATCATATAGTATACCCAAATTGCCACCCATTCCCTAACCATAAGGGCCTCACAAGAAGTGATATTCTTCCATCCGAACAGAGAGATTTAATGTAATTTCTGCAGAATTCGTGCAAATAAATTATGGACGCAGTGCTTGCAATTTTTTGCATACTTTGGACAATTGGATTTAATAAAAATAAATATTTGTGAAATTTAAAAAAAAAATCTGGACAAACCTGTTGCGCCATTTGAATTACGAATAACTCGTTTGGAGTACCACAAGGATCGGTGCTAGGTCCTTATCTTTTTAATATTTTGTTATATGATTTTCCTCATATCAACATCTGTGAAAATAACTCACTATCTACGGGAATATTATATGCAGATGATACATTTATCTATGCAAGTGACTTTTATCCTCTGGATGCATTAAGAAAAATTCAAAACCACGTAACAAAATTGTAGTCTTTTATAAAAGATGGGGTATCAAGATTAATTATTCTAAAACTGAATGCATTTGCTTTAGAAACGCGACTGGAAAGGGAAAAGAAGGTGCTGTAAGGGAAAGCAGAAACTTAAAATTAAACCTTGATGGAAACTTGATTCCCTTCAAGGAAAATATCAAATACCTTGGAGTCAATTTTAATAATTTGTTTAAATTCAATCAACATGCCAGAGGTAATATTGCAAAGGGAAGAAAAGACATCAATATGTTGATGCCTTTGCTCTGCAATAAAGAATTCCGAAAAAAAACTAAGTTGATGTTGTATGAAACGCTTATTAGACCAGTGCTTTTTTACGCATTTCCATATTGGTTTTCTTTTTCTCCCGCAGTTACTTTGGAATTGGAAAGATTAGAGAGAAAGGTTTTAAGATGTTGCATAGTTAAAAATTTTGAGCATAGGACTAAAAGATTTTCCAATATAACTATATATAATGATGCTAAGTTTATACCACTAATGAAATATGCTATTTGTTTGATGAAAAGAACGGTTACCAGTTTGAGTACTTCTGAGAATGAAGTTATAAATGAAATATATTTGTCGCAACTTGATACAAATTGGCTAAATTCTACATATCACTCCCCGGTTGGTGTACTTAATGAAAGTATTGAATCAATCCCCGATGGATCGCCTATTCCTTACTATTCGAAGACTATTGCTGGTCATAATCGTGGTTGAGTTTCGAATTTATACTCTCCTTTACTTTCTTTTATTTGAAACAAATTATTTATTCTTGTTTTATAAAATTGGAGAGCAATTCATAACTTATATTTTCACTTCTATCTTATGTACATTAATGTATTTATTGTTAATTGCTTAATTTTAAAAGTGGGACAACACAATTGTTTTAATTTTATATGTTTGTAGTTTGAGGTTTTGCAGTGTGGGCTATCAGTAGTTGTACAGTTTTACAGCTTTTGTTGTTTTACTGTGCTCTTTGGTTTGCTCTAATTGTTTTCCTTTGGGATTACTAAACATCGAATTCTTGTTTCAATTTCACTTTTCTTAAATTGACATGCCATGATTGAACTTATCCTTCTTGTGGATTATTGTGTTTTCTCAATGTGCGTTATTATATGCACTTTTATTTTAATTTAGGTTTAGGTTAAGTATATTGTTTATTTTGTTAACAAACGTTAAATTGAAACAAGTAAAATGCTCCGGGAACAAGAGCCACATATTCTATTAAAAGAAAACATAGCCATGAGGCATTTTAAATTTATTAATTGTAATATTGTTAAGAGTTGTGCAGGCAATACTTCTATAGCCGCTGAAATGTACCAAAAAATACTTGTTTGATTAAGATTTTTTGTATACTCGCTGATATAAGACTCAATAAAGAATTCAATTCAATTCAATTCTCGTTTGGAAATAAAAAAAAATCACCAAATCTAAAGTGTAATTAAAAAAACAAATTTTTTTACAAAATAATTCAAAAATTTAAACCAGTTGTTTGTTATCGATCAAAAATTAACCTTCAACTCATTAGCCTACTTTTGCACAAAAGACCCAACAAATAAAAATGTTGTTGTTTTTGTTATTGTGGTGTTTTTTCTTTTAGTCTTCATATTCCCTAATAAAATTTCATCATTATACTTGCGACTTACTTAACATCACCTTCCGAAACAGAATCAGCAAAAGGAGGCACCTTTATCGATTCAATCTGCCAGAGACCGGAGCTGGTGTGAAACTTTTGCCAAACAAGGGCACCAAGCGCCCTAAAAATAAAACATCAATTTTTATGCTCGAATCAAAATAAGATTTCCATCACAACGTCATCACTTACCGTTGATTATTGGCAGCGCATGAATCATTACCGCTGTTCATCAATAGCACTTGCTGTTGATGTTGCAGCCGGGAAGCTGCGATTTTGGAAAATTGGCGAAGGGCGGACGCAGTTTTAACCTAAAAATTTACGAAACGAAGAAAACACAAAACCAATAAAAAATTTCGTTAAAAATCAATGATTGCACAATCATATTTTTTCATTGCCATCGGATAAATTTCATAAAATGCATCACGTGCTTTTATGATAAATGTTTTAGATAATGGAATGGAAAAATCATTAAAGATTTTTCTCAAGTTACATAATATCACATAAGAAATTTTGCACTGTTCCTCTGGTTAGCGGCAGTACAATTCAGATGACGACCACTACGATACATGCTATAATTTCGCCAGTAAGGGGGCGGGGCAGCATACAACACTCAACCAACTTACTTCTTGACTACGCGCCGCATTAATTCCAAGATTTAACACATTACGCGGTAGACGTCGCGATGTTATCGAGATAAGTCCGGACATCGTTTTCGATTAAATAATACACTTTTTGCTTAATTCGATTGCAATTTTTCTACTTAGAATTTTACACCACACACACGAAACGGAGGAGGCTCAACAGTCATCGAGCAAAGGCGATAGAAAGTTAAGAGAGAATATGCGATTCTGTCAAAGTGTAATAATTAGCTGTCAAAATTGACAGCTGATATTTGAGGTGTTAAAAAATTTAGGGAGCGTTCAGTATGAGTGACCCAAATAGTCCAAAAGAAGTCGTAAAAAAATAACGTAACGAAATAACGCCCAAATTATTTTCATATAAAAAATGTTGGGCATAATAAAAAATGATTTGCCGTTATTTATTTCTGTTATTGGGCGTTATTTCCTAACGCCGTAAAAATTCAATAAAATTTCTAATTATTTTGGTTCGGGAATAAGAAAAAAATTTCAAGAAAAGTTAGATTTGACAATTTCTTCCCATAAAGCAACCCGAAATAAATCGAAAAAATGTAAGTCTAATTCAAGTAAAATAAGTAATAGTCATACATACATTGGAGCGTTAGGCGTTGCGTTATTTAACGTTACACAAAAGCGTCAAGCGCCATACTGAAATAAAAAACATTGCTTAGAAGTCGTTTTTATGTCAAAATCATATTGTTGTTGTTTTTTATTTTCTTTTCTGCAGCAAGCTTCGCTCCATAACGCTTTGTCAAAATTGGAAATTAGAAAAGCTGAGCGTTGACAATTTCGGTATGCGCCATACAAATTGTATGTACATGAGAAATTTTTGACAGTAAAATAACGCTGATGCTCCAATTAAGTTATGGCAGTAAGTTATATAAATTAAAGTATATAAGACATATATAAGATTTGATAAAGTTGTCGCATAAGACAACTCAAAATAAGCTTGCACATGCAAGGTGGAACGTGTGGACGGCACTCAAGCCATTCCTTTAATCTGTCGCTGAGTTTTCACTCTTCAAATGCATTTATAGTGGATGTGATAGCTCTGTCATGGAAATTATGCGTTTTTCCTTAATCTATTTTGAAAAATTTTAAGAATTTTTTAAGTGTGTTACTTAATGACATTTTATATTGAAAAATGATTTTATTTAATTGAACTTTTAGTCATATATTTGCAAAGATCGATTTTGAAAAATATGCGAAGGAAAAAAATATTCGGATGGAACCAAAATTTTTCCTAAGCATATGTTTCTAGGAAAATAAAGTTCTACACTAAAAATTCCACAGAGTTGCCTGTGCTGTAGGGACGCGTTAAATAAAAGTATGCGTAAACTCTCTAATTTCCACGAACTAGGTTTGCGCAGGTAATTCCTAGCTTACACGAGGAAATTTTTCGAACAAATTCTTTGAATTTGTAGGCAAAAGAAGAGAAACGAAAAGAAATTTTGTTGTTGTTTCTCTTATAAAATCAAAAAATTTGTTTCAAAAATATCCTCGTGTAAACTAGGAATAAGACTGTTCGTGTGGATGGCCCTTAATATTTGGGGAAATTTTCTGAGTGTAGAAGCTTATCACGCCATATTCGTTTTGATTTTGATGCAAGAAATAGCACGAATGTAAAACGGATAAAACGCACAAACATTAAGTACTCAGTAAGGCTTAAAAACCAATTTTTAATTATGAATCAGCTGTTTATTTCCGCGATTTTACTCAATCTGATTTAAAAGGGGTACATATGTCTGTTTTGTGCTTGTGTGAACTCTCCTTTTCGTATTTTTGTACGTTATCAGTTAACCACAAACCCTTTTTGCTGATAGTGTGTACAAATATTTCTCGGGCTTAATAGTAAAATTTCAGAAATTGAATGACGGTTTGAGCATCAAGCATGGTTCGACCGCTACGAATAATCATTCAAAACCAATGAACATGTGTAACCCCTGTTATGGCGTGATCATTCTGTTTGTGGAAGTCAAAGGAATGAGGTATTTTCAGCGGTTCGTAGAGTCCCCCTAATAATATGGTGAAACCAAGCACGTTTGTTGTAAGACGGTTGCCAATATGGTTACTTAATGTTAACCATATATTATTTTTAAATTATATTTTAAAAGGAAGGAATTTTAATAAATTTAATTTTCATTTATTGAGTACAATAATTTAATGAATCTCATTTTCAATTTTTGAAAATATATCCAAATGAAAAATAATATAAAAATTGTACGTGTAAACCACCTCTAACGTGCTGGAATTAATAAATAAGGTGGCAACTTCTTTTAGTCGCTTGTGAAAATTGTGAAAATTTGTGAACTTTTATACGTCTCAGCGAAAAATTGGAATTTTTCATAAAATAATTGTGTAAATTTATGAAAAAATATCGCAATGGATATATTAAGTGATGGTGCTGACACAGGCGAATCTGGGATACCACCGATTAATGGTTTAAACGATGAAAACGCAGTCGATCCAAATGGGGCTCCTCTGGGTAACGCAGCAGGCGTTGACATAAATGGCGGCGATGATCAATTGTTAATAAAGGATGCTGAGAATGCTATACAGCAAAATGTAATCGATTCTACAGACAATAGAAGTTTGATTGAAAATGAGCAAGGGTAAGTAATGCTAAAGATTATTCCCTTTTCTGTCGAAAGAACATTTTTATAGAAATTGAAAATAACACCTCGTGCATGTGCTATTTCCTACAGAAAGCAATGCACATTTTATAAAGTGAGTCCATTATAGACGATTTGCAATACGAAAGCTATTCTTTTTATAACCACGCTTCCCTTCCCTGAAATTTAGGAAAAAATTTCCTTCCTCTGCTTTAGCTACTGTAATGACTATAAATATTGTCATAGCAATATCTATGCCAAAACAATACTAAATTGTTTTTATGCATAATTACAGAGGTCCGGACTTTCGTGCCATTGCCGCTAATCGTTTTCGTGGTAAACCCTTCAGTGGTCCACCACCAATGCGAGGTCGTGGAGGTGGTCCACCACCTGGAATGCTTTTCCCACGCGGTGGTCCTAGGGGCGGTGCAGCAGGAAATTTTGGTGGGCGTAATCCAGGCGGGTTTGATCCAAACTGGCAAAATCAAAATCGTGAATCAGGTTTCAATCAAAACGCACCCCAGGGTCAACCAATGAATAGCGGTCCACCTATTGAACTCTGGGTAGAGGCAAAAACCGAAGATGGTAAATCATATTTTTATCATGCAATTACCAGGGAAACCACTTGGAACAAACCAGAGGGACAAAATATCAAAGTAATGACACAAACAGAAATTGAAGAAATGAATAAAAAGCAGCAGGCAGCTGTGGCTGCAGTTGAAGCTGGCGCTGCTGCTGCTAAAAGTGAAACAGCTGCTGTTGAAAGCAAAGAAACAACAAAAGAGGCTCCCCCAAATGCTGCGCCTATAGCAGGAACAATTCCTAACAACGCCGAAACACAACAGTCTGTGATGCCGCCGCAACAACTTCCCCCTCCAAATACACATCAACAACAACAACTGCAACAACCACCACCCAATCTGGCACCACCAGTTACACAACAACCACCACCTGCCCTACATCAGCAACCACCCCCATTTTTTCCACCAGGCATGCATCCGCCAAATTTTTCGCAGCCACCCTTTGGTATGCCGCCTCCTGGGTATGGTGGCTATCCGCCAGCACAAACTCCATGGGGAATGCCATGGAATCAACATATGCACGGTCCACCATCACAGCAAGATAAACCTGCTAAGAATCTTATTATAAAACCAGGTGTTATTGATCCCGCTGTAATTGCACGCGCTGCTGAGTGGTCCGAACATCGTGCACCCGATGGACGTCCTTATTATTATCATGCTGCCAGAAGTGAGAGTGTTTGGGAAAAGCCGCAAGCAATACGCGATATGGAAGCCGCACGTATGGCTGCACATTCTGGTGCAACGCCACAGCAGGCAACTGCATCGTTACCTCAACATATGCCACACATGATGCAAAATCCACTAATGCATATGCCACCAGCTGCTGGCGCTCCATTTGATCCATCTATGGCATTTAATGCAGCATCTGCTGCCGCCGTTGCTGCAGTTGCAGCAAAAGCAGCTGATAACTCAAAAGCGGCACAAGCCGCTGCATTGGAAAAGGAATCGAAAAAGGCTGCTGAAGAAAAACGCAAAAAGGATGAAGAACAAAAAAAATCTGGCAATGCGAATAAACCCGTTGATAAATCACGTCCAATTTCGAGTGTACCCATAGCTGGTACTCCATGGTGTGTTGTATGGACTGGTGATGGGCGTGTGTTTTTCTACAATCCATCTACACGAACATCAGTATGGGAAAGGCCAGAAGACTTGTTGGATCGCGAAGATGTAGACAAAGCTGTTACAAATCCACCAGAACAACTGAAAAATGTTGTGCAGGCGATTCCACAGAAAGAGCCAGTTGTAGAAGCAAAGATAGAAATGGCAGCAGCAGCTGCAGCAAAAGCTGAAGAAGAACAGGAGGATGATGAAGTTATAAAAATACGCACTGAATCAGAATCAAGTGTAGAAGAAGTTCCAGCAAAAAAACCTAAATTGGGTAAGTGTGAAAGCATAAAAAGTGATCTAAAAAAGAACTTAACTTTAACTATTAATATTAGGAGGAAAACTATCAAAGAAGACCGACGCAAATGAAGCTGCTGTGGAAGCAGAAGTACGTGCAGCTAAAGAACGTGCGCTGGTGCCACTTGAGACACGTGTTAAGCAATTTAAAGAAATGTTACGTGAAAAGGATGTAAGTTCAATATGGTTCATTAAATGCTTAAAATGTTGGTGATAATAACTTGAATTGTGGTTTTAGGTTTCAGCATTCAGCACATGGGAGAAGGAGTTGCATAAAATTGTGTTCGATCCACGCTATTTGCTATTAACTTCAAAGGAACGTAAACAAGTATTTGAAAAATATGTTAAAGATCGCGCCGAGGAAGAGCGTAAGGAAAAACGCAATAAAATGCGTCAAAAACGTGACGATTTCCGTAAACTAATGGAAGATGCAAAGTTGCATGGAAAGTAAGTAAAACATTGTCTTATTTTATATAAAGTAACTTTCTTTAGCAAATGATTCATGAGTCTTCTTTGTGGAGAAATTAATTAAAACTTATTTCTGTGAAATCCCTTGACTAGCCTATATTAAACTATTAGGGAAAAACAATAGAAATAGAACTTTTGCATGTGCTGTATTATCTTTTTGCTATGATTCACAATAAATCTATGTAAAAGGTTATATATAGTATGCTTGCCACGTTCTTTTGGATGTCTGCAAATTCGTCCGATGATATGATTGCGGTGATCATTGAAACGTAACGATTTTTTTTTGTGTCCTTTATGCATTTTGCGTTGTTTTTGTAATTTTGTTGGTGTTTTCACTAAAACATAATGAACAGTAAGCTCGAACCATCAATGACTTTCTGATCCATGCTTGTTTGGTAGCTAATAATACAATTAAGGCCCTTATATTGAAGATACCTTGGGATTCCAGAACCAATTGACATTTTCAAGGGATCCTTTCTTTTATGCGCGAAAGAGAACCTTTAAGCATCAAGCTTAATGGATTGTATGTATTCTTTAACTCCTAGGAGGAGCATAGGGCCAATATGAAATCTCTCCATTTGTCACGATCCCTTGCGATGACTTTGATCTCTTGCCACGATTTTCCCGATTCTTGGATCTCCTTTTCCAACGACTTTTTCCAGTTGGTTTTGGGTCTACCACGTCCTCTACTGCCTTGTGGATTCCACTCAAGGGCCTGGCGACAAACTTCGCTGTGTGGTTTCCGGAGAGTGTGACCAATCCATCCCCATTTGCGCAGCTTGATCTCGTTTGCTATAGCCTTCTGTTTGCATTTTTGATGTAGCTCGGCATTTGATATAGTGCGAGGCCACCAAACCTTTAGTATACGCCTTAAGCATTTGTTGACGAATACTTGCAGCTTGTTTGTTAGTTGTTCAGGAACAAGCCATGTTTCGCACCCATATAACAAAACCGATTTCACATTCGAATCAAAAATGCGCACTCTCGTTTTGCTGGATATAACGGATGAAGACCATATTTTGTTCAGTTGAGCAAACGCGCCTTTTGCTTTTGCTATTCTTGAGTTGATATCCTCTTTTGCTCCACCATCCATGGAGATAATGCTGCCTAAATACGTGAAGCTATCGACGTTTCCGATGTCATCACTGCCAGCTTTAAACGTGATGTCATTGCTTGCGTTTAGCTTCATGCTTTTAGTCTTGGATACGTTGATTTTTAGGCCGGCCTTTTGTGATTCCAAGACAAGGTCTTCAATTTTGCTTTGCATATCTGAATGTTTGGACGATAAGAGGCAGATGTCGTCAGCGTAGTCGAGATCTTCCAGATGTTCGGTAAAGTTCCATTGAATACCCCTTTTGGCCTTATTAAGAGCTTTATCTAGGATATCATCAAGAACGATAAGGAAGAGTGATGGTGATAGTAAACACCCCTGCCGTACGCCTGAATTAGTGGTGAATGTCGGTGACAACAACCCGTTGTGTAACACACTGCATTTAAAGCCTTCATATTGTGCACGTACTAAGTTTATGGCCTTTGCGGCAATACCTCTTCGTTGCAGTGACGCCCAGATGCGTCAACGAAGACAAGTTGAAGTGCAGCACGCCACTCGCATGATTGTTCGACAATTATTCTGAGCGTGTTGATTTGATCCACGCATGATCTGTTTCGTCGGAATCCTGCTTGCTGCTTTCGAATGGCCGAATCAAGTTTTTCGCTTACCCTGCTCAGAAGCACTTTCGTCAGTACTTTCGATGGTACTGAGAGCAAGGTGATGCCTCTATAGTTTCGGCACTCGCTTAGGTCACCTTTTTTCGGCAATTTGACTAACATGCCATGTAGCCAATCTTCTGGCAAACGCTCTTCACTCCAGATTTTGTTGAGCAGAGGATGGAGAATTTTAGCTGATGTTATGGGGCATGCCTTTAGCAGTTCAGCTGTTATTTGATCTATACCGGCGGCCTTGTTGTTTTTCATGCTTTGGATAGCTTTCACAATTTCATCAATTGTAGGCGGCGGTGTTTGTATTCGACTACTACTGCGAGTCATTGCGGCAGTTGTAGTTGGTGATTCTGGTTGCAGGGATGTGGTAGACATCGGATTTAGTATATCGCAAAAATACTCTTTCCATCTGTTTAATTGGTCGTCTGCAGATGTTAAGAGATTTCCGTTTTTGTCTTTGATAGGGCGGCTCTGTTGGAGTTTTCTGCCTGATAATCTGCGGGTGATATCGTAATGGATTAAGCAAATAATCTTTATGCTTCGAGTTGATGCAACGAAGAAATACATCTAATCTTATCCATTTTATTTTCCTTATCTTCAGATCATCGTTTAGTGATTTCTGTCAGCGCTATGGAAAAGAAGAACGCTATAAAGCAATTGAAAAAGTTCGAGAACGTGAAAGCCTATTCAATGAGTATATTGTCGATGTGCGGCGCAAGGAAAAAGAAGATAAAATACAGAAAAAAGAACAGGTATGTTAATAAAAATTTATATTTAAATGGGCAAATCTTATGTTTACATATGGATTAGCTCATTTATTTGTCAGTTCTATCGTTTACCAGTCGCAACACATATCTGAAAATAAAAAATTAAGATGAAAAATGTGAATGTAACATAAATTTTTCTAGCTTTAAAATATGCCAATTTATATATATAAAAATTTTTCACAAATAACTTAAAATATTCCTATATACCTAATGCATCGCAAACAGCTCAACGTTCTGTATTTATGCATAGATTATACTCAGTCATTTGTATGTTCTCGCAATGATTTGAAAAAGTTTGCAAAAATTTCATGGATTTATTTTGCATTTAAACCTACTGTTCATTTGTGACGACGTTCCAAAGAGATTCTGCTGTAAATAAGACTGGGAATAAGCTTTTTCATCAGTGTTACAATTTAAGTAGATTCCTTCTATTTTTCGACGTGTTATCCAGCGTTTGGTGAGTTTTTTAAACAATTGAAAAAATTGAAATTGAGATGAACGTTGACCTAAACCAAAATCTTTTAAAATACCCAACAACGTATTCAAACAAACTACCAATTCGTATAGTCGATGTCGCCCGGAATGGAATTTCAAATGAGCAGTCTTCCGTTATCATCATCAAAGGGGTCTGTCTATATGTGGTGGTCGGTCAGGTTGACTGGAAATGCTGCTGCCGTCAAGTATGCGGAAGCAAACCCGGCAATCGAGTTGAGATGAGAGAACAAACAGTATGAAATCTATACAAATTTGTAGTTTTTAAAGAAAAAAAAAGTAAACATACAAATAACAATATTTAATGTTTGCACTCAAAAGCTACGGCATCATACATACAGATATGTATTATTTTTGGCCACAGTTTAAAATAATTTCAATAAAGTAAAATATTTTCAAAACGATCTTTGCCAACGCTTGCAAATATTAAATATTGCTACAAGAAAACAACATGTCCTCTGTTCGTCCGTATAATTAAAAACATATTAAATTATGTATTTTTCTTGCCCAACGAAAGAAAGAAAAGAAAAGAAAATCAAATTGGTTTGGCTTCAAAAGTGCCAAACTTATGTATGGTTTATTTTAACCATTTAATAATTATGTTTCAGATTAAATATATACTACTAATCAATATATTCTCTTTCAGCAAACAAATGTAATTAGTCTGTAAGATAAGGTAGTTCGTAAGTGTTCTATAGATTTAAGTTGATGAATTAAGGTCATTACCGTGAGTTTTCTAATTATTTCTCTTTTCTTTTTCCTTGCAAACGTGCTGAGTTTAGATACGGAAAGATTTTATTGAAATGTTGCGTGAACGTTCCGAAGTTGATCGGCACACGAGATGGCATGAAATAAAGAAGAAATTCGAGTCAGATTCACGTTATCGAGCTGTGGATTCAATGTATCGGGAGGAATACTTTTTGGATTATCTTCGCATTGTAAAGGATGAGAAGCGTAAGGTAAAAGAACAAAAAGATCGAGAGCGGGAACGAGAACGTGAACGCGAGCGTGAAAGAGAGCGAG
Organism: Calliopum simillimum; assembly: GCA_951812925.1. NCBI lineage: Eukaryota > Metazoa > Arthropoda > Insecta > Diptera > Lauxaniidae > Calliopum > Calliopum simillimum. The sequence continues at coordinate 22,777,175 of OX638368.1, forward strand.
AACGTAAGTCGGATCGTAAGTTAGACCGTAAGGATAAGGATCGAGGACGAGACCGTAGTCGTAGCAAAGATCGTGGTGAGAAAGATAAAGACAAGGACAAGGAAAAGGAGCGCGATAAGGACAAGGACAAGAAGGAGAAAGAAAAGGACAAGGATAAGAATAAAGAGAAGGATAAAATTGATGAGAAGAAAAAGGTAAATGTTATTATTTTATAAAGATGTGATATCTAGCAAGTATTTTAACTAGAGTTCGCCAGTATCGGAAATTCGGCTTTGAAAGCATATTTTTCCATTAGAGGTTATTAAAGAAAAAGTTTTTAATAATCTTCCTTTGAGGCTCTGTTTGGTACCGAAAGAGTATTAATACCCCGATGGGGCGATGAGTAGCGCATTGTACCCAGAAATTGGCGTTGTTCGGGTGGTCTTATTCGGGTAAGGACTCTCTATTGAACTGCTTTAGCAATACCCAACTCTGCCTAATCCAGTGCCTAAGAAGCACCGAGAATGGAGGCTTTTTGTCATATATTTGCGTCAGACTTTCGCTTTTCTTACTCCATACTGATTATTAATAAACTTCCTGTGGTCGCGATCAGGGTGCGCGCATTAAGCAAAGCTGCGCTCACAGCAACGCTTTTGCTTTAAAACAGTGTAGAACGATTTGTATGAAAAAGCGCAATGCGATCATAGCTAAAGCGTTGCGATGCTAGAACTGTAGTGTTATGGCGCTTTGGAAATGTTTTTCAGAACAAGAACAAGAAAACGAAAGCATATGTAAAACAGCCATATAATAGCTTTTTTATGTATTTGTTACATTTTGTTTTTATTTCACATTCTCATTCTTTGCTCGAAGCACCCATCGCTATACGCAACTTGATCTGATTTTCATGTAAGTGTTTATCATAGAGCTTAACTTTGGCCCTATGCTCCTCCTAGGAGTTAAAGGTGAATACATACATACATACATTAACTTTGAAAGAACGAGCGTTTTCCTCGTACCACATTGCAGCTGGCATCAGTTCTTTTTACCGTAGCAAAAAATTTCCGCTCGATGGGTTAAACGTCTGTAAGTAACTTCTAAGCAATCTTAGGTTACAAGGGTATTTGTTAGTTTACCCAAAAACTCAAAAAATGTTTTAACACAGGATGAATCACAGAACGATGGAGAACTCCACTCCAGCGAGGATGATGAAGCAGAGCGCTTGCAAAAAGAACGAGAGAAGCAGCTACGTGCTGAGCTGAGCATACGTGAACGTGAGAAGGAAGTACAACGCACACTAGCCGGACATCTGAGAGACAGGGACAAGGAACGTGAACACCACAAACGTGATGAAGCAACGCGACACTTCAATGCTCTGCTAACGGACTTGGTGCGCAATCCGGATCACACATGGAAGGAAGTAAAGCGACAATTACGCAAGGATCATCGTTGGGAACTTATTGAATTGCTTGATCGTGATGAACGTGAAAAGTAAGTGGCTACAAATATTTTGTATAATATTTATTTAAAATGTTTATTTTTAGAGTATTTAATGAACACATTGATTCACTTATGAAGAAAAAACGTGAAAAATTTCGCGAAATGCTAGATGAGATTAGTACACTTGACTTGACAAGTTCGTGGAAAGACATCAAAAAATTAATTAAAGAAGATCCACGCTATCTTAAATACAGTAACTCTGATAAATGTGAACGTGAATTCCGTGATTATATCAAGGATAAAACTATAAATGCCAAATCGGCGCTGCGTGAACTTTTGCAAGAATGTAAACTAATATCGCATAAGAGCAGTGAAGTTATTAAAGATAATCCAAATCATTTGAAAGAAATTGAAGATATTCTTAAGAATGATAAGCGGTAAGCATTTATTTGTAAATTTATACATTTCATATTAAAATAATATTTTTACAGGTATTTAATATTAAATCATCTGGCTGACGAACGTACCACAATAATTGTTAACTTTTTAGAAGAGTTACATAAGCGTGGACCACCGCCACCGCCAACGGCATCGGAATCAACACGCAGAAATAAATAATTGTAATATTTAAGACATGACTATTTTCTGCAATAGGATTTTTTTAAGATAAATTAATTACGTATTTTTTGTAGTATGCATAACAATTTATTAACAATTTAAAGTTAAAATAAAAATAATCACTTCTTTTTAATTAAAGAAATTAAAGTTTTTACGCTATATTTTGTAGAAGTTCAGTTGATCGTAGGGTTTTTAAGGGTAAATTCAGCAATTCTTTTTTTGTTCATGATATTTCTATAACGGAAGAATCGTTTTTTGAACTCAAGGCTTTCACAAGTTTTCATAGAATGCAGATTCAAATTAATATACACAATATGCAAAAAACTTCATAATTTAGTTACCAAAATGGAATTCACTTACAATTAATATCATAAATATCTGCTATCTTGCATTCAAATTGCAATCGATTACAAAAAAGTCTCAACTCATTGATGATAGTGACATATTCTATTTGTGATCGAGACAAGATCGTGAAAACTTCAGAATCTCCGATGATATATTTTGTCTTGATAATACTGCGCGACTTGAATCAATTTTAACAGATATCGCAGAAAAATTGAGTTCAGAAGTAAGTCTTCGAACGGTTTTATCAAATGCACTAGCTTCTAAACGTGCAGTAACAGCTGATATTGACAGTTGTGAATGGCAATTCAAATGTCAAAATTTGTTCGGTGTTTTTCTTGAATTTGCTTTCCATAGTATCTTTTTTGTCTTGGGAAGTTATCTAATTGAAATGTCCTGGATTACAAACTCCCTACGCAAAGTTGTAACGATGCAGCAACATCTATGGCTTCCAAACCTCACAGTCAATGTTCGTCACTTGTCACATGCTGAAAAACGTGCAAAGGGACCACTCGTTCGCCGTTATGGTTATAAGGAAAAAATCTTCACAAGAGGTCTGCTTCCACATGCCAGTGATAAACAAAAGCTACCAATGCCAGATTATCGTCCCAAAAATAGCTGGTCAGAAAAGCGTGCACTATTCGGGCAAAATGATTACATTGATATTCTGGGTAGTGACCGTCTGCATCCAACACGCGTGTTATATTCGGTACCATCGTGGCTGCGTGGTGTCTCTGGCAATGAATACCAAGTATTATTGCGTAAGCGTAAGATAATGTCACATACAAGCTATCCAATAGCACGTCCAACCAAATGGAAACATCTACAAAAGCGTATATTGTATTTGTATAAGTTCCTTAATCGAAAAACCAAAACAGGATACTCTAAGCAATAAAGGCTGTGGTGAAAGCCATGCAATAATTTAAAATTATTTAATAAATTGTTATAAAGAAAAAAAGTTTTTTTTTTATTTAAATTACAAACTATTTATATTTTATACAACAATTCTTATACGAATATGTAGTAGCCATCGCAACTTAGATATCTTTTCCAAATTTTGAATGGACCACATCGTCTCCTTCGCCTGTGAAAAAATAAAAAATGTCTGGATATGGGTTTTTATGATCTGAGACAGGAATCCTTTATTTAATCTAATAGAATTTCGGCGGCGGCTCTGGAGTCTGGTCTGGGGCGCATTCAATAAAAGAGGCGCGCTTTCATTAATATGCTGGAAAGTGGCCGGCTGCCTGTTTTGCTTGAAAATTGAGAAACCGCCAGACAAGTCGCCAGAAAAAGAAAGGATTTTATACAGTACTGCTCACTTCATCAAAATCATTGACTGGCCTACATTCTCGCCGGGCTTAAACCCAATAGAAAATGTTTGGAGAGTTTTGACTCGGTGAATATATGCTTAAAATCAAATGCTACACGATTTCCACTCCAATTTAAACCTTTTCCATAACAAATGATTTTTTTTTTTTCATTCATTTTAAACTTTTTCCAAATCAAAATTAACTTTCTCCAAATCAAATTAAACTTTTTCCAAATCAATTTAACCTTTCGTCAGCGCATTCTTGTGTAAAATCGACACGTTAAACTATATGATCTTTACATCTGAGGTGTACAAGATTTCCGCTATATGTTAAACCTTTTTAAGATTTTTTTTCTACTTGTAGGTGCAGAGATATATCATTTTAAGCGTGTTTTTTTTTTTTTGTAAAGTTTAATTTGATTTGGAAAAAGTTTAAATTGATTTGGAAAAACTGGAGGTTATTTTGATTTGGAAAAAGTTTATTTTGATTTGGAAAAAGTTTATTTTGATTTGGAAAGTTTATTTTGATTTGGAAAAAGTGTAAATTGATTTGAAGAAGGATCAATTTGGTGTGGAAAAGGTATAAATTGGGGTGTTAATCCTGCATATGAAAAAGTTTTCGAGCAATTTTATGTGTATGGAACCAAATCAAACCAAATCAATATTATTTGTAGAACCTGTAATTCTCCACATTAAAGATTCTAATACTTTTATCGTGTGACTCACGATTTTCATCAAAAAGCTTTCGAAATGAAAAGTAATTGAAACCACACGGATGACGGAACAGGCCTGATTATGGCCTTTTCCATTCTAAACTGGAATATGGATTAGTGTGCCGGGGCGGTACATAAGATAAACAATTTTGTAGCATTTTGTAATGAATTTTTAAATAAATGAAATGAAATGAAATGAAATCCACTTCTAATAATCCAAAAGCATGTGATTCGTATAATATGTAGAAGAAATCGCATTATTTTGTTTAGAAACTTGAAAATCTTGCCTCTTAAACATTTATATTTGTATAAAGTTTTAAAAATGTTTTTTAATGATAGTGGATATCTCACTAACAGAAGCAGCAATACAAATTACTACGATTTTCTTTAGAACTCTTCGAGTGTTACCCAGAACTCCTACGATAAAATATTTTTTTTTTCCTAAGTGACCGATGGAGCCTTATTTAGCGATTAACATGGAACCTACGAATAAATTAGAAAGGTGGCCCCAGGATTTTGTGTAAAACTTTTCGAGCGCTATTCAAAACTCTCATCAGAAATCTTTTTGCAAAAAATTTTTACATTTGTGCGACCTTTTTGCACCAGATGTAAATGTTTCGGGGTATTTCCATGTAAATGTGGACGAGGTATAGAAAAATTTCACACTTCTTTTCAACCTTCAACTATATCCAAACTAATGTTTAATTAAAGAAACATTACCATTTAGTGCCAAAATTAAGATTTGACATTGCAATTGGTTATTATCGCTTTTTTTAGTTAATGTCTGCACATCAGAAGAAGTAAAAACGGGCAGCAAACTAAAACGGTAATTTTGCGAGGAAGTATATGAATCTGGTGGTGACGGTAATAGTTGTAATGATAATATACCATCTGTACTAAAACCTTAAATAATTCCAATCGCGATATAATAGACTTTGTAATGCATCACTATATTCTTTAACTTTATTATTTTATTTTATAAACTAATTTAATAACCACCACTGTACATTTGCATTAACTATCACTTTTCATGGAAAACTAATGTTATTCACTTGTACTAAATTGTATCCGTTTCTTTTAAGTCACTAATTTTCTTTAATCTTAATTTTGTTAGAATACCGTTATTTAAGTATAAGTAAGCTTGCATTTTGGAAAATAAATCAATCAAGTTTTGAGCTGATTCAGTTTAGCTTTTCATTTATAAATCAAGCTGATTAAGTTCGGCTGAGGAAATAAAAGCATTTAAGCAATTAAGTATTGAAGGCTATTTTTTTTTATTAGCGTACCCGTGGCGTTTTTAAGCGCCGGTATAACCACTAGGCAGGTTTCCATTCCATTACTGCCTTTACTGCAGTTTTACTTAGCAAAAATCCAACTCCATCCCTGTGGATGTCATCTTGCGATCTACCGGAGTATAGAAATTTTTCGCCGTCAGGAAGTACATATTCGCCGGCACCGTTCCATCTACACTCGCTTAATCCCAATATCTCAAGGTTGAATTTGTGGAGTTCTCTAACGGCTTGGTGTATTTTGCCTGGTTCATTTAGAGTTCGGACATTCCAAGAGCCGATGCGTGTTCGAGTTTTCATCGAAAGGATTTTAAAATTTTGAGAAACCATATTGGTTCCAGTTATAGGAGAATCATTCCTAACTATGCATGTTTCTTGCACCTCCAAATCCGATGTGCATGCTGCCGAGGCAGGTGGATTAACCACACTCTGGTGGGTACCACTTGGAGAGCTATTTCCCATCGTTTTTCGATCCATGCTTCATTAGTATAATCTTCTCGGCAACGCCCCACGCAGTAAGTTATAAGCTTAAAGCTGGATCCGGCAAGCGCTGCAAATATAGTGGCCAAATTCACTTTTAATTTCAGCCGCCCAATCTGGAACAGACGCTGACCTGGGAGCCGCCCACTCTGGATCAGACGCTTCAGGATTTCGACAAGATGCTTATTTTAAGGCGGCATCGACTCGCCTTGTCAGTGCCAGTTACGGGCATTGTGGGTTTTTCTTTCGAGGCGCAACGCTGTCCAACGCTACACCCTTCCACATCCTGGCTGGTCACCCGCTTTTAGTCGCCTTTTACGACAGGCATGCTTACCTCGGGCATATTCTGACCCCTTACCCGCAGGGGCCCTATGCTCCTCCTAGGAGTTAAAGGAGAATACATACATACATACTTACATAACCAATAGGCAGGTCCTAATAATGAAATGAAAGGAAAGTACGCTAATCACTACAACTTAGTTGATCAATTATTAAATTTTGATTTAATTTTGGTTCCTTTGCATAAAAGTCTGAAGTAGTTCTTTAGTATTCTTATATTTTCACTCAATTTTAATTTTTATACCTTAGAACTAGAAAAAGCCCCTTGTATTGGTTTAAAAATCGATAGTAACGCGAGTTACCAATTTTTTGTAAAGAGAAGTAACCATATAATTTTTGCATTATTTTAAAAAGTACGATTTAATATTGTTGTTTCTAATAAAGAAATACTTATTGATATACGACAACCTTCATTTATGTCTAATGTAAAGAAATCGACCCACAAATTTCGCAGAAAGAAATTTACGCTCTGAACATGTTGTCCAAAAATGGTGACGCGAGTTACCAGCACAATTTACTATTTTGCTGGTAAAATATTATGTTGTCACTGAAAATTTCAACTAACCTATAACAGGAACAAAATATTATGTTAATTAAGAATCAAATTTTTTTAGTTAATCCAAAGGACGAGCCTCAAAAGCTTCATTAAACTCTTAAAAACTTTTATATTTGTAACGCGAGTTACCATGGAATTACCCTTCGTTATTAAGTAAAACACATTTCATTTCTATAAACTATATAAGTATTTTATTTTTAGTTTATAATTTAACTTTGCCTTCTCTCAAAAAATTTTGTTATTATAATTACAATTTAATAATACTTTTTTTAATATAATAAATTGCATAAATGTTTTCATTAAATCGTCCTCTATATATTTTAATATACTTTTATGTATAATTTTTATTTTTTTCAATTTAAATGTTTTGTTTTCGTATTTTTTTCTTTTATTTAATAATAGTAAATAATGTTTTCTATTAAGAATTAAGTTTTAAATTGAATAAAAAAAAAAACTATAAAATTAAATATTTAGTTTCGATTGTATAAAATACAGATTTATAAATGTTATAAGATAAAACAAGATAAAAACAAAAAATTTAATAAATCCCACTGAACTTAGGCAGCTTAACAGACACTTACCTAAGCAGCGCAGTGGTGCATATATGATCATGGATGGGAATTTTATCAAAATTTTATGGACTTTAAAAAGAAAAATCGTATTGTTTTATTTCACTTTTTTTTTTTTTTTTGTTTTGAAAATTCTAGTTATATGTAGTATATTTATTTCTTTTTCTTTTGCAATCAAACTACGTATGCGTACTGCGTTTTCTATGTATTACTTGTATTTTTCTTCTTTATTGTATTAGACATAGTACGAGTAAGTCAACAACGGCTTTAAATGCTCTCTACAACTCTTGCATAGCTCTGATTTACATTTATTTTTCCTTTTTTTAATTTTATCTTATGTCTTTTGCTATGTTTCTTTTTTTCTTTATTGATTGGTTAGGCACAAAGTATGATTTCTTTTTGTTTATGGTTTTTTAAGTAATCTTTTTTTTTGTTCTTTCATTTTTACTTTTCTTTATTCATTTCTAATAAATTTTCACAATCTACTTATTTTTAATTTAGTATCATAATTGGAAAAATATTATTATACACTTAATATATGTTAAGTATATGCTTATGTTGGTGTTTCGTATGTGTATAGTATATAGACTACGTGTGGGTGTGTGTTTTTGTATGTATATGTGTGGGTATGTCTGCTGCACTTTGGATTCCTTTCGTTGTTGATCGTGTTTCGAACTGTCCATGTTTTTTTTTTTTTGTTTTTTATATTTTCGATCTGAATTTTAAATCGCAATTTCGGAAGAATATTTTTTATCTTCAGGGGCTTTTATTTGCGATTTTCGTTTATTTGCTTAATATTTGCTTTTCATATTTCTAGAATGCATAATTTTCTTAAAAAATAGATTAGCTGTCACACAGTTATTTTTTTTTTTCGCGCACTGTCTTTCGTTGCAAACCCAATTATAAGGCCTTAGCATGGGAGACGAAACGAATCTAGTGAATGAAACTCAATCGGTAATATCAGCTGATTTAAACTTTTCATGAAGAACTTGCTTTGACTTCAGCGTTTGTTTTAGCTCAAAGGATAAAGTTTTACTGTTCAACCAGTCAAGTTGTAGCTATAGGCCCTATATAACGTGTAAGAACTTTTCTTGCAGTTCGATTGCCCTTGGAAAATTCGTTTTGCCGATGACAACCGAACCAGTTAGTTGGTTCTCTGGTTGCCTATACAGAGTGTATTGCAAAAGGTTACGAAGCTCCCAGAATTTTCTTGGATCACCCTAACGTTTAAAGAAAAAACATTGCTCTGGCGAAGTTTTAGCTAATTGCAAGAGCTTTTAGATACTGCATATGATTTAAAGGATTTAAAAGGATTTAGCAAAGTTCTGCAACTTTAAAGTTGATATTTTAATTTTTTTCCCCATTTTTTGACTTTGGCGACCATTTTAGTATGAAAAAGATCCTATTAACATACCCTTTTATAATTTTTCTTGAAATTTCCGTTAAATTTCCTTTAATTCGGTAGCACATTTGTTATACCAATTTTATTAGTTGAGGTCAGAAAAAAATACTTTTCTATGTAACACACTCGCACATACGTTGCGCTACACGCACTGCTTTTTATCTACTGGAGCCTTCAATCGAATTGTTTTTGAAAAGTATTTTTTTCTGACCTCAAACTAACAAATTAGTAAGACAAATGTACCACCAAATTAAAGAAAATTGAAAGAGATTTCAAAAAAAATTATAAAAGGGTATATAATAGGACCTTTTTCAAACTAAAATGGCCGCCAAAGTCAAAAAATGTGGGAAAAATTAAAATATCAACTATAAGTTCCAGAACTTTGCTAAATCCTTTTAAACCCAGTAAGCCATAGACACTATCTTAAAGCTCTTACAATTAGCTAAAACTTCGCCAGAGTAATGTTTTCTCTAAAACATTAGAGTGATCGAAGACAATTTTTTTACTGAAACAAGTCAGAAAATCAGTTTTAACCCCATAGTTCCTCAGGGGTACATTTTAGACCCCCCCTCCAGGTGCAATTTTTTGTTAGTCTAGATCTTCTCTATCACCTCCCAGAAGCTTCGTAACCTTATGCAATACAAATTTCATAAACTGCTCTCCAGCTGTTGCTAATCTAAATTGCCTAATTGACAAAGCAACTGAACTGCGTTGCAATGCGCAATAGAGGCCATAGTTTATCTAAATAAGTTTATATTTTGTATGGAAGAATTTTATAAATTGTATTTATTCCCTTTACTTTATTAAGGGATTGCCAGAACGAAGCCATCTTTTGATCATTGTACATATATAGTTATATTTCGACTGTGAAATGAATGAAAGAAAATACGAAGTTCGAAAAGCTGATAATTTCGTTCCACCAATCCCTCGATAAATCCTATTTCTCGTTACAATACATTTCAAGAATCTAACTTAAGATTAAAAAGTGGTTAAGGGTAAAAAGTGAAACGACATAGAAATGACAATATCGTCAACGTAAAAATAAGGGATACTAACTTGATTAAAGTTTCAAAAATTCCTAAAAATATGCTTTATTAAATTCAACTCAAGTAGTTAAGTCGTCAGTGTAAATAAGTTTTAAGATACATTTTGTTCTTCACGAATATTACATTTTCAGAGACCTAAAACGTAATAACCTATGAAGTCTATATATTTTCAAATCATCATATAAATAGGCAAATGAAATTGGTTCAGTCCCTGTTTCTATTCAGTAATCTCAACATATTCGCTTGATTTTTATACCCTACACCCATATTCACTTTTTTTTGTTGGAAAGGTTGTAAGTAGGAGTATGGCATAGAATATATTTTTTTTTAACCCTTTCCACCCGGCTAGGACAATATATCCCAAAAAATTTTAATAAGCGAAATTGTTTAAAATTAATTTACATACATATAAACCCAATTTTAAACAATTTTGCTTATTAAAATTTTTTGGGACATATTGTTCCAGCCGGGGCGAAAGGGTTAAGTGCCACGCCACTAAATGGGAAAAAATTCTCTCAAGGCTAAATTTGGTATGAAGACAGAGTTAACACTAAGGAGGACTATAATATGATTTTAATGTTTTTAAGTGGACGGTGCTACGCCCCTAAAAGTAAAAAACACTCTCACCTTACCCCAAGTTGCGTAGTGTCTTTAAGGACAAATTGAAATGGTCGAATTTCGGCCACAAAGCGAACTCTAGTTTTGCTTTCTTAAAAAGTGAATAAATAAATTAGTCAAGTTTATCATCTTAGCGACCATATATCATTTCACGGTTTGAAGAAATTAAAATATATGAAAATTATACTAATTTTAAGAACTTTAGTCATTATTTGTAGTCATATATGTTAAAATAAATTTAATTAAACATAAATTTTTAATTGTCATAACTTTCCAAGTTGAGAAATGCATGGAATTTTCGATTCTTGCAAATGAGTCGTTCACAAGCCAATGCGAATAAGTTCAAAAAAACTGAAATTGAGAAAATTTGTGTTTTTAATTTTGCTTATTTTTAAAATTCTTCTCAAATTATGTTACAAAACTTTCCGAAGCTATAAGAAAAAGGGCTTTTTCACCTAGAAAACATGAAGAATCGAGCAGATCCTTTAATAACCAGGAAGAATATTGTTTATTCTACTGAAATTTGCAAAAATCAGAGAATATGAAAAAATGGATTTATCCGCATTGGCTTCTGGGCGACTCAAATAATGACTAATGTTCATAAAATTAGTATAGTTTTTAGAAATTGATTTAAAATATTGGAATATTTTCAATAAGGATTTGATTTATAAAAATGTAGCAGATGGAAGTAAAAAAAGCTGGCAACTCAAAAGTCCTCTTACCAGCTAACAGCCAAGGATTCCCGTTGAAGAGCGCTGCTCCAAAACCTACTATTATGACACAATTTCTTACTGAACTAGACAGTACCCAGCTTTATATTAATTCCAAAAACATTTGCACAACGATTGGAATTCAGTGTGTTTTCTAACGTACTACTATTAAATAATTCGTGTTTGTTTTTTAATTTATAAAGCATACATATCTAAATACACCTAACGTAAGCCATTCTCAATCGTTTCTACTATTGATTTGTTCGGTCGTTTATTGTTTTATACTTAACAGAAAAATAAAAGTTTTGCAATGTATCAAGAACAAGTAACATAAATGTTATATTTCCCCCCAATACATAAGAAAAATTATTAAAAAATGCATTTCATAGCCAAAATAGATTTTGATTCAATAAAAAAAAAAAAACTACTGAAAATAAGAGTTGGCAGGGTATGTAAGTAATGCATTCATTTATTTAGCGAATACTTCAATATTTTAAAATTAAGTTATAACGTGAAATGGTCCAAAATGAAATTTATATTTATATAGCTTTTTTTCAGCACAAACATTTTCATCATAAAACTGTTAAATTTTAGATTTTTTTTTTTTCGGGAGTGTCTGGAGCCTGGCGGTGCTAACTCTTTTTAAACAAATGAATTTAATTTGTATTAATTTTAAAATAAATTGAAATACCTATTAAGAAATTAGGCTGAATGAATAGGAAGAAAACAAAAAGGATAGATTTCATTTCAAAAAAGTTGAACCGATTTGGTAAATAAAACATCAATTTTAATCAGTTAGGTTCTTTCAATGCTTGGCCTTCTCTTGAATACCTTCCATTAAATATCTTCTATGCAACAAATGGCTAGTTAAATATTAAATATAAATTAAAAACTGGTTAAAAATTTAAGTACATATAAGTACAAAAATATTTAACCTAGTAAATTAATTGACATTCATAATAATTCACAATTTGAATTCAATTCTCAATTTCACAACTGTTACAGTTTAAAAAAAGTTTTGAATACATAAAGCCTATTTGCCGCACGATTTAACATTCAATTCAATTCACAAATAATTTTAATTTTATATAAAAAAAATTTACCTTTATCGCAGTTTAAATGGTTTTATTGGATAACTCCTAAATAGTAAATTTTTAAATAAAATTTAAATTATTTGTAGAACATGTGATATCCCATAAAGAAATGAGTTCCTTGCACTTTTTATCGTGCGACTCAACGTTCTTCAGTTATTGCAATTTTAAAATTAATACAATCTCATAAAAAACATAAACATACAACAATTATAAAACCAATAAACTTGTAACAAGTGTGATATTTGTGATAAAATTTCCAAATTGAATTTATAAATTGCATTACTAATTAGGGGAGTGCACAAGACGTCTTGTTGGAGTTTTAAGACATTTCGTTTCAAGATACGTTATGTCTTGTAGCAGCTTTTTATTCATCAAATACTTCAGTTCAGTTCCGCGTGCAAATGCCTTGGCAGTACTTGGAAATGAAAAAGATAAAAACAAATACTGCACAGAGCTGTCTTGTTTGATTTGCTACCGTTCAGTTCAGTGCACATGCTGTAGTTGTAGTGTACACTATAAAAAGCTACTTTAATGACAAAAGTAGCTCTCTTCTCTCTCTCTTCTTGTGGCTCTTCTGTTTACGCTCTCTCGCAAAAATGTATGAAAGCTACTACAATTCTGAGTAACCAATGCTACGCAACTTGCAAGAGTTACTATAGTTTTTCTTCTCGCACTTTTTCACTGACCTGAAGTATTTGTTTGTATAAAATACATTACACTGAAATATTTGTTAGAATCAGTTTTTTTCTTTGACACTGATAAAACATGTCAGTGTACTTCAGTGTCAAAATGATATCAGTGCAGTGAAGATTTGAATTTTTTGGATCAAATACTTCAGTTCATTATAAAATGTGCGCACTTTTTCACTGGGCTGAAGTATTTGTTTGTATAAAATGCAGTACACTGAAATATTTATTAGAATTAGGTTTTTTTTTTTGGCACTGATAAAACAAGTCAAAATGAAATCAGTGTACAGTGAAGATTTGAATTTTGAATTTTTTGGTTCAAATACTTTAGTTTCAAGACGTCTTGTATAGACCTCTATCACTAACCAATGCATTTAGGTATAAAGTCGAAAAATGACATTGAATAAAAATGCACTCTTACACAACTCGATTTAAAATTAATTAAATAATTAAATACTAAAATAAAGACAAACTACATTTATGTTATAAATACACAGTTTTTATTATATTTAATATACCTATTACTGAATTAAAAATGATTTATAAATATTGAAAAAAAAAAGTCCAATACAATTTATAATTAAAACGCAAAATGTAAAAAAAAATAAATTTCAAAAATACGCAAATAAGATGTTATACCAAGTTTTATAAAGCGAAAGTTAAATGCATCGAAAAATTAATAATTATTTAAGTTAAAATATGATTAGAATTTTAATTTTTTTTTATACACTAAACATTAATGATAATACAAAACTTGTTTGCTTATTTAAACGTTTATTTTAAATAATAGTTAATTTCAAATCAAACTTTAAAATATAACAATAGTTTCAAGTCATTTTTTTTTTTATTATGTATAGTAGACTCATATTAAGCAGACGTACTTTAAAAAAACGCAAAAAATCAAATAATTAAATAAGTTTGTTAAGTATGAAAATTTATGCATTTAAAATGCAATGTATTAGTTTGTTTTAATTTTAAATTTTTAAATTAACTTAAGCAAGACTCATTCATACTTTGTATTTATGTACTCGTATTTCTATATAAAAAAAAGCAAAGTTAATTGCTTCTTTTTTAATGTCAACAATTTTTTTTCTTTTTAAATTTTTTTTTTTTATATTTTACGACAAACACAGTGGTGTTTTAAAACTGTTAAAACTGAGTATAATATTGTTTTATAAATTATTATTTTATTAATAATTTCTTGTTATTTATATATTTATAATGTTATTTTATTTACTGCATTGATTAATTGCTAAAATAAGGTTTTTTTTTTAGGATTAAGTGTGTGGGTCTCTGTGTGTGTGTGTCTAGTGTTTAATATTGTATTTTTTTTTTTATTGTATAGTAAAGTAATGTTAATAAGTTCTTTTAATTGTTTTTTCTTTTTTGCTTAAATCAATTTCCCTTCGTAGCTTCTTTTGTAGCCATTATAAGAGGTGTCAGGCTAGCTAATGGACGGGCTAACTTTAGGAAAGGATGCTATAAATAGAAAATAAGTGTAATTTTATTGAATTTTTGTTTTTCATGTTTTTATACAACTCACTTTTAGCAACTCCAGTGCGCTAGCTCGTCTGTCAACTTCAACTTCCAGACACTGATCGAGGAAATCTTGAAATACTGTCGATAGTTTTTCCTTCTCTTTAATTTCGGGTTTACCATTTGTCGCTATAAGGTACAAAGCTTTTAATGGATTTTCATTTAAATAGGGCGGTTCTCCCTCGACCATTTCAATAGCCATGATACCAAGTGACCATAAATCAACCTGAAAGAAAAATGGTGACATTTATCTTTATGATTGTGCACATTGATTTGGCTTTAGATCAATTTAATTTCTGTTGTCGAGTCGGCATCTCTCTTTTGCCATAGCTATATGACAGCTCATAAATTAAATACCATTTATTATTAGTTGTGCTTTTATGAACACTTTATCTGGGCTTATCTTAAGCACATTATTTATCTGATTTCAATTAAGTACATTTGTTTGTTTGTTTGAGAATATTTAGCCATTTTTTGTAAAAATTTATTCTCCGACTTTTTAATAGGGAATTCGAAGCGAATTAAAAACTAACAATTTTAGAGCTTATTAAAATAACTACGCATGACACCAATATTTTTGATATCCATCGAAAGGTTTTTCCGATGGTTATATCGCACGGTGAGCTTGAAAAGGGGGAAGTGGAGCTAAAATGGATCCAAAATCGGCTAATACAGAAAGTTTCTGTATTGTTTCTAGATTAAAAAAATTTTCAAATTAAAATCCTAGCTGCTCGTCTTCGCTAGTTATGCACATTTTTGTGTTCATGGTATGCACTTGAATGAAAACCATATAAAATGAAAAAAATGAAAAAAAAAAGAACAAACAAATATAAAAATAGTTACATTTAATGTATTTTGCAATGCTGAATTCGAATCCGGCCTTTAAATTGCTGTATCTTATACGGTTTTTGAGATATCTTAGCCTAAAGAAGGAAAAAATACCGTTTTTGCTATATTTTGAAGCTATATAGCTTGAATATGGAATATTTATACTTAAAATTCGATACAATTACTTAAAAATCTAATCTTTTTCTTTAAAACCTATTTTAAATTATGTTGATATCTTTATTTTTTTTTAAGTAAAAAAATTTAACGATATTTATTTCGTATATTTATATCAAATACTATTGGTAGATCATGTTAATTTTAATAAAATAGATCCCGTTCCTTTTTATCGAGCGAAAACAGCTTCAGAGATTTCCTTAAAAAACTAGTTTTCAAAATTTGAACGGTTTGTGAAACATATCTCCTAAACCATAGGTCCTACGAAAAAAAGTGCTGAGAATGGTTTGTAGGAAATATAATTTTCTACAAACAAGTATATAATTAGTTTTTCTGAGCGATTAGTCGTTCCAGAGTTATCTCAATTCAAAAAGTACAACATATAAATATCGCGAAGTTTTAAAACTTTTTAAATTGACATACTTCCTTAACCATGAGTAATAGGTAAAAAATTGATGAAGCTTTTTCGTAGTAAATCATTGGGACTAAACAAGTGTTGACTCTGTAAATAACTGTCGACCACTATTTTTTCGCAATTGCAGCCGTAAGCGAAATAATTGAAAAAAATTTATTTTCGCAACTTTTGACCTTGAATAACTTTTTTTGGGCAAACGATTTTGCAATGTACTTTTCACACGTTAGTTTTTATGCATTAGTGAATACAATTACGGAAAAAAAAATTAATTTGGAACTATTTTTCAGAATTATCCTTATTTGCTTCGGCTAAAGCAACATGGTAATCGTTCGTTAGCCGATCATTTCCGAAGTGCTCTAAGGATTTTGAAATTTTTTATTGTAAACATGTCGAAATACGATGTTTAACAGAATTCCGTAAAAAAATGGGGTACTCGAAAATTTTATTCAAATCACCCACAGGCGTGCAAAATATTTTCAACTTACCTTCGGACCATATTGCTTTCTTGTCACCACCTCTGGTGCCATCCAATATGGTGTACCAACCATTGTTGTGCGTTTCGATTGCTCCGGAGAAATTTGTGCACAGAAACCAAAATCTGTTAATTTTACTGATCCATCCAAACCAAGTAAAATATTATCACTTTTAATGTCGCGATGTATAACCTGATTGGAGTGTAAGAATTCTAATGCCTGCAGCACTTCACGACATACTGCAGCAATTTGCCCTTCATCCATGCATGTTTCAGTCACTACATCAGTTAATGAACCACCTGGCAGATACTCCATAACAACCCACAATTCCTCCGAAACCAAATAACTATCCAGATAGTTAACCACATTTGGATGTTTATTCTCTCGCATTACAAGAATTTCATTTATAATTAATTCTTTCTTTGGTTGTTGCGAAAGATTCATCTGTTTGATGGCAACTTCCATGCCGGTTGATGATTCTATGGCTGTGTAAACAGTACCCGAAGCGCCTTGACCGATTTTCTCCATTTTAGTATACTTTCGATTTGGATCGCCAACAGAGACGATAGTGCGTAATTTCTCCAGAATTTCTTCATCAGACATTTTCTTCTTTTTCGCTGTGCCGGAACGTTGCTGTGCAGCTGGCGCTGTGGCCACCTGTGGTACAGCGGCCTGTGTTGCATTATTTGTTGAATTGAGTGCTGGTGGTTGTGGTAGTGCTGGTGGCGGTGCTGTCACCGGTGAACTAATATTGTTTGTCGTTGCATCATGATGGGAAAATGCATCTGTGTCATTTTCAGGTGCAGCAATAGGAGTTGCCGGTGTTATTGTGGTTGTTGTTGGTGTTGGTAGTGGAGGTGTTGGTAACGTTGGCGGCGCAATCAATCCACCAGAATCACGTAACGATGATGTTCCCGAAGAACAATATATGGGAGGCAAAATTGTTGATGAGTTTTCATGAAATGATGGAAACGATGAAAAGGAGGAAGTAGAAGAATCATGATTAGTCGTTGCATTACAGTCGATAAATTGCAAATTAGTAGTAGTAGTAGTAGAGTTAGTACTATTTGTAGTTGTAGTATTACTATTGTTAGGTATGGTTGTAATGGAAGTTGCTGTTGCTGATGTACTTGAAACAACGACAACACTTGATGCTGAGGTTGATGCACATGAGGCAGAAACAGACAATATTATATTATTAGTAAAATATGAATAAGCATGAATGGAATGATTTGAAATATTCAAAAGTTTATTACTTGCGTTATTTTTGTTCTTATCCAATAGCGTAGGTGTTGTTGTTGTAGATAGTAGCGATGCTGTTGTGGCTGTCTTATTGTAATGTTGTTGCAGATGTTGTGGTTGTGCAACATTATTATGTTGAAGTAAATGATGCAATGGTGTTGTTGGCGTCGTAGCAGGTGGCCCTGGTGGTGGTGGTGGCAAATCATCAATAGGCTTTGTATAGATCGATTTCGTGCGTTCAGGCCTTGAGGGTACGGGCGGAGGAGGCTGTTGCGGTGTACCTAGTATATCATCTTCATTGGCCGATGAATGCTGTGACGATGAGGAAGCAGTATTGCCAGCAAAGTTATACGAATGCGATTGACTAAGCGACGTTTGGTTGTATGCGTGTGATAAGCCAACATTGCCAGAAATACCGATACCACCAACTCCACTGCTAATTTGATTGGGTGAACCAATGCCTAAACTGCTTAAATTGACACCAATACCACCGCTATTCGAACCGTGAATTTCAGAATCAGTAGGTGTACTACTGGGACTGCTGCTGCTTACGCGGCTTAATGAAGATCCTAATAAAGTTATAGAAAAAAAACAAAATAAGCGTAATGTGATAGTGTAAATAGAAAAGAAAAAGCTCACCTGAATGCGTCGTAATGGCATTTGTCATGTATTTAGAACTTGGCCTCTGTTTGTTTGTATTGTCAAACCATTTTAGTACATCAAGTACGGCTTGTGGATTTTTCTTTTGTTCCTGTTTGCTAATATTTGAGTTCATCAACAAACGAGCCCATGCTTCAGGCATACCCTAAAAAAATAATAAATAATAATTTTAACATTTAATATTATTTCTTTATTGAATGTATGATAACAAGTTATGAGCATTTTTTAATCATTTTTAGGAAGCTTAAAGAAAATGTTTTGGATGACTTTTAAACGCTTTAGCAGCTATTAGGTTAGGCTGAATTTTGAGTTCTGATTCTTTTTCATCTCTGATGGGTTAGGTTCTATTGGCATACATATTTCTTTTTTTGGATATCTATCCTTTTTCAATTAACAATATATTCTATAATTTAAAATTTTCTATGTCTTCTGTTTGTTTTGCTGTTGTTGAATGTTCCAAGATGCATAATAAAAGCTTTGGCAATAAATGAAGTGAGGTGTTGGTAAAAATTAAATCAACTTTTTCAAATGTTTGTAATTTAAAAATTTAAACAATAAAAAAATTTTAACAAAAGCTCATCTGCTGAAATACAAAGCATACTCATAGTACTTCTAATTAAAGCAAGAATAATACTTACTTTCATGGGCAGCTTGAAACAAAAGAAGAAAAGAAAAAAAAAAAAAAGAACAGAAATAATGTACATAACAAATTTCCCCAAAACTTTAATATTACGAAGTGATTTATTTAAACTTAAAAACACCATCAAATAAGATAGAAAATGTTGTTTTTTTTATTATTTTGTTTCGAAACAAAAAAACATTGATATTACTGATATGAAAACAAAAAGAAGTGCAAATTAATATGTAGAAGTATTAAAAAGCGGACAAAAAATTTGTTAACATTTAAAAAGATTTCTATATTTTAAGAATATTTGACTTTTGCTTTTAATTTTTTAGTTATTCATAATTGGGATAAGACGAAAATATTTCTCACACTATAGAACTCGATTTTTTCTTCCAAAATTCAACTATTTCTACATATTTTAAGACCATTTTAAAGAACATTAAGCCATTATTAATTTTTGAGATTGCTTAATGACAAAAGAATTTTATATTTTAGCTAGGGACCAAAAAGTTTTTTTTTATTTATTCAAATATAAATGTCACAAAATTCCCATGAACAAATTAAGAACTACGAAAAGATCAAAAGGCAAACAGATTTTGTGACTGTGCTGGTAGGCCTACCATTTGGAACAATAAACTAGCGGTCTGCACAAGGCGTCTTGTCGAAGTTTTAAGACATTTCATTTCCAACGGATTAAGATTTTCTCGATATACTATAGAACATTTTGGAAAATTAAAACTATTTAAAAAAAAATTTCAGGATAGAAAGCAACAAAAATGTTTTTTGTTTATTTAAAACTTAAGGTTTTATAGTACAAGATGAAGCACAGCTTTAATGAAAATTTACATGTAAAATTATACTTCGTACATGGGTTTCGTTGCACATAAATCATCCTTCTGCGAAGCATTAAATGCAAAATGTTTATCATATGCTTCGGGTTGACCGAATTAAAGTATAAATATTTTATTCATTATCACATATCTACAAACATGCGTTTAATAATTTCAAAATCAAAGCTTAAAATTTATTTTTTGTTAAAAAATAGCCTGTATGTATGGGTGTCCCATAATTCACGCAAGATTTGAATTAAATATTTATCAAACACATTTTTTTTTAATTTTTTTTTTTTTTTTATTATTTAAACAGAAGGTGCATCAGGAATGGAATGTGTATGGTTTAGCAAATCGGGTAGATGACCAACACGGCTAAGTTGGCACATTTGTATTCTTTTGTCAAAATTTCTCATGACCACTTTCCATAAATGTTTCTGAATATTGTTTAACATTCCATTTTTCTTAATCCTAAACTGTCAACTGTCAGATGAAATTTTCATAGCATGTTAGTATAGATCAGAGGAAGGTTATAGGCTAGAAAAATGGGCGGTGCCACGCCCCTAAATAACAAAATTCGTTATATCTCTGAAACTATTTGACGCATAGGAATGAAATTTGGCACATATGTAAAGGGCACTAAGCCAAATACCACACATTAGAAAAATGGGCGGTGCCACGCCCCTAAAATCAAAATTTGACATATCTTAGAAACTGTTTGACGCATCGGGATGAAATTTGGCACATATGTAAAGGGCACTAAGCCAAATAACATTCATTAGCAAACTGAGCGGTGCCACGCACATCGGTTCCCCGGGCAATAGCTAGTTCGATTATAAAAAAAAAAGTTATGTAGACTATAACCTTTGGCTTAACATTCTGTGCGGACAGTCAGAAGCAAGACTTAAGTAAACTAAGTTCAGGTTTAGCTCATGCGCAATGCATGATGCTTTACGCAACCTTTTCTTAACACCGTGCTTTATGCAGATAGAATATGAGTGTAGAAACCCTATTATAAAAGAAAGATCTTGCTTACGCTTAAAGGAAATTTAATCTTTTAATATTTATCTAGAAATATGATATACAGACATACATACATACATCCAAAGAGTACAGTAAATATTTTAAAAAAATTGACGTATATTCGATTTTAAGTTCATAAAATTTTTTAAATAAAAAATTAGCGCAAGAGCAAAGTAAAAATTGCAATAAAAAAACTCTTAATAAATTGAATTAATTAAAAATATATATAGTTTTGTTTCTGTGTTACTTGTTGTATATTTCATTAAATTACTATTTACTTTTAATTAAAAAATTATTTGTTAATAAAGAATGAACATTGAAGTAGTTATTATAGTATTGAGAGAAGAACCACTGAAAGTATTGTCATGTCAATTCATTTTTGCTTTGATAGTAAAAATTATATTGAACCAAAATAAAAGAAAATCAGAAAATGCAAGAGCTTCATTTAAATAAGCTTTTCTTTTATAATGATTTAAGTATTTCAAGAAATTATCATACGCTACAGAAAGAAGAAAATATGAGAAAACAAATTGACTTGTTTACTTACCGTAAACTCGCCAGTGACGGCGTCAAAGCCGACATGTACTGTATGCTCGAAATTTGTAGGATATGATATATTTGGCTTTGAGTCAGCATGTGAGGGCTTGGAACCTTTAATTTTACTTTTCAAAGTTTTCTTTTTGCGATCCGAATCATCTGGTTCTATAATATAAATTAAAAATTTGATGCAAGTTATTAAATTTTCATGTTTTTAATTTATTTGATTTAACTTACCTTTTGGCAATGGTCGCATATCGACTGGCGGTCCATCACCGCTACCGCCACCAGGACCACCACGTTCGCCGCCACGATTGCTAGTCAAACGAACTGGTGGTGCTGGTGGTTTGTCTTCTTCGCTTGACATATTGTCAAATTGTTACTATTGCTACGTTTTTGTGTGTAGTTTAATTTAAATATTATTTAACAGGAAAGCGGTTGAACCATTTCTGTAAATAAAAGAAAAAAAAAATTATTTTTTTATTATTTTCAATTCAAATTGAAGAAGTAACAAGAACATTATTTTATTTATCTATAGATAGACGAACATGGTAAAATTTACGCAGGAGGAGCGTATCTGTGGACTTTTAGACAAAACAACCTAACTGGAGATGAGACAATTTTCCGGAATTTTAGTCATAAATATGAAATTTAAATACGCTTCTTTTAGTGCGATTGTCATGACTTTACGATTTTTAGTTTCAGAGATATATCGTTGTCCCATAATTTACGCAAGGTTTGAATATACTAAATTCTAAATTTGCAGAGGTGGGCGCAACTTAAAAATAAGAGTCAAATTATTTAAAAAACTTTATGTGCAGTGGTGCCCGCAACTAACAAATTGGAGCCAAATTATACTAAATTCTTTATTTGCAGTGGTGAGCGCCATTTACAAATTGGAGCCAAATTATACTAAATTTCATATTTGTAGCGGTGGGCGCAACTTAAAAATTGGAGTTAAATTATACTACATTTTTTATATGTAGTGGCGGCCACAACTTAAAAATTGAAGCCAAATTATAATAAATATTTTATTTGCAGCGGTGGGCGTCATTTAAAAATTTTAGCCAAATTATACTCAATTCTTTATTTTCAGTGGTGGGCGCCATTTAAAAATGGGAGCAAAATTAACTATACTTGATTCTTTATTTGCAGTGGTGGGCGCAACTTGGAAATTGGAGCCAAATTTGATGTTTTAGTTTTCACAGTTTTTTCGTAAAATAGATTAAGATACGGAATATTGAAATATGTAATTCTAATTTATGTGATCTTCGAAATTTTTATTTTTAAAGCATGAAGAATTTCACTGAAGAGAAGTTCTTGGGATTTTAATCAAAGTAATTATGGTAATATTTGCACATGTATATTAAATCATTTAGCGCATTTATTAAAGCTCCAAATTTAGTACTTTCAACATGATAATTACCCATTGATCCGCTGGAGTAATTAGAAAGTTTGTCAACTTGCAGTCTACAATAGGCTAACCTTTCTTTTATATTAAATAAATAAAATATGTATGATTGCTTGAATAATATTGATATTTAAAGCATATTTATAAGTTTTGCTTCAAACAAACTTGAACTTGTTCAATACAACTTTTCAAATACATAACATTCATATTGCAATTTCGCAAAACATTCGGCAGAAAAAAAAAATTCACAATTTTATTGATAAAAACAGAGTACAACGAAAAAAAAAATAAAATATATAAAATTATTAATAATTGGCACAAAAAAACATGAAATTCACAGCCCACACATCTAAAAATATGTCGACTGTTGTTTCCTCTTTGCTTACACTTTGAATCACACACAAGGCGGTAGCCACCGAAACCGACACGAACTACCACCACACTATCGTTGACTCAATGTAGTCAGTCGCTCTAGTGCGCTACCGCTACACCACCACAACACTACCCAGAGAGTTAAGTTCTGATTACGCGAGCAAAAGTAAGCGATTGTCACCGTCATCATCATCATCGTCAAACATCAGCGCCGTCACCATAATTCCAATAATTCTAATAGACGATCACATAAAAATACAAAAAAATGCTTGACTTTTGATAAAACAGAATTTTAAAGCGAAAAGAAAATACTTGCACCACATATATGGTACTTTTTCTTGTATATATAATATTCATAATTATATAAATAAAACTGAGAAAAAAGAAGAAAAAAATAATGTGATAAAGTAACAGTAGCTAGCTAGCTAGTGTACAAAACAACAACAACAAAATACAACAAATAACAAAATGTTATGGTTGGTTATTCAACACTTTACATGATAATGAATACCATGAAATGAGAAATGGACACTTATGAATGGACGGATGAATGAAATTGATTGGCCTTTGATGTGTGAACTACATACTCTCGTACGTACACGCTATGGAGGAACTGAACTGAACAAAGTGTACTGAGTGGAGCTCCTACTGCTGCTGCTGCTACTCTTGAATGCACATTTAAAACAGAGCGCATAAAATATGTAGTTTTAAGAATATCACAAATCACAAATTGATTAATAATGTAAATAAAGAAAACGCAACAAGAACAACGATAACAAAAACAACAACAACACAAACAACTAAAACTCACACAAGAAATTAGGGGAACATAAAAAGAAAAATAGCAGACATTCATTTATTTATCAGTAAAACTGGAATGTAAAAATAAAATTTCAGATTGCAGTTCCACGATGAGAATACGTGTTTAGTCAGCAAAATAGTTTTTAGACCAAAATTGAATTTTTTTGTATTTAAGTCATTTTGAAGAGGAAAAATAAATTTAAATTCTTTAAATAGCGAAAAGTTACATATTTTGAAATGATTTTATTTCCAAAATCATTTTGAAGTGGATATAAAATCACGCTATAAAAATACTAAGGTTACAAGAAAAAAAAAAAAAAAAAAAACGCAAAACATTACATTTGTAAGTATTTCAGAAAGTTTTGAATAGTTCAGATACCATCCCTATTGGAAATTTCCAAGCGCTTTCATATAAAATACAAATAAGAAGCGCTATCCTATCGAAAATTTCTAAGCGCTTTGATAAAATCAAATAAAAAGTATGGCAGAATGGGGAATTGTGCGACAGGTTTGGTTTCAGGGAAAAAAAAACTATGAAATTCATTTTTTTTAGCATCTTAGTATAAAGAATCTCTAGTATGCCTCAAAATACAACTTCCGGCTAAAGGGTTCGGTTGAAATTTGAAAAAATCTAAAAGTTATGCTTGTTAGCGAAAAAGACGCGTTTTTGGGGAGTTGTGCAACACAGCTTTAAATTAATGAAAATTACATATTTGGATGAATATTCTTTATTAAATTTACTCTTTGATTGCAGCCACTAAGGCATTGATATCACCAGGGCTCGGATTTTGATGCTTTAAAAAACATCCAAAAATGACCAAAAAAAATTACAAAATGCCCTTAAAAACCCTAAAAAATTACCCATAAAAATTAAAAAATTCCCTAAAAAAAATGAAACAATAAATTACAACGTAAATTTTTAAATTTTCAAAATTACACAAACTTTTACTCTCAGTACACCGAAAAACTTTTTTCTACTTTTGCACTAATGAGATGGGAATATTTAAAAGAAAGAATTTGATTTTAGTTGGCTATTTCCAAAAATGTTGGCACTTTTTAATTCAGCAATATGACACAAACTTTTATATCCAGACTTTTTATCCAGAACGTAAATAAATTTTCTAAAAACATTCCCACCAGCATTAACTCGTTAAGCTTTTCTTTTATACTTTTAATCAAAGCAATTTCATTTTCCATACCTTCTGGTATAGATTAAGAACTCGTTTTGATGTACGCTAATCGACCCTTTATTTTATCTCTGGAAAAAATTTGTTGAGCCTCTCCAACTGCTTTGGATCAATACTTTCAAATGTATCTACGACTTTTTCTACTGTTTCCAAGAACAAAGATGACACGCTCTCAATTTAAAACTTATTGTAGAAAAGTGACACAAACATAAAAACCCACTAAAATGTCTCAAAAAATGGCGTCAACTATGAAAAATGACTTAAAAACTAAAAATAAACATAAAAAATCACAAAAATACCTCAAAAGAATGCCGTATATTATGGAAAATGACCTAAAAACCAAAAATGGCTAAAAAAGGCAAAAAAATGCCATAAAAACTTTTAGCTTTGAAACGTAGGGATCATGAACGGTGTTTCTGTGTTATCAGAAAACGTCAATATAAGAGCAGAAAAAAGATGACATTTCATCGAAATCCGAGCCCTGGATATCACTCGCTGGTATGCTGGTCGCTCGATAGTTATGACGTGGCATGATGACTACTTACAAAAATTACGAAAAACCACGAATAAAATCAAGAAAAGTACTAAATTCGGTAAAGAAAATCCATTAAATTGCATGAAACATACGAATTATTGATAAATAATGCGATATACGCATGAAAACTGTCAAATGTGGCGTTTTGTTGCACAACTCCCCACTTTTTATATAATCAAAATGACCACCGCGTCATCGATACATCGATTGTTTATGTGTCATTCCGTCCATGCGTTGGAAGGGTATTTACAAAGGAATGTTTTGTATATATTGACAATTATGATCAGTTTCAATAAGTGACTGAAAACACCGCAAACAGAAGAGGCCAATGAAACTTTCCGACAAATTTTTCAGCGCACAATGAAGAGCGACGCGAAGGATATGTGTTGACGCGACGAGTGCTTGTAAAAAAGTTAGATCGTAGTGAGACAAACAATTGACGATAGTTGGTCACATGACAACTACTGTCATTTGACATTCATCGACGTGTTGCACAACTCCCTCTGTTGCAAACCTCCCCATTCTCCCCTACTTTGCCCTCGCAACTTGTACTGCTACAAGTTAAACCTGTCAAGTAGGACCGATATTTCCGATAACTCCAAGATATATAAAACCTATACAAATCGATAGAGAAATGTAAATTGGGGTTTTCCATATGAAGCGATTAGTTAGTCAAATTTTTTAAGCCTTCTAGCTCGTTAACCAGACTGTATAATGTAAACATTTGTTTAAAAGTTACAGTGGTTTAAGTGAAAAAACTTTTGTTATTTTCAAAACAATGGAATAAAAGACTAGTAAGGGTGTTACCTTTGGCCTGGCAAAATATGAAATACTCTAAACTGCAGTATTATCAAAATGTTGTACGGGAGGTGCCACGACCTCTTTTCTGAATTCATATAGCTTTTGTGATCTTTAGTTGGACTATCTCAAAAAATATTTTTAGTATAGCACTTTGCAGCTTTTGTGTATATGGGAGGTGCCACGCCCTCTTGTCCGATTTCGTCTAGGTTTTGCTCAGAACTTGTGCTTACCGTCCTTAGTATTTGTGTGCATTATGGTTGCATTGTGGTAAAAAATACTCCTAAAGTTGCATTTTAAATATATATTTTTTGTATGGGCGGTAGGCGTATCCGTTGACCGATTTCGCTCATTTTCAATAAGTCGAGCTAACTTTGACAACGAAGGCAGTGTACCAAATTTCATCGAATTATCTTGCTTAGTTTTCCCGTGAAAAATATTTCCACAGACAGCTAGCCAGCCACCCATCCAGCCAGATTGACGGACATGGCTATATTGACGCTGATCAAGAATATATATACTTTTTTATACCTGTCACGCCTCCTTCTCTGCGTAACAAATGGAGGGACGAAGTGAATATACCCTGGGTGTAAGGTATAAAGAATATAGCTTTTTGATGGGAAAAAACACCGTTGAAACAAAAGCTTGGCTCGATAAGTATGATCTGGACTCTGCACTAGGAAAATCGACCATTATTGACTGGCAAGCTGAATTTATTGCGGGCTTGTACGCACTAATAATGCTAAACACTCTGCTTTCCTAAAATCGGCAGTGGTTTCGAAAAATTAAAAAAAAAAGGTCACGAAATAGTTTTTGAATACCTTAAAGCAAAGTTTCGTGAGATAGTTAACTGAGACCTCAAAGATATCGGACATGAAAATTTTAGCAGGCGAAAGTTACTTTCAAAATGGGTACTGCGTTTGCCGTTTCTTCAAGTCGATGGAAACGATGATTAAAATGTTTATGAATAAAATCCATTCTGATAAAAAAAAAGTTTTTTTCTTTGTCAGATTGCGTGCTTTTCGTCCGACTTATTAAATATTTGTAAATATTTATAAAGTTTTAGCACAAAAATCGTTCGTTGTAACAAAAACTTGATGCGATTATATTTTTAGACTATTAGTTTGTGTTACTGTTTCTCCTCTCCTAATACATGCCGGAGAATATAAAATACTTTTATTTTATTCCTACACTCAGGGAAAAAATTAAAATTTTCGCATATGATTCAATGCAAATCAGCAACGATTTAGTGCCAAAATCGAAATTATTTGAATTGATGTTAAAATCATTTGATTTGGCGTAAAATTTTCTTTTGATTCAAAAAACATTCGCGGTAGATTCAAATGCATTTCTATTTATTTTCTATAACAATTGTTATACTTTTAAGTTTTATTTTTTTATATTATTTTACAGTTAAAATGAAAATTAGTCAAAAAACTTGTTTCTACACCCAGGGTATATTCACTTTGTCCTTCGGTTTGCAATGAAGAGAAGGAGACGTGGCAGGTATGGAAAAATATTTACATTCTTCATCAGCGTCAGCTCCTGCGCCGATATAGGCATGTCCGTTTGTCTTTCCGTTGATATCATTTTAATATTTTTTGGATGCAAGATAATTCGATGAAATTTTGTACATTGTCTCTATCGCAAAACTTAGCTCGCCGTATTGAAAACGAGCGAAATCAAACGCAATCTTATGAGCATTATTTGCTATAACACAACCAAAATACACATAAATACTAAGAAGGGTAGGTTTAAAAACTAGGTGAAGTGGGTGTGGCACCTCCCATATAAGCAAAAGCTTCAAAATGCTACAATACTAAGAGCATTTTCAGTTAATCCAACTAAATTTCACTCAGACACTAAAAACAGCAAACGCAAGCCTCTGAGCAAGAACTAGACGAACTCGGACAAGAGAGCGCGGCACCTCCCAAATAAGCAAAAGTTTCAAAATGCTATACTAAGAGCATTATTTGAAATAATCCAACCAAATTTCACTCATACACTAAGAAAAGTTTGATTCAAAAGAAGAAGCAAATCTTTGTTTTTACAAATTTTAAAATTGAAATTAGCGACATTGAATCAAAAGTAAAATATTTGATTTTACAAAACAATTTTTTCCCTGAGTGTAGCAACTGGAATGGAAATATAAAATTCATTTAACATAAGCAAACGCGTTTGCGAGAGTTTTTTGCCGATGAAAGCAAATCTCACATTTATGATATGAGTACATAAACAAAAGGATGTATGTATGCATTACTTTAGCTCTTGAGACTTATTCGGAAAAATATAAAATTTAGTCTTAGCAAACGTATCGTTTCGGTAAGATACAATTACATTACACACACAAATTGAAGTTATTCGCACATATAATGACGTCGAAAACTGAATTTTTAACATCTTACGAATGCTTAAAAAAGTCCTTCAGACAGACTATGGAAGAAGTTGATACCGCCTTCAGCGATGAAGATAGTAAACATCCACTTAAGGCTATAGTTGAATATCAACGTGTTCTGAAGTTAATTGATGAAACATTTCAAATTCGTGTAAAACTACCACATAAAGTTAAAAATATTAAATGTGAATGGTATGATGCATGTAATATGATAGAAAAATTAAAAACTAGAGAGTCAGAAATAGAATATAGAATAAAAGTATTACGTTCAGAAATTGCTTATCCTGCACAAGATGCCAGTCAACAAGTTTCCAAGCAAATTGTAAATGTTTCCGACTCTATTGCACGTAGTCTCATAAAAGGTGCAGAAAAAACAGGAGAATTTATGGTAGAATCTACACCATACATTATTTCACAAATGGATCCAGCTCCTGCTGGTGCACCACCAGTATCGTTGGAAGTCGAAACAACTGTCGAAGTTGCTAAAATTGTCACCAGTGCAGCTGTTAGCGTAACTGGTTGGCTCGCGGGCATAGTGGGTTCAGCATCAATGGCAATAGGACAATATTTAGCACCGCATATAGAGGCACAAGGTGCGCAATTGTTAGAAAGAGATTTTGGTTATAGTAGTGAAGAAGCTAAAATTAAAATGGAGAGTGCCATGACAATCGCAGCGGGAGCAATTGAAGGTATAAGTAGTGTCTACGTTGGACTAGAAACATCAGCAAAGATTTTAGGCAACAGTTTGAGTGATAATTCAGTTAAAATAATAGAGCACAAGTGAGTTTGTTCTTTTTATTTAGAGTTAGATTTATTATTTTTTTTAATTTCCATTCTACAGGTATGGGCCATCTGTTGCAAATGTTGCTGCTGGTACATTTGACACTATTGGTAACACACTTCTCATACGGAACAATGTTAAGTATATAGCTCCAAAAGGGATGGCCAGGAATATAAATGGTAATAGAAAGGATTTGAGTGTAGAAACTTCTGTACCAGCTGGGGTTTTGAATCCTGATTTAAAGGCATTGAAAGCAAAACATATGAAGTGATGATAACAGTGGAGGAATACTTTAGAATTGATATTCGTATTTACAGGCATTTAATAGGGTGTTGATATCAAACTACTCATATAACTATATAAATTCAATAGATTTTCATTAACTTAACCTTTTTCTTAGATTTATTAACTACTAAGCAAAACTACGACACAGGTTTGCTGGAAAGTTTTTCGACGAAAATACCCATTCTATAAGGATTCGAATTTATTTAAGTCAATACTTCTTAACTTTTTCTACAATTTATGCGATACAAAGTTCTTATTTTATTGGCAATTAATTAATTGTCGATTGATTTTAAATTTTCAATTTATTTTATTTAAACATTAGTACAATAAGATTATGTTTTTGCTGTACAACAAATTTAAAAGTGGTCAATAAAACATTGATATACATATATAAGTTCTAAAGAAAAACTAAGAGTTAAAGTTACTGGTACAAAGATGATTTAAAACATTTTATCGGAAAAAAAATGTAAAAAATAACTAATATCTGTATTAAAATTGATTAATTAAAATCAATATTAAATAAATAAAAGTAGGGGAGAGGGCTGTGTTGTGAACCTTCACTTATTTCTCATTCTCTATATATGTCAATCGCCAATTTCAATTGTCAAGATCGTCATTTGGCTTGACTCAGCTTTTGTGGTTACACCGAAGTATATAGACGTACTGCTTGTGCCAGCTACAGACATTGTATTTGAAAATCGATTGCGAAATCTGTTTTTGGGATTTTTTTCTAAGTGCTATCCAAGTGAGCGAATTTATTTCAAAAAAGTGAGTGTAATACATATGTATTTATTTAGTGTTTTAATTCTATTCTACGAACCAATATTTGATTATGTCGAAATATAATTGGAAGTGCCGTTGTTTTTGACGTTTCCAAAATAGCGTCATGACTGGGTTGTGAACCACTCCGTTTTTCGTACATATTTGTGCGAGAAATGTTTTTATGTCATTTTACTCGATTTGTATTTTTATTTTTTTAATTTATAGTTATGTCAACCTAAAGAAGAGCCCTCTAAGAAAAATTTACGGTTCGTAAATTGCGTACCCAAAGCGAATCGCTTACGAACTGTGATTTCACTAACACTAAAAATGTAAAACTGAAGCAGTCAAATCAATCGTTCGCTTGTCCCAAATGTAATGTGGCCAAATGTAATCGCAACTTTAAACCATGGCAATCCGTAGCCAACAACACCCGTGCTGACGCATAACCGGAAGAAGGAGCGTTCGCGTGCACATTTAATACCCAAGACGTTCTCTTTTGTGTCATGTGCAATCTGGCCGTGCATCAAAACTGCGGTTGCCGTTGCTTGCAATCACCTAGCCCACTGGTAAATTGTGTAATTTGTCCAAATAAAAATGTTGTTTGTGCTCTTTGGAAAACAGAAGTGCGTTTCGCCAAAACTATATTTTTGGAACCCATAGGTAAGCTTAGCTCCTAGTTTTTTTCTTATATAAAGATTGATTTTTTGTTTTAATCTTTTCTCACCTGCTATGGTTGTCATGAAAAGCGAGCTGAGCCATCTATGTCACATGCGCCCAACAACTGTTAACTGTATAAATTTACTGAAGTTAATTTTTTTTGTCAATATATAATATAAATTATCAAAAGTTAAAAATGGAATCTTATTTTAACCATACATTTTGTATGTATTAAATCAGGGGCCTTACTCTGTAATGCGATGCGATAGGAAATGCGTTGCAAAAGCTAGATTCGATGCGAAAAATAATTGTCACTCTGTAAATCTTTCGCATTGGGAGTAGCGTTTTCAGTGAGACATAGTTGGCAACGCTACTCCCAATGCGAAAAATTTACAGAGTGGCAATTATTTTTCGCATCGAATCTAGCTTTCGCAACGCATTTCCTATCGCATCGCATTACAGAGTAAGGCCCCAGTTCGTAAGCGATAACATTTTAACGCATCAAAAACGAACCGCTTTGATGTTACGTAAACGTTACTATTTTTCGAGCTAAAAACGTAGTACCAATGCATAGAAATTACTACGTTTTAAATTCTACTGTTCATACTCTAACATTTACGTTTGCGGTTCGCATTCGTATCGTCAAAGCGGTACGTTTGCGAAGTCTTGTATGACTTATAGACTTCGCCGGCGTTACGTTTTCGTGCCGTTTTTCTTAGAGTGTAACTTTTTTCAAAGTATTTATTTTCTGGGAAAGCAAATCTACTTCTGCAAAGCATTTTTTCACTGCCAATATTATCTCTTTAGTTTCCTCAATATGACTCCTGAAAACTTAGGGGGTGGCCCACAAAATAACCAATATCAGTCCGGTTTACTGATAAAACAGACCTACTTTCGCCAATCATTTTCCCACTGCCTCTTTAGTTCTCTCAAGATGAAAACTTAGTGTGGCCCTCAAAAAACTTTGTTCCATCGCTTTTTTAAAGTTGTTTTTTAGTGAAAACATTTTTCCACGACTTGTTACTGGTTTTTGGCTCCATTCTTGCTGTTTTCCCCTTTTCCCGATCTTTTCCAAATTGTTTTGGTTATTTTTAGGGATTTCACTTTCCCTTTTATTTTGGCATGTATATTTTGCATTTTCGATCCATTGAAACCATCTGATGAGGACATATATTTTTGCATCATTTTTTTTGAGATTTTTGCCCAAGGAACTGACCCCCAAAAACTCCATCGAATATTGCGACACCGATTTGGATGAAGATGAAGAAAATGATTATTGAACACTTCCGTTCATCAGGATTTTTTAGCCTAAGTGGCGTCATTATAACTTGATTGGCATCTTGAGGCCTTCTAAATGAATAAAATCTCAACTTGTTTATAAAACTAGTAAGGGTGTAAATTTTGGCCTGGCCAAAAAATAAATACCCTACACTGCAGTATTTTGAAAATTTTGCTTATATGGGAGGTGCCACGCCCCCTTGTCTGATTTCACCCAATTTTTGCTGAGAGCTTTCATTTATAATTTTTAGTGTCTGAGTCAAATTTGGTTCGAATATCTCAAAAAACGCATTCAGTATAGCGTTTTGAAGCTTTTGCTTATATGGGAGGTGCCACGCCCTCTTGTCCGAGTACACCCAGTTTTTGTTCAGAGCTTGCATTTATAGTTTTTAGTGTCAGAGTGAAATTAAGTTGGATTATCTCAATAAACTTTTTCAGTATAGCATTTTGAAACTTTTGCTTATATGGGAGGTGCCACGCCCCCTTGTACGATTTCAACCAATTTTTTCTGAGAGCTTTCATTTATAATTTTTAGTGTCTGAGTCAAAGTTGGTTCGAATATCTCAAAAAACGCTTTCAGTATAGCGTTTTGAAGCTTTTGCTTATATGGGAGGTGCCACGCCCTCTTGTCCGAATTCGCTCAGTTTTTTATCAGAGCTTGCGCTTACAATTCGTAGTACTTATATGTATTGTGGTTGCATTGTCGTGAAAAATACTCCTAAAATTGCATTTTGAATATAATTTTTGTATGGGCGGTAGGCGTGTCCGTTGACCGATTTTGCTCATTTTCAATCCCCCGAGCTAACTTTGGCGACGGAGGCAGTGTACCAAATTTCATTGAATTATCTTGCTTAGTTTTCCCAAAAAGTGTATTTCAACACACAGCCAGCCACCCAGCCAGCCAGCCAGCCAGCCAGCCAGCCAGCCAGCCAGCCAGCCAGCCAGCCAGCCACCCAGCCAGCCAGCCAGACAGACGGACATGGCTATATCGACTCAGGAGGTGACGCTGATCAAGAATATATATACTTTTCTATACCTGCCACGCCTCCTTCTCTGCGTTACAAACGGAAGGACAAAGTGAATATACCCTGGGTGTAGGGTATAATTATGGGTGTTTAACTTCGTATTTTTCGACTTTTATCGGGATTTGTCAGATGGTTCACAACCCACCCACTTTTTTAAAAGAATCAAAAGAATCACGTCCTTAGAAAATTGGCCGTAGAGTTAAATTTTTTATCAAAACGCTTATCTGTCTGCATAAAAAAGTTTATGTTTACCTTTCCAACGGAATTCAAATTATTCGAAATAACCAAAAACAAAACCCGATTCACAACCCATCCCTCTCCCCTATACGTTAGAATGGTTTTAGTGTTGTATGAAAAAAAAAAAAAAAAGAATACTGCGATATTTATAGCTCGAACGGTCCAAAAAACGATTGTGTCAAAGCTCACCTTGGGTGAACCCTAGAGGTATGAACAGGTTCTATAATTGTTTGCTCCCTAACGTTTGCTCCTAACACATCTACCTGCTATCTGTTAGGTTCCATCAGTCACTTAGGAAGAAACAAATTTATGTGACAGGAGTTCTGATAGGAGTTTTGAATAGCGCTCAAAGAGTTCTTAAGGAAATCCCAGTAACATTTTTCCAAAATAGTTAATAGTATTTTTTTTCCTGAGTAAGCGATTATTTAGCGATTAACATGAAAAGTACGAACATTTTGGAAAAAAGTTACTAATATTTTCTTCAGAACTCTTCGAGTGCTATACAGAAGTGTCATTAGAACGCTTTTTTGCAAGAAATTGTTTATATGAAAAACGGCACACCTCCGATTTTTGAACTTGTTTCGCAGAACAATTTCGGATTCGTGAAAGAACTCCAGAACTATTCCCAACGAACTCAGGATTCAACAGCATAAATTCGGACGGTGGTTTCCGAAACTAGTGCATAATGGAAACCAAGGACCGACGTTTTTTTGAACATTAAGTCCTCAACCATGAGAAAAATAATGTTTTCTGTAAAGTTTCAACAAAAAATTCGTAATTTATATCTCAAAAAATGCTATTAATTTCTGATATTTAAAGTTTTCATTTATTGTTGTTTGCACGAAGTACAAAAAACTAAGGACAAAGCAAGAATGTAGAAAAAAAAGAGTACACAATACGATATGAGAATTTTTCAGAGAACGACGAAAAGCAAGCGGAACAAGAATGATTCATTTTTATCAGTGGCTGTGCCAGTACGCAACAGCACACACGAACTATTGGCAGAAATTATGGAGTCAACTACAGAAAAAAAACACAAAAGTTTTAAAAAAAATACACTCAACCTTAGATGACGCCAACGACAACAACAACAGCAACAATGTTAAAAAAAAAAAAACAGCATTCAAGAAGCGGCAAACAGTAGCTGAACAAAAAAACAACTCAAGAAGTTGCATATCCAAATCATCATAATAATACAGTAAGTAGTAGCTTAGCTTAGTGGGGGCAACTCACATTACAAGTGAATGGGACGAGAAGGTATGGCACATCCACTCATACAGACATGTATAAACGCATAAAAACGCAACAACATCGGCAGAAATAACAACAACATACGTCACATAAAGCGCAGTAGATGCAGCAGCGGCGATAGTACTTTGGAAAACAACTATGTTGCAAGCAGCAGCAAGTAAGATGAAGTGGTCGAAGCATAAAACTAGAGAAGCCTCAATGCAGCAAGCAGGCAGGAATATGAATGTGTAGAGTGAAATACCTGCATAAAAATATTATTAAGTTAATACGTATGACAACAAAAACTATAAATTAGGTTATTCCATAAATAAGAGCAAATAAAAAGGCTGATTATATAGAAAAGCAATCATAGTTCGTATACTAGATTTATGTTCTTATTTTGAATAAAGACCAAAATTTTTTGAAGGTACAAGAAATTACTCATGTGAACTTGGCTCCGGAATTTTCGAAAACTGAATATTTTCTTAAGAGTTCTTTCACAAAATTTTAAATAGTTCTGCGCAATCTGACCAAAAATCGAAGGTATTCCGTTTTTTGCTCAGCGCTTTTTTCGGTGTCATAATAATCGACTGAGTTACAGAATTTGCCTACTTTTCAACAAACTAAAAATTGATGAGGAACTGTATGAAAAGTTAAAAATTACAGTTAATTTAGATTGAAAAAATTAAAAGTTATAAAGGCGGTTTTATTTTTAACTGAATTAATAAAAATTGTAACTATCAAAATTTCACCACAAATGTATTAAATAATTTTGGTACTTTTTGGACAGTTTTAATACTTTTTATGTTATTTGGCACAAAATAGAAAAGCTCATTTATCATCCCTGGCATTAAAACGAAAAGAAAAGAAAAAACATGAAGTCAGTGTCAGTCAGCTTTTTGTGTTTCTTTATGCTGTATCTTCTTTTCAGCTCTGTGTCACCGCGTATTTTGTCGTTGTTAATATGGAAAAATTTGCATATAATTACACCTGGCTTAATGGCAAAATATGAAAATAAATATAAAGATTTACGGTTCTTAGCTAATTACACAGGCACATAAAGTAAAAAAAAATGTAATGAACTTTTGACTAGACATATGTTACGTTTGTTTTGACTATGAATCTGAATCCGAAGTCAGAATTGCCCATATAACTGCAGCGTTTTGAGATATTCTTGCTTAGCGTTGCAGAAAGTGCTGTATTCAGGCTTAGGGTGTAGTTCCAGAAAAAGGTGTAATTCTATTTTTTTTAATGGTATCGGATAACCTCAACATTCCCTTTCAAAGTATCCCATACCTTCAAACTTTTTAAATTTTTGGCAAGCTATGTCTATTCGATGCCATTAAAAAAAATGGAACCACACCTTTTTCTGTAACTGCGCCATAAGCCTGAAAAAAGCAGTTTGTGCAACTACAAGCAAGGATATCTCGAAATTCTGCACGCATAGAAAGAGTTTTGACCTTGGATTCGGCTTCAGCCTCAATTAGTACATAAAAATACAATGTCTAGTCAAAAGTTCATTCCACTTTTTGTTTTATTTTGTATGCCTTATTTTATCTTTTACTAAACAAAGTCAATTTGCAATCAATCGGTAAATTTTAAAACATTGGTTGACAACCAAATGGAATATCCCATAATTTAAAAAGAAAAAACAACGGAAAAAAATTACCCAGCACTCGTCGATGACATTACAGGCGACAACGGACAACAACAACGACTAAGTATGCGACTCATTCACGGTTTTGGACGGATTTGCTGTATTCGCGCAATCGTCTGGGACATACTTACAGACGTATGTGTGGTGCTGCATCTTCTTTTATTTTGTCTACTATGGATATTTTGTTTTTCTCTCTATATATTTATAAGTACAATTTGATAAATAAACGGCGCGCGTTGCCGGCATAGCTATGCTAACGTTTGTCTGTCTGTCTATCCGTCTGTCTGTCTGTCATCTGTCTGTTTGTCCGTAATGTTTGCTGTTGATTCGTCGCTTGCCTTTTCAATGTGCTTTTGTACTTGGTAGTACTGTTTGGTAGAGGAAATGTTGTTTTCATTTGCGTTCTGTCAGGCCGGAACGTTAAAAAACGGAAATGTGAAACCTGCATATGGATAAAACAGATAGTGGTAACAACCAACGTCGACGGTGACAATGACGGCGAGTACGCCAACGCTAATAAAAACAAAAACAGCTAACGGTGGCAACACACATATGTGTGTACAAATGAATGCATATGAACTGTATTTAAGCTAAACAATGAATATTAATTATATTTAGTACTTGTAACGCAAAGTTTTTGTGTCAATTTTTTTGATAATTAAATTTTGTTTGTACCTACTTATTTGAAAACTTATCATTTCTTTTTTTAGGTTATCTACCAACTGTAATGACGTGAGAGTCGTTATGGTGGTGGTCAATACCATAAATTGCGATTTAACTGCTTTGTCTATGATTCATCATGGATTTGTTGAAAACATTTTCAATTCAAGAACAGCAATTCAATGTGTAATTGGTAACAATTAAAACAGTCGACAGTGTGCAAAAAGAAAACTGTGTTAATTGTTGTTGTGTTGAATAAAAAATAGTTAATAATAAAAATCTAAATTGTAAAAATATTTAATAACTGATAAAACGTTAAGAAAATTGCAATAACCCAATAGAAAATTAGAAAAATGTTATGAAGCGTCATTCGATCCACATGCGATTTCATCGCCTTAATTGCTGCATCCACCGTTGCACGTATACCCCACGTTATTTCTGCCGTAAAAATATATAAGGCCGCAACTTAAGTTACGGCCTTATTAACTTTATTTCCCCATCGGATTAAGCAATTTTTTATCAATATTTTAGTCCAATCGCCAATTTTTTACATTTTCCACTTCTCTTGCAAATTGCAAAAAAAGAAATGTAAACATTACACCCTGTTTTCATTTTTTTCATAATTAAAATCATAAAAGGCAGTAACTCCATACAAAAAAGATGAAAAATGAAATAGATTTTATAACAAAGAGAAGTTGCTGCCTTTTTTGAATAAAAATAAAATTTTGATTTTCTCAAAACTATGAAAAACGAGTTGCGTCCTTTTATAATTTTACGGCAGATTTTCGAATGTACCCAGCATATGGGGCATAATATTAGTTCGTTTTGAGTATCTTCATTGCTCTCAAATGATAAATCGGACAGTCTTTAGCGTATACTACATTAAAAGCTTAATATTGCACTTATTTAACAGCATGCTAGTTATTTTGAAAAAGCTAGTAGCTTGCTTTATTTTTAGCCGTAAAGTGAAAACTGTACGAATCTACCCCATCCTCCCCTATATTAGCATTGATCAAGGGCTTAAGGCTACAAAAATGGGCGGTGCCACACCCCTCATAAACAAAATTCAACATAGAACATCCGAAAATTTTCGATGCATAAATAACATTCAATGGAAAAGCTGGCAAAAACATAATTCGTAATTTCAAAGAATTCTTTACCGAATTTTGATAAATTAAAAGTAGGTTTTAAAAACTTAGAGTGCGTCTTTGCATGAACAATATTTTAAGTTAGCTATAGATGCCTTAAAATGTATTTTAAATTTAAAAGCAGGTGAGCAAGGTTTTAATGTTTTTAAACCATCTTTTCAGTGAAATTTTATCGAAAAATTATACATTAATGGAAAAAAAAGTTGGTTTGTTTTTGTTGCTTATTTTTATTTATTGCAAAATAGATCAACAAAGCAGAAACAATTTATCTCCAAGATGTGAATCAAACAGAAAACGTTAATACAGCCACAAACGAGCTGGGATTTGGGTAATTATCGCAAATGATGCACCTTGATCCGATTCCAAGATATAATTCTATTGTTACGAATAAGAATCTTCGATTACAGGAAATATATCAAAATTAATTTTAAGTTTGGTTTCAAATAAATCAATTATTAGCTACACTTTAGATGAAAAGAATTTCTTCTAAAGCTGATATTGATGAGAAATTAATGATCTTAAATAGACTAAATGATTATTTACCGATATAAGTGTATTGTTTATAGCGAAAAACATCAAACGACTCAAAGTTTTGCTCTAGAATTGAAGGGTACAAATTTGACAAATTATACAATTTCTACAAATCAAATATGTATGTATCTTTCTTCACTGACATTATTAATCCTGATACAACCAGCTAAAAACAATGCTAAGATACGTTTAATTTAAATAGCTATATACATATATCATGAAGAGGAATAGCTGTCATATTAATATGCTGATGTTTTTCAAGAAGTAAATGATTTGCTCTATTTCGTGCTGAAATTTTTGATTCGAAAGATGCATCTTGCATCTGGTCAACTTTGTAGTGAAAGTACATGTGTTACATGCCATAAGACTGGAAAATTTGAAAGACCGAATTCCATATGATAGTTTTTGCTGAAACGAAACAAGTTCAAGTCATTTCTGAAACTTTTCATTACTGCCCGGTCCGCGGACCTTGCATCATCCGACTATCATTCGATTCTTACAGATTTGCTTTAATAGTGTAACGTTGACTTCAAGAGATGAATGTGAAAACCAGTTATCTTAGTTTTTCGTCTTAAAATTACTCATTTATGAATTAATATAATATTTTTTCCATCGTACTTCTCCGCATCATTTTTCTGCCACTTATTAATTCTGCCCCAACTTTAACACTGACAATGTTCGATATAGAGGAGGGCTAGGGTCTAATTCTATTTGGAAATGGCTAGGAGATGGGTAACTCCATTTGAACCTCAACGATTGAAATTTCCATATTCAGTGGCTCAGTAGAAGCTATTTGCTGAACATTTAAACCTGCGTTGTACGTTTCGCAAACCATATTCAAAGTTGGAATTGCGCCAGCCTTTAACTTCCTGCTTTGTGTGAAGTCATTTTATTTAAAATGACAGCAACAGACTAGTCTTTGGGATATTTTCATCTTTTATATTATGATTTCGGTTAATTAACCTGATCTAAGAAGCGAAACGTCTTAGCAATTCAAAGCTGGGAACACGTTTTTCAGTCTTATTGTTGTTGTTGTTGTTGTAGCGACTCGAACGCCAGTCCTGTAAATCAGAGAAACAATTATTCCTTTCGTCTACTAGTTGTTGGGGGATAATGGAAAATGAAAACAGGTCAAGCTTACTCCGGGAGGCCCTGAATGTGGGCTACCTCTACTGGGCGGGACCATAGGTCAGACGTAGTGAGGTTGGTTGGACGGGAAAGACACTTAAAACGGTGGGAAGAAAGACACTTAAAACGGTGGGAACTGTCATGTGGACTACCACTGCATAATGGGCACCGATCTGCGACGCTCTCAATGATCCGAGCTCTGTAGCTCATCAAAAAGAGCTAGTAACCCGAACGAAGTTGAGCTAATGTGCACCTTGATAGTGATTTTTCACTGTGGTGTATTGATGGAGGGCGGCTATTGAGCACTTTATTAGGCGCCAGCGATTCAATAGCCGTACTGGCAAGGTGCCGGTGCAGATCATTGAGGGCCTCGCGGATCGGCCCAGGGTCCCAAGAGTCAGGCAAGAATTCCCAAATGGCTTCCCTATAACACCGGAAGTCCATCCTAATACACCTGTGCGGTGTTGGCTTACTGACCACCCGATACGAGGGATGATCAGGATTTTGGCAAATCAGCAGGAACTGCTGCATAATTCAATATAGATCGCTCGATCGCCGATCAGGGTCTCCTTGTCCTTTCCCCATGAGGTTCCGGTAATGGCACTCAGCACACGGTTTCTTTTGCTCAATTTGGAGCAAACCTCACTCGAGTGCCTAGAAAATTTGTATAGGTTATCCAGTGTCACCCCGAGGATTTTCGGATGCTTAACGGTAGGTATTTGGCCATTGTTCATATGGATGTTGAGGGTTTTATTAACCTCGCTATTCCATGAGGTGCAGAGCGTCGCATAAGATTTTTGCGTAACAAGTTGCAGCCTTGGGTCATCGATGAACTGCTTTACGGTAACAAGATACGCATTTATCTTATGCTCGGCCTCCGAAATTGTTTTGGCTGATGCAACAATAGTGCGGTCATCAGCGTATGAGACCAAAGTGACCTCGGACGGAGGGGGTGGGATAGTAGAAAGTTAAAAAACAGAGGCGAAAGCACACCCCCTTGCGGCACGCCCATCTTAAATTTTCGGAATTTAGATCTAGCATTTCTAAATTCCACGAAAGCCCATATAAGTAGGCTGCTAGAAACCTTATGGTACTGACGAGGAGGGTCGTGTTTTGAAGATCCGCGAGGAAGATGTTAAGGTCAACAGTGTCAAAGGCCTTCAAAAGATCTAGAGCCACGTACGCTGATGCGGCCTTTTGCAGCTAAGCCCCTTTGTAATGACAGATGTGATCTCTCATGTTGATTGTCAGAGCGTTTAAAGTGCTGCTAAAGTTCCAGCAGGAGAAGCGCTGTTATTGTTGTTGTTGTAAGTGGTATTTTCAAAATTTTTAAAAATTCGACATATCTCGAAAACCATGACTCGGATTTATAACTTTTGTACAATGATTTTGTAGCCAGTTACCTCTCATTTGACACCAATATTATTAAAATCCATCCAGGGGTTCCGAACTTATACCGGTTTTCATAAAAGCTATATCCCGATCCTCCGCAATGTTGTTAAGAACCCAAATTCATAATTTTTTTACAACAAGGCTCTAATCCCTTCACTTACGTCACCGTCCCTTACCACTTGAAGTGATGTCAAAAGAATGAAGACATCGCCAAATAAAAAAGTGGTACTCATTTATAAATTAATTAAAGAAATATATTTTTTCCATAGTACTTTTCCACATAATTTTTCTGACAGTTATTAAGTTTGCCCCAACTTTAAAGCTGATAGTTCAATGTAGGGGGAAAAATCAATTTCACGCAAACATTGGAAAAGCACAAAAAACAACGTGAAAGAAAAAAAAAACCCCAAAACGGAATGCACAATTTCTGGCAACGAATATCAAAGGAATAAAATTTAATTTAAAATACATAAATAAAAACAGCTAAAAATGACTTACACGAAAAGAAAAACAAAACCAAAGTTAAAATGCAGCAGCCTGCTGCTTTCGTGGAGGAAGACTGCGCCGCTGCCTGCCACTTCACAGCCTCAGCAGCGACTACAACAACAGCGACGTCAATTCAGTTGATCTTCCAGTGCAGCCACTTCCAAAAGCAGAGCTGCTTGCAAGATTCGCGGCGACAATCGCGGCAGACAACATGCAACGGTTCTTTAAATTTTGTGCAACAAATCAAATTCACTTTATACTGCCCCCAACACAAATATCACTTTTTGGCAAAATTTTCCATTTTCTCCACGTTGCACTAATTTTTTAAAGAATGGAAATTTTTCTTTTTATTTCTTGCTGGAGGTTGCAGCAGAGCAGCACACTTTTCCTTCTTTTGCTACTTTTCTTTAATGGCGAATAAACGACGAAGTGTTAAAGGAAAAACACGACGAAGAAAATCCACTGAACGAGTGTAAGCGAGAGAAGCGATGGTGGTCAAAATGTCACTTTACGAAAATGTAAAAAAAAAATTAATTAAAGTAGAAAAATAGCCACCATTTTCGGAGAACTTCACATCTTCATTGAAATTTTAAAGTGCAACAGCAAACGAAGCAACTAAAGCGAAATATTTTAAAAGAAAAACTTTTCACAAATTCTATTTCCCGATTAACACAAAAACTAAAAGACCACGGCAAAACGCAGAAACAGCAGATTTTTTACTGCCGTACGTTCAGTGTTTTAAGGTTTGTGTCGGCCATCGTTGGAATACAAGTGTTATTCTATTACAATATTTCTAGTTGGAAATTTTCATCGGTTATGCTTTTGTCCTGTTTCAGCGAATGTTGCTTGCCGGCAGTGTGCGACAGAGATAATGCTGTTTTTGACA
Organism: Calliopum simillimum; assembly: GCA_951812925.1. Taxonomy (NCBI): domain Eukaryota; kingdom Metazoa; phylum Arthropoda; class Insecta; order Diptera; family Lauxaniidae; genus Calliopum; species Calliopum simillimum. The sequence continues at coordinate 22,820,350 of OX638368.1, forward strand.
TTTCGTGCTTGGAAAATATTCCAATTACTGAACGAAAAAAATCAACGATCAACACGACCAGGGCTGCGAAATCGAAGAATCTTCCACATTTTTGGAAAAAATTAATACTGTGGAAAAATTTTGCGGGGATGCTTCGATTTCCGTGGCCCCTCGATTTGATGATGTTTTTTGTAAATCAACCTAAAATAAGTCGAAAATATTAAATACATTTTTTCCTCGCTTCATTTTCGAAACACAAAGGCTCAAAGGATACGAAAGTATTGAATAAATTTCAAGAAATGTTAGATTTGACAATGTTTTCACATAAAATGACCCAAAACAAGTTGAACAAATTAAATAAAATTTTTCGATATTTTGCTTGGTTTTGAAGATATCAGACTCACGAAGAAATTTCAAGAAAAATTAATTTCAAGAAAAACTAACTATCTTTTTACATAAAACAGCCCAAAACAAGTCCAAAAAATTTAATAAAATTTTCCGATATTTCTCTTCGTTTTAAATATCGAAATTAATATAATAAAAGATTACTAAAGAAATTTTTAAAAAAAAAAAAAAAAAATTACAACTTGATTTCTTCATTATTCCATTAAAACCTTGATATCTCGAAAATGAAGCGATATATTGAAAAATTTTATTTAATTTTTTCGACTTATTTTGAGTCGATTTATAAAAAAACATCGGCAAATCGAAAGGTCACGGAAATCAAAGTCGTGCCAGTTTTGCGAAGGTGCAATGGTTTGGGAAAATGTTTTTGCTAAGGGGAATTTTAGGAGAAAGAATCTCAGCATTTCTGTCGTAAAATCATTAAAAGATATAACTCTTTTTTTTATAGTTTTGAAGAAATCAATTTTTTTTTTTTAATTCATTCTCTTATAAAATCTATTAAATTTTTCAACTTTTTAATATAAAGTTGCTGCCTTTTTGATAGTAATTATTGAAAATCTTTTCTTCACTGAAAGAGAAGTGGAAAATGTAAAAAAATTGCCGATTGTAGAAAAATATAGACAAAAAATTGTTTAATTCGATATGGAAATAAAGTTGGAAAGGCCGTAACTTAAGTTGTGGTCTTATATTTTTTTCAGTAGATTTGCTCGATTTTGGTTTCTCCATATTGATTTCAAGATTATGTATTTTCCAAAACATATCCTCATTTAACTTTAAAGATTCAATTTTAAACATACACTACATTCCTTTTGAATCGATTTTATCGAAAATTTAAATGGAATCGAGAGTCATAAAGAAGCGCTGTTTTGTTTTTTGCGGGATTGCTTATATGAACAAATTCAAAAAAGTATTGCAAAGAATTTCAAATTATTCGAAAATGTTTCAGTATTTTAACATGATCGCTGATATTGTAGCAGTTTTCAAAGTTTTTATGGCTAAAAATTTTGAAATATTTTTATCACTTATTCTCACTTGCCTGGTTAACCAGCCTAAAATCAGAAAATCATGATAATCACAGGACCACGTTCACACCTTTTACCTGGATGAGTCATCTATCATTTCAATGACACTTTTTTGGCGTTTACTAAATCACGAACTTTTTTCAAATATATTTTTATATATTTCATTATTTAAATTTTTTTTTAAAACAATTGAGACGAACAGATTTTTGATTTTAGCTTTAATTTGCTTTTTATTAGAAACGTTTTATTTGTATACATTTTGCATTTGTCAACAGAGAGGGAAATTTCCTAATTTTCCTGGGATTTTTTGAATTTGTGGATGCCACCTGCTGATTTTTTGGGTTAAATGATCTAATTATTTAAAAACAAGCTAATCTTTTCCTTACAAATCGAAAAGCTTTTAATATGGAAAACTATCCTAGTTAATGCTTAATCAGCATTCATCTGGTTAACCAGGCAAGTGAGAATAGGGTATTAAAGCAATAGAAAATGTTCTTCCTAATTTCATTGTGAAACGATAGGAGCTGTTTCGCTACTACACTATGAAACCATTAAACATTTTTTTAGAGGAAAATTTAAAAAAAGTGTTAATATTAAAATTTTTTCAGAAAAAATTATAATTGGTCCGCTTAGGCGAAGAGATATATATACAAGAGGCGCAAAGAAGCATTGGAACAATTTTTTTGACGTTTATACTTTTCGCAGAAGCTAGCAGAGAGAGCTAAGAAGTTGAATGGCAACGTATTTCAACCAAAAAGTACGTACAATGTGAGAGGACTTAAGAAACAGAGCGGGAGCGAAACTCAAGTTTATAAAATTTCTCTCTCGCATATGTGGCATAAGTTTTAAAAAAAAAAATTCTCTCTCATACATTGTAGCAGAAATTCAAAAATTTCAATAAAAGAAGTATTTTTCATTTTTTCGGTACATTTTCAACTTATTTAAATTGCAAATGATCAAATAGAACCTACAAATTTTACAATTGGATTAATTAAGCGCTTAAGATTTGGAAAATTATATGTATAAATTGGGCTATTTCACGCAAGAAAATTACCTTTTATTTGTGTAATATATTGATGATTCTTTATTAAGAAGTTTCTAATTGATAAGTATTCTTTTATTCTAAGTTTTGGACAAAATTAGCAAAGCAAAGTATAATTTTTTTAATTATGTACTGGCGCCGTCATTTTTGAAAAAAGGCTATCTAAAACTCCGTGACGCTCCTAGGGGGGGAAGGGAGCAACCGTGTATTTTTATACCCTACACCCAGGGTATATTCACTTTGTCCTTCCGTTTGTAACGCAGAGAAGGAGGCGTGGCAGGTATAGAAAAGTATATATATTCTTGATCAGCGTCACCCCCTGAGTCGATATAGCCATGTCCGTCTGTCTGGCTGGCTGGCTGGCTGGGTGGCTGGCTGGCTGGCTGGCTGGGTGGCTGGCTGGCTGTGTGTTGAAATACACTTTTTGGGAAAACTGAGCAAGATAATTCAATGAAATTTGGTACACTGCCTTCGTCATCAAAGTTAGCTCGGGGGATTGAAAATGAGCAAAATCGGTCAACGGACACGCCTACCGCCCATACAAAAATTATATTCAAAATGCAATTTTAGGAGTATTTTTCACGACAATGCAACCGCAATACATATAAGTACTACGAATTGTAAGCGCAAGCTCTGATAAAAATTTGAGCGAATTCGGACAAGAGGGCGTGGTACCTCCCATATAAGCAGAAGCTTCAAAACGCTATACTGAAAGCGTTTTTTGAGATATTCGAACCAAATTTGACTCAGACACTAAGAATTATAAATGAAAGCTCTCAGCGTGGCACCTCCCATATAAGCAAAAGATTCAAAATGCTATACTGAAAGAGTTTTTTGAGATAATCCAATTAAATTTCACTCTGACACTAAAAACTATAAATGCAAGCTCTGAACAAAAACTGGGTGTACTCGGACAAGAGGGCGTGGCACCTCCCATATAAGCAAACTTTTCAAAATACTGCAGTGTAGGGTATTTATTTTTTGGCCAGGCCAAAATTTACACCCTTACTAGTTTTTATATGAAGCTACTGTCACATTGGGGGAGGGGATCATTTAAATGTCACGAAGTTTATGGACAGCCTTAAACCAAAAAAAAAAAACAATGCCATTTGATCCATGCTTGTTTAGTGGCAAATAGTAGCTGTATTTTAGATGGCAGCGTGTTAACACGTAGTTATTACTGTTTTTCTAAAGCGAGTTGTGTGCTATCTCCTTCTTCTTATTTTTTTTTTTTTACATTATTATGCTTTTCGTTTCCGCACCACTTCCCTCCGCTTGCCAAGACAATCGGTGAAATGTGGTGCCACTATGTTAAAATCTTATTAAACACAACTAATATTCTGTGTAGAATGGCAACATCAATAGTCTACTTTGTGCTTAATAAACACGCAAATTCGTATGTGAAAAATTAAACACTTTAGTTGTTGCGTTCCCATACGTTTCTTAGAAAGTGCTTAAATAAACACTGAAAACTGTCGTCTAAAACACAGCTATTGTTTCAAAAATGATTTAAGTTTAAAGTAATTTTTTTTTGCTTAGGCATAGGAACATAAAATTATGAATATTTTGGAAAAATGGGGTCAGTGTTTTCTTTAGAACTTTTCGAGTGCCACCCAGAACTCTAATCAGAACCCCTTACCGATAATTTATTTCTTTTTTGGTAAAGTGCCACTAGGATTTTCTTAAGAACCATTCGAGAGCTACCAGAACTTTAAAAAGCTCTATTTTACAAGAAATTTTTTTATGAACAATTTTTTCCACTAAAAAAATCATAAACACTTTCTTGTGAGCTCAAAAATCTTATCCGAGCTTTTCTACGAGAAAAAAGCGATGATGAGCAAAAAGTAAAAACCTTCGATTTTTGGTCCAATTAAAAAAAAAAAATGTAATAATTACATATTGTTTGAACTACATTTGATTTGTTTGAACTTCCAGGTTTGCTTCTTAAGTCTCCATACAAATCATGTTGTCATATAAATAAGTTGATAACATACCGACTGTAGGCATCACATTCATTGAAAAATGGAAAAATACCAATTTTGTAAAAGTTTTGAAAAGACACTACTTCTACTACTTTAGTACACTTTTTCGTTTTGTTGTACAACAAAAACATGAAAATTTAAATTTTACAAACACATGTTTAAGTTTTTTCCTATATTTACACGAGATCCTCAATACATTCTTACATATGGGAGAGAGAGAGAGAGATCTGCACAAATGAGAAACTCAAAATAAAAAACAGGAATGCCACTTTTTAGAATAGATGTTTTTTGCTACACTACGAGTCATTCATAAATTATGAATCAAAGAATATTCGCAGCAAATGAAAATATTGCTGAATATAACTGCAATCCTTGCTGTTTTTTTTTAAAACTTATGCCACATATGCGAGAGAGAAAAATATTTTTTTTTAAAACTTATGCCACATATGCGAGAGAGAAATTTTATAAACTTGAGTTTCGCTCCCGCTCTGTTTCTTAAGTCCTCTCACATTGTACGTACTTTTTGGTTGAAATACGTTGCCATTCAACTTCTTAGCTCTCTCTGCTAGCTTCTGCGAAAAGTATAAACGTCAAAAAAATTGTTCCAATGCTTCTTTGCGCCTCTTGTATATATATCTCTTCGGCTTAGGGGATTTTTTTTTTGTGAAAATAAGAAATTTTCATCTGGGAACCCTGCATAGTGGCTTTCTTGTAAAGACACAGTTTTGCGAGCAGTGCAATGCTTTTAATGGGATGCGTTCAGTTATATAGCAGTTTGCGGTGCTTAAAGTTTTGATTGTAAAAGATTTCGTTTTAACGTTATACCCTTTTCACACTGGCATCGAAAACGGCTCGTTTTCCATATCATTCGTTTTTGAGGCAAAAATCAGCCAAAAACGGCTGGTTTTCCATACAAATTAAATGTCAAACGAAAACATCTCAGAAGCTGTTTTCTACAAAAACGAGCCAAACTGTCATTGAAAACAGGTGCAACTGTGAATAATTGTAGTAAATTGTGAATGAATGTAGTAAGCTGTGAATTTTCACATGTCACATATGACATTATTTATTTCAATTAAAAAAAAAAAAAAATTAAAGCGAAATTGAAATAAATAATATAATAAATAAAGCAACTAAAATTTTAGCTAAATATCCATTTTTTGTGATTTTTTTACTAGCTGTTTTCACAATTTTCAGATTGTTTTTGTAATGTAAAGCTGACATCAGCTGTTCAGCTGTCATCAAAACGAGAAGTACAAGTGTGAATGCAATTTTTAATTATCTCGTTTTCAAAACCAATGACGCGAAAACGAGCCGTTTTCGATGCCAGTGTGAAAAGGGTATTAGTGTAAAATATCTCAAAAATTTTTGTTGTTACTTACAGGATTTTATTATAAACTTCTATATCCGCAAATGTCAAGTCAGTTGCAGGAAAAAAAAGTAGTTTTCGATGTATTTTCCGGTGCTGAATCCAAATTCAGTCTCGGAATCGCTTAAAAACATATTTTGTTTTTCGTGCACTATCAGGAATTGTTTGCCATATAAAAAGTTTTTCGATTTGTATGAGAAAGTTTAGTTTGTTTCTTTGCAAAAAAATTTTATTGCACCAAAAGTTGGGAAAAGGTTGAAAATATATTTTGGACACAACCAGAGGAGTCTCCGACCCTTCGAAGTGACCGTTTTGGGTCCATTTTTGGAAAAAATTTTATTGCACCAATCGATAAGCTAAGGTTGAAAATATATTTTGGTTTTATAAGCTTTGACGCGTTAAAGCTTAAACGCTTTAACGCTTGGACGCTTAAATGCTTTAAGGCTTAAACACTTTAACGCTTAAACACTTTAACGCTTAAACACTTTAACGCTTGAACACTTTAACGCTTTAATGCTTAAACGCTTTAACACTTCAACGCTTTATCGCTTAAACGCTTTAAAGTTTAAACGCAATAGAAATAACGACCATGCTTTAAAAATATATTACTGCATCATAGTAAATGTAAACTAGCAATGTTTTTGACGACAGTTTATCTGTATTCACATATTACGTAACGCACCAGGGGGAGGGGGGGTTGGAAGATTTGTTACGAAGTGTAACATGGGGAGGTGGGGTGATCAACTACGTTAAGGGCCGTCCGCACGTACAGTTTTACCTCAAGACTTACCTACGCAAACTGGTTTGTGCAGGTAAGTCCGCACGTGTGGACGGCAAAAGTCAAGTTTGCACAGTTCATAAGTGCGGCCTGTGCTTTCTTTGACTTTCCAAAGATTTTTTTTGGCAAACTAAGCTTGCGCAGGCAAGTTGGAACGTGTGGACGGCGTATAGGCCGTGCCTTTAATCTGTCGCTTGAATTGAAGTCTTCAAGTGCATGTATATTGCATATGATAGCTCTGTCATGAAAACTATGCGTTTTTTCATTGATTTATTTTGGAAAATATACAAAAGAAAAAACAATTCAAATGAAATAAAATGTTTGCTAGACGTCATGTTTCTATAAAAATGAAGTATACTGAAAACTGCACAGACTTGCCTGTGTCGTATGGACGCGATATAAAAAGTATGCACAAACTCTCTAGTTTGCACGAACTAGGTTTTCGCAGGTAAGACTGTGCGTGTGGACGGCCTTTTACACAACGTCGATTCTAAAATTTTATGCGACAACAAATTTAAATTCAAATTATCAAAACTAAGATTTGTTACGTTACTAGAGGGGGGAGAAAAACTTGCACGTTTTGTTACGTTGCATTACTATCGGGGATTGGGGGTCAAAATTGGTCGAAAATTGCGTTGCGTAATATGTGAACGGCCCCTAAGCACTTTTATTTATCTGTGTTAAATTAAAAATACTTTTCTCAGAATGTGTTTACACAAGCACAGATAAACTCTCGTAAAAAATATATTTTCTAATGCAAAAATATTTTCATTTGCAAGTATGGAGCATGCCAGACCAAATTTGCAAGACAAAAACCTAATTAACCTTAGAACCGTGCATGGTCTAGCCAACCTATTTCCGTGTTTCTGGGCACTCAGTGCCCATAGTGTATTTTGTATGGGGGTTACTGGAAAGTTAAAAATTTTTTAAAGAAACTTATGTTTTTTTATTCAAATATAACTTTTTTTTACATTTTATATTTTTTTATTGAGCGTTTATTTACATAAGAACGTATGAAAAAGAGAAGTATATAAAAAAAAGTATTTGTGTGTGAAAAAAGTATAAACAAGTGTGTAAATTTAGGTGGTCGTTATATGCAAGGTCATGATGGATGATCATCAATCAGCTCTAAATGTCGAATTTGAATTTCCCTGATTTTTCCAAATTTTTATGTTGAGCGTTGATGGCTCTATTAGGCCCTAATTGGCCTCTTGGTGTATGTGTCAGTCTGCATGTTGAAATTACGATTACGCCCAAACGAATAAAGCTATATTCATAAAATTTGGCACAAATAATAGTTAGGGCTATAGTCTGATTAGGACCAAAAATGGGCCTGATCGGTTAAAGTTCAAAAACCACCCCCATACATTTTGGGCACACAGTGCCCATAACACGAAAATGAGGCTTCCCGCCTTTTATTTATTTTTATTTTACTTATACCTAAATCATATCCAAACTAAGTTTTTTTAAGTAATAAAATGTTCAATCTATTGAAAAACGATGAGATCTGGCATTCGTTTCGAACACTTTGGGGTTTGAAAACAACATTGAAAATTGCTTTGGGCACCCAGTGCCCATAACACGGTTCTAAGGTTAATGCATGTTTGATTTACAAGACTCTATTGTGACTGATTCTGCTTTTCGAAAGTGTGATTGGCAACACATTTTCATAACTGCTTATGACATTTGAGTTTTAGACATTTGTTTTTGAAATACTGAAGTGCGAACTCACGCGAAGGGCACGGGCACGTAGGGCACGTCAAATTTCTAGGCAAGCGGAGGGAAGTGGTGCTTTTCATTTCCCTCCGTTTGCCTACAAGCTCGAACTGCCCCACGGGGCCGTGCCCTTCGTGTGACACCCCTCAAACAAGTTGTAATTTGTATATCCGCCGAAATATGTACACAATTCAAAAACGTTTCTTATTTTTGAAATGCAAGTTCTATGATATTGTAAATTATATTGTGTTCGATTGCGGTAAATGTCGGTGCGAATTTATATTTTCTTTTGACAATAAGGTGATGCGTGCAAGATTGTAAAAAAGACGGGCAAAAAATATTAATGTGGTGCTGCGAAGCATATATATTTATATCTAAGCGGAACCAATGGGAAGTTTACAAAACCGTGATGAGATTTGATATTTCAATATAATCTGCTAAGCTTTCTAGAGCTTAACTCAGGATGCTTCATATTAAAAATCCATTATTCTATTATGGCTTGGGTTACCGTTAAACGTTGGGCTAAAGTATTATAGTTAACAATTTCGGAACTTCTTTCCTTTTGACTTTAAAAATCGTTACTATCCATTTTCTTGCTACAGTAGACCCCGCTTAATTAACGTCCTTTTAATTGACTTTCCCGGATAATTGAACTAAAAAAAGCCTAGTGAAACTGTCCTAATTGAAAAAAGACACTTAAGTCCCCTGTTAATTGATTCCCGCTTAATTGGTTTCCGCGGTTAATTGTTAGGAAGAAAATGATTTCCAAATGAAAAATACATGTAAGATACCCCTTTTAAAAGGTCAACAATATTAAAAGTAACAAAAAATTTACTGATGAAAAATCTGAACAGTTTTGAATACAGCTCAATAAAGATTTGAATCCTACTCCGAACTGGCTATGGCAAAGGCAAACCCAATAAGGTGTCGTCTTTCGTGAAGTTCATGGAGAAAAATTCTCAGAAAACGCTGATCAAGCTGATATTTTTAACGCCGGCGAAAGTGGATTGTGCTTAACATAATATGTCCAGAAGAGGTGATGGCCTTAAAGGTTTTAAATAGTCAAAATCACGTCTGTTGCTTTTTTATTTCTGATGCTACTTTAAATTATAAAAAAATTAAAAAAATTGACCCTGAATAACTTTTTATACTCACACAATTAGAAAATTGTCCCAACATTTTTCTATAGAAGTAAAAAACTGTTTGTCGCAACCTTTTTAGGCCCGTCATGTGCTTAGGCGTCCGATTCAACACAGCAGACTGATGAACTCGTAGTTAACATATTCCGAGCTATCGACTTCCACATACATTTCCATTACATCTAGTTTTTCCAAATTTATATGCTCAGCTCTAAGTCTACTGCACACATACCCAAATTTTGAATTAATTTTCTTTATTTTATTTTAAGGTGAATTGAAGTTCCCGTTATGTACCTAATGCACCTTTTAATGTACAATATACATACGTATTTTTGTATTCGTTATCTCCTTATAGAGCCTCTGACTTAAAGAAATTCTTAATGCTTTGAACACATAAAACACATAATTAAAACTAAAATCGCCGAATGCTAATTTTTTCTATGCTTAATTGACTCACTCGATCAATTATCCGGGATTCTTTTAATTGATCAGTCGAATCAGTTAAGCGGACCCCGCTTAATTGATTCCCTGGTTAATTGAATTTTTCATCAAGTCAATTAAGCGGGGTCTACTGTACTAAGAGCCATTTGAACAATATTTGAAAACAATTTTTGAAAATTTAGTTTTTAAAAGTGGTTTTTGGGGGTCATGCCATATGGCATGAAATGCACTGAAAAATAATAAAAGTACCAAAATGTAAGTATATTAAAATTTTTAATATAATTCCTGTGATTTTGTGACTAAATAGATATATCAAAGAGTTTTAAGTAAAAAAACTTTCAGAAGGCTATAATGCTATTTTATTAGTCAAGCCCGAGCAAGAAAAGCCTTACACCTAATCCTAAAAGAGTAAACATTTTGATTTTCTTAATAGTTTTCAGCTTGGAGCGCTCCATAGTTTCTACATCTATCGGAATTTAAAGGGTTTTGCTAAAAACTTGGAGTTAACGAACAAACAGAACATTAACAACAACAAAATATGCAGTCACATAGGGCTGAAAATAGGATGTAGCACAAAGAGAAAGACAAAAAGCAAAGTAGTGACTTCATGAGAGAGCTTTGTGGGAAAGTGGCACTGTCAATTTTAACTTTAAAACCACCATATACACCAATTGCTCCAATATAGAGTGTGGTGTTGGTGCGGGAGTCTTTTCAAAAGACCTGAAATATTCTCAACCATATCGCTTGCCAGATTCAGCCAGCGTTTTTTTACGCAGAAGTTTTTGCCATCCTCGAAGCCTACAAATCATTAGAGAATATTGATTCTATTTCCGGAAAGGTGGCAGTTCTCTCGAACAGTCAAACCGCCATCAAAGAACTTAATTCAGCAATAATAAAATCTAAATTGGTGGTAGATTGCAAGGAAAAATTAGTACGACTGAGGCTTCGGTTTAATATTGCACTCGTTTGCGTTCCAGGCCATAGTTTTATCGAGGGCAAAAAAAAACCTCACTAACTGGCAAGGCATGGCTTCTCTCTTAACGTCATCAGCACGGTGCGAGTTTATACCCCGCTAGGTCTAGAATTATTTAACCGAGGCGAACGATAATTGGAAAGCATTGACTACATGTAGGACATCCAGGTCAATATGGCCTTCATATAACAGTTCAAAAACCTCATATTTACTAGCTTATAACCGCATTAATATAGTAAGAATTACAACAGTTTGCAATGGACATTGGGACATCGGCAAGCATTCTGAAGGACTAGGTATCCCTTTCAACTCTCTTGTCTCTTGATTACTACTTGATACTACTAAAATCGTGTAGTCTAACGTGAGAGGGTTTTTTTGAGTGCAATAGCGATCTATGGTCGTAGTTCTAAAAGCATCATTAAAATAAGATTTTTTTTTTTGCAGATATGTTTGTATTTTTTATGTTTTTGTTTACATATATTAAGAATGCTAATTTTTTATCTTTTTCTCTAAAATATAATTGTTATAAGAAACTTTTTTGTATAAGTATGGATATAGTGAAACCCACACCCTAAGCAAATATAATTTATTCAAAAAATAGTAGGAGTGGCTACTTACATAAAAAAAATAAAATAATGCGCAAAATGTTAAAAACCGTTGGTTTGTTAAAAATAGTGCCAAAAATATGGAAAAAAACAAACAAAATACTTATACATCATATATGACTAGAAATACTATGTATGATTATTAGCATTTTTATGACCCTTCATTTGATACTAAATATATCTACAAATATCCATGCAGATTAGTGTCGTACATTCTGTCCCGCATGAACCGCGCTCAAATTTAATCTGGTTTCAAAGAGTACTAAGTTTGGTTTTTTCGTTTTTGTTTCGTTTCATTCGAGTTACTTCTGCGCACCTCGTCATTCTTCGTCTCTCAATTTTCCAGAGTCTCCACATTTGGTATTTTAAACTACAGAATCACGCTGATACGTTGTTGTTTTTACTTCGATGCTTTCTTCGTCGTAGTATATTATAGCTTTGCGCTTTCCCTCCCTCCCCCAGACATGTTTTGGCTCCATAGCTGTCTCGATCGTTGACCTACTTTTGGCATATTTCAAATGTATGAGTATTTGCCGGTTTTGTCTTCGGCATCGGCATCGATGTCGTTATTTGTATATGTGCTGAGCACTAATACATTCAGAGTTGCCACAAGATAGTTTACAGTGGGCTGAAATTGGTTTTCGTATGCATTTACCATCAGTTTAACTTCACAAATTTTAACTGACAACTGCGTTTGAAGGTAGAATACATCAAATATGTTAAATTAATCGCTCATGCCGTAGATTTAGATGTGAATCTATAAGTCTCATCGTTAAATACTACCCGTTTCCACCGGCCGAAAGAGATTTATTTTTGACAGTAAATGTCATAAGCGGAAAATGAAAGTTATTTTTCCTTTTCTTCTTAATGCATATTTATCTTCCATTTGCTTTGTTTTTAATGACATTTATTGCCAATTGTCACCACTTGGTCGAAAATAGCCAAAATCGTAAGTCCTGCTAAGATTTATACGCAGTTTTAATATAAATATCGGTATAAATAGATTTGATAGATATGATTTACGTATGATTAGTTTATATTGAACTTATTAAACAGTAATTTTTGCAATTTTTCTACAACAGCCGCAAGCAAGTGTTAACATGGTAATTGATTACATATGTTTCGGCTATTTCCACATACATATTTATATATTTTCATATATAAACATGTATATATTTATATATTTTCATATATAAACATGTATATTGCCTCATCAGATCAGTTTTAGTTAAATCTTATCAGAAACTGTACTCGAACCCGTGACTCCGGTTTTCTAATGAAAGAAAACGCGGTGCTTTAGCCATTACGGTATTGGACACGGACAAACTTCTCTGTACAGGATCGCCTATATGCATAGATCATAACGCTGATTTACGTTGTGATTTGGAGCTAGATAAATCTTGAAACAGCCGTAAATCAACTCATAAATCTCCAGTTGAAACGTGTATTAGGCTGGTCGTTAAATAAAAGGTAATAAAAAATGGTCATAAATCGGTTCAGTCGGTTGAGAACTGATCGGTCTTTTGGTAAATGTGTCCATATTTTTGTTGAAATTACGATTACGACCAAACGGATAAAGCTAAGTACTTATGCATAATATATTAATTATCTATCCTATTTATTTCTGGCAAGAGTACAGAACTTGACTTTAATCCCACTCTGTATCGGAGGACTTATTATGCTAAATTCGTTCGATCATGAAAGCTCTGCCAGTACTCTAAGACAACGTTTCCACCGGAGATTTAGCTGTGCTCGTCATTAAATCCTACCCATTTCCACAGACCGAAAGGGATTTATATTTGACAGTAAATATCATAAGCGACAAAATGTAAGTTGTTTTCCTTTCTTAATATCTTCCATTTGCTTTGTTTTTATGACTAAAATGCTAATTGTTAAAGTTAAGAGGTGCCACTTGGTCGAAAATAGACAAATTTTGTAGCTTTGCTGAGATTAATACGTAGATTTATAATAAAACTCGGCAGCATTAGATTTATTTTTGTATGGTAAATCATGTGATTTACGCCCAGATTAAAATCTAGAAACAGGCTTAGTCGCCTGGTGGAAACTTTATATCGAGCTCAGATAAAATCCTCAACTTTATCCACTTCTCAGCTTTATCTCCTGCTTGAAAATCGGGGTCTACGCAAAACTTTTGCAACTGTCACGATGTTTTGGCCCTACTGTAACTATAGTTATGACTTACAATAAAATCAAGTAAAAAACTTTAAAACTAAATCTCCAACAGGTTATATTACCAACATACTCAGCATGTTTGTATGTGTGAGCATCTGTGTAGGTAGGCCACAAGATCCGCTCTGTCACTGAGTTTGCTTGGTTCGTTCGTTGCTTTTGTTACCAGCAATGACGATCGGTCTTTTTTTTCATTTTCTCGCTTAAGCCAAGAAACCAAGACAAAGTGTAAGCTGAAGAAAAAGAAAAAAACCAACTGTATTCGTAGTAAAAAGGGCCCTGACAGTGACACTTAGAGGCTAGAGTTGAAGTTTGAGGTTGCTCCGATCGACATCAATGCGAACGGGTGCACTGTACTATGGCTGTGCTGTTGTGCTGCGCTGTTTGGTGATTTTGTCGCAGTCGCTTTGCTCCACTCCGAATTGAGCTCAACTTGAAGATCAAGTTTTGTAAAATGAGTTGTAGGCATGAAGTGGAATTTTTGTATTTTTTATTTGTTTGTTTGGTCTGTTGTTTTCTTATTTTTGGATTTTTTTTTGTCTTGGGGTTTTTTGTAAGATTTTAGAGATATAAGCAAATTGTTATTGCATTTGGTAATGCATTATATGTAGCTATGTAGGTAGAAAAACAAAACGATAAAAAAGGCTTTGTAAATTGAAAAACTTTTGGCCATGTTAATGAACAAGGTCAGATGCGGAGTCATAGTTTTGCAATTATTGTAACCTGTGCTATAGGGAGTTTGGGTTGTTAGTAGATTTTTTGTTACAATAATATTTTGTATAAAGAGAGTCGGCTTTTGGTATTTAATGGTATTTAACACACCATTGCTTGCATTTGGTTTCTGTCGAAAGTATTGATCAGCATTGTCCTTGAGCGATAAATGTTATATACCCATGCCTCAATGGTTCTGATCGACAGTAGCCTTAAGCCAGGATTACTATAATGCCAAATCCAATTTAAAAACAAAACAATTTTTTTGCGGGCAATTTAAAATAAAAGATAACGCTCAAGTCCTTTGCCAAAAAATAATATCGATGTAGTTTCCTTGAAAAAAAAAGAAAGTACATATCGGTACATTTCCACCAAAAGGTCCACATTGAGCCAAAAATTTAAATCATCATATCTCTGAAACTATTTAGCGCATATAGATGAGATTTGGTACTTATTTAAAAAGCACCAAGAAAAATAATGTGTACCGGGAAAAATGGGGGTATCACGCCCCACAGTGCGTTGAGCCCATACAAGCAATGGTCAAAAATAGAAGGAGTGGTTTGACATCGATGAAATTTGGTACTATAAGTAATTTGGGGTCGCTGAGCTCAAAAATGATCTCAGAGTTGTTGTAAACTTTATAGTTTTGCTAAAAACCAGGTATTTAGGACGATTTTCTTAAGGTCCATATATAACGATGATGAAAAAGTAATGTTTAATGTTAATAAATGAAATGTACGTAGTAGAAATAATGTTTTTTGTACTTGTGAGACCATTTGTGTTCATAAAAACAAAAAAAAATTTTCAACATAAATTTTATATTTCATGCAAATTTTTCGTTTTAAGCATTTTTTAAAAAAAGAAAAAAAATATTTGTAGGACGAAGTAGGAAAAGTTATTTGCAGTTCTTGATTATATAGAATTCGAACTAGTAGATTAAGAAAAAAAACGGCACTTATTTTTATAAGATTTGTTTTTTTTTTTTCATCCAAATTTGTCAATTTCTGAAGTTTTTCATTTGATAATATCGTGCATTAAAATCACTACAATATACATCAAATTATGTATTTTCCAAAATTTTTTAGTTTTATTTATTTACTCAAATAATATTTATAATAAAAAACTTTACTTCGCTTAGTTTAATCAAAAGACAAATTTTTGATAATTATTTGTTTAAGAGAACCCAAAACGAAATGAATAAAACATGATTTTTTTTGAAAAATATCTCAACTTTGAAGTGTCACAGCGTAGCCAAAACTGAGTTTTTCCCCTAAATATTTTGTTTTTATTTTATTGATACAATTACCTGTCGATTGATACCAATATTATTAGGTTTCGAGTCACAAAAAATTTTGATTTTTGCCCACTAGCCAACGCAGTGTGCGCCCCCACAAAAATCACTTGATTATATCTCCGAAAATATTAATCGCACATAAATGACATTTGATACATGTCTACAGAGAGGCAGGACAAATAATTTTCCTTGAGAAAATGGGCAATACCACGCCCCTAAAAAAAGAAATTCATAATTTATTTGGTACATATGTTAAATGGATAGGAACAAATGACATCCTTTGGAAAAATTGGTAATGCCACGTCAACTTAACAAGATAAGGTGATCCAACATTCACTGGGAAATCCTGGTTTATTGAAAGATTTTCAATTTAAAATTTGTATGGCGGAAAAAATGTCACGTTCATATTGTCACGTATCGATTAAGATTATGATCAAAACAATGAAAAGTGCAGAAGATATTTGAATCAAACAAAATACATCATAATGTAACATTATTACATAGGATTCTAAGATAAGTCGCACTAAAAAATTCTGACTTTTTTCGCTGAATTCTGACGTTCTTTGAATAGGCACGAAAACTACTTCTATTTTTGTCACGTACGTTCTGCGTCTGTTTTTGCGTGTATGTAAGAACCAGGACTTTGCCTGTTATTAACGTTGGCACTAATTATAGTGCTACCTAAGAGCTATAATGTAAAGTAAAAACTAAAATAAAAATATGTTTTGCTTCCACTTTTTTTTGCACTTTAAATGTGTCACGTTCGTCACCTGGGAAGTGCTCATATAAGGCTATCACAGCAACAGTGGCATTAATAAAGCAAAAGCACATAATCTGTGTCGATACAAGACCAAGTTATTTTTTAACGAAGGGAGAGTTAGGCCACTGTTGCTCTGATAGCCTCATTTGTAATGAAAGAATATTAAATTCTGAAGAGTTTGACTAACTGGAAAAAATCGATGGACCGCAAATGAAAAAAAAAAAAAAATACTGTTTAAATTTCAAACGTTTGTCCCCATAAAAATTTAGAAGCACTTAAACAATAATTTTTTGTATGGCTGCAGTAAGCATGGATTCGAACCCAGCCCCAGGGTGATTTTTTTATTTTTACTTTTTTTTTATAATATTTTTTATTCATTTTTTTTTATTTGACCTTTCTATTTTCCTTTAATGTATTTATTTACTTTTGATTAATTTATATGAAACTGATTACACAATGATTCTATGTAAGACTGTACGAAGCATTCGAATATCAAATTCTGTTTGGACAACATTTGCTTAACCTCCTGAAAAAATCTCTAGGTTATAATGTTTCGGCTTTTTCAAAATACTAGAGTTCGCATTGTGGCCGAAATTCGACCATTTCAATTTGACTTTAAAAAGGCCACGCAAATGTAATCTTAAGCACACAAACTCCAATTAGCAACCATGCCTTCACATGTTCTCTTTAGGGGCGTGGCAACCACCAAATAAAAACAAACAGTTTTTAATATTCTTTCTTACTAGTGGAGTGCCTGGGGCTTTTAACCTAGGATTTCTACAAGACCGAATGAATTTATATGGTTGGGATGGGATTTCGTTTTAAATGCCATAAAAAAAAAGTTTACCCAAAATTTTTTTGTGCTTTTGATTTGTGTATTAACTATAAAAAGTTAGTATAACACTACATTAAAAATAATTGTAACAATTTGCAAACCATTTTTTCTAAACTAATTTGAGGTCGCTGAACACGAAAAACGCAATTTTTTTTTTCCTTCTAACCGTTCCCGAGTTATTCGGCCATTTTTATTTTCGAGATTATAGCATCATATACATCAATATATTTGTATAACGCCAAATCCGATCGATTTTATTTTACCACGATTTCAAAGAATGACTAATAGCGTTTCTAACGGGTACACCAATGATTATGCTCCGAATAAAATTAACTGAGTTATAGCACGAAAAACTTAGATTTTTTAAAAAAATTTTTAAATATTTCATACCAACGTCAAATGAAAAACGTAGTTTTTCGCATATATTTATTTAAAAAAATTTTTTTAACAATTTTATTCAATGGCACATTTAATTCCAAACATTTTAAGCCTAGTTTGAGCAAAATCGAATGAAATCTCGTGAAGATATTAAGGTTTTAGTGCAATGAAGGCATATCGTTTTCTTTCAAAAATTTATATTTTTGATGCAATTGCAACCCGGTCCGAAATGTTCTTCTACAAAAAATGATGAGAGCTTCTTTAAAATATTCAATGAGTGTAGAATGGCCGATGTGGAAGCTGAAAAATTGGATCTGTTGACTTAGGCTGAACATTTTGAAAATGCTCAGGACAACTTCTCATCATTCTTATTGCACCAAATCCTTTATATCTTCAAGAAATCGCATTCGATTTTGCTCAAACTAGGCTTAAAATGTTTGGAATTAAATTTGCCATTGAATAAAATTTTTAAAAAAATTTTTTTCAAATAAATAAATGCGAAAAACTAAGTTTTTCATTTGATATTGATATGAAAAATTTTTAAAAAATCTGAGTTTTTCCTGCTATAACTCAGTTAATTTTGTTCCGAGCATAATCATTGGTACACTCGTTAAAAGAGCCATTACTCACTCTTTGTAAGCGTTGTAAAATAAAATCGATCGGACTTGGCGTTCTACAAATATATTGATGTATATGAAGCTATAACCTCGAAAATATATATGTCCGAATAACTCGGGAACGGTCCAAAGAAATAAAAAATAAGTGGGTTTTTCGAGTTCAGCGACTCTCAATTAGTTTAGAAAAAATATTTTGCAAAATGTTACATCTATTTTGGATTTAGTGTTGTATTAACTTTTTATAGTTATTGCTTAAATAAAGAAAAAATCAATTGCACAAAAAAATGTTTGGTAAACTTTTTTTTTATGGTATAAAAAACAAAATCCCACCTCAACTTTATAAATTCATTCATTCTAATAAATACACCCAAAAAAATCTGTTGTAAAAGTGTAGCAAAATGCTGTATGTTTTACAGCATTTACTTTCATTTTTCATCCCATATCGTTTGCAGTTAATATTACAGTTTTGTTGTACATTTGAGAAATTAGCTGTGAAAAATAAAATATTTGCTGTAGATTTCACAACAAAAAAAAATTTATATCGTTAATTTTGACAAATTTCTGGTAGAAATTATTGCATTTGCTGTAAAACTAACAATTAATTGTAAATTCGATTATATTAACTTTTAAATTAGCAAATCCACAGATTGTTGTAAAATCCACAACAAAACGTTGTTAAAACTACCGCAGCAATCTTTTTGGGTGTATCCTAGGTTAAAAGTCTCAGGCACTCCATTAACCGTAAAACACATTTAAAATTACTATTTTTATCTCTGTAACGGGTACTTCTAGAGAAAAATTCTAGTAAATTTCTTCGTAATTGAAGTTGTTTCCAACACCGACTACGGTGTTTTGTCCAAAAAGGCAAAACGAAGAGGTCTACTGCGTTTAACTTTTCATAAAACTATGTTCATTTTCAAATCGCGATATCTCATGAACGCTAAGTCGGACGGAAAAAGTGTTGGTAAAGGCATTCATAGAGAATAACATGTTCTGCAAAATCCAAGAAAAAAATTTTTTCTGCGGCATATCGTTTCGGAATATTTTGCAAAAACAGTTTTTTTCTAAATTTTAAGTTTGTCAAAAGATATCTCCTAAACTTTAAGTCGTACAAAAAAAATTAAATGTTGTTTGTAGAACAAACAATTCCCTATAAGCTAGTATTTTTGTTTTATTGCTGCGACGCTCCGTTCATGTATTATCACAATTTAAAAGAAAAAATCAGTTTAAAAAACTTCGAAAAACTTTCCAGGTAAATCTACCAAATGACCGCACTACAAAAAAGATCACAACTTTTTAATAGGTAAACTTTTTTATTTATACTTTAAGTTAAGCATTCCACTTTTAATGAATAAATTTCATGCGGTCTTGTAGAAGTCCTACGTATACAGTGTTTTTAACTCCCTGGGAACTCTACTATACAGTGCATTCTATGTCCATGCCGAATTTCATAAAAATCGTTGGAGCGGTTTGGTGGAGTCAACGTTGTTTCATTCATTGAGGTGGCATCGCCCACTTCAAAACATTGTTTGGAAAACCTGTAGTTGCTGTAGGTGCAAGGATAATTTAAAGTGTGTTTTTTTTTGCAAAGTTTGATTTGATTTGGAAAAATTTTAATTTGATTTGGATAAAGATCAATTTAACTTGGAGTGAAAAACCTTTTTACTTTATTCTTTTACCAAACACAAGCTCATTCATATAGTGACATAAAAACACAAACAAAATTTTGTAAAAGCGCAGGCGCGGACGATATGACAATAAACGTAAATTGAACAAAAACGGTAGCAACATTGACAAACTATAAAATGAAAGAAAATGTCTGCAAAAAACATACAAAAATAAAAATAAAAGAAAAAAGTACGCAAATAAATAAATCTATAAAAATCATAATAAATAGATAAAAAACGTAAGTAGAAAAAGAAACATGACAAAATAGAAACAAAAAATAAAATAAAATACAAATAGTAATACATACAACCAACAAAACAACATAAACAGCAGCAACCAACATGTTGATAGAGAAAAAAAAAATATAAAAAATGAAGCGCTAGGCAACTTTCACCCAAGGTCATTGTGTCTTTTACTGCGCTGCTCCAGCTAAGTTTAGTTCAGCTCAATTTTTTTTTCAGTTTTTTTTTTATTTTGGCGTGGACTACCAAGGCGTCTGCATATGTGACTACACATGACTCTAAATGTGTGTAGCTCTGGTCATATGCACATGCAAGTCCGTATCTGTGTGCATACATATTTATGTGCATATGTACGTGCAGATACACAAGTACGAGTATTTACCAGTAGCGTAGCCGGACAGAGGTGGTACCCAATTTGCTAGTCAAGTAATTATGTATTTTGCTTACATATCTATTCAGGCGGATAAGCTGTAAAAGTATTTCATGCAATCGTCGCGTATGCAATTGTAGTGCAATCAGTGCAACAAGTTGTTTTTTCTTGGATGTAATCAAGTGCCAAATTTAAAATCAAAGTTTATTTTCATTTAATTAGCTACGAACACTACTATGAATCAGGCTAGACCGAATTGATGCCATTTTTCCTGTGTATAGCACGAAGTTCACTTTATATGATTTTTTTTAGAATCATCAGATAGATTCATTTAAAACAAAAATTGTATATGGGCATTCCTCAGGGGACGAACGTGACCATCGTACACATTTAAAGTGCAAAAAAAGTGGAAGTAAAACATATTTTCATTTTAGTTTTTACTTTACATTATAGCTCTTATTAGTGCCAACGTTAATAGCAGGCAAAGTCCTGGTTCTAAGATACACGCAAAAAAAGACGCAGAACGAACGTGACAAAAATACAAGTACTTTTCGAGCCTATTCAAAGAATGTCAGAATTCAGCGAAACAAGTCAGAATTTTTTAGTGCGACTAATCTTAGAATCTTATGCAATAATGTTACTTTATAATGTATTTTGTTTGATTCATATATCTTCTGTACTTTTCTTTGTTTTGATCATAGTCGGAATCGATACGTGACAATATGAATGTGACATTTTTTCCACCATGCAAATTTTAAATTGAAAATCTTTCAAAAAACCAGGATTTCCCAGTGAATGTTGGATCACCTTATCTGGTTAAGTTGACGTGGTATCACCAATTTTTCCAAAGGATGTCATTTGTCCCTATTCATTTTACATGTGTACCAAATATCATAAATTTATTTTTTTAGGAGCGTGGCGCCCATTTTCCCAGCGAACATTATTTGTCTTGGTGCTTTTTGGATATGTAAATAGTTTCAGAGACATGATGATTTAATTTTTTGGCTCACAATGGACTTTGTGGCTGAAATGCCGATACATGATACAAGTTAATTTTTGTTAGAACATAAGCATAAAACGTATACGTATTGTCTGTCTGTCTTTTTCTGCGTTTGTATACTTTGGTACATAAATGTATATTGCACTTGGACATATAACTACCCCTAACTAGAACCCTCTTCGACTCTTCGACGAAGGGCTCGGGCCTTGAAATTAAGTTTTGTGCGGGCTCGGGCCTAACAACATTAGCCCGAAAATTAGAGGCTCGTAAATCATGGGAAGGTTGAGAAGCATATCCTTGGAAAAAATTCTGTTCTTACATAAAAATATAGTAAGTTAGGGTAATGTGGACTATGTGGGTAATGTGGTGCACCCTTTTATTTCCCATATATAACAATTCTGGTTATTTATGCATATTAAAAAAGCTCGAAAAACATATTTTTTACGCTCTTTGGCTTTTCTGTTATGATCCTTACACGTGTGCAATTTCTTAATAGAAGTTGTGAGGTCAAATTGACTTTCTTTAGTACGTACTGAATAGCTAAATAATTTCCTCAGAATTCTGTTTCCTAAAATTTAAATAACTCTGATGCATTTGTGGAGCTATTATTCAACGAAAGAATGCATAAGCAGGTCTGATTTGACATTGCTTTTATTTATTAAGTGATTATTTCAAAAAAGTGATGTTTTCGGGTAATGTGGCCTACCCCATATTATCTAACGCTGATTACTATTACACCTTAAAAAGCTAATTACATGTGTGGGATACCCGAGTTTGAGTAATATGGTGCACTATTTTACGTATGATTCGGTATTCCTTATGACTTATTCATTTGTTAGTATGAATTTGGTTTATCTTACTAAAAAATATTCTTTAATAAGCCTTTACAGCTATTTTATAGCAATTATAATCTCGACTTTTAGTCAACTATTTCAGCTATTTTTAGGTACTGTCAATTTATCTGGCCTCACGCTTGAAGTGGTTATTATTTTAGTTTATCAATTATATAATAGTAAAAACAATAGAATAAGTAATGCTAATTAATTGACAAAACTAACCTACTAGCATTGCTTTGGTAGAAATTGACGAAAAAGTAAAAAGGTAACCACATTACCCTAAGTTACTCTATGTAAAATAATGTATAAATGTGGGGCTAAGAATGAAAATGGAGTAAGTCAAGTCAAAGAAATCTTCGATTCGACTAAAAAACTCATGCATTATGTTTGTTTTTTCCTCATTTGAAAATCATTGATTTAGCTTCATCAAAAATTACAATTTTTTAAAATCATAAAAAAAGTGTGAATATGTAATAATATGGTAGTATCGGACCAGGCCGGGCTCGGTTCTCATCAATAAGTATTCGCGAGGCCCGTGCCTAGAGGCTGTCCATAAAGTCCGCGACGCTAAAATTTGCTACAATGAACCCCCCCCCCCCCTTGGAGCGTCACAGAGTTTATGGATATCCCCATAGCTCTACCCCTAACACAAATTCTTAATATCTCTGAAACTGTTTGACAGAGATGGATGAAATTAGGTACATGTACTATGTTTGAAAGTGCAACGGGATTGAGAACGAAGTCGTTCCCAGGGCAACTATGTAGTATGCATATAAAAAATAATAACAATCATTTTGTGAGAATACCTCTCTACTCTAATTTTCGTTCCAGCTAAACTTTCCAATAACTGTTTTGTTTGGGAACATCGTTCTGTATCCCATCATATTTTTCATTTAAAAGTGACTCACGGACTCACTTAAACTATAAGATTTGAGTTCATGTTCACTTGCCAAAATTTTCTAGGTCATAAAGAACACCTTTAGTGTTACATGGTAGAATCACAGTTGAACTTAATTTTATGTTTTTTTTTTGTCTACCGTTAAAATCTGCATTAATTTAAAATTTTCGCTAAATAAATAAAGATAGCAACAACAACAGTAATAATGGTAATGATAATAATAGTAATAAAAGAAACATTTCATAACACCTCGATGAGCTCTACTTATTCTCACAGGTAATTAATAATTTTTTGCAGCTGTTTTTTGTTGCTATTTTATTTGTTTTTTATTACCTATATCCGTAGTAAAGTAGTAGATAATTTTTGTAGTACAACAACGGTGTTCTCGTGCTGCTGCTGCTGCTGTTGCTAGAACTTTGCTTATTCATTGAGCATAAAGTCTAACAATTGACGTTAATTTTTTTGAACTTAATTTTTTTTTTATTTTTAACATTTAAGTTTAGTAGATTTTCTTTGTTTTAACAATTTTGATATTGTGCAATCTTTTTTTGAGTTAATTAGTTTCAAAGTAAAATATGAAGAAAAAAATCTTCAGAACCAATGAGTGCAGTTCTTGGCTTGTTCTGTTAATCGCCCAAGTAGAACGCCGTCTAACGCAATCGATTCTAATTTAATTGTAAGATTCCTATTATCTATTATGCGCTAAAAATTTGTAATTTTTTTTAAATTGTAATTTTTATACATAATTCATAATTTGTTTTGAGTTATCCTTCAACTTTAAGAGTGAGAGTAATAATTTTGTTTAAAATTGAATTTTTTTTTTTGGTTAATTTAATTATAAAGATCACAACAAAGAGGGATCTTCTACACACCTTGGGTTCTTGTTAATTTTAAAATGCTGCTCTTAGTCAAAAGATGGAATATCCAAAAATCTGTATTTTTTCAATTTTCTGACAAAATTATTAGACCATGGGAAGTTTTTTGAAAATAACACTTTTCTTAGTTTTGAAAATTTTTTGTTTTTTCTTCTGACGGAAAAAAGATAATTCTTACCTAATTCGGGTACAAGGAATTCAGTGGTGTTAACAACAAATCTGGTTACCTATCGAAAATATTTCACACAAACTATACAACAGCAACACTTTTTTTATTTCTATACTTTTGTGGCTCCTAGACTGTTTTACCAATTTTTGTTAGAGGCCTTAAAAATAGTCATATTTTTTATTGAGAGGTAAAATCCTGGCTTTTAAAATTATCTGATTTAAATATTAATATCACAGGCTCACAAAAAACAAGTACCCTGTCAGTAACATACTTATTTTATCACAAAAAGTTTGAGCCCTTGCAGAACAAAGTCGGATGATAAATGGCCGCTCTATTTTAGAGAGGTGGTGCCTTCGTGAGGTATCGGTACCAGCAGCGTTGCCAAACGACATGGTGGTGGTCGGAAAATAACTGCAACATCACCAGAAATGGTTCGAAAGGTGAAGGCCAGAATTGAGCGAAATCCGAGACGCAGTGGCAGACGTGAACGAATGCAACACATATTGTCAAACAAGCTCGGACTAAAGGCCCTCAAGTTCCAAAAGGCGCATGATCTCACTCCTGCTCAAAAAAAAGTTAGGCTCGATAGAGCCAAGGAGTTGTTGCGCTTGCACGCCGCCGGAAATCTGTCACAAATTGTCTTCTCTGATGAGAAAAATTACTGTATCCAGCAATATGTAAACAAATAAAATGATCGGGTTTACTTGACAGAGAGGTCCTACGAAAATTTGAATGTTCGTTTGGCCACCAGAACGCAGGCACCACCGCATGTGATGGTTTGGGCTGCAGTGACTGCTGATGGGCGCTCACCACTCGTTTTTTTGGCTGCCTGCGTCAAAGTAAACGCCCAGGTGTATCGTGAATCAGTGTTGGAGGGTGCTTTACTACCGTGGGTACGCAAACATTTCGGTCGCAAGCCATGGACATTCCAACAAGACTCGGCACCGTCACACAAAGCTCGTGTGAATCAAGAATGGTTAGAAAAAAACGTTCCTAGCTTCATTTCTGCTCAACAATGGCTCTCAAATTCGCCTGATGCGAATCCGCTGGATTTCTCAATCTGGGGTATGTTGGACAGGAAGGTCTTGACTAAAAAATACCAGAGCGTTGATGCGTTAAAAGTGGCCCTTCAACGAGAATGGCGCAAACTTCCACAAAATCAAATTCGTGCAGCATGCGACTCGTTCTTCGACCATCTACGGGCTATAGTTAAGGCCAAAAGTGGCCATATCGAAAATCTCAAGTAGATTCTTAAAATCTGAACCTTTCCCAACAATTATAGTATTTGCTCAATAAAATCTGTGCATGGAAACTAAAAATATAGTCTTTTAAATTGGTAACACTTCGAATCAGCCACCCTGTAAAAGGTCGAGAAAATCAGTTTTTTGGTCTTCCAATAAAGGTCAGGATATAAATTGTACGAAAACAACTTATGCAACTTTTCTTTATGAAATTTTCTGAGCCTTAAAATCGTAGATCAAATTAGGTAAAAATTTTTGCAAAAAACTGATTATTTTCTCGACCTTTTGCACTCGATATCTCACAAAGGTACCACTTCTCAAGATCTATTCCAGTTAAAGCTTATCTGAACAATGCAAGATCGGCACTAAGTGTGTTATCTTTGGCCTGAACAAAACTAAATAGCCTATAGTGATACAAATTGAATATACCCTGAGGGTAGGGTATAAAAATATAAAAGGAATGAAGGTTATAAAAAAACCGACTAATCGGCTTCGGCCAAAAAGTGACCTTCGGTCGGACAGTATTGATTTTGTTTTATTACACCGTCCGACACGATTTTGCACAACTGAAAAAAACCAATATATTCTAAAAATATGGCTAAAAATAAGTACTGCGTGTCTTCCCGATTTTCTGGATCAGGTCGAATTTTTTTTTTAATCGGTCTTTGAAGTTTTTTATTCATGTGTTGCATCGACTAACTAAATTTCACGATCCTTACATCTTAGGTATATCATGTCTTCTGAAGACTTATGCAGAATATTAAGGGTAATATTTTTGTAGAAAAATTTAACCCTCTGCATCCCCCACAAATGAATAATTTTTGATCATTTCTCAAAAAGTTACAAAAATGACCCCTTAAATGAGTGAATAATGGATCACTATGTACCAAAGAAATATTTGGTATAAAATTTCACTAATAAATAGTCAACGAACATTAAAAAGTCGAAACTTTATCGCTAAAGCCAAAAAATCAATATCATTAAAGACGTTACACATTTCATGTTAATTAAATTTTTTAACGTATTATTCTTAAGTTTTAAGCATTTCTTGACATGGGTGACACCTAATAAACCCATTATAACCTTTTTTTTTTTGGGAAAAGGGGTCAAACAGACCACAAAAACAGGATATAATGGGTTAATGTGTTTTGATATGACCTTGGGACAACAACTTTTATCCAAAACGTAGT
Organism: Calliopum simillimum; assembly: GCA_951812925.1. Classification (NCBI taxonomy): domain Eukaryota; kingdom Metazoa; phylum Arthropoda; class Insecta; order Diptera; family Lauxaniidae; genus Calliopum; species Calliopum simillimum. Next base: position 22,847,075 of record OX638368.1, read on the forward strand.
TTTAAAGTTTTACAGTGGGGTGAAATTTTAAAAATACGTTTCTTGTGCATAATTTAGCTAAAAAAAAATACATTTCTACGGTTAAGTATCAGATAGAATAGACAAAAGAAACAAATTTTCGAAATTTCTACCCGCTGTTAAACTTTAAAACCACGCTTTGGATAAAACTTGTTGTCCCAAGGATAAGCAAAATCACGTAAGGAACAGTCTTTAAAACACATTAACCAATTATGTCCTGTTTTTGTGGTCTGTCCCAAAAAAAAAAAAAAGGGTTATAATGGGTCAAAATATTACACAAAATATTCTACGAACAATTTCATTAGGTGTCACCCATGGGTCTGCTTGACTCCTTTTCCCAAAAAACGGAGAGGGCATGGCACCTCTAATATAAGCAAAAGATTAAACATGCTATACTGAAAATGTTTTTTGCGATAATCCAATTAAATTTCACTCAGGCACTAAGGACAGTAAATGCAAGAGTCGTGGCACCTCCCGTACAAGCAAAATTTTCAAAATACTGCAGGGTGGGGTGTTCAATATTTGGCCAGGCCACATACAATTACTAGTTACTCTTAAATCTGCGGGACTTGCCGTTATTTTTTATTTTTTTTTTCAGTGTAGAAATGCCTCAGAGCGACATACACACATACAAGCAACATTTCAATTACCTATAATGCTAATTTTTTAACCTCAGTCTCCTCCATTTCAGGACACACTCTATGGAATAAAAATTAGTATGCCATTAAAAATAATCTTATAAATTTGTACATTAATTACATTTTGCGATAAAAGCAAACAAATCATCATGCGATTTTTTCAACCTAAACAAGCTACATACTCGTACGTACGTACATAGATGATTATTGGGTCAACATGGTTGTACAAAACGCGTCTTTGCAAGCAGTCAAATGGCCATAGCACACTCAATTGCATTGAACGACGACGTCCGGCCATAACCCAATTTGTGTACAACTTTTAAGTCAATTCCTGTCACTAAATCACTTTGCAATGCGCCACAACTTGACGCATGTAACACGTTACAACATATAAAAAGTGAAAATCAAAGTAGAACATCAAAACTTGTTCGGACCAAATGAGGTCTTGCCTATTAAAAATTAAAGAAAAAAAATAACAAAAAACAACAAGAAGACATGAAATGAAAGGCAGCCATGGAAGAAAGAAAGAAAGAAAGAAGCCAGCCATGCAACTTGTTTCATGAAATTCAAGACGTATCGTATCGTCTTCTCTGTAGAGGCCTATAAAATAATTTATTACAATAAAATAGCGAGGAGGTACACTTGCGTACTTAAAATAAAAATCACCGTTCTTAACCTGTTTGTTTTTGTAGTTTTATTGTAAATAAATATATGTACTATGTATGTAAGTATGTTTATATACATAGGCAACATGCAATGTCATTTTATTGTATGCTACCAATTTTGATTGACCACATTGAAGAAATGCGCAACATACTAAGTAATCGTTGTTGTTCTCTTTGCAAGTTGTGCGCATGCTTGGCTGTGGACTTACGCGCGGCGGCAAAGCTTTCGTCGCTAATTATTCTATATCCATTCTTTAAGTATTTAAGTCATTTAAGTAGTTTTGTCATTAAATTTTACTACATATTAGCGCTACATTAATTTGTTTTTCGTTTAAACTTAAGAGCCATAAAAATCAAAGCCACGCGCAATGAAGCGAGCAGCATGCTGTTGTAGCAACGTGCGACATCAATTTGTTAAATGCACTTTCTTCGGTTAGGGGGGTTATTGTCTTTTTTTTTAAACGAAGAGTAAAAGCATCTAAAGACTGCATGCAAGACTCAAATCTGCTAAAAAAAACTCCTCTTGTCTGGACTGGCTGATGGAACTACCATCAAGTATTACGTCAGGAGGCCATCTTCAGCAGTGAAGTCTAACGCGGGCTTTTGTACTTTTGTTCTTAAAAGCTTTCCGTATACGTATTCACTCACAGATAAGCGTTTAACTGTATCAGTAGTTGTGCAGATCTGCGCCACTTGCTTACAGCTTATACAAAACATAAAAGCTTTTAATGAGCTTTAACACATTGACAAAATACGCTAGTATTTAGTTTGGATATCACTGATCTAGAGCATTACTGCTCAATTATTCGTACCTGTCCTCGATATAGCGGGATCGCTGGTACTTTAGGTTTTGCGATTCACAGCTCTTCTACGTTCAATAAACCGGAGTTCTTTCATCATTCTCGCTGCAAATGATTAAACCGCCAACCATTTTGTTTGTGTTTCATACATATTTGGCACGAAGTTTAGCACTGTAATAGGCTTGGCAAAGGATTTTTGCATTTTTCTATGCACGTCTCTGAAACTGGAGTAGTTCAACAAAAAGTGTTGGATGTACACAACTTCGCCAGACCAGTCAGGACTGAAGGGGTCTTCTTTATTCGTAAGCCGATGGTGATGTAATTGGGCTTAAAGAAAATGTCCATCTCCCCTTCTCTCATGTTCACTGCCACTCGTGAATGCTGCACATTCTCTCCTCCGCCTTGGATGCTTTTGTGCCAGCGATGTACATATGTGCGTTGCAGTTCGAATGCCAGAATATCTATTGGTACCATTGCCGCAATTAGTACGAAAGCGTCGTCCGGCGCTGTGCGGAAGGCGCTCTCCACTCGAAGTACGCTTAGACGGTTTGTAGAACGGATTACTGACAGATATGTTTCTTTCTGTGTTGCGACGAGAAAGACCGGCGTAGCGTAAATGATGATGGAGCTTGTAACCTTAGCCAGTAACTTCCCTTTTCTTGCCTGTGGAATGCCTACATTTTTGCTACGATATGCGATAGACTTACATTAACCCATTAATGCCCAGCTGTGCCATATGGTACCCATTTTGCTAAGCAACATTTTTTTTCAAAAAAATAGTTTGAGCCCAGGTTAATAATTCCTGAAAATTTCAGCATTCTATCTACCGTGGTTCCCGTTGGGCATTAATGGGTTCACTTCTGCTGTTTTATCACCAAAGCAGCCAGGTGTTCTTTTTAAAGATATCCTGGTGTCAATCAGCATCCCGAAGTACTTTTTGTGTGGTTGAGGAATAAGCTCCTGATAGTCTATTCTAAAAATGAAGACCTCACGCACTTTACGTGTACTTGTAGGAGCGCCTCGATTTTCTCGGCTGCTAACTCTAAGTTTGCAACACGCAGACATCTAGTTACCCTGTTTAGTGCTTCACTGAAATCCACATTTACATAGATTTTCTATGGTCTTATCAGTCTCCACGCTAGTCAATATCGCTCGCGTAGCCCACTAATATACAATCAGTTGATAGACTGATCCTGAATATGCCATAAAACATAGCGTTCCATAACGTGAGACCCCTGTACGCTATCTTCAAAATAACTTGCAATTATTCGAAGCAGATATTATGGTGTTTCTATATCTCGAAGTGCTTATATAATTTGAAGTCAGCTTGCTGAGTTAAAGGCATTCCAAACGTCAAGTGTTCTGGGTATATCCGAAAATAATCTTTCCTTATATGACCCAGGTTTTATGAATTTCATTTTATACGTTTACGAATATATTCCACCACATTTGGTTATAGAATATGAAAAAAATAATTTTCTTAAAGCTGGGTCATATAAGGGAAGTTTATTTTCGGATATGCCCTACTACTGCGCAGTACTTTTTGTCTCCACCTTTCTTCGCTGATTCCTTCACGTGCGATTTTCATTACAGTTTGGCTGGTATCAAAAGTCGATAAATGTACTACCGAATTAAAGGAAATTTAACGAGAATTCCAAAAAAATAAAAAATATAATATATGTTAATTGGACCTTTTTTGTACTTAGATGGCCGCCGAAGTCAAAAATTAGGAAGCAAATTTAAAATATCAACTTTAAAGGTGCAGAACTTTACGAAATCCTTTTAAACCCTATAAACCAAATACACTCTTAGAAAGCCCAAACAATTAGCTAAAAGTTTTCTCTAAAAAGGGTGGGCCAAGATATTTTGTTTTTTAAAACAAATCAGACAAGCAGTTTACCTCAAGCGCTGCTTACAGGTTTTGCTGTAAGCGTATCCGATTACCTTGGAGAAACGTATGTATAGGTTAGACTCTGACAAGTCATATTAGAACATCTGATAACGTCCTTTTACTTGCCTAATCAAAAATACGATCTAACTACGAATATGTCACAATTAACTATATTTCCTACTGGTCCACAATGTTACACATTTTTGCATCTTTCTGTCTGCATACGTTTTTTTTACTTTCTTTCTTTCTTTCTTTCCACATTATTTGTTCTTTAATTGTATTGCCTAGCATCCATCCATCCATCGTAATTCACAAGAGAAAGTTTTTTTTTTTCTCGATTCAATATTGTTTTTCACACATTTCAAATATTTTAAAGTTTAATACATCAAAATAAATCTCGCATACTTATGATATATGTATGAAATATTAACAAAATGAGCGGAAAATCGAAATTACTTTTAATTGGCAATCTTCTCACAAGACCAGAAGAAAAAGAAGAAGAAGAAGAAGAAAAAATAAAAGAAAGAAAGAAACAGTTAGTTTTTAATGCGCTTTTAATGATGTAATTAAGATAAACTCCGAAAAAAAAATCAAGTAAAACTGCAAGATACTCATGGTACAGATAAATACGCGCCCATATAGATACTAAGATACATGAAAGTAATAAAACAAAATGAATAGAAAAGAAAAGCTTCTTTTTAAGTAGGTCTTGCTTATTAAATTACACTCGTAAGCATCAAAACTAAATTACTTTATTACACTTGGAACAACATGGGCAACTCGACATGACATTGTAGACATACGTATGTGTACTCGTACATGGCTAATTAAAAGTAAATACTGAAGTTTATTCCGGTAATGCAGAAGTTCAATGTGCTATGTTCGATTTTTAGTCTAAAACCAGTGTTTTCAGATACCTAGTCACAAATTTAAGGAGTTTTTCCTTCGAAATTCTATAATGAACGCGATTTTTTTTTGTAATTATCGTGACACTCATAACATTTTCCGTTTTCGCTTATTTTTGCAAGAAAAGATTATTTATATCTGCAACATTTATTTAAAATTGATTATATGTAAAGCGTATGTAAAGCGTATGTAACGCTTTAGCGCAAAATATACCGCACCGATATTCATACGGTTTATGTTAAAACACCATTTTTGTGCTAGAGAACAACCTGGCTTACCTATTTTTTTGATTGTTTAAAGTTAAAGTTTTAGTTTTTAGGATGAGATCTTTGAAAAAAAAAAAATGTTCACACAAGCACAAGAATTTTCGAATGCTATTATTGAGTTTATGCTTAACTGTTTCTTCTGTGTCAATATTGTTGTTTTTTGCTCTCATTGTGTGAACAAACTCTCATTCATTTTTATTTTCCTGAAGAGTAAATATGTGTCCTTCCAGAGGGAGAAGGGATCTTATCTTCATTAAAGACCGTTTTTTTCGCATTATCTAAAAATACATACTATTTTGAATAAAATGACTCCTCGATCACTGAAAAATTCCAAAAATTTATTGAGTTGTGGCGTTTAGAAATCGTAAAATGAAAAACTCAAGTTTGTAGACATCGTTCATATTTAAACTTACCATTTTTACAATAGGGCAAATCTATACAACCGTCATGGTAAATATGTGGCTAATTTTACCATCGCGACGTTTTTGACACCCCTTTATTGAATAATTGTCATGAGTGTCACATTGACAGTCCTCCATTTAATCATTGTCCTAAGTGTCACATTGGGGGTTATCGTCAATCAATATTCCCGTGGAATTTTTCACAAACTGCAATAGAGAATGGACGGCAGTCTGAGAAAAATTCCCAGGGAATATTGATTGACGATAACCCCCATTGTTAAAATGGTAAATATATTCAGATATGAAAGAATCTAATTTTTTGACAATGAAGTGAAAATTCGAACTCAGAGCAGCCATTCCATGCCTAGCGTATCAAGAATTGGCACACCCCCTCCAATTTTGCTGAAGTTTTAGACTTGGTTTCATTCCATGCCAAAACCGATAAAAATTTCTGGATAATTTTTGTGGATTTTGGAGGGGTGCAAAAAGTGAAAAATCGGTAAATTGTGACATTCTTACACATAATTGTCCATTATTTGGTCATTTCTTGACCATTTTCATGTTCAGAATATTTTAAGAAAGATATTGAATCAGTCTATGAGTCTAAGCTAAAGTTTACATATTTGTCAAAAAGTACTGAATTTAGTATTATTTTAGTACTGAAATTACATGTTTATGGGATCACATATTTAAAATCTTGTTTTCTCAATATCATGGAGTTCTTTTAATTTCTATTTTCCTTATGGACCATATGAAGTTTTGGTAACATCGCACCATTAGCGTAGCTGGGGGGAACGAGCTATGCTACGCACCCACATGCATTCCTTAGGGTAGTGCGCCAAGTATTTTTGACAAATAATTTGAATCATTTTAAGTGTGCCGTCCACCCAAAAAGTTTGAGAAACACTGGCATTGTCGGTTAGAGGTATTTTTGATCAACTCTCAACTGATTATGTATCGAGCTCCCGGTTGCTGGCGCTTTATCAGGAGCAAAAAGTGATGAAGATGTTTGTGAAACAATAAATGAGCTAAAAGTTTGTCACTGAGTGTATCTCAGATATCGAAAGGTTTTTGTACTATACACGAAGGTTTTCGAAGGTCACGCGAAAGCTTCGTAGTCAAAACAAAGAATATCTAGATATATTAGAGGAAAATCATCTATGCAGACTATCACCCAGCCCTTATTGATAGTTTTCTGGTAAACCTGAATATTCGCGAAGGTCAGCCGAAGGCTTCGTAGTTAAAATGAAGAATATTTAGGAAAAGTAGAGGGAAAGTAGCTATGACAAAACATCAACTAGCCTTAACTGATAGTTTTCTGGGAAACCCGAATGTTCATGAATGTCAGCACAAGGTGTCGTAGTCAAAACGAAGAATATCTAGGTATAATAGATGAAATAAATCTATGGTGAACTATCGACTTGCCTTTAGTAATAGTTTTCTGGTAAACCCGAAAGTTCGCGAAGGTCAGCCGAAGGCTTCGTAGTCAAATCGAAGCATATCTAGGTATAATAGAGTGGAAACATCCATGACAAACCATCACCTAGCCTTAACTGATGGTTTTCTGAGAAACCCGAATGTTCGCAAAGGTCAGCACAAGTCGTCGTAGTCAAAACGAAGAATATCTAGGCATAATAGAGGAAATAAATCTATGGAGAACAATTGACTAGCCTTTACTAATAGTTTTTTGGTAAGTCCGAAGGTCAGCTGAAGGGTTTATAGTCAAAACGAAGAATATCTAGATATAATAGAGGAAAAACATCAAGTTTTAACTGATAGTTTTCTGGGAGACCCGTAGATCACCGGAGGCTGCATAGTTAAAATGAAGAATATCTACGCATATTTGAGGAAAAACATCTTAAATTGATAGTTTTCTGGGGCACCTCAGATGTATTCCAATGTTTTTCGACAATTTTGGAATTTTACCGAATTTTGGAAAATGTACGAAACTTGGACTTTTACCGATATTTTAGAAGTTTTTCGATACATTTAAACTTTTACCGATTTCCTCGATGTATTTCAATATTTTTGGACTTTTATCGATATTTCAGATGTTTTACGATACTTTCGGACTTTTACCGATAATTTAGATGTTTTTCGATACTTTCGGACTTTTACCGATATTTTAGAAGTTTTCGATATATTTGAACTTTTACCGACTTCCTCGATGTTTTTCAATATTTTTCGACATTTTTGGAATTTTACCGATATATTGGATATTTTTCGATACTTTTGCCGATTGCTTCAATGTATTTTAATATTTTTCGATACATTTGGACTTTTAGTTTTTTAGATGTTTTTCGATACTTTTGGATTTGTTGTGCGTGCATGTTTATTTAATGTCACGCCACTGTCCTAACATACTAAAAGTATCAAAACTTAACGTTCTTTTGTACGTACGTTCATATACATAATGTGACGCACATGCGTGCGTTGCTTTGTGCAGTGGGTGTACGTTTGTATGTGCAATGCTATGCACATGCGTTTAGGTCATGAACAGGTCATAAACTTTATGACTAGCTAAGCTTACTGCTACTATTGTTGTTGTTGTTATTTTCTTATTTTCTTTTACTTAGATATTTTAATATTAGGAGATAATTTTAGCCTTATAATTCTTGTCATATTTATAATTTTAAAGTGATAATTAACCTTGTTAGGTTTAAGGATATAATCATATTCTGAGAAGGAAATATTAAAAAATATTCAAAAACCTTTAAATAAAAATCTTTTTATTTAAAAGGAAATTTTTTGTAGAAAGACTTTCGTCACTTTGCTTTGTTCTATTGCAAGTGACAAAGCCAGTCATTGCAGTATTTCATTGCATGACTGCGCAGAAGTAGGTAGGCTTAATCCTCCGAATTAAATCAAGAACATTACAGATTATAATCGACATTTAAGATGATTTTCAATATTTTTGACTTTAATCGTTATTTAAGCGGTAACAATTTAATAGAATTAAATTAAATAAATATTTAGGAGCATCTGTTTTTGGAACATTATTTTATAAAAATAGTTTTCCGTATTAGCTTTCCTAAAATCCTTTATTTATCTATATCAGAATATTATATAAATCGTTGCACGGAATCGCTTTCGCAGTTAATGGGTTAACATTTCAAAATACAGACTTCTGTAGTCATAGTTCAAAAAAAAAAAACAATCGATTCAACTCATTTGATTACTCACAATTTACTCTTTTGACCGTGACACTCATGACATTCAGCATTTTTTTAAACTACATCTATGTATACAGCTTGCTATTTAATATTATAAAAAATGGTTTATTTCACCCTCGTTCTTTATTGAAAGGACATGATAAGCATTAGCTTTTATTTTTAATGACCCATATATTTATATTTTTTGGCAATATCATCAAACGAACATAATCTCAATAGCAATTAGTAAATATTTCTATAATCAACATAGAAAATCAGCACTTTAGTAGCTGCAAACATTACCTGCAGATGATAATTATTATAAATTTCATACTTACAAATACTTGGCGTATGTGGCGTCTCGTGCCAAGATGATGTTAGGGCAAAAAAAAAAATTATACCCATAACACCAGCAACCACAGTAAAAATATCTTATAAGAAAAAAAAAAATCTTAGAATAAACATAAATATTGTTAAAAAAAGCAACTAGCGGATACGTGCTAGCATGTATGTATGTATCTGCAAAAGAAAGAGTTAACACCAATACCAGCAAACATTTATAATGATGTATGTGGTATTCTGGCATCTGGGCGCAGTAATGATCTCTACCAACCAGTAATATTGTTAGCAGCACATAAAAAATGTCTATGCATGTTTGTATCTGTGGGAGCGTTTGTATGTGTGTATGTTGTTATTATAAAGGTATGAAAATTCTATAAACGAGCTCAAATGTGGGTCAGTAGCACACTGATCTTTTTATTGTTGTCTTTGTTGTTGCTTTCCTCCGCTTCAACTCATTGTACTCTTTTCACTGCGGTGGTTTTTTTTTGTAGTATTCGTGGACAATAATATTGGCATTGTTTTTTTTTTTAAATTTTAATTTTTTTTTTCTAATCCGGATAGCAAAATTTATTTTCATTTCTTTTTGTCTGATTACTAATTGCCGACAGTGTCTGCATATAAAAAAGAAAAAACTCTATTTTGATTTGCTAAAAAAATGAAATAAAATTCAAAATAATGTTTTCTTTTTTATCTAGGAATTCATAATTAAATCTTTGCACTTTTTTGTTTTCTTTGCCTACTTTCGAATCATAGGGGTCTCCTCACAAAACTTATTCTTTGTGCATGTTGGCTAGCTATAGTCTCTAATACTCTTCAAAATTTCCCCGATTTATATAGTTATCACTTGTTCCAGTGCTTGTCTTTATGCTGATTTCGATTTCTACCATAGACGTCTTAGTTAGGAAGCAGGTGGCAGAACAAATTATGTGATAACATCGTTTGGCAGATGATAATATTTGTGAAGATTGTTGTAAACCAATTAATATGAGCCATATCTGCCAATTATGTGTTGCAGATTTTTAAAATGGCGGGCCTTCGAAAATGGAATGAAAATAAAAATTCTGTGATGTATGATAACAACGCGTCTGCCACCTATTTCAAAATATGTATAGGGTAAGCTTAAAAAATAAGGCAGACATTTTTTGTGCTACGTTTTTGAACTATTAATATTTTTCTCAATTTTTATGCCAAAAAAAAAAACTATGTGATTTCATTGCAAAGATAACATCATAAAACGCATGTCTGCCATTCCAGTATTGCTGCCAAAAAATCCGTAATTTTGTAAAAAAGTAAAAAACAATAATTAATATATTAAGTCATTTCATCGTGTCTGCCATTTAGGGTAATAGTTCTCTCAAATGGCCTGAGCATGAAAATAAAAGAGGCCGTTGCTTTGCGTTCTGATTTTTTTAAAGACAGCCACATTTTAGTATATGGTCATAGGCCGGAGTATACACAGCTATGGAAATGCGCGCCTAGACTAAGTTTGAACTAGGATATCTTCCAAGCTAAAGCTCGTATGAAAAAAACTTTTTATTTTTTTTGTAGAGAATTTTCAAGGCTACAAAATTGCCGGAGCACATTTTTCTGTAAAAGTAAGCGTAAACGAGATATTTGCAAAAAACTGTTTTTGGTGACCTTTGACCTTGAATATTTTTACATGGGAACACTACGTTATATGTAGTTTTGTAACAATCTTTTTAAATGTTAAAATAAAGGTATGTGCAAAAATTCTGTTTTCTAACTTTAAAAGGGAAGAAGCCATGTGTTATCTGCATACTCTGGACTTAAATATACATTGAATTCCTCGATGAGCATAGTCAAAAGCTCTGCTGAAATATCATCTAGTACTATCCACAATATAATGCTATCAATGATAAGCTACGGTTATTTAATTATATGGTCAAAACGAGACCTGGTTCAGGGTGAAAGTCTGAGTATTGTTTTCGAATAAGAGTCACTTATTTCTCGCTGACCCTGGTAAGAAGGATTTTCGTCAGCACTTCGAATGGGGTTGACTTAATCATTTATATCTCAATAGTCTTAATATTGTATGCTATAAATTCTAGTGTTTTATGTTCTGACCAAATTGTTCATGTGACAAATATACGATGCTCTTTGAATGATAAGACTCTCGAATTTAAAGTGCTGATCTTTCTTTATTATGCACTCGATTATCTTACGATCGATCATCTTAATGTGAAATTTCACTGCTGATGATCAAATCAGATAATAAATATAGTCCTACTTTCTAAATTTTCTAAAATATTATTTCTGAAAAAAAGACAAAGCTATCTTAAACGGTTTAGAAGTAATTATTTTTTTTTTAGTAAGGCTATAGAAGTAGTATATATTTGGAAATATTAAATAAACTATAGCTCCAAATCCGCGGAAAAGATACCATCTTTTCATTGTATTCCTTAGGGAGTTATTTCACTCCACCGAAAGATAGCTGTGTCTTCTTTCCAGAAAAAATATTTAAGAAGATTTAAAAAGCAGTTCCAGTACTGTTTTTATTAATTTTAGTACTTAATAAGTAGTAAAAATAGTAGTTTTTAACATAAAGCCGAAAACTTACTTTGTGCAAATAGCTTGATTCGCTAGCTTTCCAAATATGTCAGAATATGAAAATCGGCTAAGGAATGTCTTAGCTATGGACCATTTTTGTGAGTTTTTGTTAAGAAGTATCGATAAATTTCATGTTTTTCAAAGTTCAAAAAATCATATGTACTTCTAAGCTGCGAAAAATACCACCTTTTCCTCTTTTTGGTGGTTTTTTTTTTTTTTTGATTTCCAAAAAATATATTTTAATGGTCAAAACACGGTTGGTAACGGAGCGCTTTTAGAAGTTTAGTACTATTGTAAAATAGTAGTAAACGCAGTACTTTTTATCAAATACGATAAGATTTACTTTGTGCTTATATCCTGATTCAATACCTTTTCAAAAATGATCTGAACATGAAAATCGGTTAAGAAGTGTAAATGTTGAGCGGGCAAAAGTAATGTAGTTTGGTCTCATATTCTACCCCGCTAAGGGCGCCCTGAAAGTAGAGGGAGTCAATTTCATTAAAAAGGTGATTTTTGCAGGGGAGCTCCCCTAAGAGGTAGAGATTGGGGATAAGTATGTTCAGAAGAAATGTAGAAAAATAAAAAAAATGGATGTTGGTCTCATAAATATATTACTCCACCGGGGCATCCTGAAAGTGATGAGAGTAAATTTCATACAAAATTTAATTTTTGCAGGAAAGTAGAAAAAAATAATGGAGGTTGATCTTATATTTCATCACACCAGGAACACCCTGAAAGTGATTTGAGTCAATTTCATAAAAAAGGCCATTTTTGCAGGAAAGGCCCCCTAAGGAGTGGATATAGGGGGGAAAAGTATGTTCGGAGAAAATGTTAAGGGGGAAAAAGTAATTGAGGTTGGTCTTACATTCTTCCCACCAGTGGCTCTCGGGAAGTGATGTGAGTCAATTTCGCAGGGAAGGCCCGCAAAGAAGTGGATAAAGGGGGTAAGTATGTTCTGAAAAACTTAATTTATGGAAAAAAGTTAAAATTTTTTGAAGAGGTCGGAAAAAAATTTAAAAATAAGAAAAATACAAAAAATGTCGAAAGTAAAAAATCGTTGAAAATATCGAAAAATTTTTTTGAAAAAAATGTTTACTTACGGTTTGTCTCTTGGTTATACTGAACTTCAGCTGCAATCCAAAAAATAATATACACTGTGAAAAATTTCAATTGAAACAATTTTAATGACGAATTACAATATTTACAAAATAACACACACATAATAAATAATTGCACAAATTAGTTTAAGTTTTGCTAATATATAAATATATATATATAATAAATAAAATACATATACATAAACATAATACATTTTACATACATACATATGGTATATTGTATTTGTATAAGGAGTTGATGATTTAAATAGGATGCATATAGCAAAATTATTTCATAAGTTACAATAAATTGCGTGATTTCTTTAAACTTAAAAACTTAAAATAAAAAAAATAAGTACAACTTAATAAATATTTATACATTTAAAATGCTTTTTAAGTACTTTTTGTTGTTGTTTAATTAGCAAGAAATTTTATAAATTCTTATAGAATCATAATTATTATTATTAAAACTTTTATTTTTGTTTGTAAAAACGAATTAACAATTTCTCTATACATTTTTGTTAAAATATTTTGCTTTTTTTGTACAACTTTTGTTTAAAATGTTGTAAGGCATAACTTAAAAAAATACGTATATATATGTTTGTATATATAAAACAAAACAAAAAAAAAAAAAAAAATACAAAAAACAAAATCCTTAATTGACAAAAATTTATAAAATTTTTCTTTGCAACACCCTTTTAACTAAACTTAAAAGTAGCTTTAAACTAAAACTATTAATTAATTAATTAATTAAATTAATTATACTTAGCTTTGTACAAAATGTTTGTTCATTATATGCTACTGTTAACTACATATTAAAGTAAATATCTTTTTAAGTAAATATTTTTTTTGTTCTGTTTTTATATAAATGAGGTAAATTTTCTATAAATACAATCAAGTGGATTTAAATACGATTTATTTTAAAGATTTTTATATTTTTCATTGAATATTTTTGTAAATCTTTAAATTTTTTGCATTATTATGAACTTGACTGTATTTATATGTTCTAACTTTTTTTTTTATTTTATTTTACAAAATTATTTTTTTCTTTTTATGTTTGTTTTCTCTTTTTTTTTAAACTTATGATAAATTGGTATTAAAGTACTTTTACGAAGACAATGGTATTGACGTTGGACGTTTAGCAGGCAGACTGACTCGCTGCACAATTGCATCAAGACGGAACAACAGTTGCAAAAAGACAATTGGACGCTCCGTTGTTCTTACATTGCTTGTGCTCCCTTTGATGAATCCGATCATTATGTGGCTACTTTATTCGAAATAAAAGCTCTAATAAACATAAATATATAGGACACTATTTAATCTGGTAGTTTTGTTTGAATAAAAAATGCTCTGTTATGTGACGAAACTCAAAAAGTTATGAAACGATCAAAAAAATTAAATCGATGCCTTAGACGAAAAGTAGGATGATTCATTTTAAATTTTTGCTGTGATTCTCGTCTAATCTATGCAAAAAATGAATAAAGCATGCTTGGTGGAGTTCTTGGTTTGTAGGTGAATTCGACTGAAGATCCCATATGGTTATGGGTGAAACCAACCTACCAACAAAATTTTTTGGTTGTTTTACCTATGCATTTTGCCTTGTTTTTGTAATGTTGTTGTTTTTACTCAAAAACACAGAACAGTAAGCTCACACCACAAAACACTTGACACGTGATTTTTTGGTAGCTAGTTAATGTAAATCATTATCTGTTCAAAACAACAAAAAAAAAAAGAAGGGTGTTTCGTTATATATGAAGAAAAGTATATTTCTTCGAAGTTTTATATCGAAAAGTAGAACGTTATAGATTTTATGTCGAAAAATACTAAGGATGTCTAAACATTTTGAACAAAAACTAGGAAGTTTCGATGCCTTGCACGAAAATTAGGTTGATTCACTATGTATTCATTCAGTATGTAAAATGCTCCTTTTCGTTTAAAAATCCTACTTTTTGTCCAAAAATATGAAACATCCTACTTTTCGTAGGAGAAATGAAACACCCAACTTTTCATCTGGGGCATCGCAATTTTTTATAGAAGCTTGTGCTAATGCACGAAGAAATACTTTATTCACTATTTAGTACAAGGGTGTCAGTGTAGAACAAATGTGAGACAATTTTAGCTCGACCAACAACATTAATATTTCTGTACAACAATCACAGAAATCAATTTTGTTTTTTTTTTTCACGCTCGTCAAAATTTCGCGTTTTTGTTGCTTTTTTTGCGTATACATTAGAGTGGTCCAAATTTTGTATGGAAAAACCAAAAGTGTTAAAAAGTCAAGGTGCGCGCGACTTTTCTGAATCCTTGGATCCTGCTGATTACAAAAAGTGCTTTGGAACCAAAAAAAAATTGCGTTTAGATATTCCGCAACGAGCTTGAAGGTACTTTTTTTAGGAATTTTTGAGTTTTTGAGTACTATTTTTAATTTAAACGCTATATCTTTTGAACCAGATAAGGTATTTGCAAAAATTAAATTGCGTTTTGTTAAAAATATTTTGGGCCATTTTTTGCATTAATAATAATTAATGTTGTCTTTCCCAATTTTTTTTAGCAGTACTTTAAACTTCAAAATTTGTTAATTTTTTTAATTATTTGCACTTTCAAGAACCGATTTTTTTCTTTTTTTGCTCTAGCGAATTTTTTTTTTATGTTTTTATTTTTTTACGCATTAATTTATCTATCAACTGACTCCAACAACTAAGACACCAGCTTCACTTTACTTGCTAAAAACCGTAAAGTTTAATCAAATTTGGCCAAAAAAAAAAACTTTGAGTTTAAAATTTTCATGGTGAAACAGGAACAACAATAGTCATTTGTAATGTATTTGGTCATGAAAATTCTAAATCTGGTCTCAGAATTGCTCTATCTTGTACGGTTTTAGAGATATCCTAACCTAAAAATGCTAAAAACACCGTTTTTGATCATTTTGAAGCTGTTATATAACGACATGGTAACTTTCAGCTTGGTATTGAAAATAAAAGTGACGGCATTTTTCTTGAAACCCCAATTTAAATTAAATCGATATCTCTTTGTTCCTCTGAAATATCGTAAGCAGAAATAATAAAAAAACGTTTTTTTTGCACTTTTTCAACTTCTTAGGTGAGAATAACTCCGAGAATAAAAAAGATATCGGTATAATTTAAATTCGATTTTAAAGAAACAAACTGGCACTTTTAACCACTATACCATTTTTTGTGGCTGAAAGTAACCTTGACTTGTAATATCACTTTAAGAAGAGCAAAAACGGTGTTTGTTATACATTTATGTTTGAATATCTCCTTAACCGTACAAGATTCCGAATTCGGAATCAGCAGTAACAAATACATCGAAAATGGCTATTTAAGTTTATTTTTGACTAAATTTTTTTTTAGTTTTTTAAGAAGATCTATGAAAACTATCTGTTAACTTATTTTGCCAAAAATAACATGAAGTGCAAAAATTTCGATATTGCAAAGAATGTTGTTTTACTCAGAAGATTAGGAACTAATGATTTTATAAAAAAAAGTGGTACCTTACGTCATCCCTTTAAGATATCTTATTTCAATGCCTTGAAAACACTAAAATGAATTTTTTTTTTTTTGAGTCTAATTTAATTATACTTAATAGTTTTTAGTGAGTAAAAGTGTTACTAATAGCTTAGTTGTTGAAATTATTTTAAAGATAAATTAATGCATAAAAATATAAAAATTTTAAAAAAAATTCGCTAGAGCAAAATAAGAAAAAAATCGGTTGTTGAAAGTGCAAACACCTCAAAAAATTAACAAATTTTTAAGTTAAAAGTGCTGCTAAAAAAAATTGGCAAAAAGTAGATTCATTATTATTAATGCAGGACATGGCTCAAAATATTCCTAACAAAATGCAATTTAAGTTTTGCAAATACTTTATCTGGTTCAAAAGGTATTGCGTTTAAATTAAAAAGAGAACTCAAAAACTCAAAAATTCCCAAAAAAGTACCTTCAAGCTCGTTGCGGAATATCTAAACGCAATTTTTTTTTGGTTCCAAAGCACTTTTTGTAATCAGCAGGATCCAAGGATTCAGAAAAGTCGCGCGCACCTTGACTTTTTAACACTTTCGGATTTTGGACCACTCTAGTATACATACATAAAATCGAACTCGAACCAACATTAAACAACAACAACGACAACGTCGCATCAAAAACAAAAACAAAAAACAATATCGGTATTAATGCGTTGATGCGCAGTTGCGAAGATGCAAGTCTTTTACGCACTAACGCCTGAACGTTCAATATGAATATTTCCATCTTGAGAAATTGCAGAAGTAGTGCGAAATTTTCGGCAATGTTTTTGTTGTTTTACAAATGTCAAACTTTCGTAAACCTCACTTCCGCAACGACGCAATCAACACGTGAATACCCCTACTTTTTATGTGTTTCCTAGTCCAAAAAATGATTTTTGTGATTGTTGTAATTCGAATTTGAAGTTGTTGTAAAAGCGAAAATTTTGCGCTGACTGCGCTGCATGCGCTTCGCTCAGTGATTTGAAAACGCTGACACCCTTGATTTAGTAGATACATTTTTCAAATTCATAATTGAAAACATAAACCTGAATGAATTTTTAATAGTTTAAAATGATCAAATATTGTTGAAGATTTTCGAAAATGTAAAAAATACTGAACTGTTTCGAAAAACATAGCAATGCTGAAAAGCCAAAGCTATAAAAAAGCAAACACTCGAATATTTCTAAAAATGTCGTAGGAAAGTGTGGAAAAAAATTCGAAAATTGCCAGAAATATAGAGAGCGTTAATAATAGCCGAGACGAATTTAATAAGAATGAAAATCCAAAAATACCAAGTAATAAAAAAAAGCAAAATTCTGAAATAGCAAAATTTCAAACGGAAAAATTCAATATCTATAAATTGAACGCTTTAATTCTTCTATAACTACAGACGGAAATTCTTCAATATAAGTATTATTATTCACTCTTGAAGCACTAAAGTTATTTTTACAAGATTTAAATCTGAATAATAATGAGTGTAAATAAGCCAGAGTTAATTTTTCTCTTTTAAATCTAAATACTTTGGAAGGATTCATCTTGATATTTCAACAGTACAATAGGGCTCCAACCCTCTTGCAATTTGAAAAAAAAAAAAAAAAAAAAATGTCTAAAGTCATCAGTCGCTGGAATTTCTGAATTTTTTTATTTGTTATGACTTAAGCACACCTTTCCTCAATAAACGGAGATTTCATGATAGATATTTTCCTAAAAATTCGAATGCAATGAAATTTATAATCAATATTATTTTCCTACGGTTCCTGGATATGTTTTTATACCATACATGCAGAGTATATTCACTTGTCCTTCCGTATATATATTCTTGATTAGCTTCACCTCCTGCGTCGAAGTAGCCATGTCCGTCTGTCAGCCCGTTGAGTTAATTTTAATATTTTTTGGGAGCAAAGTTAGCTCGTCTTAGTGAAAATGAGCGAAATCGGTCAACGGACACGCCTACCGCCCATACAAAAAATATCGATACCTTAGAGCGCTATAGTCCTATCTCCATTTTTTCAATTGTTGGGAAATGCAAAAAGAAGATTTCAAACAGTGGTTATTTAGAATTGGCTACTATTTTGATATAACGATACATGCAATAATTTTACCTTTAGTATATTTTGATATAATTTAATGTTTTTAACCAATTTTATTAATTTCTAACGAAATCCCAGCTAATTTATAGTACGTCATTACTTTTGCCTTTACATAGAATTGCACTACTATTTAAATAAACGACACATTTCGGAAATTTTTTGAATTTTTTCCACTAAAATGTAAAAAGTCATGAAACGCATAGAAAAAAAAAACGATTTTTTTTTTTTTTTAATTTTTGGTTCCGACAAGTGCGGACCCTTGGGTGTAACAAAATTTGTTCACTAAAATGTCGTAAAATGTCATGAAACGCGAAGAAAACACGAAAAAACGAAGAATGTTTTTTAAAAATGTGAAATACTTGAATATTCAGTGGAGATAGGACAGTACGCTCTTCAAAATATTACAGTTTGGAGATAGGATTTTTCTTAATTATCGAATATTTTGGTATTTTAGTGGTATTTTGACATCACACAGTTTTCCACACGGTAGAGAAGCCCACAATGACGATATAACTGCAAAAATCTCAAAATCGCAAAAAGTGGAAATAGGACTATAGCGCTCTAAGGTATCGATATATTCAAAATTCAACAAAAAACACATAAATACTAAGAACGGTAAGCGCAAGCTCTAAGCAAAAACTAGGCGAACTCGGACAAGAGGGCGTGGCGTCTTCTATATAAGCACAAGTTTCAAAATGCTATACTGAAAACGCTATACTCCAACTTAATTTCAATCCGACACTAAGGAAAAACTAGGTGAACTCGGGCAAGAGACCTGCCATATAAGCAAAATCTTCAAAGTGTTATACTGAAAAGGTTTTTTGAGATATTCCAACTAAATTTAATTCCGACACTAAGAACTATAAAACAAGCTCGGACATGAGGGCGTGGCATCTCCCATATAAGCAAAAGCTTCAAAACGCTATACCGAAACGTTTTTTGAGATAATCTAACCAATCTGAACAAAAGCTATGTAAAGTTGAAAGTTTTAGTGCATATGTGCACATTTGCAGGTTTTGTTAAATTTTTTCACTTTTCCATCCTACCTGTGGCACATGTCGATGGTAAATTTCGACCATTTTGACTGATTTTCGAACAATTATGTGCTTATTGGGAGCAAGTGCATAGCCTTATCGTGCATATTAACTCGTTTTTGCCACCAAATTACGCACATTTTTAGTACCCACCCCTTTTGTACCCATTTTCGAGTTATACTACGTTTCCACTGGAGATTTAGCTGCGACGAGATTTATAAATCTATTCGTAAAATCCTATTCGATTCCACTGTCCAAAAGAAATTTATTTTTCACAGTAAATGTCAATGTTTTAAATAACATTAATTGCCAATTATCGAAGTATAGGGGTGTCGAAAATGGCCGAATTCTTTAGGTCTGCTGAGATTTATATGCAGATTTTAAATAAATCTCGGTAGGAATAGATATGCTTTTGTATGTTAATCTTGAAGCAGCCGTATATCACATCATAAGTCTCCAGTGGAAACGTTGTATTGTTTTTACGCATATTTGGGTAATTTCCCTGGTTTTGCAACTTCCAACCTAGTTCTATCACAGAATCCACTGATAATTGACTAATCTTCGAATCGAAGAGACCAAAAGCAACCAACAACAACGAATAACAATGTCGTGTGTAAAATTGCTTTATTCAGCTCAAAAATACTTCTCTCTCTCTCTCTTTATAAGAAAACAACAAATTAAGCTTAGGTGTTTGTTGTTGTTGTGCGACATGAGAGTATTCAACAGGTTCAATGTGCTAGATCACCCAATGGTTTATCACAGGTCATTTATCACAATGGTACCACTGATACCTAACGTTGTCTTTCGAGGTCACAATACCAACCAACGACTTACCTTACTTTATTTGAAATTCATTCAGAGGGCTGCAGAAATAAAGCAACAATACACACTGAAAAACATAAAAGAACCAACCAACTAGCTTCGATAACTCTTTACAGGATTATGTACTAGCTAAGTGGTGGATCTCTGCGATTCTTCTATGCTTTTCGTATCTTTGCGTCTTCGACATCTGTTTGTTTCCATTGTTGTGCTGCTGTTTGACGACATTTGTCGAACAGCATCAGCCAATGTGGAAACCAACAGACGTTGAAGCGCAAATTTCTTTCTCATATCATCATCATCATGATCAGCATTTTTACTAACGTGATCACCATCATCATCATCATCACCATCGTGTCAATCACGCCCAATTCTCTTATGTATCTGTTGATGTTTGAGCAAGTGCGCCTTTTGTCGAAACGCCTTCGCGCAGACGTCACAATGAAATGGCTTCTCACCCGTATGCGTTCGTAAATGTACTTTAATGTTGCTTTTGTTCAGGAAACCCCGATTACAAATGCTACACCGATGCACTGGCTTCTCTTTACCCAGCAGTCCGGACAGGTCATTGGAGTTAAAACTCACCGATGATGGTGAAATGGCGTTCATTTGTGGTGGCCCGCTGGATTGTTGCGCATGTTGCGTTTGTGCGTGATGTTGCTGCTGTTGCTGTTGCTGCTGCTGTTGATTGGACTTCTTTTGAGAGCGCGAACGTTTCGCTTTTGGTGTACCGCTTGGTGTTATCGTCGTTGTGTGTGGGTAATTTCCCAACATATCAGGACTGCAAATACCATCGGATTTCATAGAGGACATAGTGACCTGGTACTGTTGTGAATTATTCAGATAGCGTGTGTTGATCAGTATGTTGTCCGTTGTGGAGACTACTGAGCCGGGCGGACTGGAGGTGGATGTCGCTGATGTTAGCTCGTTACAGTATGAGGTAGAACTTGGAGCTTCACTTTTTATAGAAGACGTGGGTGGACCGTTTTGCAGTCGATTTTGTAAGAGCGGCATATAACCGTGAGTGAGTAAACTTTGTAACGTTGAGCTACTTGTGTGCACCGGTGAGTGCGGCAGTATAAAATCACTCAGTGAATCTTGCTGTGATACCACTAATCTGCCATCTTGTTGTATACAATTACCATCAATCCATGCATCCAGATCCATCCAGGAATTACGCGTATCATTATCGTCATCATGATCCAGCTGATTGGGTACGGTTGTATCCGCTATCGCTGAGCCAATAATTGCTGCAATATCATCGATGGAATTCATGTCTACATATTCGGATAAATCCTTGGCGTCTGTGTAGATGCGCACGCCAGTTTGATGCACGGAATCCGGCCCGTTATCACTACCAGCACCATTGCTGCCTGTCATAACACAGCTATCAGCTACTGAGTAAAGCTTACTATCTAATTGACTATCTGCAAAGAGTTTGACATCGCCGAGGCAGGCATCTGCTGCGGAAACGCCATCAGAACTGAGTACGCTCTCGGGTAGGCAGGTGGAGGAGGAGACAATATTATGATCTGTCGACGAGCCATGACTGCTGGCACTACCGCCACCATTAACTGTCGGTATCGGTGACGTGCCGGACGTCGTTAGATGCGTCGTCGTCGAGGCATTTCCAGTCATTAAGTTCGTTTGGTACGCGCTCTGTAAATAATTGTTATTGCTCTCATCCGGCAGCCTCTGTGCAATTGCATGATAATGATGACCAGAAATGCCATTTATCGACAAATGTCCAGTATAACCGGTAAATGGTGGCAACGGCTTTAAATCAGACAATGAAGAATTCAATAGCAAATTGTCAAGTACATCGAGTGAACTTTTCTGTTCAGAATCGCTGGGCAATGAATCGAGATCATGTTCAAGCAGTAGCTTATGTCCATCAAGAAGATATTGATCTTGACTACCGTTTTGTGTGGGACCCCAACAGGGACTCATAAGTAGACTTTCAACTTCGGATTCACTTGGTCCGTTCATTCTGCAAAACTTCATTGTAGGCCAGAACGATGGATGGATGATATATTTTGTTTGTCTTCGCCACGATTGTACAGAAATTTATTTAAACAATGTATTGGCTGGTCAAGAAACAAAAATTCAGATTTAAAATATCATGAGAATAGTGAAGTGTCGCATAACATACCTTTTATATTCTGAAAATAACAGAAAAAAAATTTTATTAGGATTTTTTTTTTAAAAAGAATTTGTGTATTAAAACGTTTGTCATGAAAATATGATTGAAAGAGCGCGAAATGAATAAGTTCTTATTGCGAAAGAAAAGGAACTATAAAATTCTCAAAGACGACTCTAAAACATTGGTCGTTGTGTATTCGTTTGTATTGCGCAAAACCGGAACGGACAATAAAGTGAATGGATGCATAGTCGGGATAGTTATATTGGCGACTCGTTCTCGCTAGTGTTTCGGCACTTGTACGAAAAAGGCGACACTAAACATTGGTCGTTGTGTATTCGTTTGTATTGCGCAAAACCGATACTGGGAAGCCGGAACGGACAAAAGAGTGAATTGGTCCATAGTCGGGATAGTTATATTGGTGACTCGTTCTCGCTAGTGTTTCGGCACTTGTGTGAAAATGACGTCACTAAACATTGGTCGTTGCGTATTCGTTTGTATTGAGCAATGCTGATACAGTGAAGCCGAAACATGCAGTAGGGTGAGTAGGACCTACAAAAGAGAGAAGAGTAAGAAAGAATAGGACCTCAAAGAGAAAGAAGAGCAAGGCAGGACACAGCCCGAAAAAACAAAATTTGTCATACCTCAGAAAATATTTCATGCAGACATATGAGAATTGGCACATATGTAAAGGACAAGAGGACAGTGCGATAAATAATATCAATTTGAGAAATGGGTCGTACCACGCCTTCTGAAGGCAACATTTGTCATATCTCAAAAATATATGACGAAATCGTATGAGAGCAACGCGTAATGGCCAACAGTTCGCTTGTAATAAAGTGTATCTCTTTCAAATTGTCAAAGTTCACTCCGTGGGAAATTAAATTCTTTTGAAAACTGAATTAGTGGCGCTTGTGCAATAACCTACATTATATACGCGTTTAAAATAAGAAAAGTCATTAGAAATATGCTTAGGAAATATCGTATAACATAAAGTATCAAAAAACAAGTTGGTTCATATGGAATATGTATGAAAAACTACATACACGAAGAATCACGCTGGGAATAAACAAAACCCTAATGGTGAAAAGTATACTACATAGTACGCGAGTAACCAAATACAACGGTATTTGGGTCAATTCATTAATAATCGGTAAAATTAGCATACAAATTATTTTGGAATATTTTTTTTTTGTTTGATTGAATCTCCATAACGCGAAGAAAACAAGCAGTGAGAAACAAAAACGTAACTTAAATTACTCATATACGTATTCTACAAATACGATGATGATGATGACGAGGTTGCAGGTGATACACATCATGGTTTGTGAAACCACAATACAAAAAATACCGACACGTCTGAAAATGAAAAAGAAAATCTCAAATATTTAAAGCTACGCTCGATTGGTGGTTTTCAAGAAACATCACCACCACTGTCTGGGAGTAGGGCCAATAACTTGCGCTTATTGCTGCTAGAAGAACCCCAACTTTGATGCGGTCAGGTTGGAATGTCTGTACTAAATATACATATATACATAAATACATGTAGTAAAACAAAAAACAGTTAACTTAAAGGCACGGCGGCATAGCTGCGTTTCGGCAAAGTTTAACTGAAATTGTCTTCTCGTGGCTCGAAGAAAGCTTTTGCGTCGGCGCCAACAGCAGCAATACATGCGAGTGAGTTAACTTACAGTTGTTGTTGGAGCCTCCTATTAACGAAGAAAGCAGTAGAACGAACGGAATGGGTGGAAAACAAAAAGCGAATCCAAATAACGGTGTTCATACAAGTCAGAAAGAGTTCCCGTTTCGACCAACGCAGCGGCACGATCTATGGAGTAAGCAGCAAGATACATAAAAAAATAAATTTCGCTTTCAACTGGTTTTGGGTAAGTAAAAGAAATGTAAGAGAGCGAGAGAGAGAAATTGCCAAATCGCAACAAATTGTGAGAGCGCGCGAGATTCATTTGCTTAGCATCATGTTGCTGGCGTTCTTGTGTGTTGTCAGTTGTTGGGCAGCCGAGTGTTGCCGACAAGAAACCGACCTAGCGTGGAATATAAAAAATACGTGTAGAAGAGCGCACAACGAGTTAGAGACAAGAGACAAAATAAAAATAGCAACAACAACAGAAAAAAAGTAGTAGAAGAAGCAGCATACATAACAAATGTACCGTTAATCAAGAGACCTGCTGACATACTTCCGCGATCAGCTACAACAACAGCAACAACAACAATTCAAGCTATGCCACAAAGAGGTTTGGTTTCAGTAACGACGAGTAATAAATATGGTACATGCGAGTACATTCAGTATATGGTGTCTCTCTTTCGTGTAAATTGTGGTTATGTGCAAAACAAGCGTAAAGGGGGGCAGTTGGGCTGGTGGTACAAACGTGGTAGATTAACGCGTCGTATGTTGGCATAGATTTATTTTTACAGGCTTTTGCTGTCATTGTATGTTGCTAACTTTTGTGGAATTGGGATGAAATGATCGTTTTGGTCTTTTTTGACTGTGCGACTCAAGTTGAGGCTGCTGCAGCGGCGGCTCTGGCTGTTATTGAGCCAAGGGCCTAATGCTTGGGCCGACTGGCTGGCTGAAACAATTCTTGTACATACTGATGTATTTAAATTCAATAGTTTGAAATAAATTCAATTGTTGTTGTTCTTTGTTATTTTGTGAACATGCGATTGGCGTGAAAAATGAAAAAATTCTAATTTTGTCTTTTCAATAGCTGTCAGTTGTTGTTGTTGCATTATGGAAATGACACTGACAATGGGTTACTTTACGTATTGTTATTGTTTTGCGCTGTCATTTTTTATTGTTGTTGTTGTTAGTGTTGTTCTTCTGTTTGGTTTATGAGCCGGGATTTATTGTTATGGGTGGGAGGTCGTTACAGTAGAGAATTTTTGAATTGCAACAGCAAAATTTGACCGTTTGAACTTTTCAAATGTTTATTTTGTTCACTGTCTCATAGATTGTACGTAGACAAGATATGTAGAAATGTTTGTTCAATTAATGTGGGTGTCTAATAGATAAAAATAACACTTCTTTACACTAAAATACTAAAAAAGGATGTGCTTCTGTCATATAAATACTTTTAGTTTTCAAAACTTTACAGGGTATAATGCATAAGTTTACGAAGACTTAAGGGAGTGATAGAAGAGGCCTAGGCTAACAAAAAATTGCACCTGGTAGGGTCTAGAATGTACTCTTGAAAAGTTATAGAGAAAAACTTATTTTCTTACTTTACAAAAAAAAAAAAAAAATAGTATTCTTGAGTCACCCTAACGTTTGAGAGAAAACAGTTTCATAGAAAACTTTTAGCTAATTATATGATCTTTCTAAGAGTGTATTTTGTTTATATGGTTTAAAAGGATTTCGCAAAATTCTGGACTTTTGAAGATGATATTTGCAATTTTATTCTCTTCTTTTTGACTTTGTGCGGATATTTTAGTATGAAAAAGATCCAATTAATAAACCCCTTTATAATTTTTTTTTTTTTTAAATCCTTGTTAAATTTACTTTATTCATACCAATTTTTTGATTTGAGGTCAGACTTTTTTTGATACTTAAATGGCCACCAAAGTCAAAATGTAGTGAACAAAATTGAAAATATCAACCTTAAAGGTTCAAATCTTTGCTAAATCCTCTTAGGCCAGCATAAGCCAAATACATTCTTAAAAAGCTCATACAATAAGCTTAAAGTTTTCCAAAAAAAGATTTTCTCTAAAACGTTAGAGTGACACAAGAACTATTTTATTGTAAAACAAGTCAGAAAATCAGTATTTTCCCCTTAACTCCTCAGGGGTACATTTTGAACACTCCCAAAGGGGTAAGTCTAGGCCTCCTATATCACCGCCCTGCCTCCCTGTCGCCTGCGGGCATGGGTTGGGTGTGGGCACCCCACGTAACTTTTGACAGAATACAAATACGGCTGTTCTGACAAATGTTAAGCGCTTGTTATAACAGCACTAAGTTTTTGTGCGTATGCTGGATCAAGCACACGCGTTTTCTTTGTGCTGAGAAGAAAACAATTTTTGAATCAGTGCAAATCAAAGAAAAAAATGTTTTTTCAATCATTTTCCAAGTGCGATAAATCTAAGTGAATCAACCGAAAAGCTATCTACATTCACCACTTTTTTGGAAAGGGAAAAAGCAAGATGTTCAAGTTTATTTTACGGAATAGAGCAGAAAAAATCCTTGCGACCTTAAACCTAATTTAAAAAACAGCAAAAACGCCGTTTTTTGCACTTTAAGTTTTGGATACCTCGAAATTCTGATATGGTAGAGGGATTCTGTGGCCAGTTTTGGAATCAGCACAACAGAATCTATTAGAATCGTTTTTTTAAACTTGGAAAAATTCACTTTTCAGGTTTGTACGCACATCACTTAAAGTGGTGCAAAACTGTCAACATGTTTTCGGAATGGTTTTTTGTTCATTATTTTTTTATGGTTTGAAGTTCGGTAAAATTGCTCACATATTTGAATAGAGGATAGGTTAAGCTTCCGTTTGGTTCATATTGGTTGTTGATCATGTAATCAGAACGGACGCTATAGCAGTACTAAGTCAAAAATAGCAAACATGTTGACAGTTTTGCTATCTACTGTATATTTATGTATGTAGTAAATTTATTATATTTTGTAATTCAAAACCGAATGGAACCAAAAAAATTTTCACACAACACAATTTGCTTATTGCTTTTTAAAGTGGCTGTCAAAGTCGGTTGTGGGCACCCAATTGGGTCGGGTGTGGGCACCCCTCTTTTTTTTATTTAAAGCGTGTGTTTTACTGAAATATTGTCGTAGATGCCAACATTATTAATTAAAATGCTATTCTTATGCCCCTTTAAGCTTTTTTAGCCGAAAGGAAAGAACCAATAGACCCTTTAAAGATATCACAAAAATAAAGTTGTTTTCATTAAGTGTGGGTGGTAAGGTGGCATAACACTTTGTTAAAAATCTCGGTATTAAGTTTCCAGACAACTGGACCGAGGAGCAGATGGCGGAAATGGATTTGTACAAAAAAATCATGCTTGCAAAAGAGCAATGTCAACAAGGGCTAGAAATTACGTCACCTAGCTAGCTAAGTCTGCCAAACAATTGATTTGGCATTGACGCCGAAGACAATCAAGTCTGGTTTCAGGGCAACAGGCATGATGCCATTCGATCCCGATCGTTGTCGCTGATTTTGTTGAAGCCGTTGAGCAGAATTTGTTGAATTTGTGTGAGCCAATAATTCCAAAATAAATTAATTTTGCTTTTTTCTTCATTTGATTGCGTTTAACTTCATATTTTCCTATTTTTGGCCGATTTTCTAAGGGTGCCCACAACCGACTAACATATTTTTTTTTGTCAAAAATGATCACTTCACTATTTTTTCAATATAATTTTTCCAACTGACGAAATCAATTCACTTTCTTCACCAGTAGTCAGCTAAGGTCTCTAGCTTTCCATTGATACTTATATGTATGCATAATATACATTTGGTCAAAAGATATGAGTCGGAAACAAAATGGTGCCCACACCCGGTATCCTTCCCCTACTAATGATGTTCAAAAATCCAAAAATAATGAAAAAATTGGAATCAAAAGTTTTTGGAAGAAACGAAAATTGAAAAAATTTGAAGTGTTCAAAAAATTGGTTAAGATTGAAAATGCTAAAAAATTGGTAATATGTTGAAAAAGGCAAAGAAAGATAAAAAAAGTTTAGAAATCGGAAAATTTTGATAAATTCTTTTAGTCAAAAAAATATAAGACAAAAAAAAATTCAAGAATCCAAAAACGTTTAAAATTTCGCACAAAATCGAAAAATTTTTAAAATATTGTAGTTTAAAAATTTACTAAACTTGAAAAAAATTGTTACAAAAGTTGATGGTGAAAATATGTCGAACAACCCGAAAATGTTAAATAAAAATATGTATACTTAAAAAGTCGAAAAATTTTGAAGAACAGTGAAAGATTCGGATAATATTGAAAAATCTTGGAAAGATCGAAAAACAATTAAAGTACATAGAGCTAACAACAAGAACAACAATCTAGAAAAACATTTCAACAGAACCAGGTCGAGTTCAAATGAAACTGCAACAAAATGAATGTATCAACACAAAAGATACAGAGAGAAAAAACCAGAACAAATAAATAAAATTCAAATTTATTGCAGCAAAATTTTGAAAACTTAAACTTGATAAAGATTCATGGCCAAAACTGTTGCAAGAATAGAACATTTGAAGAAAGAAAAAACCAAAAAAAAAAAAACATAAAATCTTGTGGTAAACATGAAATGGAAGACAAGAATTAAGAAAAACCAAAAAAAGAAAAACCTTAGCTCGCCAAAAAAAAAAAAAAAAAAAAAAATACTTGACCACGACCGAGAATTTCAAAGACATTAAATTACCGGCAAGAACAACAACAATAAACATCATCCGTTCGTTCATAGCACCATCAACCAATAAGTGGATGGAGTTAAGAAAATTCAAATCTTACTTGGTAACAAACTACAAAAAAAAAAAATTGAAGGAAAAAAAAACCAACAACGAAAAGTGAAAAAACTGAAAACAATGAGGTCGCCTTTACACAGTTAAATGTTTGAATTGCGGTTTCAAAAGCCACATTTATTGTCTTATCACTGACATCGTCATCATTGTCGTCATCATCATCATGATCATCGTCATTCACATTATCTTCATTATTTCAACGAAAAGTTTTGATTTTTCTCGAAAACATTTGGATATTTTCAAGAAATTTTAATGCAAATCATAAAAATATTTAAAATCAAAATTTGCATTTCATCTTTTATTGGGAATTTAATTACTGTTAAATTTTACCACAGCAATCTGCATTGGAAATTATTATTTGTTTGTTACTTCAATTTGTTTACTCAAAACATTCACTTTCTGTGAATCATATGTGAATCATAGTCGTATGATAATTTATCTTCATTTGAATGTGAATTCAATAGTAAATGATCTGAAGCGACAAAGAGAATGTATAATGATCTCGAAAGTGAAGCAGAAGGCGCCTCAAAAGCAAAAGACCCTCGACAACTTAACAATCAGATGAATAATCTCAAACGTTACTGTTTAAAGATCATAAGGGAAATCCTTTAGCAGCCGCTAAAGTCTAACTAAATCATTTGGTAAAAATCTCAATCCGCCACATTTCCTCAGTTTCAATCACCAGTTATATTTAAGATTTAAAATATATTTTTCTGTTTTAGTCTAGCGCACGCACTCTTGGGCTCCCCAGTAGTTGTCAAGACTATTTTCTGCCTATACCCGAATTAAATTATTTTTGAAATTATTGTGCACTCCGCAGAAGAGGTCTGAGTTCTATGATACAACTTGCAGTAAAAAAGTATGTAGTATATTTAACTTATATTTGTCAATTCCAATGGATTCTTTCTCATTAAATTTTAAGTTGGATTTTTTAATCAGATCATTACCTTATGAGTTATCTTCCATAGAAGTGAAGCTAACACTGTTTATGCGAAAACGCATAATCCCCAAAAGTAGTAGTTGGCAACGCAATTCCATTGCTGTCAAATTTCATTCTTGTTCTTCTTCATTTTTTCATTCGTTCATTAACTACCTTTAAAACAGCATTGGCTGCATCATAAAAAGTTATAAGTTTAATTCTCATACTGAATAAAGTTTAATTGTTGAATTAATAAATTAAAATTAAAGTCTAATTCTCAATAAAGAGTTCATCATAAAATTTGTACTACTACTTCATTCGTGTGGGCGCTACATGGTGTGGGTTTTTTACTGTTTTACATCACGTGGCTAACTAGTGCCAAAGTCTTCGGAACACCAACGATCCTCAGTGGAGGAATTAGTACGACGTGCAGGCGATTTATCTCAAGCAAAGTACCGGCAAGATGTTAATATGTGGAGTGGCATACACAGCCACTTCTAATAAGTAAATTTTTGGTCAAGGACAAGTTTAAGGTAATCTTTGACATTTCTGCCACATTTCCCCCAACAAAAATAATTCTCTGGCTCCTGGTTTATAGTTCAAGCCTGCGGCCAGAACAAACACGATGCGAAGTAAAAGACTAAATTATATATGTGTGAAGTTTATATACTGAATATGTGTATATCGACCAATATATTTAAATATTAATGAAAAATTTCGGGCTTAATGGTCAAGATAGTTTATATAAATTAAAACATTTATTTTATTTTATTTAACCAACGTTTCGTGGGTAGTTCCCCACTTCTTCAGGGTTTATTTTATTTATAAAACACTGCAACGAAAACGTTGGTTAAATAAAATAAAATAAATGTTTTAATTTATTCAAACTATCTTGACCATTAAGCCCGAAATTTTTCATTAAAGTCTATATACATTCACTTCAATCAATGTATGATGATTCGGAAAATAGGCACCCAATTGAAAGACTTAAAAGGCATAGTGTATTTAGGGATATTATGGCTATTTGATGTCATTTTTTTTCTTCGCAATTCTCAATTTGATGTTATCTTGATATCATACTTAAAAAAGGACACTACTTTTTTTACATATCGTCGCCAGAGTTCTACTTTGCCCTATGCGCAGATTCGTTGAAAAGCACAAGCTATTTGCTTTTGCTTTTTTATCAAAATGACATCTAAGGCAAACGGGAATTCGGGTGCCGAAATGTACATATTTTAAATTAAATTAAAATAAGAACTAAGTTTTAAAATTTAAAAAAAACCTTTGGTCTGAACAAAATTTAAATACCCTACACTGCAGCTTTTTGAACAATTTACTTGTTGCTTCGCCCTTTTGCCTGAATTCACTCAGTTATTGCTCAGATCTTGCGTCAACAATTCCAAGTATCTGTGCGCTTTGCTCATATGGGCGTGTTCGTTAACCTATTTCGCTCATTTTCAACCCCACGTAGAATTTAGAATTTCATAAAATTATCTTGCTTAGTTTCCCGTAAAAATATTTCCAATATATCCCGGACGTTGTCGAAGGAATTTTGGAAAAATTCATGATACGAAATTTCATCGGGCAACAACTAGGGTGGAGCGCGGGTTCGTAATTTTATATTTTTTTTTTTTTTTTTGAACTTAACAGTAAGGTAAAATTACTACCATTCATGCTGAATTAACTAAAACAGTAAAGTGAAATTTACTTAAGCGTGAAGTTGCCACTATTCTGACTTGAAGTTCTGGTAAAATTTATGAGAAATATACATAGTAAAGTAACATGTACCAATTTACAATTTCAGCGATTTTTTCAGACAATTTTTAAAAACTGGAAAAAAAAAATGGTATCTTAGCTTAATCGCTGCTTCGATTTTTATATTTGGTGTGGTGATAGTGTTAACATTAAGGAACCGTAATATGATGTTTATCCTTTTAAGTCGGCTTTGGATACTAATAAGAATTTGTTCGCTAAAGTCAACTGCTGGTTGGTCTTTTTAAAGTTTAATCGAAATGGACGAATTTCGGCTGGAAGGCAAACTAGTATTTACGTAGGGCACTACTTATATTTCGGGAATAGCAAATAATAACAAACATTTTTAATTGAAAATGGCTTTATTGTTTTTCAAAATATTTCCC
The DNA here is from genome assembly GCA_951812925.1 of Calliopum simillimum. Taxonomy (NCBI): domain Eukaryota; kingdom Metazoa; phylum Arthropoda; class Insecta; order Diptera; family Lauxaniidae; genus Calliopum; species Calliopum simillimum. Next base: position 22,878,964 of record OX638368.1, read on the forward strand.
TTGATGATCAATACACTTTTGCATTCGTTCAAACCATTTGTCATAGCAGTTTTCCCATTCTCTTAAGATACCTCCAAAACATGGTTTTTGAATGCTTCAACTGCTTCTTCGGCGCTCGTAAATCGTTGACCACGCAGTTTACCTTTAGTGCCCGGGAACATGGAGAAGCCATTGGGTGCCAAATCAAAACTGTACGGAGGATGAGTCATCAATTCGATATTTCGACTGCTCAAAAATTCACCTGTTTGACGAGATGTGTGTGAGCTCGCGTTGGCATGATGGAGAATGATTGGTTTTGCGAATTTCTCCAAAGACTTCCGGCAAACAAATGGTCGTGGGCCACTCAGAATTGACCGTCCTACGTTGCTCAAGTGGAACAGTGGCCACATGACCCATTCGGCCGAAGAAACAGGCGACCATTTGCTTCGCTGTGCTTCATCCACGAACAATTTTGTTGGATTTAGCTTGTCTTGGAATACCCACACGGTAGATTGCTGTTTTGTTTCCGGCTCATACGCATATATCCATGATTCGTCACCTGTCACGATCTTATACACGTCTTTTGAAGCACCAAGGTTGAATTTTTTAATCATTTCCTTACACCAAACGATGCGAGCATTTTATTGAGCGATTGATAAATTATGGGGTTTCCAACGAGAACAAGCGTTTTTTACAACTAAGTGTTAATGCAAAATCAAACGTTTTGGAGTGGAACTAATGTGCAAGGATGCTTCTATCTCACAATATGCCACATGACGATCTTTCATTATCAGTTCATGCACTGCATCGATGTTTTATGCCACAACAACCGATTTTGGACGACCTTCACGGAATTCGTCGGTGACCGAACTCCGACCACAATTGAATTCACTATACCAATCATATACTGTGGTTTTTGATGGTGCTTTATCTCCATACAAAGAACTGAGCTCATCGACACATTCTTGTTGATATAATCCACGTCGAAAGTTGTGAAAAATAATCCTACGAAAACCTTTTCTTGAAATTTCCATTTTTTGGCCAAATTGATTTTCTTAACTCACTGTAAACAAAACAAATAGCACTTGTACATCAAAACGTTGTGAGTACGTTTATACTAAAAACATCAAACTTTATTATGGTGCTGCCAGATTTTAGCTATTGACTTAAGTGAGGCCAGTTCCCGAAATAAAGGTAATGCCCCTCGTATAATGTGAAATATATTTTTAATTTAATTTCCCTGAAAATATCATTGCAAGATACTGTTGTTTTTACTCTTTACATTACGCCTATTTTGCGACATTTTTCCGTTTCTTTCGATCACTGTTTAAGTGCTAAAAATTACAGCTATTTCAATTAAGCTTTTTAATTAACAAAAGCACTATTGTTGCCAGAGTTATTAATTTGTAATTTTTAGCTGACCAAAAGAGCATAAGTACGCCTACCTGTTTTTCATCACCGTAGTACATACCCTGACATTGCTGCTGGCTGAATAAGCGTAACGCTGCTGTCTGTCAACTATGCAAATTGGATTTCGTTGATGAATACGGCGCGCTGTGTTTCACAGCAAAGACCCGTGTGTATTTGGCTAAACTTTTGAAGCTTTTTGTCTTGTTTTTGTTTCGTTCAAGTTTTAGGTTTATTTTGCCATTATTATTATTACTATTATTATTTTTATTTTTTCTGTTTTATTTTATTTTTAGCGTATTGTGGGGCGTGCTTGCATATTTTCGCTACATGACGCATTTGAGACTCTTCAAATGTTGCTAACAGACGCTCTGCTTTTGGGTCAGCGAACTTTGTCGAACTGAAGCTTTAGAGTTTGGTTTGGCTTAAGCGCGCGAGCGCTATACAGATAGATATAGCTAATAAACGCTTTGTTGTTGTTTGCTAGCTAGCTGACTATGTTATGAATGACGATTTTTAGTGTGTGTTTTGCGTTATTTTATTTTTTTTGGTTTTTTGTTTTTTAATTTACTGCTGTGTTAAAAAAAATTTTTTAATTACATTGTAGCTTTGTATTTTTTGGTACGCGGATTTAAATCTGCATTAGATGTTGTTACTGTTGTTGTTGTTGCTATCGCTAGCTGTTCTCATCATCACAATATCCATAGCATGACGCAGCCGAATTATATGCTACTTAACGGTTACTTAGTTGGTACTTTTTTGTTTTTTTTTCCATTATTATTAGATATTTTATTTTTTGATGCTCAATTGTTTTTATTTACTGTTCCGAAAGAAGTTAATTTTCAATTAAATTTTTTACTGAAGTCTTTTTTCTCAATTTTTATTTAAAGAATACAATTTTATTGTAAAATTTAGTAATATGTATTGTCTTAAGATATCAATTTGCATTTGATTTGATTTTTACAGTATATATACGGAGGGATGTTTTTAAGTCCAAGGAAATTTAAGCCTCTATCTTTGTAAACGATCAACAGGATCACTTCTGAGTTCTCGCCATGTTTTTCTCAGCCAACTGTGACAACTTAAATTTGTTAGGTGGTGGTGTGCCTTCTTTATGCTACTGCATAAACTCTTGTTTGGACTCAGCTTCATAATGATGCACCCAAATTTTGTTTCCAGTAACAATTCGAGCCAGTATTTTATCTCTGTCGTCACTACAGAGGTCCGAAAACTCGCAAGTATAGTTCAATCGCTGTTTTTTTTTAAACTTCGTGAGCATTCTCGGCACACATCATACGCTGACTTTAGTCATGCTAAGATTATGTTGAAAAAATTTCAAAAATAATTGTGTCTTACTATATACCCCAACTATTTCTGCGAGCTGTGTCTTTAGTTGGGCATCTTTCAATATTAATTTTTCGATTTCTTGAAAGACTTCCATAATGACCACCTCAATATGCCGTCCTGGCCTTGGGTTGTCTTTAACTGAGTCCCTGCCTTGCTTAAAGAGACTTTGCCATTTGTTGATCATAGTCTTACTCGTAAAAAAGTACCCGTAAATGAATGACATCCCTTGCAGTATGGTTTGAACTGATTTTTCTTGTTTGGTTGACTATAGTTCAAGGACTTATAAACCGCAAAATTTTTCGTATTTTTTGGTAACTCTTTTGAGGAGCAGAATGAAACATGAATGAAAATGAAGCAATCTTTTGCGACTTTTCTAATTTTTATATTTGCTTTCCTTTCCTTTCCTTTGTTTTCCTTGTCATTCCCTTCTTTAACTGTCGCTATGTGGTTTCTGGAGTATATATCCTATTCACCTCCATTTGCGTAGCTTCATTTTGATCAAAGTCGTAAAGCTGTTTATGTTTTCAATTGCGTCATTGTCAGCTTTAAAAGTGATTTCATTTCTGGATATATTTAGCTTCATACTTTTAAGATGTAAAAATACTCTTGGTCTTGGTAATTTTTCGAGATCAAGATCAAGACGCTGATATAATTTCAAATCCAAGAACATAGCAGTCTTGGTTTTGATCTTGATCTTGGGTATTGATTCTTTCAAGCATGAAATCATCTCTCCCTTCGAAATTTGGCATCTTAGAAACCCAACTGCTTTGTTAAAATAAGGTTTGGAAAATTTGAATATTCAACAATCTTTAAACATTTTTCCAAAACCGAGACCAAGATTTAATGCCCATGATCAAAATCAATACCAAGACTAAACATCAAAATCAAGACCAAGACCAAGACCAATAGACTCAGGAATCAATGTCCAGAAGACCAATAGCAAGACTGCTATGTTCTTGGTCTTGGTTTGCTCATCGCTAACCCTAAAAAAAGGTCTTCAAAGTTTGCTTTGCATATCTGAGCGGTTGAATGATAAAGGGTAGATGCCACCAGCTTTTCCAAAATCTTTAACTCATTTTTGAAGTTTCATTCAGATTCCTTTCTCGGCGTTATTAAAAGTTTAAGGTTTGATATTGTCATAAGCGTTAAGAAAGATAGTTGGTACATAGTACTGGTATCACCTTGCTTGACGCGTGAATTAGAGACGAATGTCGATGATAACTCACTTCATATCATATACTTATAGTAGTTTCCGAAATACGAGGGGCGTCTTAAAAGCTTCGGGAATATAGTACCCCTAGTAATTTCCGATGCAAATCTTTATGATAGTTGAAAAGTTCCACATGTTTTTCAGTAAGTTTCTTCAGATTTCATCTTTCACTTCGCATTGAAAAATGTAATTCATTAAAAAAATGAAATTATCTCGTGAAAAATTTACATGCGATGATTTTTTGCGATTTTCGAGTACACGGAGAAAAATACGTATCATAATTTTTACTTTATCGGCTAGTCGAAAAATTAAAGTAATCAACACTAAATTTCAAGTATAATTTACCTTACGTAAGAACTATTAGATGAGTCCGTAACGTCATATCTACAAATAAAATGTAGTTAAATAATAAAGGAATATTTACTATAAATTTCCTACATTTGACTTTATGTAAGGTAATTTATACTTTCAGAAAAAAAATGTGTGACCATTTTGAATTTATAATTCTAGTCAAAATAACTTTATTTTTTTCACGCACAAAAATGAGTGTCATAATTGTCACCTTACTCGAGTAAGGTAAATATCATAAAAAAATAAAATCATTTTGACTTTTATAATTTTAGTAAAAATTTCTATTTTTGGACAGACATTTTCTTTATATACAAATTTTTTTGCTTCTACATCACATGCGTGAGCAGCGCAGAGGATATGTATCTGACTATAATATGGAAAGGCAAGGGTTCGTACCCCAGCGCCGGTCAGCTAAGTTTTTTTTTTTTTGTTTTTTTTTTTTTTTTTTTTGTTGTTTGAACTATACAGTAAGGTAAATATCACGCCAATATTTTCATAAAAATTACTAGCAAACATACATTCTGAATTGACTAAAAAATTAAGGTGAAATTTATATCGGTGTAAAGTTGTCACTATTCTGACTTGAAATTCTGGTAAAATTTATGAGAAATAAAGTAGCAAGTACTATTTTTTTTCTCCGTGTAGGTTTTCGGACTTTCTCATGGGTGCAAAACTGTGTCGGACCGTATTTTATGATCAATCTTCCTGATTTGTATTTTTTTGCGAATTATTCCCAAGTTCTAGTCATTTCTTCTTATTTTTCATATTTTTCGTAAAATATATTTTTTATATAGATAATGTTTTAACCCATTATAATCCAGTTTTTGGAATAAATGGTTAAAAACTCCCACAGAAACAGGAGATAATGGGTTAAAATCTAGTATATAAAAATGAATGTTTGTTTGTTTGTCTGTGTGTTCGTTTTTTATGAACTCGAAAACCATTTTCGATGAAATTTTCAGAATATGTTAGTTCAGATTAGGGGACGACTATAGGCTAGTAAAATGGGCAGATTTCACCAACTGTTTGACGCATTGAAATAAAATTTGGCACATATGTAAAGGGCACTAAGCCAAATGACGCACTTTAGAAAAATGGGAAGTGCCACGCCCCTAAAAAAACTAAAATCGATATATTTTAGAAACTGTTTGACGCATAGGAATAAAATTTGGTACATATGTAAAGAGTACTCAGCCAAATAACGCACTATAGCAAATTGGGGGGTGCCACGCTCCTAAAAAACAAAATTCGACAGATTTCAAATCGAAATTCAAAAATCGTTTTTTTTTTCTTTTCTTAAACAATGCGATAATTTCAGATAATCCTTATTATTTATTGATGGCATCAAATTTGTGAAAAACATACAATTGGAAAAACAAAATAAATAAAATAAAATAAAATAATTACCTTATTAGTGGTTATATTCCAGAAAAAATGTGAAAAACATTTTCCAAGCGCAATTATAAAGTGGTAATCCGTATTTGTATGCTTGTGGAGCTATAGTCCTTTATCCTTGTAGCTGTTGCTGATAATTTTAATTGTTAATTGTTTTTTGTTTTTTCTCTCTTTAATTATAAATTATAAAATAATTTCGTTAAGTGCGAAAATATCCTTTTAACTGCATAAAATTGTTTATTTTTTTTGTTGTATTTTTAACATTTTATTTATTTTAATTTGTTTATGCGTGTTTTGTTTTGCGGCAGTAAAGAGATTGGCAAAAATTAGTAGTAAAATGCAGTTCAATTAAAAAGAAAGCAGGAAAAATAAATATAAAGACATACAAGGCTTAATAACATAAAATAAGAGGAAAAAATATATTGACAAAAAAGAAAAATAGATTTTAAATAGGTAATGTTAAAAGAAATATGACAGTTAAGTTATAGCATTAGATAAATTTAATTATTTATAATTCAAAGGAAGTTTGCAGGAATTTTGAAAATGTTTTAAATTAGAAAAAAAAAATTTTTTTTGGAAAATTAAAAAAAAAAAAATGTTTATTTAAAATTATGTAGGTATATTTAAACTGTTCACTTAAAAAATTTTTTTTTTTTCAAAGTTTTTACGAAATGTTAGTTTTAAACGACCTTTTTTATTTTTATTATTATACAAATTTTAACGAAATGTATGTGTTTTTCGATTTTCACATTTCATACAACTTTATTTCAAAAATGTAGTTTATCTTAAATTTTTGGAAATTATCTATATTTTGTATGATAATTGTGAAGTTCCCCTAATTTTCAAATATATTTAGAACCGCGGAACGTGGATCCAGTTGCATAAGTTTGATTTCTTTCTCTTTGGTAGAAAATGCAAAAAATTCCTATACAATCAAAGATTCGCCTCAACAGAGTTAACTTAATGTTCTCAAATAACATCAGATTCCTATTTACTATACTTTCCAGGAAATTTTATTGGAGATCGAATATTATAATGTGGTCCCTCCAACATTCACTGGAAAGTCCTGGTGTTATGAAAGATTTTTAATTTAAAATTTGTATAGTGGAAAAAATGTCACATTCATATTGTCACGTATCGATTTAGATTATGATCAAAACAAAAAAAAGTACAGAAGATATTTGAAACAAAGAAAATACACTATAAAGTAACATTATTGCGTAAGATTTTTAGATTAGTCGCACTAAAAAATTCTGATTTGTTTCACTGAATTCTGACTTTCTTTGAATAGGCACAAAAACTACTTCTATTTTTGTCACGTTCGTTTTTGCGTCTTTTTTTGCGTGTATCTTGGAACCAGGACTTTGCCTGCTATTAATGTTGGAACTAATACTAGCGCTACCTAAGAGCTATAATGTAAAGCAAAATCTAAAATGAGAATATGTTTAACTTCCACTTTTTTTGCACTTTTAATGTGTACGACCTTCACGTACGTCACCTAGGAAATGCCCACATGTAAAATGGATTGGGACAAATAACATACTTTGGAAAAATTGGAGATGCCACATCAACATCAGCAGATAAACGTGAAGCAACGTTTAACAAGAAATCCTGTTCATTTTTATTATTTTCAATTAAAAATTTGTATAGTGGTAAAAATGTCCCATTCGACACGTTTCGACCGTCATGAAAATTAAATTTAAAAAAAAATATAAATCATTTTTGTGCAAAAATCACAACATTCTAAAATCAGTTACATTGAAATATTGTCTCAGGTTTGCTTAAAATCGACGTTTGAATGGTTGACCGCGAAAACCACTTTTGTTTTTGTCCCGTGCGAACGCTTTGGTTTTTTACAATTATTATCTTGAAAACGAATATTGCCCAAAAACAAACTTAGCACCAATTATAGGGCTAATAAAGTGCTTTAAGTTGAGCCAAAATCCATGTTATTTTTACTTTATTTTGAATGTGTTCGACGGTCACGTTCGACATCGTGGAAATGCTTACATTTAATCATCTCTAAAACATTTAAGCTTCGAAATGGCTATGGGGAATAGCGACGCTGTTAGTTTCTTGCGAAGGATATCCTTGAATTAAGTTTACTAGATAGTCCGTTTAAATAATTCTGAACAAAGCTTTGCACATTTCAAAAAAATTCTTGATTTTTGATTTAAATTTAAAATTTTTTTTTTGTTTTTTTTTTTTTTAATTAAGGAAATATTTTTTTATTCTAATTTAAAATATTTTTTCTTTTTATTTGTGTTTTTCAATTTAAGTGATTTCTATTTACAATGCATTAAGGTAGTAAAAAATGTGTTAATAATAATATATATAATATATATATAAAAAAATTAGTATTTGTCGTGATAGAAATAGTAATTTTGTAAAAATTTTACCCACATAAACACAAAAACAAAAAGGTTGAGGTTTATTTTTATTCTTTTTTTTTTGATACAAAACAAAAAAAAAAATCAAAAGATGAAATACGAAATTCGAGAGATCTTTCCAGATGAATGGTGGTGGTGTTGGTATTCTTGAGGGTTAGGATATACAAAACAAATTTCGAAGAAGTTTTGGAAATAAAAAACAAAAATATAATATGATGAAAATATTTACAACAGTTTTTTGTTTTTTGTTTAAGTTGTAATTTAAATTTTTGTTTTTTTTTTTATATATGTTAAACCAGTTAATTGTAAAAGTATTTCCTTTTTTTTTAGAAAAATTTTTGAAAATTTCACTTTTCGTAAGTTAAGCGCACACTTTTCAAAGGTTTGTTTTCGCGTACTTTTTTTCCGGAAAAGTATGTTTTTTCGTTTAAAGCTGCACTGTTATCCAAATTTGAGTTTGAGTAGCTAGTAACTACGTTTTTCTAAAGAATTTTGTTATTTTGCAAATGTACTATATATGATTTTTTTGTAATGCACTTGTTTTGGCTTGTTTTTTATAGGCAATTTTCGACTTTTAGTTTGAATATTTTTTACTTCTTTTACTGCTCAACTTTTTCACTTATTTCTTGTTAACTTTTTTTCTTTGTTTAATTTGTTTTTTACACTAATTTTGATTTTGTTTTTTTTGTTTACTTAATTTTTGTCAATTTTTAAGTATACATTTTGGGATACGGGGAACAATTTCAAAGCACTGTCTTTAAAACGCATGGTAAAATGATGTATCTCAATTGTAATTCAACCGTTTTCGTTCATTTTGATTTTGTTTGCTCACACAAGACACAGTTGTTTTTGCAAAATAATTTTTTTTTTGCATTTATTAATAATTTTTCAGTTTAAAATAAAATCTTTTTTTCATATGCTTTTATCGTCGACCGACCGAGGGGCTACAACACGCACAAACGCCGTTTACAAATCCGTATACGTCGACGGTAGAAAGCTGACTGTGCGCAGGCGCATGAAATGAAAGTCAAAGATTGTTGTTGGTTGGTTGGTTGGTGCGCGAAGTAGCAACGAAGAAGCAACAACAGACAGCAGCTATTGCGAGCGAACGATGCTCGGATGTTTCAATGAATGAACGCGCGCGCGCGCGAGAGCTCTGCAAGAATGTTGTTGGCTTAGTAGCAATGTTCTGCTAATGCTGTTGTTGCTGCTGTTTTTTGTCTATGTGTTAAAAGTGTTACGAACGATAACCGACCGATCGACCGACCGACATATAGAAGCACAGCAACAAATTACAATATATAAGTAAAAAGAATCTCTTTGCAACATTGAAAAATACAAGCGAATTCTTTCAGCAATGTTTTTTCCTTTTTCTTTTGTATTCTTCTTTGTTTGCTTGTATTTGTATTATGTTTCTAGGTCCATAAAATGTTTATGAATACAGCAGCAGCAGCAGCAAAATTTTCGCGCTAGCAACATTTTTGCGCTCACATTTGCGGTGGTGCTCTCTCAAATATTTGCAAGATTTTGTATGCCTCGCACATACACACAATGATCGTGGTGTTGGCTTTGAAGGAAGTCAAAGTCAATGTAACAACAAAGTCAAACAGAAAATCAGCAAAACGAAATAAAAAAAAGAAAGAAAAAAAAAATGCTCAAGTCATCGATTGTTAGAGTTGTAGAGTTTGCTGCTTAAGTCTTTTGTTTTAGATTTTTTGGTTTATTTTTTTCTGTTACTTCAAGCAGTGCGTAGTTTTTTGTTTTTATCTTAAATTTTATTTGAATTGGTTTCTATTCTTTTACTTTTAGCGTTACGAAAATAGCATTAGTTGCATATTTGGTTTTGTTTTAAACTTTTTAATGAGCTAACGAGCTTACTGCTAAAGTCTTTTGCTTTGCAGTATAGTTTATTAAGAATTGTCTTAAGCCATTTGTACTTTAATTCAGTTGTACAAATATTTTTGAATATTTTTTATCCATTCTGTAAAGAGAAATAAATTTACCACATGTTTTTTTTGTTCAAAAAAATGGACCTTCAGGCTAGTTGAAAGTGCTCCATTGGTCTTTTTCAGAACAAAAAAAAAAAAAAAAAAAAAATATTATGCTGTTATAACAAGATATATTTTTTCGGCAACAAAGTGTTGTATTTCTCCACATAGTCTTCTTTTAGCTCTATCCCCTCCAAATAATAAATTTTCTTAGGCGTTTGTTTCAGTGATGACCTTTTCATCCGACATAAATCTCTTACCGTCCAACTATTTTTTCAGGTCTGGAAACAGGAATACAAAAACAGCAATAAAGTTTATTTTTGGACGAAAATCTTTTATGTTGGTCTAGTCATTATCTACAAAAAAAAAGTTACGGACAGTTAAAGTGATTTGCTTTTTTAAAGTCTATCTTTCATGCTTTAATCGAAAATCGGCTGGGTTTTTTGCACTACAGATTCCTATTTTTTTTTTTAAATCTTATTTATTTGGGCTCTATTCTACAAAACTGGACGGTGAACAAACAAAATCACAACTTCACACGTACGGTCTACTGGACTGATATACAGTGCTGTGCATAACATTTGCAACCAAAAACACTTGAAACTAAATCACCAGTTTTCGGCCACTAAAACAGATGCAAATAAAATACTTAGTATGAGGTTTTATGTCATTTATATTGTTTTTTATAAAACAAAAATAAAAAGTCCATACATCACTAACACAACACTAAAACTTAAGTGCAACATAAAAATGTATCGGCATTGGCTGTGCAAAACATTTGCAACTTTTAATCGAAATTAAAAATTAATAACTTAAACAATTAATATTTAATGGAATAACCCCTGTTTTTTATAACAACAGTGTATCTTTTTGGCATGGATGCGATAAAACTATTTTCAAATAAGTGTGGAATGACCTGCTACCATTTTTTAACTTCATTAAACAACTCATCCTGTTTCCTAAATTTTTTGATTGCATAATAAGCAATGCATTTTCGTGACTTGACGATTTGATTGGGTTTAGATCTGGCGACTCCGCGGGGCATTGATGAACATCAATATTTTGTCATTTTATCCAATCTTTTACCATTTTCGGCGTGTGCTTAGGGTTGTTATCATGCAGGAGTATCTATTTTTAGTGTCATTTTCCAAGTTGCATATGGCATCATAGTATTTTGTTGTATGCCTTTATAATCATTAGACTTCATTATGCCTTCAACACTTTGAATTGGACCGATTCCTTGCGCAGGGAACCACCCTCAGACCATGATGCTACAACCCCTATGCTAGATAGTTCCTCTTGTATATTTCGGGCTTAGCCTTTCTCTCCTTGGTCTTCTCACAAGACTTTTACCATCTTTCCTGACGAGTCCAAGTTTAATTTATGCGGATCGAGTGGTAACAGTTTTATAAGAAGACCATGGAGAAAAAGGCTAAGCCCGAAATATACAAGAGGAACTATCTAGCATAGGGGTTGTAGCATCATGGTCTGAGGATAGTTCTCTGCGCAAGGAATCGGTCCAGTTCAAAGTGTTGAAGGCATAATTTCAATTTCAATTTCAATTTCAATTTCAATTTATTGGCTTAAAAAACATACGTATTATAAGAATTAAATTCTTTTAAAATACAAAGTTCAATAACTTAGAGAAAGTACAAATGGACTATAATTAAATTATAAATACAAAATATATAAAAATAATTTATAAAAAAAAAATCAGTTTGCCTTTACAGTGTTTGTGTGTGTTTTCCATAATTTTTATTTTTTAAATATGTAGTTAAATTGTGTTTTATCGATGAAATAATCGTTAACTGAGTAAAAATCAACTTTATTTGAAATCTTTGCTGCTCCTTTTTTGAAAATATCTCGATTTTTCCAATTGGGGCATTTTCAGATACAAAAAGAAAAAAAAATTTTTTAACCACATTAAACAAAAATTAAAATAACCACAATCGATGTGTTTTGCGATGTTAAACGCGAATCCAACCTCAGAATTGCTCTATCGTGTATAGTTTATGAGATATCGTAACCTAAACACCAAAAAAAGTCGTTTTTTGCCCGGCCCGCAAGAGAGGTCAAGGTCAAGTTGAGGTTTCAGGCAAAAAATAATGAAAATTTTTTTTAAACTTAGTTAAATTAGTCAAACCATAATTTTATCTTATAGCAAATTGAACTACCTTTCTAACAAGCTATAATTGTTTAAAATCGGGTAATAAATACGAATTCTATGAATTTTTCTTTTATCGACTTTAGCAAAATTGCCGCAAAATGCTATACTACTACATATGGTATTTTGCGGCAATTTTGCTAATGCTGCAAAAGAAAAATTCCTAAAATTCGTATTTATTACCCGATTTTAAACAATTATAGCTTGTTAGAAAGGTAGTTCAATTTGCTATAAGATAAAATTATGGTTTGACTAATTTAACTAAGTTTAAAAAAAATTTTCATTATTTTTTGCCTGAAACCTCAACTTGACCTTGACCTCTCTTGCGGGCCGGGCAAAAAACGACTTTTTTTGGTGTTTAGGTTACGATATCTCATAAACTATACACGATAGAGCAATTCTGAGGTTGGATTCGCGTTTAACATCGCAAAACACATCGATTGTGGTTATTTTAATTTTTGTTTAATGTGGTTAAAAAATTTTTTTTTCTTTTTGTATCTGAAAATGCCCCAATTGGAAAAATCGAGATATTTTCAAAAAAGGAGCAGCAAAGATTTCAAATAAAGTTGATTTTTACTCAGTTAACGATTATTTCATCGATAAAACACAATTTAACTACATATTTAAAAAATAAAAATTATGGAAAACACACACAAACACTGTAAAGGCAAACTGATTTTTTTTTTATAAATTATGATTGGACAACAAAATAAAATTATTTGTTTAGTATTTTTACTTTTTCTGTCTTTGCACAACCACAAGCTTTTGTGTATGTAGTGGTGCAGAATTATTTTTATTTGTTTAAATGTAAAGAAAAATCTATATTTTTTGTCAAAAGTCCAGCTGAAACTCAATTTGTATATGGCAATCTATAGTATGTGCAAACATTTTGATTAAAAATTAAATTTTCTCATCAAGTTCGCTACTTAAGTCTTTTGTTTTTTGCTTTACAAAATAAGACGCAAAAGCAAAGTTTCTGGCCTAAGTCATTCGTTTCAAGTGAAATACCAAACAGCATTGTATTTTCTTATCCGCTTTTCTCTCTAAAATAAAATCCAATTGCAACAAATTGCATTTGATTTTTGATTAAATTTTGTGCTACCTATTGCAAAAATGAAATTAAATCAAATTGAAATTTAATCAAATGTATTATATTTGCTATTTCTTTTCTCCTTTTTCTAATACATTTCTGCGAGCATTTTTCTTTTATTTTTCGCGAGCAATCGAACTGTGCGCCAACATTTAATTGTTACAAACGCTTATGAATTCGACGCACGCTCCCGAACAACGAGCAGTGAATAAATATTTGAAAAAAAAGAAAAAAAAAAAAAGATTTTTTTAAATTAAAAATAATTTTTTGCAGTCAGTGTGCCAAGAAGCCAACATACAACAGACAGCCGTAGCCGCGTGCAGAGACTACAGCAACACATACATGCAACCTACTTTTGTGTTGCGTTGTGTTGTGTTGTACGGGTGTGTGTGTGTTTCGGTTTAACAACTTGACCTAGAAAACATTTTCCAGTTATTTTGTTGCTACGGCTTTGGTACGTCAACAAATTTACAGTTGTTTTCAATTCATATGCTGGCGGCTGGTTGCAGCAACATGTTGCGCGCTGTGCTCTATAGTTTTCATTGCATTCGCAGTTGTTTTTCAGTTTCATATTGTGCACGTGTGTATTTGTGTATTGTGTGTGTTGTGTGTGTTTCGCTTGTGTTGCATTACGTGCATGCACTTGTTGCCTTGCTCTTGATACACACGTCAATATTCAGCTTACATTCCTGGCCACAGTTGTTGCAATTTTGTTTTTGTTGCCACTTATTATTATTATGATTTTTTTTTTATCTCTAATTTTGTTGTGTTTGTATTTTGTTGCCTGTTTTTTTTGTTGTTTTTTCTTCTTTTTTTTTGTATACAATTCGCTTGTAACGGTTTTAATGCGAAAATGAAAGCTTACGTTGTTTGTTGTTTGGATATGCGGCGTTTTTTATTTGGCCAATTGCCGCAGTGGCAACTACTTAGTCAGTCAGTGAGTCAGGCATTCAGTCAGTAAGTTACCAAGTCAACCTGTCAAGCTCTTGCTGATGAAGTTGATGATATTGTCGATGATGAAGATTATGATTTCTTGTTGTTATCTTGTTTTTTTTTTTTTTTTGTACGACTGTGTGGTTTTTTGTTAGTACTGCAGATTTTTAACTTGCAATTTTTACAGTAATTTTCACAACGTTTGTTGTTTTCAATTTCAACCATATTCAAAATAATTAAAAAAAAAGAAAAATAGAGAATATGTGTGCAACTCACATAAAGGCAGTGAAACTAATATTTGAAAAGTAGGCGTGGCTTTCATTTTACAGGAAAATACATGTCCCAGAAAGTATTCAATTAAATCTTGTTGATAGTCTGATAGTATGTCTAGATATTCTTCGTTTTGACTATAAACCCTTCGGGAGATCTTCGGGAACCTTCAGGTATCCTATGAAATGAATCAATCAATGCTTGCTGATAGTCCGCCATAGATGCTTTCCCTCTCTGGATATCCTTCATTTTGACTCTGAAGCCTTCGGCTAACCTTCGGGAACCTTCGCGTTTCCAGCAAATGAATTGTTGGTAGTGCACCAAAGACGTTTTCTCTTTTGTAAAGTCAAAATACTGTAGTGTAAGGTATTTAATGTTTAGCCAGACCAAACGTAACACGCTCACTTATTTTTATTTACACTCACTATATCACTTTCGCGAAAATGTATGGAAGCTTCTTTGGTTACAAACCAGAGAATTCTTTTTTTGAGGAGAAATGTGACAAAAATGGCAAAGGTTATCTTACAATTGTCCTTGGAAAAAATCGACGAATTAGAAATTGCTGTGTATGCCTCTCTCCAGATTAACACCTTGCCGGTACGTTGCTTAAGATAAATCGCCTGCACGTCGTACTAATTCCTCTAATGAGGGTCGTTGGTGTTCCGAAGACTTCGGAACTGCTTAGCCACACTCGGTAGCTCCCACACGAAAGAAAACAAAACGGTTTTGGTGTACAAATGTTATGTTGAACTCTTTTTTGAGTATTAAAGTAGACTTTAATTTATTGATTTTACAATTAAACTTTATTCAGCATGTGAATTAAATTTTTATGCCGCAGCCTATGCTGTTTCAAAGGTGGTTTTTGAACAAATGAAAAAGAACAAGAAAACAATTTGACAGCTATGAGCAGTGGGACATTGTTTGATAAAGCAATGAAATTGCGTTGCCAACTGCGGGGAATTTATCCCTACTTTTGGGGATTAGCTAGCAATGTGTTGCAATTCGAAAGTGCTACCATATTATAAATTTTGCTGTAGATTTTTTACACGTTTAACATTGACCTGAAGTATTTATTTGTTTAAAATAAAATACACTAAAGAATTCGTTAGAATCAGTTTTTTTTTCACAGATAAAACAAGTCAGTGTACTTTAGTGTCTAAATGAAATCAGTGCACAGTGAAGGTTTGAATTTTGAAGTTTTCCGGATTAAATACTTCAGTTCAGTGTTAAATAGGCAAATAAAATAAAGTACACTGTATTTGAAGATGTCTTGTGCTGATCCCACTTATTTAAAGACATTTTACACTGAACATTGAATGCGGATATCAATTTCTGATTCTGTGTAAAAATTAGTGCGATGCCTAAAAATATTGAAAAAATTTAGTCAGTAGGTTTGAAAAATTTAGAAAAAGTCAGAAAATGTGACGTTGTAGTATTTATGTGTATTTTGGTTGCATTGTCGTTAAAAATACTCCTTAAATTGCATTTTGAATATATTTTTTGTATGGGCGGTAGGCGTGTCCGTTGATCGATTTTGCTCATTTTCAATCTTCCGAGCTAACTTTGACGACGGAGGCAGTGTATGAAATTTCATTGAATTATCTTGCTCAGTTTTCCCAAAAAGTGTATTTCAACACACAGCCAGCCAGCCTGCCAGCCAGCCAGAAATACGGACATGGCCATATCGACTCAGGAGGTGACGCTGATCAAGAATATATATACTTTTCTACATCTGCCACGCCTCCTTCTCTGCGTTACAAACGGAAGGACAAAGTGAATATACCCTGGGTGTAGGGTATAAAAATGAGAGTGAGAGAGAAAAGATATGTATACGAATGTCTCTAACTGACTCAAGATAATATGGTGCACGATGCCAAATTTTGGGAGTCAAAAGAGTAGAGCAAAAGTAGGGAAAACGTTGCATAAACATTGTACAAACTTTACGGCAGTGGCAGTCAAAAGCGTAGAGCAAAAACATGGAAAAGGATGCATAAAAGTCATACGGCCTCTGCGGTTTCTATACCTTAAGAACTAAGCAAGGCTGAGCAAAGACTTTTTAGAACCGCAATCATATATTGAACTATCTAAGGTGCTTGCAATATCGAAATTAACCTTTTTTTTGAAATTTTTATAAAAATTAATTTTCTAAAAATCGTAAAGCAAACATTTATATTTTTTAATAAATTTTACCGTTTAAGTAGTTTTAAATAAACTGCAGCATCATAATGTAATTGCAATTACAATTCTGCTTTTTTTCATTAAGCTCAATCACTATGGTCCAAGAAGAGACTTATGTTCTTTATCCATTGTGGATGATGTGCCGATACCAAAAAATCAGTTTGCGTTACCATCACCCAATAACGGGTTTTATGCCCAAACTATATGAAAAGTAAACACAAACACACACAGATACAGTTGGCCTTACCTGCCGCATCGCATGAAATGGAATCGCATTATAACGGTTTGTTCGCTCACGAAAATTACGTTAGTAGGGCTGCTGCTTGCCAACGTTATGGTTGAAATTGCTGCTTTTTATTGTTGTTGTTGCTTTATTCGCTACGCTTCAATTTTGTTCTGCATAAAATGTCTGTTGTTATTCTGGCTACTACATATAAGTATGTACTATTGTATATAGATACCACCACGACGCTACCATTAAACGCTGCGGGATAACGTCGTTGGCTTTTTCACTTTTATTTGAAATAAATGCGATGTAACGTAACGAGAATTCGTTACGATGCGTTTGTTCGTTCGTTCGTTGGTAAGTTCGTGTTAAAGTCAAATTACCAACAGCAAAACAAAAAGCTAACGAAAGAGAATGCACACTGATCTGGGCGGGGAACGGAGAAACTAACAGTACAAAAGGCAGGCATCACCACTGGACCTGGATCTAAATGTTATTTACAGTGGAATTTTTTAAACAAAAAAAATTGGAATTGCAAATAGCGAGTGACACAAAAATTTGGAAAACTTGCAAAAATTTTCAGAAAGTCGAAAATTAAAAAAAACTTGTAAGGTTGTAACCTGGCTAAACATTAAATACCCTACACTGCAGCATTTCCAAAATTTTGCTTATATCGAAGGTGCCACGCCCTCTTGTCCGAGTTTACACAGTTTTTGCTCAGAGCGTGCATTTATAGGATTTAGTATTTGGGTGAAATTTAGTTGGATTATCTGAAAAACTCTTTCAGTATAGCATTTTAAAACTTTAGCTTGTATGGGTGGTGCCACGCCCTCTTGTCCGAATTCACCTAGTTTTTGCTCAGAGCTTGCGCTAACCATTTCTAGTGTTTATATGTATTTTGGTTGCATTGTCGTGAAAAGTACTTTTCAAGCGGTAGGCGTGTCCGTTGACCGATATCGCTCATTTTCAATCTCTCGAGCTAACTTTAACTACGGAGGCAGTGTACCAAATTTCATTTAATTATCTTGCTCAGTTTTCCCAAAAAATGTATTTCCACACACAGCTATCCAGCCAGCCAGACATGGCTATATCGATTCAGGAGATGACGCTGATCAGGAATATATTCCCGCCACGCCTTCTTCTCTGCGTTCCAAACGGAAGGACACGGGGTGTAGGGTATAAAAATGAGAAGTGTTAATAAAGTAAAGAATTCGAAGAAAATTGACAATTCTGTATAATTTATATAAAATTCCTTTTATGAATACACTATGTAACGCTTTGGCGCAAAATATACTGAACCGATTTAAATATTTCTTTTCAAAAAACATCTATATATAAATAGGCAAACGAAATCGGTTCAGTCCCTGTTTCTATACCTAAATCCCAACCGATTTGCTTGACTTTTTTTTTGTTGGAAAGGTTGTGAGGAGGAGCAGTGCATAGGACTATATTTTTTTTAAAGTGGGCGGTGCCACGCCCCTAAATAGAAAAAACGCTCTCACGGCTAAGCCGCTACATCGATTTTAACGAAATTTAGTACGGATATATGGTTAGCACTAAGAAACGATAATATGAACATAATGTTTTTCAGTGGGCGGTGCCACGCCTCTAAATGGAAAAAACGCTCTCACAGCTAGACCGCTGCATCGATTTTAACGAAATTTGGTATGGAGATAGGGTTATTACTAAGAAACGATAATAAGAACATAATGTTTTTCAGTGGGCGGTGCCACGCCTCTAAATGGAAAAAACGCTCTCACGGCTAAACCGCTGCATCGATTTCAACGAAATTCAGTATGAAGATAGGGTTAGCACTAAGAAACGATAATATGAACATAATGTTTTTCAGTGGGCGGTGCCACGCCCTTAAATGGAAAAAACGCTCTCACTGCTAAACCGCTACATCAGTTTCAACGAAATTTGGTATGGAGATAGGATTGGCACAAAGGAACGAAAATATTACCATTATATTTTTCAATGGGCGGTGCCATGCCCCTAAATGGAAAATACGCTCTCACGGTTGAACCGCTGCATCGATTTTAACGAAACTCGGTATGGAGATATGGTTAGCACTATATAGCACGATAGCATGATTGATTTTTATGAATTTTGGTGTAGAAAGATGGTGTAGGAGTTACACGCCTCTAAATGGAAAGTACGATATTGCAACTTAGCTGCTGCACCGATGCAGATAACCCAAACCCTAAGGAAGAATATTAAAAGCTTTTTGTGTTTTATCGACCAAGGAAGGTTATAAAAACATTTTCCTTTATTTTATGGTCAAATCGAAATGGTCGAATTTCGGCCACAAGGCGAACTCTAGTTCTATTAATGTTAAGGAACAAATTGGCATACTGATTTTATTGTTCATTTAGTAACACTAAATTATTAAATTCACCTACAGTGTTACTCTTCTTGACTTTTTCCGATTAATTAAAGTATTTTCACAGTATTTTAAACTTTTGATGTACAAAGGTAACGGTGTCAATCTCTGTTAACTCGATTAAGATTTGGGTCGACATGTCGGAATTTTTTAAAAATTGGTGAATCCATTTCAATCAGTTTTTAGAAAAAGGTGCCAAAAAGACCCACAAAAACGCGATATAATGGGTTAAGATGTTCATGTAACTTAACGTGAAATCAAGCCAAAAATAATTTTTTAGAACATCTTAAACCATTATACTCCAATTTTAAGGGTCTTTTAAACCCTTTTTTCCCAAAAACTTGGTTTTAGTTTTTTATTGGCAACGCTATGGTAAAGCACGTGCACCAACAACTCATGACAAACACAACATTAAACAACTTTAAAAACTCATAACTTGAAAACTGTAAAAGATACCACGATTTCGAGGGTCGCAAAATAACTGTAATAAAATTTACTTTTAAACAAAAATATTTAAAACAAATTCAGAGGGCTTCAAGCCCCAACTTGGCTTTAAAAAAGAAAAAAAAAAAAGATTTGTTTACACCTAAAATACAAATTTTTTTTCAGTGTGTTTTTTTTCAAAAGCTCATATTTTTTTACACTAATGCTGAAAATTTCACAAAAATCGGATAAAAAGCCGAGGGAGGAGCTATGAATTTTCAAATAGTCAGATCGAAATTAATATGGCCGCCGTCTTGGACTTTTTTGGAATTTCGGAAAATCATTTTACCACAGTCACATGCATGTCATGTACTAGCTTTTCACCAATTTTCAAAAAAATCGGAGATATCAACCCAAATCTTAACCGATTACTCATGGATTGACCCAACGGTAATAAATGAAAATGTTTGGTCCAAAAAAAAATACTATTTTTTACCCTGGTATATGTTAAATATTTTAGAAAAAATTTTTTTCACCAAAATCTTAACTAGTTTCTACAAAAAATCATTTTTCTTGAAAGCCTTTTTTACGTTTAATTTCTTGGAGGTGGCTCACTTGGGAAGTTTTTGGCCATTTTCAACAGTAGGGATAGTAAATACAAGCACTGTGAAAAAACTAGGCGAATCAGGACAAGAGGGTGTGGCACCTCCCATATAAACAAAAAATTCAAAATGTTATACTGAAAGCGTTTTTTGTGGAAACCCAACCAATTTGCACTCAAACACTCAGATCAAAAAATGCAAGCTCTAAGAAAATACTGAGCGAACTCGTACAATAGGGCGTTGCTCCTCTCATATAAGCAAAAGTTTCAAAATGATACACTGAAAATGTTTTTTGGTATAATCCAACCAAATTTCACCCAAACATTAAAGCATTAATTGCAAACACTGAGCAAAAAGTAGGCGAAGTAGGACTGCAGGGCGTGGCACCTCCCATATAAGCGTCATTTTCAAAATGGTATGTACAAGAATATTGCATAGTATTTATCAACTAAGTTTTTAAAAATATACTTGAAATGTAGGGTATTTAGTTTTTGACCAGGCCAAAGATACCACCCTTACTAGTTTTTTGAATTATGGCCACATTTTTAGATTTTGATTTTAAATGCTTGCCTTCGCTTATTATTTTTATTTTTTCAATGTATTTTTTTTAGCCTTTCTTCGCCACAGTGCATCAATACTTAGCAGGAACGTCATTTACCAGAATATACGAGCAATCTCAGCTACTTTGCATCGTTTGTTCATTTGGCAACTTCAACAACCTCCGCGGCGCGCGCACCTGTGCAATTGTGCCTTTTGTTTTTGTTTTTGTTTTTGTACCACAATTACTTACTGCACTTTGAAAATTTTGGAACCAAACATTTTTTTGACTCTTCAGTTAATTTTTATTCAGCATTTCGTTGTCTTCGTTTTATTTTTGATCTTTTTTTCTTTACAAAATTCATGTGAATTCATGGTACATAGCGTTGGTGCATTGGTGACTTGCATTTTTTTCAATTTTTTTTTTGTGTTCCGATCTTGAACGGTTTTTGTTGTATCTACGGCTGCTGTTGCACATTTAAGAGATTCACTCTCCTCCGTACTTGCATTATTTGAAAACAAACAGTACACTCTTAGCCCGAAAACAGTTAGGTAGATCTATATGAAATACGGTAACAAAGAGGAGGAGGGGGGTTGTGGTTGTAAGGTGAGACAGCGAGCAAAAGCCAAACTTCATTGGCAGTGCCATTAAGCACAGATGTAGATAAAATCAAAAGAAATAAGAAAATACAATAAATGCCAGAACAGTTCAACTAAGCCCCTAGTTATGATAAAATGCCCACGATTTGATTGTCACATCACCGTTTGATACTGTTTGTATGTTGTTCTTGCTGGTCACGGGTAGCTTGAACTCAGCTATATCTCAAAGTTCCTGCTGCAGGTTTTTTTATGCAAAGTTATTCAATGGTGTCCAAATTAACAGAAAATGTGCGTTTTTTTTTTTTGAATAGGTCAACGATCTAATCGATTTTCAGAGTCGGATTTCGGTAACCACATGGTTATTACATATTTTCTGTATCAAAAAAAGAAACGTTTTCCGTTTTTTTGTTGATTAAAAAGTAGCATTTTCAAAAATTATAGTGGAAAGCGTTTACGAGATATGGCGTTTCGGAGAATTTTTTTTTTTTTGACCTTTTTTTGTTGAAAAATTAAAAATTTCTTGGGTCAATTCAATTTCAGGGGGTCACCCTGGCATTTTAGAGAAAACTTTTTTATGAAAAACTTTTAGCTAATTGTATGAGCTTCCTAAGAGTGTACTTGGCTTATAGAGCTTAAAAGGATTTCGCAAAGTTATGGGCGCTCAAAGTTGAGTTTTAAATTTTTTGCCTAATTTTTGACATTGGAGGCCATTTTAGTATGAAAAAGACCCTATCAACATAAGCTTTTATCATTTTTTTTTTTTTTGGAGTTCTCGTTAAAATTTCTTTAATTCGACGACAGTACATTATCATACCAATTTTTTAATTTGTGGTCGGAAACAAATACTTTTCTATGCAACACACAGGTTCCTCGCATGCGTTGCGCTGCATATGATGTGCGCGCTGCACTTTATCTACTAGAAAATTTTATACGGGTTGTTCTTGAAAAGTATTTTTTTCCGACCTCATATTGAAAAATTGGTTTGAACAATGCACTATCAAATTAAAGCAAATTTAACGAGGATTCCAAAAAAAATTATAACAGCTTATGTAAATAGGGTTTTTTTCATACTAAAATGACCGCCAAAGTCAAAATAACAAAAAAAAAAAAAATTTTAAATATCAACTTTGCAAGCTCATACAATTAGCTAGAAGTTTTCTCTAAAACGCTAGGGTGACCCAAGAAAACTTTTTTTGTAAACCAATTCAAGCCAATTTAACCCTATAACTCCTCAGTGGTACATTTTAGAACTCCCCTTTAGGTGCAATTTTTTGTAAGATTAGGCTTCCTCTTTCACTTCACAGAAGCTTTGAAGCCTTACGCAATGCACCCTATATAATAGAACAAGAAGATCCTAAGGCAGAAAACCGTATAGGGAAGCTTAAAACCCTATTATTTTTCTTCAAACCCCAGCTTAAATTATATCGAAATAATGCAGTTATCACTTCTTTTTTTAGCTTATTCTTTTTGTTTTAATTCTTCTTTCTTTTCTTTTTTTGAACTTAATTGTTTGAAATCAAACTACTGTTGTAGATAAACGGTATTTGTATGTGTACATAACATATGTGCATTTATTTGTATGGTTTATCTATTTGTTTGGAACAAATAATTGTTCTTCTTCGGCTTTTCCCCTACAAGTTTTCTTTTCTTTAAATTTTAATGGATTGTCGTTGTCGTCATAAGAGTCGCTTGTACTCATAGTTATGTTGTTGTTGTTGTTGTTGTTGCTGCTGCTGCACCATGAACGGCGCGTGAAGCTGTCAAAGATCAATTTCTTACTTTAAATTCCTGGCTCATTGTTTAATTGATTTTTCTAGCTTTGGGCTTAAAGCATCGCTTAACTGTTTACTGTCTTGCCTTTTGTTGTTCTTGTTGGACTTGCCTAAAGTATTGTTTGTTTGCTTTGTATAGCCCATATGTGCCATAGATGATGACCTCAAAATTGTGCCTAATATTTTACATTACACCATTTTATACACGCAAGTATGTATGTATGTAGAGTGTAAGCCAAATGGGAAACCATACAAAGTAAGGCAAAAGTAAAATCATGATAGTATAATTTTTACAAATATCATCAGAGTCATTATATTTTGCCATTTATGACAGATAGAAAATCGGAAAAACGCTTTTTACTCAAAAGCAGGTGAACTTACGAAAAAAGTTTATAAGACATAAAATGCTTAGAATTGTCCAAAAAGTACGTGTGAATTTTTTCAGAATTTTTTGATACATTTTATAATTTTTAAAAAATTATTCACAAAAAACTTATATTTTGGAAGATTTTAAGCATTTTATGCCGTATGCATTTTTTTGTAAGATGCCTTTCCTTTGAGTAAAAAATCTTTTTCCGACCGCAGAATTGAAAAACGTAAAAAATCGATTTTTGGAATCAAATATTAGATATCTATACAGCAAAAAAAAAAAAATTACAGTTATTTAACGCTCCCACTTCAACAATATATTCTCTTTGATGTTAATAAGCGCCATGTAAAATTTGGTTCATTTCAGAGAACATTTGATGCATCCCAAATCTAATTATTAATACGCCATACAAAAATTTGTCCTACCTTTTTTACTATGTTAGAAATGGAGCACGACTTGGAATTATACACCATTAGAAATGTATTTGTGTGCAAATGTGCAGAAAGTTTAAATTATTTTAATATTTTCTCTTAAGCCATTTAAAATTAAACGCAAAATTTTCAATATTAACAACCACAAAATACGTGGTCACACAAAGCTGAAAAGAGGATACAGCACAAAGAGAAAGATAAACAGCTGAGTGACACTGACAAATTTACTTAATACATTTGTGGTCATATTTTGACCATTGGGCGATTCTAGATGTTTTAAAAACCGAAAAGTGGTCCTGAATATAGAAAAATTTTTTTGCTTTAAAATTTTGAGCTGCTTAATTCGAATCTCTAATTTATTTCTACATAAGTTTTTCAGTTTGGAAGATATTTTCCATTCAAGGTGAAAAACACGGAATGGACACTACTCCAAAATTACAAAACTTATTGAGAAATAAATTGCAGATCTATATATAATTACGTGAAGGGTTTTTTTTGCTCCCATTTTACGAGCTAACCATTTAACCGATTTTCGATAACTTTTTTATATGAAAGGTACTGTGGTGTAGAATGCACAAAACCAAAAAATATCCTCATACCATAAGTTGCCATTAAGGCATTTACAAATAGGATCAAAGTTTCCCATATAATTACAACAACAATAGCATTTACATTGTTATGCTGTGTTGTTTGGAGTGCGAGAAATTTTGTTGTTTTTCTCTTCCTTGCACGATACCTGTTTAATAAATTACAATTACAATTACAAACCTGTTTCGTTGCACTCTGTCGACGTTCTACACCGATATTTTCGATGTTTTTCGATGTTTTGGACTTGGATCCTTATTTTGAACACTTTTGGAACCTAACCGATCTTTTGGATGTTTTTCGATACTTTTGGGCTCTTTTCGATATTTTGGATGTTTTTCGATATTTTTGGACTTTTATCGATATTTTAGATGTTTCCCAATTATTTTGGACTTTTACCGATATTTTGGATGCTTTTTCGATACTTTTGCACTTTAACCGATATTTTTTTTGGATGTTTTTCGATAATTTTGGACTTTTACCGATGTTTTGGATGTTTCTCGATACTTTTGGACTTTTACCAACAGTTTGGATGTTTTTCGATACTTTTGGACTTTTATCCATATTTTGGTGTTTCTCGATACTTTTGGACTTTTACCGATATTTTGGATGTTTTCGATATTTTTGGACTTTTATCCATATTTTGGTGTTTCCCAATACTTTTTGACTTTTACCGATATTTTGGATGTTTTTCGATAATTTTGGGCTTTTACCGACATTTTGGATGTTTTTCGATACTTTTGGACTTTTATCCATATTTTGGTGTTTCTCGATACTTTTGGACTTTTACCGATATTTTGGATGTTTTCGATATTTTTGGACTTTTATCCATATTTTGGTGTTTCCCAATACTTTTGGACTTTTACCGATATTTTGGATGTTTTTCAATGCTTTTGGACTTTTATCGATATTTTAGATGTTTCTCAATTATTTTGCACTTTTACCAATATTTCGGATGTTTCTCGATACTTTTGGACTTTTACCGACATTTTGGATGTTTTTCGATACTTTTGGACTTTTATCCATATTTTGGTGTTTCTCGATACTTTTGGACTTTTACCGATATTTTGGATGTTTTCGATATATTTGGACTTTTATCCATACTTTTGGACTTTTATCGATATTTTAGATGTTTCCCAATTATTTTGCACTTTTACCAATATTTTGGATGTTTTTCGATAACTTTGAACTTTTACCGATGTTTTGGATGTTTCTCGATACTTTTGGACTTTTACCGACATTTTGGATGTTTTTCGATACTTTTGGACTTTTATCCATATTTTGGTGTTTCTCGATACTTTTGGACTTTTACCAACATTTTGGATGTTTTTCGATACTTTTGCACTTTTAGCGATATTTTGGATGTTTTTCGATACTTTTGCACTTTTACCGATATTTTGGATGTTTTTCGATAATGTTGGACTTTTACCGACATTTTCGATGTTTTTCGATACTTTTGGACTTTTATCCATATTTTGGTGTTTCTCGATACTTTTGGACTTTTACCGATATTTTGGATGTTTTCGATGTTTTAGGACTTTTATCCATATTTTGGTGTTTCCCAATACTTTTGGACTTTTACCGATATTTCGGATGTTTTTCGATACTTTTGGACTTTTATCCATATTTTGGTGTTTCTCGATACTTTTGGACTTTTACCGATGTTTTGGATGTTTTCGATATATTTGGACTTTTATCCATACTTTTGGACTTTTATCGATATTTTAGATGTTTCCCAATTATTTTGCACTTTAACCAATATTTTGGATGTTTTTCGATAACTTTGAACTTTTACCGATGTTTTGGATGTTTCTCGATACTTTTGGACTTTTACCGACATTTTGGATGTTTTTCGATACTTTTGGACTTTTATCCATATTTTGGTGTTTCTCGATACTTTTGGACTTTTACCAACATTTTGGATGTTTTTCGATACTTTTGGACTTTTATCCATATTTTGGTGTTTCTCGATACTTTTGGACTTTTAACGATATTTTGGATGTTTTCGATATATTTGGACTTTTATCCATACTTTTGGACTTTTATCGATATTTTAGATGTTTCCCAATTATTTTGCACTTTTACCAATATTTTGGATGTTTTTCGATAATTTTGGACTTTTACCGATGTTTTGGATGTTTCTCGATACTTTTGGACTTTTATCCATATTTTGGTGTTTCTCGATACTTTTGACTTTTACCGATATTTTGGATGTTTTCGATATATTTGGACTTTTATCCATATTTTGGTGTTTCCCAATACTTTTGGGCTCTTTTCGATATTTTGAATGTTTTTCGATACTTTTGGACTCTTGGCGATTTTTGGGATGTTTTGCTATATTTTTCGGCACAAGCATTACACCAATTCTTATGTTATTCGGTTTTGGAGATATACTGAGCCTGCTGCATGCAAAAAATGTTACTACGATTAATGAATACTCAAGGTTCTGTATCTATCAAATTAAACGGCTTGAAATCCATATTAGATCCATATTAAATGCACAAATTTTTCCCATATTCTGCAGCACTTGACAGCGTTTAAAATGTTTTGAGATGCATCAAATATTTACTGAAATAGAACAAATTTTATGTAGTGCTAATTTGCATCAAAAGAAAATTTTGGTGGCGTATGAGCACAATTCCAAGCAAACTTCATTCTTTGTACAAATTTAAGCCAGTCTTTTGTACATTCTAGATTAAACTGTCTGAAATTTTACACAAACTATTTAAGAAATGGACCACATAATACTGTGTAAAAAATTTCAATCACCAATTTGAAAAATACTTCCAACAATGTGTTAAATTTTACTCATACATATCGATGACTCTTCCATTTTAGAGTGTTGCACCATTTTGACACAGTTAATGTAAATTTTCACACACTTTTATCACGAAATTTTTCCTTTAACCACATTTATGGAATATTGTAATTTAAGAAAATTTAACATTTTCTACATAAGAATACTGCCTGCTAAAACAAGTTCGCTCAACACTACTAGCATTGCTGATTGACCCATAGGCTTGGACATAAAAACAGACGCAGAACATATAAAATCAAAGGGATACTTCAGTGAACGTCGCACTTATTATTGATCACTCATGTTTGAACATAATGGCCTGCCAGCCAGTCGTTTTTTCTTGTCTTTTTGTAGTTCTTTTTTTTTCTCACTTTAAATTGAATTGAAATGAAATAAATTGAATGCTTGTCAGAATATAAATTGAAACGCGGTTTAATTTACATTACAAACGTTTGAAGTTGATGATGACGACGACAACAACATTACGAGTACAAAACGAAAGAAAGAAAGAAGAAAGGCTTTCTTGTATGAGTAGAACTTAACCTATATTTTTAAAGCAACAACAACAACAATAGCATCAATAAATATTTGTAAGTGGTTTTTTTTTTCATTGTTTTTGCTTAAACTGGCCAATGTCTTATGTGATCGTTGTTTGTGATACGCCCATTGTTTTAGCATTTCTTCGCTTTTATGTTTTTGTACAAATGAAAAAAGACACTTGAAGGTAATGTTCGATTTTGTTATGTAAATATTTTTCAATTAAAAATTACGAGCATTATTACTAAAAAATTGAAAATTGGGTTTTTTCCGAAAAGTAATGTCACCAAAATTATCCATTATTCGACTGACATCAATTTTTTGATTTAATGCCATCAATTCTACAACATTAAGTTAATCTTTTTTTTAAGTAGAACAGTGCCCAATTATATTAGTTTCTACTAAAATGTCAGCCAATTCATAATATGACATTACTTTTGCATTCTTACGAACTTATTTCACTTTCCTTTCAATACTTACGGGACATATGTGTCCCATTGAGTGTTCTCATTTAACTAACACTGTTATTTATATCTATTGCTATATATTTTCATCCCATCAGTTTTTAACTTTCAATTTAATAATTTACGCATCAGCTGGTTTCATAATTTCTTGAACTCGTGTCCCACGTACACTTACTGATGGAACATTTGTGTCCGAGGACATTTTTTCGTCCTAGTGATCCTTTCCCTAAACCCACCCTATGGTACATTATTTAAGTCATAATCAACCAATTCACATCAAAAAATAATTTGTATTTAAAAAAAAAAAATTCGTATTGAAAGGGCTTAAATATTATTTTAAAAAAAGAACGGTGATACTTTTGGCCTGGCCAAAAATTAATTACCCTACACTGAGGTGCCACGCGTCCTTATCTGAACTCACATTGTTTTTGTCCAGAGCTTCCACTAACTATTCCAAGTATCTGTGCGAAAATTTATTACATTACCTCAAATAATGTTTGTACTACAGCATTTTAAAAACTTTGAGTGTATGGGAGGTTCCACGCCTTCTTGTCCGAATCAACCACATTTCTGAGCAGTGCTTGCATTTTCTTTTTTCAATGTCAGAGTGAAATTTGGTTGGATTATCTCAAAAAATACATTCAGTATGCCATTTTGAAATTTTTAAGCACTAAATTACAAGTTTGTTTCTTAAGTCTTTCGTTTTAAACCTGAAAAACATGCCTTTTTTTGTCCCCACCTTTTTTCTGTATTTTTTTTTTAATTGAGGTATAGATGATGACCTGAACTTCTGGAAAATTTTTATAAAAAGGAACTTGAATTTTCAGGGTTGCCATATGTTTTTTTTTTTAAGTTTCGCTTAAACAATTTATTTAAAAAATAAAAACAAAATTTTAGTCTTGAAACGCTTAAATAAATATAACATAACATAAATTTTTAGGGTTGCCAGATGGTAGCTTTAGAAAATTTATTTTAAATCTTCCTTTATAACGTTAGCCATTAAAGTTAAACACTAAAAAACAATAGTTTGAATCGTTAAAAGTTGATCGACGCTTTAATCGTTAAAAACTCATTGAACCGAAATTTGGCTTAAGCAAAATAAACAAAACAAAAACCTGGTGGCAACACCGAAAGTTTTGTAAAATTTTAGAAAAGTTTATCTGAGCGTTTCTGAAACCAAAAATTTCAATTAAGTCAAAAAAAGTAAGAATTATAAAAAAATTTCGAAAATAATCAGGTGGCAACGCTAAAAATTTATGTTGGATTTTTAAAAAGTTAAGGGGAATGTATGCGGTTATGAGACACCTCCGGGTATGAGAAAGTCGATTTTTTCTATGATGCAAAAATAATATTGCCAATCTGACTACTGTGGAACTATCCTCTTACTATGACCAAGTTTTTAAGCTAACACTGAGGTGAAAAGAACTATTGCTTATTTAAGTTATACACCTTAGGTCGCAACTCGACTGTAAAAAGTTTTTTATGATCTGTTTCAAAGTGTTATATTTTTGATTTAGGGCCAATTTCACAGTGTGAGCTTAAGCGTAGTTTATCTGTTGAGTGGAGTTTAACTAAAAATTTTATTTTCACAGTCATTTGAATTTAAGGGCCGCTTAAGCGCCAGTCATTCGACGCTCAAGAAAGTTAGGGCGGTTTATGTCGCAATTGACGTTGTCAAAAAAATAAAATAAATTCAAAATCAAAAAATTAAAATTAAAATTTCAAACATAAACGAAAATTTCAAATTTAATAGAAACAGAAGATTTTTTGGTTTCTGACTACAAATATGCTTGCTCTGAGACGCTTGGCATGAACCTCCTATAAACTACTTAGACGCAGCGGACACATTCACCGGCATATTGATTTTGTCATAAACGGGAATAGGCGTTTTGCAAAAACTGAACTTATTCGAAAATTCGATGAACATTCGCGTGGATTTGTTAAATTGGGTAATTGCAAATTGCGATGGTGGCTTGACATGGACATTCACGAAATTACCACTTTTGTACTTAGCATTGCGCTTGGAAGAAGTCAATCAAAACTTTGCGTACTAGAAATTCACTAAACTGTTTATTGATGAAGAGAAGCTGCAGGGGCATGGAGACGTATTTGGCTGATGCTTCTGACGTAGCAGCTAAAAGAAAAGCCAATGTTAAAACGGAACTACAATTTTGTGGCCTCAAATTTCAATTTGGAGTTTTCTAGCTCGTATATTTAAGATAAGTAATTTCTTAATGCCATGGATGATATATGTAAATTCTTCATGTTAAATAAACATATTTAAAATAAAAGATTTCATGAAAATGTTACAAAAATGAATAAGATAAGCATGCAGCAAATTTCAATTAGAAATTTTTTATAAGTTCATTGAAATATTTTGCAAATTGTAAACAATATTAACGTCAAATTTGTTCAATGTTCTACCTGTATTTTCGGTTTGTGTCTTTGCTAATGACAAATGTGAGCTAGTCAACTGTGAAATTGGAAATTATTTAAGGGCCGCTTAAGCTACACTAACGGTTTAGCTAAGCTAAAGCTTAAGCTGACACTGTGAAATTGGCCCTTAGTCAACTGGAAATGGGAAGTGTCATGTGTTAGCGTTTAGTGTTTTATATCTACTTTGTGATACGATTTGGGTTTTGTGCAAATATTAATGGTTAAAAATTTTTTTTTTTGGCTTTTCTTAAAAAGTATCATGTATCCGGGTATGAGACACTTTTTTTTAACCCAAATCGAGTGCAACTGTTAAATATCGGCATTAATGTTACGTATGTATGATTGTATGTGCGGCATTGGATTTGGCGTTAACACCAAAAGGGTATTGCTCCATACAATTCTAACATTTTTACAGATGATGATTTCGTTCAACCCGTTTCACAAAGTGTTGCAAGAATTGCTGTTACCACTGATCTCAATGAGCAGCGGCGTATTGAGCAAGAGGCACCGAAGTCTGAGCTCGATCAGTCATCTAGTTATTCATCAACTATAGATGACATTGGCCCATTACAGGAAGCAACCCCAAAAAAACCTTCCAATCTTGGACGAAATTCACTGAAATGTACAGAGCTAACTTCTCCTGAAAACCTTGCTCTTTCAAAGGAAAAAGCAGCAACAAAGAAAGCAGCGGCGGAAAAATTGGAAGATAAAAAAAGGATACAAAAGAAAGCAACGCCGAAGAAGTCACCACCAGCTAAACGTTTAAAACGATCCACACTATCCGATGACGATAGAGACTTTTGTGTCATTTGCTTAAGGTTTTTGCCGAAAAAGTTGACCGCTGCCAATACCATCGTATGTAATACATGCAAGCGACCTGTCCATGCAGAGTGTGCAGACATAAAGGCAAGTTTGTATTTACACATAGTTATATGGTTTTTATTTCATATTTTCAGATTTTCATTGCATTTTTCTAGGTGTCTCATACCCGGATACAAATTTTAAATTGCTAAAAAAAAAGTACTTTGAAAATTAGCCATAACTTTTGAATGTGATGAAATAACTTCCTACGTCCTTCAGAAGAAAGTTGTGTGCATTTCTTACCTTTCGAACGATATATAAATATATATAAATATAAATCGGTTGGACCAGTAAAAAGTTATGGCACAAAAACAAAACCCGGCTCATAACCGCATACATTCCCTTACTTAATTGTTTTAAGGCTAAATTTTAATTTTTATTTTCTAATAAATAGTTTAAGCAAAATGAACAAAAAAAAAAAAAAAACCAGGCGGAGGGTTACTAAACGGAGAATAATGAAAAGTTGCAAAAAACGACGGAGAATAATGAAACGGAGAATGATGAAATGTTGCAAAAACAGTAATAGTACAATGAAAGTAGCAATTTTTTTTAAAAAAAGTGAAACTGATGGATGGCCCCTGTAATTGTCTTTTGATTTACTTATATATGTAAAGATAAAATAATATGTTCAGTAACATAAAATAAAGTTACGCGGAGAATGATGAAGTTCTTTAAAAAATTTTTTTACTTAAAAAAAAAACCACAAACACTCACTGCCGAAAAACCAAAACTGACTGAGCTGAAAATACACTGAATCTTTTTCTTCACTTTCAGTCCTCTATTTACTTAATATTCAAAAAATTTATAGTTGAAATAAGAAAAACTGAGCGGAGATAGTCTAAAATGAGGAGCCAACTTCAATGTAGGTCAATTCTATATAAAAAAAATTTTTCGAAGAGCTAAGACAGAAAAACAGTAACTATAATATTTATACAACAATGTCATCAAGGTTTTTTTAGAAAATAACGTAATATGCGAAACGGGCAAATTAAGTGCACTAAGAGGCGGTTAGAGACAGGACGGAGAATGACTATTTAACACTTTATGTTATAATTTCATAGTAAAATATTAAAAATAATTTTTTTTTTTTACCATTTCTGTCAGGTTAGGCGTGAAAAAAACCTGTATTTAATTTTGTGGCGTTATTTTCAAAATAATTATCACCCAAATTTATATGAAAATAATTTGGGCGTTATTTTCTTTTGGTTTTTGGGCATTATTTTCTACCGCTGCACTTCCCATATAAGCAATGATTTATAATTAGTTCCGCAGACTTCAGTGCATCATTGTTTGACAAATGTTATAGGTACCACCCAACTTTTTTTTCAAATTTGTTAAGAAAATATCTGTGTATTCACTTACACATCATAATGGTAAAATGCTATTTGGGTGGCAACGTATCGGGCAATAAAGACACTTTTGCACAAAAAGTAATTGTTATTTTGCAATAAATGTGGTTGATGTTAGAACGCCTTTTTTGCTCTCTCTCTCTGAAACAACACAATAAACATAGCAGGATTAAGACAAGTAGCTATGCCGGTTCATATGATCAAATAATGGCAATACAATTTTAGCATACCTGTTATGCAAAAACAAAAAAAAAAAGTCTTTTATGTAAATAGTTACCCATGTTGTTGTGGCTACTAATGAACCCTACAGTTGCAATTTTTATTTTATGCGAATTTTGTCACGGAAGCTCAGCAAGGTTTGTTGCTGCTAAAATGCCGTCATGCTTTGAGTGCAGGCACAGCTCCTGCTGTGAGTTGTCTCAACACCTCACAACAGGTAACGAGTTATACTGAACTAATTTCCTCAAATGCCTGCCATATCATATTTTGGGTATTTTAACAAATCAAAGTCTGCGTTGAGATACAAATTAGACATGGTGTATTTAGTTTTTTTGTTTTTGGTTATTGCATATTGTCGCTTACTAAGCCTAAGACAGAACTCAAAAAGTGGCAAAAAAAAAAACACAAAATATCAAAGATCAAAAACCATGCTTTGAAGTGCTTACATATATATATATTGGCCTTAAACGCACTTTTCCCGTATTTAGTTCAAATCGTAGGAGTCAAAATAAAAAGTCAAATCAAATGATAAAATCTCCTCTTCGCCCGCCTAAAATTATGCAAAGCCAAAGTGATGAAAATGTTTGCCGCGCGCGCTTGTGCTACTGACTGCAGATTTATTAAGTCTGCGCCGCTACACTAAACGCATACCAACTCTTTTGCCATGTAACCGGAAATAGGTCAAACTCACTCTGTAAAACCGGATCTTTCTATACGTAAGTATAAAGCAACAACAACAGCTGCATAACAAAAAGAAAAACATTCTCGCAAATGTAGCGAGATATGTGATACAACATTGCAACCGCGACAATATACAACAACAACAAAAAATTGCAAGTTAAGAGTTGCAATGTTGCAGCAGCAAATAAATTAGTTACATGGAACCCCGGGTGATGGAAGAGAAAGGGGATGTGGGTGAAGTTTATGACTATGTGACTATTTTGAACATTTCGACTGAATGCTGGCTGGCTGGCATCAAGTGAGACGAAACTTTACAACAGGAAAATTATCATACCTACATATATTTTTTACAAATTCCAGTTAACATACGAGTAATTGTAAATGTATTACTTTTTCTTTGCAAAACTTTTAGCTAATTGTATAAGCTTTTGAAGAGTGTATTTGGTTTATAGACTTCAAAAGGGTTTTGCAAAGATCTGGAGCTTTAACATTGACATTTTAATTTTTTTTTTCTTAATTTTTTACTTTGGCGGACATTGTAGTATGAAAAAGGTCATATTAACATATTCTAATATAATTTTTTTTGGAATTCTCGTTAAATTTTCTTTAATTCGGTATTACATTTGTCTTACAAATTTTTTTAATTGAGGTCAGAAAAAAATACTTTTCAAGAACAACCAGCTTCAAGGCTTCAGAAGAAAGCGCGCATATACACGTATGCAGCAAAACGGCTGCGAGTAACCCGCTTGTTACAAAGGAAAGTATGTTTTTTCGACCTCAAACTTAAAAGCTGATAAGACAAATGTAATACCGAATTAAAGGAAATTTAACAAGAATTCTAATAAAAAATATAAAAGTGTATTAGCATACAGAGAAAGACCTTTTTCATACTAAAATGACCGCCAAAGTAAAAAATTAGGAAAAAAAAATTAAAAAATCAACTTTAAAGGTCTAGAACTTTGCGAAATCCTTTTGAACTCTATAAACCAAATGCACCCTTCAAAAGCTCATATAATTAGCTAAAAGTTTCTCACAGAAAAAGTTTTCTCTAAAACGCTAGGGTGACCCAATAATTTTTGTTTTTCTTAAACAAGACAGAAAATCAGTTTTAACACTATAATCCAAAATTTCAAATGGGAACCGCCAATTTATATTGCGGATTCGAATACTATGTAAAAATTACGACAATTTTGTTTGAAATTTTTGTTCTTATTCGGTCTAGATGGCGCTGTAATCGACAAAAACAAAATTATAAATACAAAAGTACATAAAACTTCGTAAAAAGAGCTCTGTATATTGTCGTTATTAATATTGAAAAATTTGAATTTAATTGTACCTGGCTTAATGGCAAAATATTCAAATAAATTTAACCTCTCTAATCGTGTATATTTCAAAGTCATGCTCCATTTCTTACTTAGCAAAAAAGGTTTTGTCTTAATGTATAGATTTGAAATTTGGCAAAATACTACTCCACCTGAAAAGGAGCAGATATTTGAAAAGTTACAGCTACAAACAGCTTGAAAACTAATCTTGTCCTCTAGTCTCTTTTTAGCCCAAGAATATTACAATTATGACCATGAATGGCATTCCAGTTAATAATTATTATGAAAAACTTAACTAAACAGTAGCAACACTTTTACTACTTTTTGTTATTCTTCTTCTTTTATTTTCCATCCAATTATTCGTTTAAAATGAAAGTTCTTCTTTTTTCTTTGCCTGTTTTTTTTTTTTTGTGTACATTTTTGCATTAAAATTATAATACAAAAAATCATAGAATCGTGAAAAAAAAAAGAAAAAACCCAACCAAAAAAGACATCAAATTAAGGTGAAAGATATTGTGGCATTGGTTAAACGACTGAAATCAGAACACGGTGACAATCATTAAAATCTGCTGCTGCATAACAACGGAACGATTTCCATTTCAACTAATTGTTTTATAAAAAAAGAAAAAATTATTACTTTGCTATGGTTTACTTTTTCTTGGCGCATTCATATAGAATTCTATTGTTTGGTAATTAACTCTGTTGACTTCTTTCTACTGAATGTGGTATAGAAATGATAATTACCATATAACTATGATGTTGTGGTTAAAGTACAACGATATATTTGTACATATGTGTGCATAAAAGGGTGGCACGAAAACAAAACTTTCTTTTTTGAGGTGATATGGTATGGTGTAGATAACACCGGCACAAAAAAAAAGTGATCTGTAGATTTCTCTAGACCCATCGCAGAGAAAAGGAAGAAAAAGAAGTAGAAGAAGAAGTAGAAGTAGAATTAGAAGTAGAAGCAGAAGTAGAAGTAGAAGTAGAAGTAGAAGTAGAAGAAGAAGTAGAAGTAGAAGTAGAAGTAGAAGTAGAAGTAGAAGTAGAAGTAGAAGTAGAAGTAGAATTAGAAGTAGAAGTAGAAGTAGAAGTAGAAGTAGAAGTAGAAGAAGTAGAAGTAGAAGTAGAGTAGAAGTAGAAGTAGAAGTAGAAGTAGAAGTAGAAGTAGAAGTAGAAGTAGAAGTAGAGGAAGAAGTAGAAGTAGAAGTAGAAGTTGAAGTAGAAGTAGAAGTAGAAGTAGAAGTAGAAGTAGAAGTAGAAGTAGAAGTAGAAGTAGAAGTAGAAGTAGAAGTAGAAGTAGAAGTAGAAGTAGAAGTAGAAGTAGAAGTAGAAGTAGAAGTAGAAGCAGAAATAGGAGTAGAAGTGGAAGTGGAAGTAGAAGTAGAAATAGAGGAAGAAGTAGAAGTAGAAGTAGAAGTAGAAGTAGAAGTAGAAGTAGAAGTAGAAGTAGAAGCAGAAATAGGAGTAGAAGTGGAAGTGCAAGTAGAAATAGAGGAAGAAGTAGAAGTAGAAGTAGAAATAGGAGTAGAAGTGGAAGTGGAAGTAGAAGAAGAGGTAGAAGTAGAAGTAGAAATAGGAGTAGAAGTGGAAGTGGAAGTAGAAGTAGAAGCAGAAGTAAAAATAGAAGTAGAAGTAGAAATAGAAGAAGTAGAAATAGAAGAAATAGAAATAGAAGTAGAAGGTGCAGTAGAAGTAGAACTAGAAGTAGAAATATGAGTAGAAGTAGAAGTAGAAGTGGAAGTAGAAGCAGAATTAGAAGTAGAAGTAGAAGTAGAAACAGAAGTATAAGTATAAGTAGAAGTAGAAATAGAAGTAGAAATAGGAGTAGAAGTAGAAGAAGAAATAGGATAGAAGTAGAATCAGAAGTAGAAAAAGAAGCAGAATTAGAAGTAAAAATATATATCTGTGCACTATATATGTATATCGCTATGTTGAATTCGAATCCGAGGTTAGAATTGCTCATATACCTGCAGAATTTCGTGATATCCTTGCCTAAGGTTGCAGAAAGCGCTGTTTTCAGCGGTTCCAGGAAAAGCTGAAATTAAATTTTTTCTTATTATTGATCACGTGACCAAATGATCATATTGGGTCATTGGGTCCTTAATATAAATTTCCTTATTTGGAGAGTGCAGACGATTCCAACTTGTACATGTTCACCGAAAATACCCGGAAAAACTGCGGGCGTGGTAGAGCCAAGGCATACTTATGCATATAACAATACTATATGCAAAAATATATTTCAAAAAAGTTATTTTTCGAGCCATCCTACTTAAAGTGTACATATATACAAACTACTCCTTAACAAGTAGACATGTGCCCCCCCCCCCCCCACCACAAGATGTGCTCAACTTTTGATTGTCAGAGTCTGTGGCCTGTTTATAATGATTTTCTTGGGATGCGTACTGTAACTGTTTAACCGGTAGTTGTATATTATCTGTCGAATTGTGGGTTGGTTTCGTTTTTCTTTTTTGGTTAGTTAAGGTTCGTTGTTAGCTTGGTTCGTTGATTATTTGGCTTCATATCGTTGATTGTCACTAAGATTTTGTATCTTGTTTTTTTTTTCTTTTCTTTTACTTGCACTCCCCCTCATTTTCTAAAGTTATTAAATATTTTTTGCTGGTGTGTTATTTCTACACGTAAATGTAATCATAAGACTAAAGGGACACTTCATAAAAGATTTTAAACAAAAATGCTAAATTCGTCTTAAAAGGTTATTGTTTCTTTTGCCTTAAAATTAATTATTACTCAACTCTATGTAGATATCTTTAAGGTCAGTAGCTCAAAATTGTCATATTATAGAAAAAGCCTAAAGTGGCGTTTCTGTTTCTAAAAAGTTAACAAAAATACATTAGATATTTTTTTTTTTTTTTTTTTTGTAAATACCAATAAGACAAACTATTTTTAAATATTAAAGTAATATAGATTCTGAAAAGTTATCTTAAGTAAAGAAGTAAAAAAGACGCATTATTTTCTGTTCTTTTGTTGGCGAATTATTCTTCGTGACCTCACTCTATTCATCAGGGAGTCAAATTTGTGTAAAAATAGCGAAATTTATCGTTTTGTTTTTAGGGTTTCACAAAAATAAATTTGTTTATAATCTAACATTCTACTTGAGGAGATATACCTTTTAAAGTTGAGTTTCTCGATATCACAAAAATGCTCTTCACATTCAATTTGAGGGTACTCGATAATCTTTTGAACTCGTAAAACGATCAAATTTTGTATTGATTCTAGTTATTGGTTTTTACGAGTTTATGAGGCAACCGAAATATTTACACTTGGGTGATTTTCCGAAATACTAGAATTTAATATTTTAACTATTTAATTCAGATACTTAACAAGAGCTTTAATACGACTAGCTAAAAAAAAATAGTAATTCTAAATATTTTTACAATGAAATTATAGCATAGTGCTAAAAAGTCATTCTCCCTGCAGCTCTTACCGGTTCTCAGTGCACTTAATTTGCCCATTTCGCATATTACGTATTTTTTATACGACACTGTTTGTTTATATATTTCAGTTACTGTTTGTCTGCGTTAACTCTTCGAAGACAATTTTTTAATATTGAATTGCCATACATAGAAGTTGGTCTCTCATTTTAGATTATCTCCGCTCAGTTTTTCTTATTCTAACTGAAAAGTTTTTAAATATTGATTAAATAGAGAACTAAAAGTGAAGAGATAGAGGAGATCCTGTGCATTTTCAGCTCAATCAGTTTTGCTTTTTCGATAGTGAGTATTCGTATGTTTTTTTTTAAAAAAAGTTTAAAAATTTTGTAAAAAATGCAAGTAAGTTTTTTATACTACTTAACTTTTATTATTTAATCTTTATAAAATTAAATCAATAAACAATTAGAGGGGCTATCCACCAGCTAATTTCATTGTGATACTGTTGTTTCTGCAACATTTCGTCATTCTCCGTTTCATCATTCTCCGTCGTTTCTTGCAACATTATGTCACTCTTCGTTTCGTACCCTCCACATAGGTTTTTTGTTAGTTTTGCTTAAACTATTTATTTGAAAAATAAAAATTAAAATGTTGTCTAAAATATCTTAAACAAAATTTTCAAAAATCTAACATCAATTTTTATCGTTGCCACCTAGTTATTTTCGAAAATCTTATATAATTCTAAATTTTTGACCAAATTGATATTTTTGGTTTCAGAAACGCTCACATAAACTTTTTTTAAAATTGTACAAAAATTTTGGTGTTGCCATCCGGTTTTTTTTTTTTTGTTTGTTTTGATTAAATTATTTATTTAAAAAATTAAAATTTAGTCCGACACACATTTTTAGGGTTGCCATCTGGTTATTTTCGAAAATTTTGTTTAATTCTTTTGTTTTTTGACAAAATCTTTGGTTTCAGAGCCGCTCAGATAAACTTTTCTGAAATTGTACAAAAATGAACAGCCTTGCCATCAGTTTTTTTTTTTTTTTTTTTGTTAGTTTTGTTTAAACCAAATGTCGGTTCGATGAGTTTTTAACGATTTAAGCGTAGACCAATTTTTAATGGCTTAAACTATTATTTTTTAGTGTGTAATTTAAAATTTTACCACTTTTTCAAGGTTTTTCAAATTTGTTGAAATTATTTCTCGATAGTTCCAAATTTTTCACGCTATCTATCTCAAAAAAAATCCACCACTATTTGAAATCTTTAAACGATACAAAAAAATTTTTCGATGGTTTAAAAAAATGTGTAAATTTTCAGAACTTTGCGGTAACATTTGAAATATTTTTGCATTATAGAATTGTACAGTAAGATTATATCAGATGCAGCTCCTTATAGAATTGCCCATATAAATTTCTTGTATTTTCATTTTGTTCTTTTCTTGCGCTTGACTGTCTTACCTCTGCTGGCGCTGCCCGCTGCTGCACAGTATAACGCGCGCGGTTTTGACTTTGGTCGTTGTTTCAGCCTACATCTTTAAAATGTAGGTCAACTTGGAATTGGGGCTTCCATGATGATGATGATGATGATGATGATGTTGATGTTGTTGACGACGATCATCGGTTGATTGTGATGACTGTTTTGTATGTATTATGATGTTGATAATAATAATCATCATTAGTTGCGCAGTTTTACCAGATTGTTATAAAGATATAATTTATTATTATGGCTATATGAATTCTTTTAGCTTTGGGCATTATTTTTGGGAACTCTGCCATTTGTTTGGCATAAGTAATGCAAATAAAGAATTTAATAAGATGCTGAATGAAAATCGACAAAAAAAGAATTTATAATTTCTTTCAAGTTTTTATAAGGTTGATGCTAAATTATGATCTTTAAATATGATGACACAATTATCATTTCTTTTTTGTTTGCGAAATTAAAAAGGGAAACTCAAAAATTTTGCTTATAATTTGATGGTTTCTTAAAGATTCATATATATATGTAAATATATAATTAGTTATAAAACCAAAGAATAAATTGGGTAATTAAAAGTATTTAGTTTTTAACGGTCAGAAAAATGAACTTTTCCATTTGCCTTGTATATGTACAGTAGTTTATTATTCTTAGCTTTGTAAAAATCTTACTTATTAGAGTTAACTCCAGGACCAAAGTTTAACTCTGATTGCTTTTATGATTAAGCGAAAAAATGGATGGGAGATGCCGGTTTTGATTGGCAAAAATGCTGCACATAAGATCATTTAGATAGTCCTTTAAAACTAAAGTTATAATATTGCTTAAAAATTAAATTTAGTTGTTTTTCAATAATTTTCTAAGCACAATTATCAGTGACACCTCATAATTTTACCTGCGTTGAAGGTGCACATAAACTATGTACATTGCAGGGTTCTTCTTTCTATTGATGTTGCCATTACTACAAAAGATGTGTACCAGGAAAAACGATGCAGAAGCACGAAATGAAAATTCAAACTGTTCTTTAGTGCTAAGAAAGCAATCAATATCCAGTCTTTGATTTATGACTTTGTAAATTGTCCGTTTTGCTTGAACACTAAGCCTCAGATGCATTGTTGATGGACAAAAACTAAAGAGAATTACAACATTTACTGTTGTTGTTTGTAGTACACAAGTTGTCACAGCAATAAATGCAACAGCAACAACAACAACAATTAAGGCGTGTCTGCAAATTACTTTATTGAGTGACACAAATCAGACAGCCCGCCACGGCTGTTAACTGCCTGTGACCCATTTTCTTGCGCATCCGTGACATTCGTAGGCAGAGCCAGTTGTTTGTGGTGTGGTGTGGGCTTGTTTGTGTTATTTAGCATTAGAGCCGTTTATTTTGGTTCGTACCTTTTGTGCTTCATTAAATGTTAAAGGGTTAATGTTTATGCGTATGAATTGATATTTTTCATTGTGCAATCGCCAACAGAAATTAGTTCAGGGTCAGATCCGTTTCGAATAAGGCTTGCCTGAAATATGATCGGTAACGAGTTAGGCTTTCTGATTCGACGGTGATAAATATACGGATTGGATGCCATCCTGATCATTAATTCTTTACAAGAACGGTTAAAGTTATCGAATCTGCTGCAGATTAGCATAATTTTTCAGGACCTGTTAGGAAAAGTAATAT
Organism: Calliopum simillimum; assembly: GCA_951812925.1. Taxonomy (NCBI): domain Eukaryota; kingdom Metazoa; phylum Arthropoda; class Insecta; order Diptera; family Lauxaniidae; genus Calliopum; species Calliopum simillimum. The sequence goes on from OX638368.1 coordinate 22,920,801, forward strand.
ACTAAGTGTTGATTGGATAATTCTCATCAAAGTTTAATAATTATTACTCTAATTAGAGTATTATACTTTCGAATAAGTTGTTGTCTATATAAATAAATTTTAGTTTCATCCCGCCGGAAAAGTCTGTAACCTTTTTCCTGGTGAACAATTTTTTTTGCATTTTGGTTTCTCAAGATAGTGAGAGCAAATTTAGTAATAAGTATCATATAAAAATGGCAATTCTCTACTTGCTTTTCTTTAAATTTAAATTTAGTTCTCTTTCAAAGGACGATTATTCCTTCTAATAAGAAACCTTGAACTCGTTATCTTAAGGACTTGCAATTTTTAAATGTTTAGTGATACGTATAAAGCCACACTTCTAAATCCATATCACATATGCCCAGCAGATTTTTATGTCATTATGTCACTACTCAGTCAATAAGTGTTCGCTCATTACAAGCAAATAATTGTCATAATAAGACAACAGTTACATACATTAAACGACAAATTACTTAAATGTCCTTGAAATTTAAAATTGCATAATATTATATGACATGTGTCACATAACTTCAAAGGACATTTGCTACCGCTTAGTTTGACTTTAGATTTTGGGACACGTGTTGGCCAGCAAATAATTTTGAACCATAAATAAGTCCCATGATTATATACATATAGTACAACAAAATTTAAAGTCAATCGAAAATATTTTTGATTTAAATCATTTACAACATAAAACGGAGACAAAAGCAAATGGGTAAATCTCCGAAAAATGTACCAAATTATGCCTGTTTTCGTCCCCACCTATTTTTTTTTTATTTTTTTATTACTTGAAGGTATAGAATATGATGATCTTAACTTCTGGAATATTTTTAAAAATTAACATAAACTTTCAGGATTGCCATATGCTATCTTTTTTTTAAGTTTCGCTTAAACAATATACAATTTAAAAAACTAAAATAAAATTTTAATCTCAAAACGCTAAAATAAACTTTAGAAAAATCCAACATAAATTTTTAGGGTTGCCAGATGGTTGCTTTTGAAAATTTATTTTAAATCTTTCTTTTTTTTACGTTCGCTATTATAACTACACACTAAAAAATAATAGTTTAAACCGTTAAAAATTGGTCGACGCTTAAATCGTTAACGCATCGAACCGAAATTTGGTTTAAGCAAAACTAACAAAAAAAAAAAACAAGTGGCAACCCTGGACATTTTTGTACAGTTTCAGAAAAGTTTGTCTGAGCGGTTCTGAAACCAAAAATATCAATCTAGTCAAAAAAAGTGAGTATTATTTAAGATTTTCGAAAATAACCAAGTGGCAACCCAAAAAATGTATGTTAAAATGTTAAGACTTACAGGCCTGTTCCTTAATCCGTGTGGTTTCAATTACTTTTCATTGGGGAGTTTTTTTTGATGAAAATAGTGAGTCACACGATAAAAAGTATTGGAATCTTTTTGGTGGAAAATTACATGTTATACAAGTAATATTGATTAGTATTTACGGAAAAGTAACCGTTTAGGAAACATTCTTTAAAAACTGCAAAAAGCCGAAAAACTCAACTTTATCGAATATTTTCGAAACAGTTACTTTTTCGTTAATACTTATCAATAGAACATGTAATTCTCCACAAAAAAGATTCTAATACTTTTTATCGTGTGACTCACCATTTTCATCAAAAAGCCTCCTCAATGAAAAGTAATTGAAACCACACGAATTGCAGAACAGGGCTGATAATTTTAATTTTTTTTTTTTTAATTACTGGCTTAAGTGAAACTAATAAAAAAAAACCAGGTGGCAACACCGAAAGTTTTGTACATTTTTCACAAATTTCAATTTAGTCAAAAAAAGTAAGAATTATATAAGATTTAAGAATTTTTAAGTGTGTTACTTAATGACATTTATGTATTGAAAATCGATTTTTAATTGTACTTTTAGTCATATTTTTGCAAAGATCGATTTACATATAAATCTATCAATGCATTTTCTAACACATAATTATGACAAGTTAAGGAACGGATTAAAAACACGGCTATAGTGACATATGTTTTCGTCTTTCGCCACAAAGACTCATCAGACTAAATTATATTTATTTTACTAAATTAATTATAACTGAAAAATTGCAAGTTGAAAAACTTTTATGTTTTGGCCTGGGCGGGAGTTGAACCAAGGACCTCCCGGTTGGTAGCACAAGTCGTTAGACCAATGCACCAGCCCTGCCCGGTTGCGAAGTCGACTTTTGCCAGTTTAACTTTTGTGTGTTAATACGTAAGCCTTGATGTCATAATTGTTGTTTGTGTTATTTATTGATATTTGGTAAAGCTATTCCATTTTATATAAGAACTGCCCCAGAAAAATTTGACACTTTGATTTTTTTTTTTAAATATTTTTATTTTATTTTTTAATGAGTAGTATAACGAACATAAATAACCTTACGCTATTAACAAATATTTATTTTATATAAAAATATTTTACTTTTTTCTTAAGACCCTTCATTAAGTTTTGTACAGTTGTTTCGTCGACAGTACCGTACGACCTTCGCCACTTAATTTTGAAATCTTTTAAGTTTTTTGCAGTACTTTTGCTCTTCCAAAGATCTGATTTCATTAGAGCCGAAGCTCTGGGCAGTTAGTTGGATTCGCATTTTTGGGTACAAAATTTACATTATTGCTATTGTACCATTCTATAGTGGCTCTAGAGTAGTGAGAGGTAGCTAAATCAGGCCAGAACATTACAGTACCCCCGTGCTCACGAATAAATAGCAAAAGACGTTTTTGAAGGCATTCATCAATATCAATTTTCGAGTTAATTGTGCCCTGTGTTACAAAAAAACTGCTTCTCAGACCGCAAGTACATATGGCCTGCCAAACCATATACTACTTGGGAAATTTTGTAATTTTCTTCTCTTTAAATTTGCTCTGCACTTGCCCCTTCTCCAAACAGGTATAAAATTCGTGTCATGGTAGCCATTAAAAATCTGTCTTAACGTATGTTTCATCGTCTATTATGCAGCAGTCAAATTTAGTCAGGTAATCGACATATAACTTTCGAGCTCGCTTTTGAGCCCCTAACTGCTTTTTATGGGGAACGGTCTGGTACTTTTTGAACTCTGTAGGTCTTTAGCTTAAGTTTTTTCTTTAGTCTGTTTATAGAAGATTTCGAGGTTCCTGCTCTGGCAGCCATATCTCGTTCTGAAGTGTTAGGATTCTGCTTAAAAAGGGGCTTTACATTTTTCACCAACTGTGGGTCTATACTGGCTTTTCTACCTGAACCCTTTTTCCGCGTAATAAGTTGACCCTTTTTATACCCTACACCCAGGGTATATTCACTTTGTCCTTTCGTTTGTAACGCAGAGAAGGAGGCGTGGCAGATATAGAAAAGTATATATATTCTTGATCAGCGTCACCTCCTGAGTCGATATAGCCATGTCCGTCTGTCTGGCTGGCTGGCTGGCTGGGTGGCTGCCTGTGTGTTGAAATACACTTTTTGGAAAACTGAGCAAGATAATTAAATGAAAATCAGTACACTGCCTCCGTCGTCAAAGTTAGCTCGGGGGATTGAAAATGAGCGAAATCGGTCAACGGACACGCCTTTTTAGGAGTACTTTTCACGACAATGCAACCAAAATACGCATAAATACTAAACTGAACGAATTCGGACAAGAGGGCGTGGCACCTCCCATATAAGCAAAAGCTTCAAAAAGCTACACTGAAACTGTTTTTTGAGATATTCGAATCAAATTTGACTCAGACACTAAGAATTATGAATGAAAGCTCTCAACAAAAATTGGGTGAAATCGGACAAGGGGGCGTGGCATCTCCCATATAAGCAAAAGTTTCAAAATGCTACACTGAAAGAGTTTTTTGAGGTAATCCAACAAAACTTCATTCAAATGCTAAAGACGCTCTAAGCTAAAACTAGATGAACTTGGACGAGAGGGCGTGGCACCTCCTATATAAGCAAAAGCTTCAAAACGCTATACTGGAAACGTTTTTCACTCAGACACTAAAAACTATAAATGCAAGCTCTGAACAAAAACTGAGTGAACTCGGTCAACAGGGCGAAGCACCTCCCATATGAGCAAAATTTTTAAAATACTGCAGTGTAGGGTATTTAATGTTTGGCCAGGCCAAATTTTACACCCTTACTAGTTATAATTCGAAATAACCCTTCGAACAGTGAATTTTGATGAATCTGTTTTTTTAGCTATGGTTGAATATTTTAATTGAGGGGGTTAGAAGCAAAGGGGTACAAGTAACAAAAAGTTGCTTCATAAATTGCAGAGTGAGTTAAAAAATAAAATATTACAAGTCAAATAACATTTAAAGTATGCTCCATCTAATGTTGTTTTGAAATTTGTTCTATGAATCCACCTTTAAAAGTTATTAGTATTTCAGTGAAAGCCTGCACCATTTTACTCAAATTTTTTTTTTGTAGTAAAAATGGAGTAAAGTTAGCACCGTGTAGCAACTAACATAGCAGAAGAAAAAACTAAGTACCATAACTCTAAGAATCCTTAAAACGTTCTCTGTTAAAGGTATTTTTTAAAATTTTTATAGAGGTCCGCTTTTAAAAGTTATTAGTATTTTCATGAAAGCCTAATGCACTCGTTACTTTTCATTTCAAAACGAAAATATTTTATTCAATATTTTAAACTCGTTTAGAAGCAAAGGGGTACAAGTGCGGTAGACTTTCACTAAAGTACTAATAACTTTTAAAAACTGACCTCTAGAAAATTTTTAAAAAATACCTTAAAAAGGGAAATTTTCAAGGATTCTTAAAATTGAAGTATTTAATTTTTTCTTAACCTATGTTAGAGGTTACGCTGCGCTAACTTTGCTTCTTATTTTCTAGAAAAAATTTTTTTTTAATTTTGTTTTAAAGCAAAACTATAATTTTGTGAACTGGCTTAGCTTAATGGGGCTCTATAGAGGTGTAGGAACTCAAAAGCTTAAGTAATGTTTGTTTCATAAATAAAGCAAAGCTCCCACTACCTATTCTCATACTTAACTCAATTTTTCGTAATTCGTCACTTGTACCCCTTTGCTTCTAACCCCCTCAATTCTGGTTTTTGCAGGTAAGTGTACAAAATGAGTTTGCGCTTTTTTTCTTTATTGCTAGACATCTTTATCGTTTGAAGTTCGTTTACCAAGTGTTATATATTTTTGTAATTGTCATGTTATATAGAAAAAAATAACACACATATTTCGACCTGCACGATGATCAGGTAAATCATAATCTTAAGGAATAAAAGTATCAAATTTTTCTGGGGCAGTCCTTATAATTACAACAAAAATAGTCTGATGAGTCTTTGTGGCGAAAGACGAAAACATATGTCACTATAGCCGTGTTTTTAATCCGTTCCTTGATTTGTCATAATTATGTGTTAGAAAATGCATTGATAGATTTATATGGAAATCGATCTTTGCAAATATATGACTAAAAGTTCAATTAAAAATCAATTTTCATTAAATAAGATTTTCGAAAATAACCAGGTGGCCACCCTAAAAATTTATGTTGGATTTTTGAAAAGTTTATTTAAGTATTTTAATTCTTAATTTTTATTTTTATTTTTATTTTTAAATAAATAGTGGAGGGTTCTAAACGGAGAGTGACGAAATGTTGCTAAAAACGACGGAGAATGATGAAACGGAGAATGGCGAAATGTTGCAAAAAAATGAATATCACAATGAAAATAGCAATTATTTTTAAAAAAGTTGAAACTAGTGGATATTTGTGACAAAGTGTGACAGAAAGGCGGTCTAGGAAAGTGTGATGTCACACAATTCAAATCGAAAAAATATCGAAATTTTCAAGCATATTTTGTTCACAAAAAACAAAAAAGATTGAGGCAAAATAGTGTTGACGTGTTGAAAATAGAATGTGTAAGTAAACCTAAAATTTAAAAAGAAAAATCGTTCCATAAATTTTAAGGTATTAAAGGTCAGAGTGTGATGTCACAAATAAGGCGAGTTGTTCAATGAAAATGTGACAGAGTGTGGCATGGGGGAGGTGGGGGGTCCGAAAATCGTGAAATTCGTGTGACGTAATTTATGAACAGGCCCCTATCGAAAAACCAATACTAACTGAGCTGAATTTCCTCTTTCTCTTCACTTTCAGTTCTCTATTTATTCAATACTTTAAAAATTTATAATTAGAATAAGAAAAACTGAGCCGAGATAGTCTAAAATGAGGGATCAAGTTCTATGTGTAGCAATTATATATGAAAACAATTTTTTCGAAGAGTTAGTTGAAATATATACAATTTCGTATAAATTTTTTTTTAGAAAATAACGTAATATGCGAAACGGGCAAATTAAATGCACAAAGAAGAGGTTAAGGACAGGACGGAGAATGAGTTTTTAACACTTTGTGTTATAATTTCATAGAAGAATATTTAGAATTATTTTTTTATTCTAAGCTATTCATATAGAAGCTCTTCTAAAGTATCTGTTTTAAATATCTAAAATATCAAATTTTAAATTTAAACAGGCTTTTGAGCCTCGGGACATTGAATGGTACATTTTTCGGAGAATCACCCAAATATAATTTAATCAAAAACAAATGTTCTTAAATCAAAAGCATTCTTTTAAATTAATAAAAAAATATCATTTCTTAATTCACACTTATCTAGCGAATTGGATTTGTGCCACTGGTATTGGATTATTTAGGCCACTGGATGGACTGACCGAATGTAAATTAATAAATTTTAAATTCAATACGTCCAAGACCAAGAGTATGATGTTGAAAATGGTGACATTTCGAACGCCGACAGCATTACTTATCCAGGAAACATAATTTTTTAAAACCTTGTCAAAGAAAGGTCTCGAAATGTAAAATCATTTTTTTCTTTTCGCTATTATGAAATAAATAAAAAACAATTTCAATTTCACAATAAAATTAAATTCTATTTCCCTTCATTAAAGAAAAGTTCCAGGAATCGCTAGAATAAACACGCACCACCACGATGATATGTCCCCCCACACACTTTGCGTAATAATGAACGCAATTAACAACAGCCGCCGCCTCATCGCCAGAATATTTGGGACAAAACAGAACGTACAAATAAAACGGTTACTTAACAGACCCAAATAAGCCAACATTCAGTCATATTGTCAGTTTATTTGTACAATAAAAATAAAAAACATAAAAATATCTTAAAAATGAATAGGGCTAAGAAATAAATGTTTTGGTCAAATAATAATAAAATTTTACTTTTTATAGTCAGGTAGAAAGAACGCGAACTCTTGCGTGTGATCTTGGTCATAAGTTATGTATTTTGGGCTTAAATCAGTGGTCAAAAGACACCAACTGCTAAGATCTATCTACTGAGTATGTGGAACACATGTATGTATATGATGTCATTGAAATTCATATTCATATGCAAATATACTTAGATACTTTTGCATTTCTTCGTCTTGTTGTCTGTTACTTTCGGTATCTTTCTTCGTATTCTCGGAGTTTTGCAAATAAAATCTCATAGTTAATTAGTACGTATTTTTTTTTTTTTTGTTATTGTTGTTTTTTTGCCCATAAATCTGGGTCAACGAAATATGTATGTATGTGCGTTACAAAGAAAAAAACATTCATGTAAATTAAAAAAATACATAAACCAGCAGCGAAAAATGTAGTAAAAGATACAAAAAAAGAAACTAAAGAATTAAGCAAATTAAATTAAAAAAAAAAAAAAAACAGAAAAACTCTCAAGAAAGTGAATCAGTTGATGATTATAACTGATTATAATGAAATGAGACTAAAAGTGGGTTTATTTTTAATAATGAGTTACGTACACACGGAGAAAAAAAAATATTTCGTACTACTGTATTTCTAGTAAATTTTACTAGAACTTCAAGTCAGTATAGTGACAACTCCCGAATAAGATAAATCTTGCCTTACAGTTTTAGTTTTCAGCTTAGAGCAGTATAGTAATTTTTTTGAAAAAATCAATGTGATATTTACCTTACTGTAAAGTTCAAACAAAAAAAAAAAAAAAAAAACGAACTGATCGCACTAGGATTCGAACCGGGATCCGTCCGTTTGGTAGACATGTTATTTTTGATTACAATTACAAACTTGTTAAACCTCTACACCACTGACCTGCATATGGACATTTCGCAGGCGACGAACGTGAACATGCAAAAAAATACACAAAACGAACGTGACAAAAGTAGAAGTAGTCTATTCAAACAATGACAGAATTCTGCGAAACAAGTCAGAATTTTTTGGTGCGACTTATCTCACAATCTTATCCAATAATGTTACTTAATAATGTATTTTGTTTGATTCACAGAGCTGTGTCCAAAATAATAGTAGTAATTTTTATAAAATTGAAAACGACCTTAAAAATATCTGAATTTTTAATATGATCAACTTGAAATACATTTTTTTTACAAGAGTGGTATCCTAAAGAGGAATTGGAAAAATAATTAACAAGATTTCACGGCAGTTGGGATAAAAAAATTAAAGTTTTCACAAGTTCTTAAAATTTGGCTTCTCAAAATAATAGTAGTGGTAACTTTGCAGTCGTGTAACTTTAGCAAAATAGCCAGGTTTTTAAACTTATGGGTTACTTAAAACACAACGTTATCACTAGTATTTAGTTGCATGGCCTTTATTCGCAATAACACAAGCACAGCGCTTTGGCATCGACTCCACAAGATTTTGGCATCTTTGGACAGGTATGGATTTCCAGGCGTCTTTAACTGTTTCCCAAAGTTGCGAAACATTGGTCGGTCGACAGTGGGCGACTGCATTCTTCACGACGCACCATAGGTTCTCAATGGGATTCAGGTCTGGCGACTGGGGGGGCATTCAAGAACATTTATGTCGTTGGCCTGAAACCATTGTTTGGCGACTATACTAGTGTGCTTGGGGTCGTTGTCCAGTTGAAGGACCCAATTCAGTGGCATTTGGTCGCTAGCATATGGCAACATGACTTCCTGCAGTATATGGACGTATAGGTACGGATCCATGATTTCTTGGATCCAATATATAGGCCCCACACCGTTGTACGAAAAGCATGCCCAAATCATTATGCTAGCTCCTCCGTGTTTGATTGTTTTTAAGGTAAGCCTTGGATCGAATTCCGTATTTGGTGGTCATCTTACGTATTGCCAAGACCCCCTTCCACCATAAAGCACAATTTTGGATTCATCAGTCCATAAAATATTTCTCCATTTCTGAACTGGCCAGTCGATGTGTTTTTGAGCGAATTTTATTCTTGCTGCTACTTGTTTTTTATTTAGAAGCGGAACTTTTCTTGGGCTATGTGCTGCCAAATTATTTTCCCGCAAATATCTTCGTATTGTTTGTGTACCGGCATTTACTTAAAGTTCATCCTTTATCTTGGAAGAGCTCGCAAAAGGATTTAGTCTTGAGTATCTCACCACAAGATTTTCTTCTTTCTTGGAGATTATTCGAGATCGGTCGCGTTGGGGTGAACGTGATAGCATTTCGAACCATCGTCGGTGAACAACCTACAAAATTTTCCACTTCCTTGTAAGTTTCGCCCTTCGAAATCAAATTTTTTATAAGTACACGCCGCTTAGAACTGCAATGCTTGCCTCGTCCCATTTTTGGAAAAGTTTTTGTTGCACGCCGATGAGAAACTGATAAATGATTATAATAATACCCTTTTTGTTAGGAATATCCGGTTTATTCTAATTTTTAGACAAAGTTTTTACATACACTGCTATTATTTTGATCATACAAAAACCAGCTCAACTGCGAATTTTTCAAATAAAAATTAGATCGTAATCTAAATCGATACGTGACATTATGAACGTGACATTTTTTCCACCATACAAATTTTAAATTGAAAATCTTTGAAAAAACCAGGATTTTCCAGTGAATATTGAATCACCTTATCTTGTTAAGTTGTCGTGACATCACTAATTTTTCCAAAGGATGTCATTTGTCCCTATCCATTTTACATGTGTACCAAATCTCATAAACTATAAATTTCATTTTTTAGGGGCGTGTCATCGCCTATTTTCCTTTTTATATTTTTTTTTGGAATCCTCGTCAAATTTTCCTTAATTCAGTAGTACTTTTGTCAGACAAAATTTTTAATTTGAGATTAGAAAAAAATACTTTTTTGTGCCTTCAGGTGAATTGTTTTTTTCCGAGATTAAATAAAAAAACTGGTATAACAAATGTATTACCGAATTTGAGAAAATTTAACAAGGACTGCAGAAAAAATTATAAAGAGGTATATTAATAGGTCCTTTTTCAAACTAAAATGGCCGCCAAAAGTCAAAAGTAAAAAAAAATTTAAAGTGTCAACTTTAAAGGTCAAAGAACACTGCAAAATCCTTCTAAACCTTATAAACCAAATACACTCTCAAAAAGCTGATACAATTAGCAAAAAGTTTTACACAAAAAAAGTTCTCTAAAATATTAGTGACCCAAAAAATTGGATTTTTGTAAAACAATTCAGAAAATCACATTTTTCCCCTATAACTCCTCAGTGGTACATTTTAGACCCCTCCTTGTTCCATTTTTTTGTAAGTTTGCTTAGGCCTCGTCTATCATCATCCAGAAGCCTTGTAACTTCATCGTTTATATATAGTATATACTAGAATCGCCCAATGATCAAAATTTGACCACAAATGTATTAAATAATTTTGGTACTGTTTGGACATTTTTAGTACTTTTTTTTTGCTATTTGGTACAAAAAAGAAAAGTTCATTTATCATTCCTGGTACAATGACAAATGTGAAGCGTAAACAAAACAAAGAACACGAACTATGCTATGTTTTTTATTTCTCTCTTTGAGCTGTATCCTCGCGTATTTTGCCGCTGCTAATATTGAAAAGTTTGAATTTAATTTTACCTGGATATAAAACATATTAAAATAATTTAAACATTGTGCACATCTGCACACAAATACCTCTCTAATGGTGTAAAATACAAAGTCGTACTCCATTTCTAACATAGTAAAAAAGGTAGGACAAATTTTTGTCTTGCGTATTAATATATAGATTATAGTAAATTAATAAATTTTGTCTTGCGTATTAATATGTAGATTATAATAAATTAATAAATTTTTCTTTTTTTTTGCTCATATTATGCTGTGACGCTACATATCAAATTAATTAGTGGCAATTACGTTGGCCAACAGCGTACAAAAAACTATTTTATGAACAGAAGCTAAATAGCACTGGTAACAGGCGCAACAGGCAGTCGTAGTTCCTATATGCACAGACACCGACACATCAGCCACCACATGGTGTTAACTTTAATGGAAATTGAAAAAGAAAAACAACAGCAAATCCATTAAATAATGTGGCAAAGTTTCCATTGACTTAAAGCGCATGGAATTAAGGCAATGGCACGGGTGCAGGAAAATGCGACCGACATTGGCGCATCAACAGAAGTAGACAATTTTACTCGAACACACACTTTAATTGCAGCCTGCTGACTCTGAGTGGGTACGAATTTAGTGCAACAACAGCTAAGCGGCAAATGGAAAAATATTTAAAAAAAAAAAAAAAAATGAAAGACCATAACAACAACAAACACCAGCAGCAACAATATCAAACAGGGGCCTCTAAGCCATAGGCTCAGTACTCAAATGCAATATGAATGCCAGTGGCATTTGTCTACGACTTCCTAGTGGTATTCATCAACATCAACACAACATCGACACCATAGACATCACCAACATCATCATTGGCATCATAGCCAACACAGCCAGCATGTGGTTAGCTGTCGCAGTACCTAACGCGCAGGTTTTGCTCCAAGTGCAGTGCTTCACAAATACAGCATTCTCGGATTGCTAGTTATGAGATGAAACTTTACACTGGAGAAAATTAGGGGAGAAAAACTCATACCTAAAATTTATCATAGATTTATTAATGTTCACCTGCTTCGGCTATAAGCTTCAATGGATGTTTCGTCCAAGTAGAGTCTGGAGGGTCACCATTCCTTCTTTATTTTTGTATGGTGGCTTGGCAAATGCAAGGAACATTTTTCCCCTCAAAGTGATATCAATGGAACTGGAGCGGTCAATAATGGCGCATCTCAAATTCTTGGGTGCACTAATATTCAAGAGCTCGCCCACGATGAACGCTTTTTCTGAGAGGTCCACTTTAGGTAAGGCCTGGAATATAAATATAATGTAAATAATATAAACCATGAATTTAAGTGGCTGGACACTGATAGCAGGAGAAGAATATAACAATCCGTTTATATAATTACTCGTTTCATTTTGATGCGTTTGGATGACTTTTTTTCACTCTTCCGCGTATTAACTTTTTCTTTTGATCGTCCATTTTCATTCAACTATGTCAAAATTGACATATATTTCAATGATATCAAAACTATACCAAAATGACATTCTAAAATTGTACATCAACAGCAGATACAAATGTGATATCATTTTGATATCCATTTCAGACACAAAATTGACATATATTTCAATGATCTAAATGATATCCTTGAATTCTATATCAGCAACTGATACAAATGTGATATCATTTTGATAACCATTTTAGATACAAAATTGACATATATTTCAATGATATCAAAATTATACCAAAATGACATTCTAAAATTGTATATCAACAGCAAATACAAATGTGATATCATTTTGATCAAAATGATATCCTTGAATTCTATGTCAGCAGCTGATTCAAATGTGATATCATTTTGATAACCATTTCAGATACAAAATTGACATATATTTCAATGATATCAAAAAGATATCCTAAATTTTATATCAGCAGCTGATACAAGTGTGATATCATTTTGATATCCATTTCAGACACAAAATTGACATATATTGCAATGATACCAAAATTATATTTTGATGAATTTTTGATCGTCCATTTTCATTCAATTATGTATCTCAAAATTGACAAATATTTCAATGATATCAAAAAGATATCCTAATTGTATATCAGCAGCTGAAACAAATGTGCTATCATTTTGATATCCATTTCAGACACAAAATTTACCTATATTTCAATGATATCAAAATGATATCCTTAAATTGTATATCAGCAGCTGATAAAAATGTGATATCATTTTGATATCCATTTCAGACACAAAATTGACATATATTTCAATGATATCAAAATGATATCCTAAAATTGTATATCAGCAGCTGATACAAATGTGATATCATTTTAATACCCATTTCAGACACAAAATTGACATGATATCAAAATGATATCCTTAAATTGTATATCAGCAGCTAATACAAATGTGATATCATTTTGAGATCCATTTCAGATGCAAAATTGACATATATTGCAATGATATCAAAATTATATCAAAATGATCTTTTGATCGTCCATTTTCATTCAGCTATGTATGTCAAAATTGACATATATTTCAATGATATCAAAATGATATCCTTAAATTGTATATCAGCAGCTGATACAAATGTGATATCATTTTGATATCCATTTCAGACACAAAATTGACATATATTTCAATGATATCAAAATGATATCTTAAAATTATATACAAATATATATATCAGCAGGTGATACAAATTTGATATCAGCATGATATACTGTGATATAAAATTGGCAAATTTTCTTGATCGGGGATTTATTGTACATCATTTGAGAAACTCTGTTCTAACCAACTCGAATAGCTCGAATATCAGCAATATGAAGTAGTCGCATGCAACGCTATTACCGGCAACAACATACAATACAACTGAGCAACTTTAACAAATTTAGTGCGACTACAAAATGTTGCTCGCTATTGTTGCTGCTTGGCATGGCAGCAGCAGCGTAATTTACTATGCGGGACGACAACGACGCACAATGGCTCATTTTACGAAAAGGCGTTGCAAAAATCAATTTTAGTGTGTGGCTCTTAAATAGATCTGATATTAACATCGGATAGAGAAATGTTAGGAGCTAAATAATTTGACAATTTTAACCCATGCGGCGCGGCGCAGTGATTTGGTTTCTACAGCCTCTCAAAGTTGAGTAAATTTTGATGTTAGCAGAAAAATTAAATTTTTTAGAAAAATACTTCATATTTAGGCTGAATACTTGAAAATAATTTTTGACCATCCCCGTCACCCCAACGCGAATAAAACTCTTAAAATTATTGGACACGTGTTTTTTTGTTTTTTGATCTTTCGATCAGCTCCAAAATAAGTATTTGACCGTTTCGGCACTTTCCTAGCACCCCATATATAATTTACAGAAAATCAAACTTCAATGCAATCTAAGCAAAATTTGGTGTCATACGAGTAATAGCTATAAAACATTTTCTATCAATAACCGAAAACATAATTTAAATGTTTCAAATTATTCAGATGTTGTGATTTTTGCAATGAAAAAAACCAAAAAGGAACCACTGTGCAACGCATCGAAGTGCGACGCAATGTGTTAGTTTTGCCAATTATGGTGTCCTCCTTATTTGCGGGCCTGTTTGCACGACTAACTGACTGACTGACTGACTGACTAACTGACTTGACTGCAACAGCTTGTCCATTCAACTGTCTGTCGGTAGATAGTGTCTAACTTTCCGTAAAGTTTCGCTGCCATCTCTTTTATGCATACATCGTTCTCTTTCCATTTCTTCCATCACGTCTTGGTTTTATGGTCGAAGCGTTGCTTTAACTATCTATCTGTCTGTTTGTCTGCCCGCTGATCAGTTGGCTTGTCCGTTCGTTTGCTTGTCTTTTCTTTCTATTCGTGTCGCTGTTTTGTGTTGTCGTTGGCTACACGGATTTGTTGGCTGATCGCGAGCTAAGTCCGCGCTCCAAAGAAGTGGGTCACTTGCGATTTCATGACCGACTTATACAGCTATTTCTTTGTTTTTTTTTTTTTTCTTTTATTATTTTAAAATTCTTCTTTTCTGATTCTTTTCTTGTATAAATAAAAGAAAACAAAAAAACAAGTGGTATTTTCCTAGCATAACTACGAGTTGTTTTTCACTTTTAAGTATGAGGAACATATGGGAAAGCAACAACAAATGTCAAAATATCAAACGCTTCTTGAGAAAGCACCTCCAAAGCACTTCTACAAATTTTGCACTGACGTTTCTCAAGTTTGCCATGAACCTGGGTTCGATTCCCACTGCGGGCAAGTTTTGTCTTTCTTATTTATTCATTTATTTTTTTTTTTTTTATTTTACCTTTGAAGCAATCCATGCCAAGTGTACCAGGTCAAAATTTTTTTTTCTCCGCTTTCGCTCAAATTTGGCTATATGGTAGATCCTGTGTGCAAGAACAAGGATTTGGTCATAGTACTATTTTAGTCATTTTTAGTTATTTTCATGAAAAGGGTGTTTTTTCAAAAATTTATAGCTTACACTAAAGTTTGTAAATTGATAAATCTAAGTTACTGGTCCCATTCATTTTGAAATGTTTTTTTTATAAAAAAATACTTCTTGGTGAAAAAAAATTTTTACACTTAAAAATACTTTTGAATTTTTTTTTTAAAAAACCCCCCTTAGATTTTTTTTAAAAGTACTTTTAATTAAAGCATAATTTATAAGCTTTAAAATGATGTATGACTCAAGATGAGATTCGGACGCTAAATAGGAGTTTTTGGCTCTTGAACGCCCGCGGAAGGCAAAAATCTTTTTTTACTCGAGAGGAAAGCATCTTACGAAAAAAGTGTATTAGGCGAAAAATGCTTAGAATCGCCTAAGCAATACGGGTGACTTTTTGGACTTTTTTTGGAAATATTTTTTTTTGAATAATTTTTTAAATACTTTTTTTTAAATTTTTTGCAAAAATTACCTACTCAAAAAAAAAAAAAAAATTTTTTTCAACTTCCCAAAAAATTCCCTAAAAATTTTATACTTATTTCCTTGAAATTATTAAAATTTTCACATACACTCATACCAGTTTGTCGGTTCACCACTCTAACCTAACTCTACCTAACCTAAAATCCCGAAAGTATCTTAAAACATATAAAATATCGCTAAAGGTCTAGAAGTACTTAAGAACATCGAAGAAGTCGGTAAAAGTCCAAAGCTTGTAGCTCTATAGAACTCTGAACATTTTTTTTATTTATTTGTTTTCGAGTGGATGGTGTCTTGTCCCCGAAAAGTAAAAAGGCTACTACAGCTAAACCAGTGCACCACTTTTTATTTGAATCGGCTTGGGGAAACACTTAACCATCTTCATCTGAAAAATGTTACTACAAGTATTGAATTCTGTCATACTTTCATATATAGGGTTGTATAGCATAAGATTCCGAAGCTTCTGGGAAGTGATAGAGGAGGCCTAGACTAACAAAAAATTGCATTTGGTGGTGTGGTCTAAAATGTGTTCTTGAGCAGCTATTGGGTTAAAACTGATTTTCTGACTTGTTTTACAAAAAAAAAAATTTCATGCTAGCATTTTAGAGAACATTTTTTTACAGTATTATTTTAGCTACATACTTGTATCAGCTTTCTAAAGACGTATTTGGTTTATAAAGTTTAAAAGGATTACGCAAAGTTCTAGACCTTTAAATTTGATATTTTCCATTTTTTTCGTATTTTTTGACTTTGGCGGCCATTTTAGTACAAAAAAGGTCCTTTAATTCCGTAGTTTATTTATTATACTAGTTTTTTAATTTAAGATCAAAAAAATATACTTTTCAATAAAAATCCGTTTGAAGGGTATGTTAATAAGACCTTTTATACCCTACACCCAGGGTATATTCACTTTGTCCTTCCGTTTGTAACGCAGAGAAGGAGGCGTCGCAGATATGGAAAAGTATATATGTATATTCTTGATCAGCGTCACCTCCTGAGTCGATATAGCCATGTCCGTCTGCCTGGCTGGCTGGCTGGGTGGCTGGGTGGGTAGCTGGGTGGCTGGCTGTGTGTGGAAATACATTTTTTGGGAAAACTAAGCAAGATAATTCAATGAAATTTGGTACACAGCCTCCGTCGTCAAAGTTAGCTCGGGGGATTGAAAAAGAGTGAAATCGGTCAACGGACACGCCTACCGCCCATACAAAAAATATCTTCAAAATGCAAATTTTGGAGTATTTTTCACAACAATGCAACCAAAATACACATAAATACTACGAATTATCAGCGCAAGTTCTGAGCAAAAACTGGATAAAATCGGACAAGAGGGCGTGGCTCCTCCCACACAAGCAAAAGCTTCAAAACGCTATTCTGAAAACATTTTTTCAAATAATCAAGCCAAATTTCACTTAAATACTAAGAACTATAAATGCAAGCTCTGAGAAAAAACTGGGTGAATTCGGAGGGCGTGGCATCTCCCACATTAGCGACATTTTCAAAATACTGCTATGTAGGGTATTTAATGTTTGGCCAGGCCAAAGGTAACACCCTTACTAGTTTCATACTAAAATGGCCGCCAAAGTTAAAAAATAGAAGGAAAACTTGGAAAATATCAACTTTTAAGGTGCAGAACTTTGCGAAATTCTTTTAATCCCTATAAACCTTACACTTTTACAAAGCTCATACACTTTCAAAAATCTCACACAATAAGCTGAAAGTTTCTTATAAAAAAATGTTCTCCAAAAACACTAGGGTGACCCAAAAAAATTTTTTTTGTGGAACAAATAAGAAAATCAGTCTTAACCCTATAATTTGGCCACCGGCGATACTAGTTTTTATAAATAACTTAAAAAGTAATTAAATATAATATAGATAGTAAATCTTTTTAACGAAAGAGCCAGGATTCACTTTTGTATTAATTATGATTCTTTTCTTTCGATTTTCTCATGCTGCAGCATATGAATCTTCTTTACGCTCTGCAAGAAATTAACCCAATTATGTCCTGACAAATATAATGGACAACAATTTTGAACAAAACTTCCGCCTGACAAAAAATCTGGGTCAAATTTTTGAGCCTGTCATTATTTTGTTGTTGTTGTCGTTGCGCTTATTTCTGCAATGTAATTCCTATGATTTGGTATTTCTTTTAAGTTTTTTGTGTTTTTTTGGGAATGACAAAGCCGTAGTTGGTAAACCAGAATTTTAAACTCAAATCTGCCCTAATATTTCGAATGATTGGCGTCGTTATCGTCCACGACGCGCTTAACAAGTGCATGCGTCGCATTAATAACGCAGTCCAAACAAGTTGCGATAACAACAACCACAACAACAACAGCTACAACAAAAACAACAAAAACATCTAAAATTGAAAATGTAGAAGAAGAACAGCATCGGCCCACCTTTAGACCACATAAATAATTTATGCCGCCAATGCCAGTTTTTGTTTTTGGTTCCCAACATATTCGTCGTCTCATATGTATCTCATACATATGAGAGTAATGGAGCGTTAAACAAGCTTCGTTCCAGCATATCAAAATTTGGAGCTACATGCATTGCAGATTTAACCAATAGTCCCGCCCATTCCTTACATGCGTCTTACTATACGTATGTATCTCCAAGCTTGAAACTTAAATTTAAAAAAAAAAATCAGAACAACGCAGCGATCCAAAAGATACGGCACATTGAACAGCGATGCCAGATTAATTCCGTTCATTAAAGACATAAAATAAAGCATAATAACATATCACGCTAAAAAAATAAATTATTATCTCTGATGATGTAGACAGTTGAGATTTAGCACCTGTGTAAAAAATACCATTGAAAATAATGCCCACTAAGAGTGTGGGCGGTACCACGCCCTTTAAAAATCTAACTCTTTATATCTATGAAACGTAGATAGATGAGACTAAAACGATAAATAAAATGTGCTGTGAAAGAAGTGAACCTTAGGTTTGAAAAGTAGTTGTGGCATGAATTGAATATCTAGATTTTCTTCGGTTGAATTTCGGGAACCTTTGGGTGCCCAAGGAAATAGTCAGTTAAGGCTTGTTGATAGTCCGTCATGGATATTGTCCCTCAAGTCGGCACAGGTTCGCGTCGGTTTTTCGCCGTCCCGCGAAATATGCAAAAACATATTACGCCAGTCCGCGAAATTAAATCGCCGGTCTGCAGTTATAAAGGGTTGAAGAACACTGGCTTCGACTATGAAGTCTTTGAGTGAATATCTGGAACCTTCGGGTGTCACAGGCAATGAATCAATTAAACCTTGTCGATAGTCCGCCATAAATGGTTTTCCTCTAGAAACTTAAATATTCATCGTTTTAACTCTGAAGCCTTCGGCCAAACTCGGCCAAAGAAGTTTCACTTCAAAAAGTATTTGACATATTCTTCATCCCTCTATCCGTTTAACTGGTTGTTCGTGCATAGTAAAAATTTTATTTTAGTTTTAAAACTAAAAAGTATTTATATAGAACTACTTATGTCAAAAAAATTATTAATTTTAAACTATTTTGGAATAAATTTTATACTTCTTAACGTCGTATTATATGATTCAAAAAAAAACTCTCAACAATCTGGCATCACTTTTGTGGACCAAATTCCAAATTAATTCATACGCATGTGCGCTGTGCGTTCAACATACAACGTCTCAACGCCTTGCCAGTTTAGCGGTGATCAAAAAACAAAAAAAAAAGAGAAGGAAAATAGTGATTGAAATTGGAATTCTTTCACCGTTTTTATTAAATTTGGCGGTTGTTGTAAGTTTTTTTTTTTTTTTATTTTAGTTGTTCTTAAGGGACCTACAAGTTGCGACCTTAATTGAATACCTGTTTGCATGAAGTTTGTTTTTGTTATTTCGTTATTTTGTTTTTGGTAATTTTGGTAAGGTAATGTGGTTCTGAAATTGGCTTGAAGCGTATTCGCATTAATCGCTGCATCGTTTTAATGGGAACAATTGTGTGACTTGTTTTTGTTGGACTGGACAACAAACAATTTACTTTATACAATATCTCCCTAGGCAAAAAGAAAACGAAAAGTTACTTTATTAAGAAAATAAAATACAACCGCAAAAGAATTGTTTGGTTTATATTTTCCCATCAATTGCTGTTATACAATTTTGCTTTGAAAAATGGGGCCTGAACATGGACTTTGATGGAATCAGAAGTCGACGTACGTATATTAATAGCCATTCTCTTCTTTGTGAAGTATATTGCGGAAAAAATCTTCCATAATTTGACAAATAGTTTTCTGGATACGTTGTTCTTGCTTCATGTAGTGCAGTTAGACCTAGGGAAGCTGACTGTTAGATGCCAAAGCAGAATGGTAATTTTTCCATCCTTGATAATCTGCAAAATCAGCAGATTACATCTGTCCCATACTCAGTTAAGATAACTTTTGTTTTGGCTCCAAGATGGATTGTGGTATTGGTGTGGGAGACTTTTCAGAAGACTTGAAATTATCTCAATCCTTACGCTTGCCAGATTTGGTAAGCGTTTTTTGGACAGAAGTTTTTCCCATCCTCGAAGCCTGCAAGTCGTGTTAGGGAATGTTAAGAGCAGTTCCGGAAAAGTGGCAATTCTCTCTGACAGCCAGGCCGCTATCAAAGTACTGAATACAGTAAAAATTAGCAGTAGAATGCAGTTTAGTAGGTTACTGAAATCCCTTTCATTTGAAAAAAAAAACTAGTAAGGGTGGAATCTTTGGCCTGGCCAAACACTAAATACCCTACACTGCATTTCAAATATATTATTAAGCACTTAGTTGATAAAAACTATGCAATATTCATGTACATACAAGTTTTTATTAAAATAAATTGTTTTATTCCTCCGTTACTCCTAGGAGAGTATAAGAACAAATTGCACGTATGGGAAGTGCCACGCCCTCGTCTCTTAGCTTACCTTGATGTTGCGTAGAGCATGCATTTACTGTTTTGAGTGTTTGAGTAAAACTCGGTTAGGTTTTCTTAAAAAAATCTTTCAATACAGCATTTTTAAACTTTTGGTTATATGGGAGGTGCCACACCCCCTAGGGGCTGTCCATAAACTCCGTGACGATAAAATTCGATATAATGAACCCCCCCTATGTGACGGTAGCTTCATATAAAAAATAAATAAAATATACCAAGCGTGACGCTTGCTCGACCCCCCCCCCCCCCCCCTAGAAGTGTCACGGAGTTTATGGACAGCCCCCTAGTCCTACTTTGCCTCCGTTTTGCTCAGAGTTTGCAATTAATGTTTTTAGTGTTAGAATGAAATTTAGTTGGATTATCTCAAAAAACACTTTCATTTCGAACTTTTGCTTACATGGGAGGTGCCACGCTCCTTGTCCGATTTCGCTTAGTTTTTTCTCAGAGCTTGCATTTATTGATTTGAGTGTTTGAGTGCAATTTGGTTGGGTTATCTTATAAAACGCCTTCAGTATAAAATTTTTAAAATTTTGCTTATATGGGAGATACCATGCCCTCTTGTCCGAGGTCACATAGTTTTTTCTCAGAGCTTGCATTTATTGATTTGAGTATTTGAGTGCAATTTAGTTCGGTTATCTCAAAAACCGCTTTCAGTATAACATTTTGAAACTTTTGTTTATATGGGTGGTGCCAAACCCTCTATGCCGAATTCGCCTAGTTTTTACTCAGAGCTTGCACTTACTATCTCTAGTATTTATATGTATTTTGCTTTTGTTATTGCAAATAATGCTCTTATTATTGCATTTTGAATATATTGTATGGGTGGTAGGCGTATTCGTTGACCGATTTCGCTCATTTTTAATTCCCTGAGCTAACTTTTACGACAGAGTCAGAATTGAATTATGTTGCTCAGTTTTCCCAAAAAGTGTATTTCCACGCACACCCAGCCAGGCAGACGGACATGGCTATATCACTGTACAAGAATATATGTACTTTTCCATACCTGCCACGCCTCCTTAACTGCGTTTCAAACTGAAGGACAAAGTGAATATACCCTGGGTGTAGGGTATAAAAATGGACAATTATTCGAAAACTGCTTGCTTCCTAGATCTTTATAAATTTTATAAAATTTTTCGACTTATTTTGGGTTATTTTATGTGAAAACGTCATATGGCGGGGCCACGGATATCGTAGTCGTGCCGAATTTTTAATTCTTTTTTATTTCAAACAGCTGTCAAATTTTCTTTGTGTCAATTTTTCTATTGTTATATCTAATTTTAGATCCGCGTTTTTTATTGGCATATATAATTTATTATATTGGGTGTAGCTTCTGGGAGGCGATAGAGGAGGTCTAAACTAACGAAAAATTGCACCTAGGGGTCTTAAATGTACCACTGCGGAGTTATAGTGTTAAAACTGATTTTTAGACTTGTTTTACAAAAAAAAAAAAATTTATTGGATCACTCTAACGTTTCAGAGAAAACATTGAGCTTTTTAAGAATGTATTTGATTTATAGGGTTTAAAAGGATTTCCAAAAGTTTTCGACCTCAAAAGTTGATATTTTATTTTTATTTTTTTTTGACTTTGGCGGCCATTTTAATATGAAAACGGGATATTTTTATACCTTTTTATAATTTTTTCTGGATTTTAAGTTAAATTTCCTCAAATTCTATAATACATTTGTTACATACATTTTTTTAATTGAGGTCACAAAAAATACTTTTCAAGAACAATCCGTTTGAAGGCTCCAGTAGATAAAGGGCAGCGCAACGCATGCGAGAAGGCCGTGTGTTACATAGAAAAGTTTTTTTTTTCCGACCTCAAATTAAAAATTGGTATAACAAATGTACTACCGAATTATAAGAAATTTAACGAGGATTTCAAAAAAATTATAAAGAGGTATATTAATTGGACCCTTTTCATACTAAATGGCCGCCACAGTTAAAAATTAGGAAAAACAATTACTAAAGCATTAACTTTAAGAGTCCAAAATCTTTCGAAATCCTTTTAACCCTATAAAACAAATACATTCTTAGAAAGCTCACACAATTAACTAACTTTCCTGCAAAATGTTTTCTCTGAAACGTTAGGGTGACACAATAATTATTTTTTTTTTTTTTTTTTTGTAAAACAAGTCAGAAAATCTATTTTAACACTATAAGTCCACAGGTGTACATTTGAGGCCCCCAGGTGTTTGTCTCGGCCTCCTCTATCAGCTCCCAGAAGCTTCGTAGCCTTATGCGATACACTCTGTATATAAGAGACAGAAGAAATATGAATGTTATTAATAGAATTTGTTAATTCTTAATAAATATGGTTTTTACAGCGCTTTCTTAGGAAGCGCTTCTTATTGTTCCACTTTAGGAGACAAGCATAGTACAACACTTCTACAGTATTGTACATATAAACAAAAATCGCGCGACTACAGCAAAGTTCGTCACCGCTATCAGCTGTTGCCAAAGCTTCTTACTGTTGCTGTAAAATGCTCCACATGTGGAGCAACGAAGAGCAAAAGCTCTGGGCGCTTATGTTCACAGAGATATAAAGCTTAAACTATACGCTCAAAGCTTATTTTATGACAGTATTTTGACAGCTATAACACATGTGAATGGAGGGAAACAAGTCTACCTTCAGTGTCTGCTCCAAAATACAGTGCGAATGCATCAAGTGTTCACATATCTGTCTGTTCGTTTGTCGTTGCTCACTCCGCTCAGCGCTCGGCGCGTCTATGGGGCGCATTTGTTTTTTTAGTTAGCATTGGGGTAGTCAACTTTCAAGTCGTCAAATTCTCTCGCATTTCATTAACGTTTGAGTACCTAAACATGGCAAAGAATTTAATTTAATTTTGGAATTTTAAAAAATAAATTAAATGCGCAAAAGTAGCGTGTAAAAAAAAGTGAAAGTGTTTGTGTTGTAAATTAATTTTTTTATACCAAAAAAAGCAAAAAAGTTATATCATAAGATTTCTTTAACCATCATAATTGCTTAAATATTTAATTTATATAAGTAAAATATGGAGCGCATTTTACGCGGCATCATGCGTTATCGCAATACAACGCGCGAGCAAATGGTTAAGGAATTCCAAAAAGTTCGCGATAACCCTGAGGTAAAATGACAGTATGGAGATTCCATTGATAACATGTACATAGTATCTATTTATTTGGTAGCAGTTACCAACGAATGAAATATTCTATTAATTATTTGAGTATCTATTAAGTAACATCATTTTGTGTTTTAATTTTTGCCTGTCTAATTTTGTTTTTTCCATCTGTTCCAAACTGCCAGTTCGATATCATGACAATATGTACATAAATGTATTTTTATGACTGTAAACACAAGTCCCGCACTCTCCTCCACCCCAACGGTATACCGGCGGCTATTATTGCAGACGCTTAACAAAATACAATCGGTCAACCAACACTGTTGAGCACCCTAAGATTCGTATCAGAGTCAATTTTTTTAAAGTGAAAATAGTAAAAACTAGCTTTTTCATATTAAAATTTTTCCCTGTCGAACTTTCAAAATTTTTCTGAGTAGAATTGTTGTCTTGTAATTATTTTTTTTTTTTTTGGAAATTTTTATTTATTAAAAAGTTGTAGGCAAATGACTTTGTATGTACCCACAGGAAGGAGTCACAGATACAACAAAAATTACGACAAAAACTGAGGATGAGACTGAGTTCGGGGTCGATCATTGATGAAAAGGTCTGTTTGAATTAAAATGCTGTCCGATCGTTTTCGCGAGATATTGCATTTTTACCATTTTTTTTTTTTTGGTTAAGTGTATTCCCTCCGAAATGGTTCAAAGTTTTAATAAATTTTATAAAAAACTGAGTATGCAGAAAGTTTTCTACATATTTGTGGACTAAAAAATTAATACCAGAAAATCCTACCTGATTTCGTTCCCGAGATATTGAATTTTTTATTAATTTTTTAACTTTTTACTAACCCATTTTCGGCCACGCTGCAAAAATGATTTTTATACAGAGTGGCCCAAAATTACCAAAGGGGTTTGAGTTCATTATAACTTTTTATAAAGGTTGTTTTTTTTAAAGGTATAGAACTTCGAATTGAAATAAAACACAAGAAAATCGTTTTAATGTCCATCAATTTAGCTTTATTGGAAGGATAATTTTATGCCATTAATGTTTAAATATGATTTCGGGCATGTTGGCTTCCAAGTCCCCTAACGTTTCTGGTTTGTTGGCGTAGACGAGCGACTTCACATATCCCCAAAGAAAATAATCCAATGGTGTCAAATCACACGATCTTGGTGGCCAATTGACAGGTCCATTCCGCGAAATTATGCGCTCATCGAATGTTTCCTTCAATAAATCGATTGTGACGTGCGCTGTGTGGCATGTAGCGCCGTCTTGTTGGAACCACAACTCATCCACATTCATGCCATCCAATTCGGGAACAAAATAGTCGGTTATCATGGCTCTATACCGGTCTCCATTAACGGTAACTGACTCTCCAGCATTATTTCGGAAGAAGTATGGCCCAATGACTCCACCAGCCCATAGAGCACACCAAACAGTCAGTTTTTGTGGATGTAATGGCGTCTCAAGGGTCTCATGTGGATTCTCTTTACTCCAAATGCGGCAATTTTGCTTGTTGACGTAGCCATTCAACCAAAAATTAGCCTCATCACTGAACAAAATTTTGCGATGAAAATCAGCATCGAGATCAATCTCATTTTCGGCCCATACACCAAAATCACGACGCATTGCATGGTCTCGCGGCTTTACTTCTTGCACAAGCTGGATCTTGTAAGGTCGCAAGCCAAGATCTTTGCGCAAAATCTTCCATAAAGTTGATGGGCAAAGCTCCAATTGCTGTGCACGTTGGCGAATCGATTCATTCGGGTCCTCTTCAACATTTTGCTCTACAGCGGCAATTGTTTCTTCGGTGCGCACTGTTCGACGTCTCTGCGGATGCGTATTATCACATAGAGTAAACGTAGTGCGAAAACGACCCATGGTTAACCGAATTAATTGCTCTGATGGACGATTATGTCGACCATAAAATGGACGGAGCTTGCGGTAAACTTCGCGAACTGAACCATTATTTTCGAAATAAATTTGCACGATTTGCAAGCGTTGTTCTTTTGTCAACCTGTTCATGATGAAATGGCAAACCAAACTGAACATAAATGACATTTGAGTTGCCAGATTTGACCACAAAATGCCAGTTTTATCTCTATTCGAAAAACAATCCTCTAAAAAAAAACACCCTTTATAAGGCATAATTATTAAATTTTTTTTTTTTTTATATCGTTAGCTTAGTATGGAAAAGGCGTAAATTTTTTCGAAATTGACTTTTTTTGCATATTCTGGTTGGCCACTCTCTAATACACCTCTCAACAAAAATGAGGCATGATAATATCAAAAATAGCCAAGTTATAGTCAATTTTAAAAAAGCCCTAACACATAACAAAAAATTCTTTAAAGAAGAAAGCCCTAACTCACAATGTGTAGCGTTTAAATAGTGTTAAAATCACTCAGAAACTATTCGGTTAATCAAGCTGAAAACTTGGTAGTGAGTGTATCTCAAATATGGAAAGGTTTTTATGCTATACACGAAGGTTCCCGAAGGTCTTTCGAAGGTTTCTGGTCAACACGAAGAATATCTGGGTATACTAGATAGTTGATAGTTTTCTAAGACACCCGAAGGTTTTCGAAGGCCACCCGAAGGCTTGAAAGTCAAAACGAAGAATATTTCGGTATTCTAGAGGGAAAATATCATTTGCGGACTATGAAAAAGGTCTAACTGGTAGTTTTTTGGAACACCCGAAGGTTTCAGAAGTTCACCCAAAGGATTCAAAATCAAAACAAAGAATTCCTAGGTAACATTCGAAAACATTTTCCACATCGGGTATATTGTTTTTAAATTGCTGGATGGTTCTAGTCTTATTATACATTTTCTTTCAATTAACTCCAAAGGAAACAGTCTGGAACGGTTAAATCCGGTGAACGCGGAGGCCAATTAAAATTGCTTGTACGCGAATTTAATTCGTTCACCAAAGATGTCGCGTAAAAGAATCATTGTGTCCCTCGCAGTATGAGCTGTGGCTCCATCCAGTTGGAACCATAATTGCGGATGGTTTTCTACGGCTGGTCTTAAAAAATTAAACACAAATTTTAAACAAATGGAATGAAAATATTCGTTCGATACAGTGTAGTTAATTGCCCGGTAAACGTTCTTCATCCCATATCTTGGCTGCTATTGGCCTTTTTCTGCCTTTAAATACACTAATTCTGCTGTGAATATTTTGTCTGTAAAGCTAGTCTGTAGTCTTTTGGTTTCGAGTGATCAGAAACAGACAGCTGTCAGAACATGCATCTCAAAAAGTGTAGCGCGCACTTAATGTTCTTTTACTCACGAGACATTCTGTGCGCTAAGAACTCAAAGCTTTTTCCAACTTTTGTTGAAAACGTGCGTCATGTACTTGTTGTTGTGATTTTGTTCAATGACTTTTTAATTACTAACACAGTCGTGTTAGCAAACTTTGAACCAAGAACCTGTGTATTTAGCAGATTGTAGGTGGTACAGATTTTATTTAGCTTGGAATTGTATTTCGAAATATGAAGTGTATGATATGTATGTATTTGAGAAAGATTTACTCGATTAAAAAAAAAATATAAGGGACATTCACGATCTGGAGAAACGTATTGGGTTAAAGTGCACACTACAATATTACACTCATATTGTACACATCATTTTTATTGTTCATTTGCCAATGATTTAATTTATTCCCTCCATTCGTTTTTTATTACTTAGTATTTAGCACTTAAAAATGTAAAATTAGACAGTCATTTGTAATTTGCGAATGAATAAAATTTTACGTTTTTAATACATTTGCTAATAAAGAAACAAACAAACAAAAAAAAAAAACACTCTGCATGCTTACAGTGGCGGATAAAATTGGATAACTTTTCTATTAATCTGCACATAAAACCGTTTATACCAAGCCAAATGTATTGAATTTTTAAGAGTTTATTTCTTATTTATTAAACTATCAGATGATATCACAGTGCTACAAAATCCCAAAAATTTCATACACTTCTAAAGAGACCCAGTAGATATTGCAAGTCTAGTAGAGTACTTAATTTGCTTATACTTTAAAATTGTAATACACCCTCAAAATCTTAAGTTACGCTTTAAAAAACTGTTTTTGGGTGGCTTTGTGCGCTTAAAAATATATATATGACCATTCTAAAAATATATACTATAGCTTTAGACCAATGGAAATATTTTAGAGGAAAGTAAGAACTTGGAAAAAAAATTTTCGTTTTTTAAAGTTTAACCTCTCTTTTTTAAGCAACACTTTGAAACTTAAGGCATATATATTTTAATTTATTCATAAAGAGCATACAATTTTAAATAAAACTAAATAATACTTATCAAAATTGGTTAAAAATTGAAAGTGTTATGATTTTTTTATAAAATCTTTGTTCGAAATTTATAGTTTTTAACTAATAAAAAATGTTTGCCCAAGCTTTTCCGATTAAAAGGACTGACTTAATGAAAACAAGTTTTAGTTATCCTTAGTACAATTTTGTGAACAATATTTTTCTAAATCATCTTAACCCATTAGATCCTGTTTTTATGGATCTTTTTGACACCTATTTCTAAAAACTTGATCATAATGGGTTAAAATGTTCGACGAAAATATTCTACGAAAAATTTCTCTAGGGGTCACAAAAAATTATTTTCTTCAAATCAGCCTTCTACTTATCTTTAAAATGGAAATGATCCGGCATGCATTTTTTATTATAAAAAATCGTTACATCTACAATTTTCAATCAATTTTGATAAATTATGATTGATTTGATTGAAAATTGTATGTTTTAATGAATAAATTTAATATATGCCTTATCTTTCAAAGTTTTGCTTAAAAAAGGACGTCGAACTGCAAAAAACGGAAATTTTTTTTCCAAATTCTAAATTTCCTCTGAAATTTCCCCACATATTTCCATTGAACTTAAATTATAGTATATATCGCCGGTGCTTACGAAGACTATCTCTTCTTTAAATGCGGACAAGAAAATCCTTTCTTTTAAACTGCGGCGAAAAATATCTTTTTTGTGCGAATGCGGACAAGAAAATCACTTTTTACAAAATGCGGCGAAGAAAATCACTTTTTACAAAATGCGGCGAAGAAAATCTCTTTTTTAAAAATGCAGCGTAAAAAATCACTCTTTAATGCAAATTTTTTCGAAAAAAGGAATAGGAAAAATTTTTCTGAAAAAATTATTTTTTCAGAAAGTGATTTTCTTCGCCGCATTTTGTAAAAAGTGATTTTCTTCGCCGCATTTTGTAAAAAGTGATTTTCTTGTCCGCATATTACAAAAAAGATTTGTTTCGCCGCAATTTCAAAAAAAAGATTTTCTTCGCAGCAACTTTCGGTTGGAAGATTTTCTTCGTAAGCACCGGCGATATTTTTAAAATAACCATAAGCTATCCCTTCTAAATCAGTGAAAAAATGCAAGAGCGGTTGAGAAATAACTAAGCTACAAATTCACCCACAAAAGTCACCCAAAAACGGTTTTTTAAGGGTGTATTACAATTTTTCAGTATACAGTCTGTTACATAACAGCGTGGTCACTGTTGTGAGAAAATGAAAAGACTCAATACGAAAATTCTACCAAATATTGTTTTATTTGATCAAAAACTTTCATGCAAATACATTAATAGCAGGTCCAATCCCCTTCAGTGTCGATAATGGCTTGGCACCTTCGAGGCATACTTTGGACGAGATTTTGCGCGTATTCTTCTGAAAACGACCTCCAAATTTTGTGAATTCGGCGAAAAAGCTGTTTCAAATTGTGGGGACGGTTCTTCCTAAGTTTCATCTTCATTTGAGCCCAAACGTTTTCAATTGGATTGCCATCGGGCGACTGAGACGGCCAATCCAAAGTCAAGACACCATTTTGCTCTTTCCACAAGCGACAGGCCTTGCTTCGGTGTTTCGGGTCGTTGTCGTTGTTTGTAATTTTGAATTCTGCTTTTCGACTTTTGCCAATATTTTTGGTGTTTTTCGACTTTTACCGATATTTAAGATATTTCATTTATTTATTTTAAGATATTTTAGGTCTTTAAAGCAAAATATCTAATCGAGACACAAAATGTTGTGAAATAATACAATATTTCCTATGGCGTTTTTTTTTTCTTTCTTTTTGTTAACCACATAACACTAGACAACAGCCAAAATGTAACATTTTGCAGACCATATTTTCTAAACTAATTTGAGGTCGCTGAGTCCGAAAATCGTATTTATTTTTTTTTTCCTAGGGGCTGTTCTCGAGATAATCGACCTTTTCGATTTTTGAGGTTATAGCTCCATTTTTTCGAATATATTTTGAGAAACCCCATTTCGATCGAATATGTTTTTACACTATTATAGAGAAAAATTCTTAAGCTTTCAACGAATGTTCCAATATCTAAGATCCAATTCAAATTGGCTGAGTTATAGCAACGAAAAGTTCATTTTTATAGTAGTTTTTTACACTTTTTCGTGTTTAAGCCAAATTAAACACGGTTTTTTTGCCAGTAGCTTATACAAGTTTATATTATTTATATTTTAGTTCAATAGTGTATTTAATTGCAAATATTTGAAGTTCAATTTCAGCAAAATCGGATGATTTTTTAAAAAGTTATTGAGGTTTTAGTGAAATAAGACCATTTCGATTTTCATAGAAAAAATTAATTTTTTCAAAAAAAATTTAAAAAATAATTTGTGTTTTCTATGAAAATCGAAATGGTCTTATTTCACTAAAACCTCAATAACTTTTTAAAAAATCATCTGATTTTGCTAAAATTGAACTCTGGATATTTGCAATTAAATACACTATTGCACTAAAATATAAAAAATTTAAACTTGTATAAGCTACTGGCAAAAAAACCGTGTTTAATTTGGCTTAAACACAAAAAAGTGTAAAAAACTACTATAAAAATGAACTTTTCGTTGCTATAACTCAGCCAATTTAAATTGGATCTTAGATATTGGTACATTCGTTGAAAGCTTAAGAATTTTTCTCTATAATAGTGTAAAAACATATTCGATCGAAATTGGGTTTCTCAAAATATGTTCGAAAAAATGGAGCTATAACCTCAAAAATCGAAAAGGTCGATTATCTCAAGAACGGCCCCTAGGAAAAAAAAAATAAATGCAATTTTTGGACTCAGCGACCTCAAATTAGTTTAGAAAATATGGTCTGCAAAATGTTACACACACATATTAATTATTTGTAATGTAGTGTAACTTTTAGAAACAAAGTCATAATTTTTGGAAAAAACTCCAAAAGAGTTTATGGCTTTATTTCCAAAACAAAATGGAAGAATTCGAAGATTGTGTGAAAGTTAACACAGTTTGCGTCAAATTTCACACAGTTTCTTATAGAGTTTAAATAGCGGATAAATCCTTCCTATATTATTTTTAAGAAATAAATTCCCAAAATGTGTATGTGCAAATATTTAATGGAATAACCACAGTTTTTTATTGGCATGTATGCGATAAAATTATTTGCAAATGAGTGTGGAATGCCCTACCACCGTTTTTTAACTTCATCAAATAACTCGTCCTGTTTTTTAAATTTCTGATTGCCTATTTGTCGCTTAACAATTTTCCAAAGATTTTCGATTAGGTTTAGATCTGGCGACTTTAAGGCCATTGAAGAAAATCAATATTTTGCCTTTTTAATCCAATCTTTTAGCACTTTCGATGTGTGTCTAGGGTCGTCATCATGCTGGAACCTCTATTTAAGTGGCATTTCTCAAGTTGCGTAAGGCATCATAGTATTTTGTAGTATATCTTTATAATCGTTAGACTTCATTATGCTATCAACGGCGTTAGGAAATAACGCCCAAGGAAATAACGCCCAAAAAAAAAACGAAATAACGCCCAAATTATTTTCATATAAATTTGGGCGATAATCATTTTGGAAATAACGCCCAAAAATTTGGGCTTTTTTTCGTTTTTTTTTGGGCGTTATTTCCTTTTTTTTTAAAAAAAACTAAATAACGCCCAAAAAAATATGAAATAACGCCCAAAAAATAAAATGACGTAATAACGCCCAATATAAAAAACGAAATAACGCCCAAAAATATGAAATAACGCCCAAAATCAAAAACGAAATAACGCCCAAATTATTTTCATATAAATTTGGGGCGATAATCATTTTGGAAATAACGCCCAAAATTTATTTGTATGAAAATAATTTGGGTGTTATTTCGTTTTTCGTTTTTGGGCGTTATTTCATTTTTTAAAAATAAAACGAAATAACGCCCAAAAAAACGAAATAAAGCCCAAATTTTTGGGCGTTATTTCCAAAATGATTATCGCCCAAATTTATATGAAAATAATTTGGGCGTTATTTCGTTTTTGTTTTTGGGCGTTATATCATATTTTTTGGGCGTTATTTCGTTTTTTATTTTGGGCGTTATTACGTCATTTTATTTTTGGGCGTTATTTCGTTTTTTTTTGGGCGTTATTTCCTAACGCCGCTATCAACAGGTTGAATTGAAGGCGTTAGGAAATAACGCCTAAAAAAAAACGAAATAACGCCCAAATTATTTTCATATAAATTTGGGCGATAATCATTTTGGAAATAACGCCCAAAAATTTGGGCATTATTTCGTTTTTTTGGGCGTTATTTCGTTTCGTTTTTAAAAAATGAAAAAACGCCCAAAAACAAAAAACGAAATAAGGCCCAAATTATTTACATACAAATTAATTTTGGGCGATATTTCCAAAATGATTATCGCCCAAATTTATATGAAAATAATTTGGGCGTTATTTCGTTTTTGTTTTTGGGCGTTATTTCATATTTTTTGGGCGTTATTTCGTTTTTTATTTTGGGCGTTATTACGTCATTTTATTTTTGGGCGTTATTTCGTTTTTTTAAAAAAAAAGGAAAAAACGCCCAAAAAACACGAAATAAAGCCCAAATTTTTGGGCGTTATTTCCAAAATGATTATTGCCTAAATTTATATGAAAATAATTTGGGCGTTATTCCTTGTGCAGATGAAAAATTTGTGATTAAGTTGCAAGCACTTTTGATTGCAAACGTTTTGCACAGCGCTGTAGGTATCAATTACAGAGATTTGTGCTAGAAAATGATGAAATGAAATTGATTTCAAAAATATGAAATTCGAGAATTTTTTTAAAAGCTTTAGTTGAACGAATATATTTTATGATTTGCATATTGATCCATAGCGGTGTACATTATATTCGATGGGTTGTTTTTGGAAGACTTATGATACCACATTTATGGTAATTTTAGTGCCTACTGCTTTTATGTTAGCTTGTTAAGTATCTTGGCAAGCTGCCAATCAACATAAACTTGCGCTATCATCAAATATGGCAAATAAAAACAACAGAACATATTTATAAGAAGAGATAACAAGTCTTTCTTTTAGCAAAAATGTTATCTGCTTTAATGCATCACTTTTTCACTTATATATTTCAGCCTAAAGCAGTGTTCTTCACATGTATGGACAGTAGAATGATTCCTACCCGCTATACAGATACGCATGTCGGTGATATGTTTGTTGGTAATACATACATCAATTCTTTTTTATTTTTGTATTCAAACATCTAATCAATTTGATCTTTCTGTAGTGCGTAATGCTGGCAATTTAATACCACATGCTCAACACTTTCAGGATGAATATTTTAGCTGTGAACCGGCAGCCTTAGAACTTGGCTGTGTTGTTAATGATATACGACACATAATTGTCTGCGGCCATAGCGATTGTAAGGCAATGAATCTTTTATATCAGCTACAGGATCCCGAATTTGCCTCAAAGGTATCGCCTTTATCATTCATACATACTTTTTTAAAAATAATATTCAATGCCATTTGAATTTTAGCGTAATCGCCGTCTTTCACCATTGCGCGCCTGGTTATGTACACATGGTAGTACCAGTTTAGAACGTTTTCAAGCATGGAAATCTAATGACATGAAGGATCCTTTAGTATTCTCCTCCGAAACACCATTACGTCGTTTTGTTGCTTATATTGATCCTGAAAATAAATTTGCTGTTGAAGATAAACTATCACAAATTAATACGTTAGAACAAATGTCAAATATAGCATCATATGGCTTCCTGAAATCACGTCTTGAATCACATGATTTGCATATACATGCATTGTGGTTTGATATTTATACTGGTGATATTTATTATTTTAGTCGTGGCGCCAAGCGATTTGTCACTGTTGATGAAAGTACGGTTGGAAAATTGTCGGAGGAGGTGCGGAAATACTATTCATGATGTAGTAAACAACAATTGCGGTCAATTTGCCAAGTTCTCCCTGCTCATACGCTATACATATAATATGATGATTACAAGCTCTGATGTATAATTTTGGTTTGGCGCGCCGTGTTATTTGCGTATGCTGACAAAACTGTGATAATTAGTAAAATTGTTGATACCAAATGGTATCTGATTTTATTATCAAATAAATTTTTGCATTTTGGGATAATCACATGTCTTCCTGCCGTTTATTAGAATTTTGAATAATTTAAATTTTATAATCATTGTGTAGTCCTTAGTATCAATTTTTTCATTTAAGTTGATTAAAATAAAATTTTGTAAGCAAAATTGTTTAAATATGCGACAATCATTCTTTAAGAAATGTATGACACTCCAAAAAAAATCAAAGTTTGTCCTTTTTTTTTTTTGCATTTTCATTTTAATTTGTGTTATTTGGTAGAGAAAATATAAAAAAATATTTGTTAAACATTATGCGTATAATAAGGAATAATATTTAAGGATATGGAAGAAAGAAAACAGCGAATTTGTATGAAAAATTACTAAACAAGAAAGTTTTTACATTTAAATTATTTCAATATACTCATAACAATAACTAATTTGTTCTTCCATTTTTCTACGATTCTTTACCTAGCAGAGTTCGTAAGGAAAGAATACATCCTTTGATTACAAATGGATGCATTTAATTTAATTTTTTTGTTTAAAAATTTTAACAATGAATGCATTCCTTTTACAACTTTGCTACTTATTACCAATTTCAACTCGCCAATATAAACCACCCAGCATTTTTTTCTGTTACCATTTTCCACACACCCCGTATCAGTGATACTGATGATGACTAACAGCATTGCTATTAGGATTTTCCAATTCTTCAAAATATTTTCGTGCATTTCTGATATTCACCAATGTTGCTTCAGATGGTATCGTTGGATCCGACATAACAACCATCACATATGTGTTACTGGTGAAAGTATCAATGAAAGCAGCAAATGCGCTATTACGCACTTCCATCGATTGGAATTTTGCGCCTAATTTGGAGCAACTCAATTTAAATTGTTTTATGATATTGGAAACTTTTTCAAAACGATGTGAATCACGATTTTGTTTACTCTGACAGTGTGATATAACCAAAAATGTGGCCTTTTCAAATAGCAAGACTTCATCGGCTTCGATGACATTAGCAAAATGTGTAAGTGAATTCTCCAAGGCGGCAACATTAGGTATGAGCATAGTCACAATGCTAGACCAAGCTCTATGACAAAAGAAAATAATACATTTAGTACACTTTTATCTCCTGCATACATGACCTATGTATGTCCATACCTGTACAATGTTTCATCCCAAATACTTGTGCGAAAACAAGTCACATCACCCGGTCGCGATAAACGTATCAAGTCATCTTCACGATCTTTAAAGAGACTTTCTCGCAGTTCTTCCGCAACCAAATCCATTTTGTGTATTAAACAAAAAATTTTCGCATCCGGAGAGTTCTTTAGGGAATTGTTAAAGGTAAAATTGCAGTGAAAAAAAAACTTTTTAATACAAAAGTGGCTTACTTGTAGCAGCGCTTCCAGGCATGATTGATAATAATGCACATCGCGTTCCAGCTCACGGCTCTCAACATCAAAAACATAAATTAAAACTTCAACATTGCGAAAAATATTATCACGCTGTGAGACAAAATATTGCTGCATGAATGACTCCTGTCCACCGCAATCCCAAAGATTGAGCACCAAGTTTCCAAGAAAACGCACATGTGAATGTTCAACGTCGACTAGCGGTAAGTTGCAGATTAATAGTTAAGCGTATTAAAGAGCATTTTAGCACAAACAAACTTACTTGTGGCACCCAATCTAGTTGTGTCCCTTGCAATGTAATTGGCGAAAATAATGGAACGCATGCTGGTCTTTCCAGACCCGCTTTTGCCCATAAGCAGCACCTGCGTGTTAAAAATTATTGAATTTTGCTCAAGCAGTTTTCTTAAATTTAATAATTACCTTCTTTTTCATATTTTAAAAATTCTTTTGCAAATAATTCACGCCCAAAAAGAACTCTATGAGAAATTTATAAAAAACAATCTACAACACAAAACGTCAAACACAACAATCAGCTGATTGTTGTCAAAAGTTCGCGTTGCCAATTTATAAATATATGGGGACAGTTCACAATAGTAGAAAACTTTAAAAATATACAAAGGGCCTAAGTACCATTTCGAGGCGAAAGTAATGACATTATATGAAACGGGTGACATTTTGTTACAAATTAATAAAATTGTTTTCTGTCTTCACTAAAAATTTACGTGATAGTTTGAAATTCATGGCATTATGTTAAAAAAATTATAACAGTCAAATAACCGACTATAAAGCACCTAAAAAGTATGACATTACTTAGGCCCTTTGGTACGGCCACTCCTCAATTCATGTTTGCTTTTCACACTGGAATTGAAATCGGCTTAAACCGGAATTCGTTTTTAGTAAGAGTAGCTAAAAATTCTGCTCCATTTTGCTTAAACAACTTGACACGAAACTGTTGACATTTCAGGAACATTTCTCAATAATGTGCCTGAATTTCGTTGATGCAGCGTTAAGTCTCCCTTTTCAATACATTTTTACAAGCCCTAAGCTGTCAGCTGACAATTTGTTTTCCTTTTTTTGGTTGGCAGTACATAACTGCACAAAAACAGCAATTCAAACTTTGCGTGAGCTATGAGACACCTTTTTATATATATCTGGAATGAACTAAACAAATCATAGAAACAAGACAATTGTGAAGCATATTGAGAGTATTCCACAAAAAGTGTTAATTCCTCGAAAAACTCGTAGCTCGTAGAACTAATAAAATTCGTAATGATTTTAGCAATTCTTACAAGCTTACGTGATTTACAAGGCATCAACACGTTTTATGAAATGATTCAAAGAACATAACCTAACCTAACCTAACCCAACCTAACCTAACCTAACCTAACCTAACCTAACCTAACCTAACCTAACCTAACCTAACCTAACCTAACCTAACCTAACCTAACCTAACCTAACCTAACCTAACCTAACCTAACCTAACCTAACCTAACCTAACCTAACCTAACCTAACCTAACCTAACCTAACCTAACCTAACCTAACCTAACCTAACCTAACCTAACCTAACCTAACCTAACCTAACCTAACCTAACCTAACCTAACCTAACCTAACCTAACCTAACCTAACCTAACCTAACCTAACCTAACCTAACCTAACCTAACCTAACCTAACCTAACCTAACCTAACCTAACCTAACCTAACCTAACCTAACCTAACCTAACCTAACCTAACCTAACCTAACCTAACCTAACCTAACCTAACCTAACCTAACCTAACCTAACCTAACCTAACCTAACCTAACCTAACCTAACCTAACCTAACCTAACCTAACCTAACCTAACCTAACCTAACCTAACCTAACCTAACCTAACCTAACCTAACCTAACCTAACCTAACCTAACCTAACCTAACCTAACCTAACCTAACCTAACCTAACCTAACCTAACCTAACCTAACCTAACCTAACCTAACCTAACCTAACCTAACCTAACCTAACCTAACCTAACCTAACCTAACCTAACCTAACCTAACCTAACCTAACCTAACCTAACCTAACCTAACCTAACCTAACCTAACCTAACCTAACCTAACCTAACCTAACCTAGCCTAACCTAACCTAACCTAACCTAACCTAACCTAACCTAACCTAACCTAACCTAACCTAACCTAACCTAACCTAACCTAACCTAACCTAACCTAACCTTTTTATTGAATGCATCATCTAGTACTATTTTTTGTCTTCCTGTAGCTACGCCATAAGCCTGAAAACACCATTTTCTCCAACTTCAAGCAAGGATATCTCTAAATCCTGTAGGTATATTGACAATTCTAAAGATGCAGTTTGATTTAGCGTCAAAAAGTAAATAAGACTGCATATAAAAAGTATCGTGTAGACAAATTTTAATTTTGTAGAATTTTTTTTTTAGTGCTTGTGTTATTAAAAATAATATAATCAAAACAATTTGTATTTTCTAAAATAAATATGCATAAAACTGATGCTGGTATATACTTAAAATGCAATTTAGTTTAAAACATTCCAATGGAGCATTCCAAAGTTGGTACGGGACAAATCGTACGCATTTTTTGAGTTTAAAAGTTAAATTTAAGACAAACCAAAATGTTATCAAAAAAAGCATCTAGTACATTTATTTTGTGTGATATAGACCTATTAAAACCGATTATTTGTTCTTAATAATATTTATAGATAGTGAGTAATTAATAAGAAAAGAAGTTCGTTTGTACGGGACAGCGCAAATCTACCATACTTTCCATTTTTTGACTTTGTAGCCAGTTTTTAGCGAAATTAATAAG
Source organism: Calliopum simillimum (assembly GCA_951812925.1). Lineage (NCBI taxonomy): Eukaryota > Metazoa > Arthropoda > Insecta > Diptera > Lauxaniidae > Calliopum > Calliopum simillimum. The sequence continues at coordinate 22,959,073 of OX638368.1, forward strand.
CTTTAAAAATTAGCAAAAATATTTTTGGATAGACTAAGGTTCAAGGTATAATAAAACAATAAAAGTTTGAAAAAATATTTATTTAAATGAGAGTTATTAAATAAAAATTAAATTGTTTGTACGGGACATTTTTGTTTGTACGGGACTCGTACGAAATACATGTATATTTAAATAGTTTTAAATCATTTTTTAAATGAAAATATAACACTATGATTACCCCAAGCGTGTTTTTTGCATATAACTTGATGGCCATTAACTGGAATTTAATGAACTTTTGATATTCCTGGGATAGGCTCATGGATGAACATTTTTAATTTTTTAAGCTACATCTGATTCAGAAATGAAAAAAATTCTCGTAGAGGGTACTAAAGTGGCTGCTAGTGTCGCGAAATTTTTTGCGTTTTTGACTACGGCACCTTCTTTTTGACTTACAAGTCGTTTCACATTACCACCGACTCCGTGAACCACGCCTTTGAGATGTGTTCATAAGTTATATAGATGCTGTTTAAGCATTACGTAAGCAGATTTTCAATGATATAAGCAAAAATTAACAAATCGTGAACACGAACCCCTCACTTATGATTAAACGTAAGCAGATTTTCAAATACGAACAAGAATTCAGGAACTAAATTATTTTTATAATTAAAGCAATAGCGGTCATACGGAAATTGAAAAAATTCTTGACACTTTAAATCAATTTTAAGGGCTAAAGTTAGACTTTAATTTAAATGTTTTTTGTCTTTCGTAAGTATTTCATCGACCTCTCCTCCTGTATAAGCAATAATAAGCAAATCTTGAACCACTCCCCACCTAAATATGCTTACGTTATACTTGAACGGCCCTATATGAACACCATTTCATTTTATTTATAGCAGTCACAATTTCTTAAGTGCATATATATAATAAATCCCCCTGAGACTTATAGTTCATAGCAAAGCAGTAACCAACGGTGACTGTACCCATATCGATAATTTTTAGAAAAAAATTAATAGAAATCTTAATAAAATAAATATTGTGTTTGTACGGGACAAATAATAAGATAATAATATTATCCTTTAGGCAAAATAAAATCCGAAAATTACTGCACTTTTTAAGAGTACCCAAGTAACTAGCTTTAAATAAAATGCTAATAAAATTAAACCGTTATGTGTGTAGACAGAAAATTAATTACATCGATTTGTGCGTTTGTACGGGACACCCATAACTGTTTTGTTTGTCGGGGTATACTACAGATGTTTGCAAGAATACTTTTTTGCAAATACTATTTATCAATACACTAGTCTATGACCTTTAACGACAGATATAATTTGTAACGTAACTCATCATGGTTTAATAGAAAAACAATGATGAATATGATCAAAAATATACCTAGTAAAAAAAAAAACTTTGGCACGTTCTTTAACTGTAAAAAACTGAGCCTAATACCAAGATTTTAGTATGAAATCAATTTGGAAAGTGTGAGGGCAAAAGTCGGCAGAGCCTTGTTTTTGTCCACATCAACAGCAACAAGAATCAACGCTACAATGAATTAGTTAGAAGTAGAATTATTATTTAAGTTGACGTTACACACGAGAACTGAATCTCGATTTTTTTTTATGTTATTTAATTAATTTCTTTAAAATAAGTAAAAAAGTACAAATTCATGAATTCATTTATCGTCGTACGATTTTTCAATTATTGTCGCACGATTATTTTATAGTACTAAACATAAGTTAGGTTATTAAACACAGCTCAGCATAGTACATTAAGATATCACAAGCGAACAGAACTATTGCATGTCAGAAACAGCTGTGTGCCATAAACAGCTGATCGCATTTTGCTACTCATGATCATAGAAAATAACTTCAAGTGAACAGTGTCAGTTCAGTTGAAGTTAGTTCTTCGCGGGCCAGCAAGCCGAGCAGTCGCACAGAAAATCAGCGGATCAACAGGTGGTTGTGAAATAAAATAATTAATTTATTTTTCTTTTTTCCCTTCTTAGGACTGAGACCTAGCGAGCTCAATACCGACCACGGGTAAACACTTGTGCTCACCGAGTGTTCTCCTGGTAGGAATTGCCTCTCGTAAAAATCTGTGTGAGAGTGTCTGTAGGTAACACCCTTTCTCTCTCAACCAGATTACGACAGAAGCAAGAGACAAACGCGAGTATAGAGTAGGCGTGGTATCACTCGGGTAGAGGTGAAGTCTGCGTTCACCAGTCTCACCTACAGCTGAGCGTGCCGCCGCTAAGTTTGACACTCATTTCTGGTGACCCAGTGTGAGTGTAAGGCGAAGCGCAATATACAAACCTTAGGAAGAGAGAACAATAGCCACAGAGAACGTAACCTAGGTACAGATATTCGCCAGAGAGTGTTAGATTTGCCTCACAAACGCCCTACTCGGGAGAAAGTGACGCCTGTGATCGCCAGAACTCACTTGATATCGAGCGTGTTGGTGGCTGTACTCCACTCTCATCTTCGGTATCCCAGTAGTTGAGAGCGAAGTGCAGCTCGAAAGCAAAACTCGCAGGAGATAGGAATGAATAGGTCTCAGAGAACATTAGCCGAGCATACGTAACTGACAAGAGCATCGATAGCTTTGTACTGCAGGGAGGGGTGACGTCTGTGTTCACCAGACTCACGTATAGTTACCAGTGACGCGTCTTACTGAACTCTCGCAGTCATGAGAGAATGAGAAAAGGCAGAAGTTATTAGCTAAGCATAAGAGAAAATATTTGAGTGTGCAGGCGGCAACTGTGCTCACCAGTTTTGCCTACAGCAGAGAGCAAAAGATACTGCGTAGTATTTTATTCCCGTAAAGAGAACGCAAGGCAGACTCACAAGATAAGGGGGGGGAAAAGCGAACGTCACAAGCACTCAGGGAGAAAGTTTTAGCCGGTCTCGCGTAGCACTGAGCGAGTGTAGGTGTCAGCTGTGTTCACCAGCTTCACCTACAATCACACACGCTGGCCGTGACGCACAGGCCCCATCGTCGACGTCCCCTTGTGAGTCGAAAGAGAACGAAGTGATCGTTAATTGAGCAGTAGAACACGAGATACCCCTGCAGGCAAAGAAAACACAAAAGGCACGTATGCAGACAAGACAAAGCGACAAGAAGGGAAAATAGGTAAAGAGACTGCGACGGCCCGCGAAACGACGTCATCACACGGGTCGAAGAAAACATACCTCGCAACGCGCGAGTCAGTCAGTGTCCGCCATTTTGTGAAAATAAACCGAGAAAACTAAGAAAAAGACTAAGAACATCAGAGATAGACTTAAGAATACAAAGTGAAACATAAGAATAAAATAAGAACAAAATAAAAATCAAATGAACGAAGTGAAGTGAATAAATAAATTTAAGTTAAACTAATTAAGAACAAAACAGAGTTGTCTTTCTTTTAAAATTATGGAGGTATTGGAGGTAGGTGACTGCGAATAAATAAATTTTTGTGGTACGAACCCCGGACACGGCGAGTTAAAACCTCGGCTTCAAAAAGGTTCGTCACAATGGCGCCCGAGCAGGGACCCTACTAACAATACCAAAGTAAAAAAATAAAAGACTTGTGTTTGTTTTAAATAATCTTGGAAAAAAATTAATTAATAAAAATAACAAAAAAAATAACTAAAAATAATCGCGGCGTGAAAATAATAAATTTAATAAAACAATTGCGCGAGAGGAAAAAAAAAACAATTCCAAGAAAACCAAACAAAGCATAGATATCGTGAGAAACAAAAGTGAAAGTAAAAGTGAAAGGCTCCGGGAAGAAATATTCGTGTGAAACTTCGGGGAAAGGGGAAAAAAAACCCTAGACATCGGCAGTGCAAGTGTTTTTTTTTTTAAAAAAAAAAAGGAAAACACAAGACAAAATCTATGACCCGAAAGAGTGCGCCGTAGTTTCATCAGTGAAAAAAAAAAAAAAATATATAAAAATCCATAAAGAAAAAAAAATAATAATAAAACAAAAAAAAAAAAAACGAGAAACACAGTGCCGCGGAAATATCAGCCGCATTCGAGCAGATCAAAAAAAAAAAAAAAACATAGAGAAAACCCCGGGAAAATTCTGGTTGTGTGAAAAATAAAAATATTTAAAATTTTCCCTTGGGAAAAAAAGGGAAAAACCCCACAAAGGAAAAAATCATACCAAGAAAAGTGACTGGAAAATTTGAGTACAAACTCCTCGTAGCAGCCAGTACAGGGAAATTGATTTAAAATTTGTTAATTGAAATTTCTTTCCTTGTCTTCAACAGACCGTTCCAAATCAGTTTCTTTTAGTAACAGGAGAGATAAAGTGCTACCATGTTAAACGTATCGTGGATTCACGGACTAAGGAAGGAGGAATTAATCCTCTATTGCGAAGAATTTAACCTCGAAACTTCAGGCACTCTGGATGAGCTCCGTAAGCGCCTGAAAACATTCGTAGCTGAGGTAAAACATGCGCCAGAAGCAATCACGCGTCTCACCGAGTTACAAACGATTCACAAGCGCCCGAGTTCCCCACATCCAGTGTTGCTACAGACGAAAACCGCCACTGGCCTAGAGGGAGACACCGCAGACCACAAAGTTGCTGCAAATAACCCAGACGAAGGAAATTCAGAGAAATCAGAGGGCAACGAAGCTATCACTGAGCCACCACTGGAACAAGGCAAACTTTCAGATAAAGCCGCCACGAGCTCCACCAAACTGTACTCTACCGTCGAGGAGCAAGGAAAATCCGAGAGTGACAGTGTTACCATCACTGTGCCACCACCGCCACGTCGAGGACTACAACTGGGAGCTACGACGAGTTACACAGCCTACGCGTATAACCCCTCCGTCATGGATCAGGTGCGGAAATGGGGTGTCAAATACGATGGGGTCAGCGAACCCCTGGCGTTCATCGAAAGAGTAGAGGAACTAGCGGCGGCGTATGGTCTTGACATCAACCATGTTCCTCGGACGATGCCAGGGCTACTACAAGAGAAAGCGCTGGCCTGGTTCCGGAACAATACCCAAGCCTGGACCACGTGGGAAAGTTTCAGGCAGTGTTTCCTGAAATATTTCCTGCCTCCTCGGTATTTCGAGAATCTGGATGATAAAATCCGCACTCGGCTGCAGGAGCCCCAGGAAAAATTCAAAGACTTTGTCTTAACGCTACAAACCCTTATGCGGCACGCCGGCTACAGTGAAGAACAACAAATCGAGCGCATCTTCCGGAATTGCGCTGCAGAGTACCAGTGGTACATCAAAAGGAGAGACTTCACCTCTTTAGCTGACCTAATCTCGTTAGCAGACGACCTCGAGTGTATTCGGCAACGGGAACGAGTACCACAGGTAGAGAGACAACCAGGGCGGTTGCAACCAGCGACGACGCATGGCGAGCTAAACCGCATGTTAACCCAAACCACTGGAAATCGGATTGGAGTACGAACCGCCTGCTACCGTTGCGGGCGCGATGGACACTTTGCGAGGGAATGCCGGGAGTCTCAGCGACTATGGTGCTGGGTATGTGGTAAGCCAGGGATACGAACAATTGATTGCTGTCGTGCGTCGGGAAACGCAAACGGAGGCTGCACCGAGCGAGGGGTCGCAGGCGCTCCAGAAGAGTCCCCTCGCCCATCATAGTTCCACCACATATTACCTGCAGAAGAGTTTTCGTCAATATCAGCATTGGCGGAAAGGAGGTGTCGGCGACCATCGACACGGGGGCCACAGTAAGTTTCGTGTCCGAAGCATTTGCGGCCCAAATTGAAGATAAGGTTACACGAGTGTCCTACAACGGGGACGTAGCACTGGCAGACGGAACCATTCGACTTTTGCATTCAGCGATCCAGACAAAGGTGGTCTACAAAGATAGAAGTGGGACACTTCAGTTCATCGTGATGCCTGAGGCCACCGACGACGTAGTTCTAGGTCTCGACTTTTTAACCTACAGCGGCACCACGATCATCGTGGGAAACGCTCAAATCACGTTAGGCCAGCCATTTTCATCTCAAAACCATCACTTACAGGCGGAATGCACCCCCGGGACACAAAATCACCATCAAAATCATCGTAGCGCGGAACCGAGGAAACTGCAGATTGAGACCCCACCGCGACCCCAACGCGTCGGGTCACAATGCCACCGCCGTAGCCCAGCTACAGCTTCAACTAGATCAAGGACACAGCAGGACGTACAACGGCCGCGGCACCACCCATATGAACGGAGCCCACAGCAAGAAGACAGGCCGCGACCAGCACAGGATCCACCGCCCGCGCAAGCCAGCGCAAGACTAACAAACGTAAAAATGAGCCGAGAACCACCAATGCCTGACGAGGAGACGCTCAGACGTCTCAATCAGAGAGCCAGGGAGGCCAACGAGCGGCGGCCGCCTACTTGTCTGGGTTTTAATCAACACATGAGGTCAGCGACAGGAGAGAGGGTGTCAAGGATAAATCAACCTCGGAGAGCGGCCGATTCGCACACCGAACGCAGACAGCCCACAACAGAACGGGAGCGCATTTTTCAGGATCACGCGGAAACAACCGTCAAGGCCCCGTATCTGGCTGAGAGTCACCGTATAGCCAATCACCAGGACTCACCGACCACCTCGACCTACGCGAGCGGTCAGCGAACAACATCCAGACATCATAGCCAACCACCAACACCAGTGGCCTCCGCCTCCACAAGCCATCAGCGAACCACAGCCGCTTCGACCTCCAGACACAAGAGCCAAGTATCGACACCATCGGCATCGGCCTCTGCGAGCCGATCGCGAACTACGACTACGTCCACATCACATCGCCGCAGCCAAGCCTCAACGCCAGCAACTTCGGCCGCGAACAGCCGTCAGCACCGAACATCAGCATCATCTACACCACTTCGTTCTGTTTTTTCCGACACCACCAACCAACACAGATCATCGCCAGCCAGGCACCAGCCATCAACAACGTCATCCTCTCGATACCATCAACCACCAGCTCAGACAGGTCGCGTTGCAACACCACCAAGAAACCGGTCCAGACGCCATACCGCCGAGAGATCCTCGCGCCGCAGACACAGGAACACGGCACCACGTAACTGCACACCGCCGACTACGCGGCCGCGAACGACTCCGCCACCGCCAAGGTCACGCCCGGCTGAACCACCGTCATCGCAAGCAACAACACCGCAAGCAACAACACCGCAAGCAACAACACTGCAACAGCAGCTGCTTCCGGATACGGTCGAGCAATTCGGTCGGACAGAGCAGGCGTGTTCACCGCCTCGCGAAAAACTTCCGACCCCAGCCGTAAACACACAGTCTAAGCTAGTGTTTGAATCAACGGCACGACCTCGTAGTTTTGCACAATGTGGCAGGGCCAACGTTCAGGAGACGCGCCCACTGCCCTCGGATGTCCTCGATCCGGGTGCCGTGTCAACCGATGACGACGAAGAGTCCATAGGGTGGTTAGGAATTGCAGAGGATCCGACTTGGGAGTTAGAAGAAACCGAGAACCATTGGCAACTCGAACGACGGCCTCCGTCTCCGTATCGAGGCTCTCCAGCCTCGGTGGACTACGCATCAAGCGACAATGGCCAGAGATACCCTAGCCCTAAACGTGCCAAACCACTAATATGGGTTCGCGATAGAACTACTGAAGTCAGAAACACCGGGTTCCGACGATGGGAGAGGTCCATACATATGATATACCAAGAGGGACCACAAGGAGCAATTACCGACCGGCCACATGGGCCCATCATGCCATCACCGACACCATCGACTAGTGCAAACATCACTGAGGAGCCGACACCAACGTCGAACGAAGTTGATGCTCTAGACGGGCCCACCAATGATCCACTGGAGGGTCTAGACCTCCGCACAGTAGACGAGAGCATTCGGCAACAACTGCGGGCCGAGGTGCGCAGCGTACGACCGAACGGTAGGCGACTCAGATTCGTACGTACTTACAACAACAGACGTTTTCAATTTTCTGCCGGACGAGACGGCGACATAACCATCCGAGAACTTTTACCCCCCGCCAGTAAGGGGAAAATGTGAGGGCAAAAGTCGGCAGAGCCTTGTTTTTGCCCACATCAACAGCAACAAGAATCAACGCTACAATGAATTAGTTAGAAGTAGAATTATTATTTAAGTTGACGTTACACACGAGAACTGAATCTCGATTTTTTTTTATGTTATTTAATTAATTTCTTTAAAATAAGTAAAAAAGTACAAATTCATGAATTCATTTATCGTCGTACGATTTTTCAATTATTGTCGCACGATTATTTTATAGTACTAAACATAAGTTAGGTTATTAAACACAGCTCAGCATAGTACATTAAGATATCACAAGCGAACAGAACTATTGCATGTCAGAAACAGCTGTGTGCCATAAACAGCTGATCGCATTTTGCTACTCATGATCATAGAAAATAACTTCAAGTGAACAGTGTCAGTTCAGTTGAAGTTAGTTCTTCGCGGGCCAGCAAGCCGAGCAGTCGCACAGAAAATCAGCGGATCAACAGGTGGTTGTGAAATAAAATAATTAATTTATTTTTCTTTTTTCCCTTCTTAGGACTGAGACCTAGCGAGCTCAATACCGACCACGGGTAAACACTTGTGCTCACCGAGTGTTCTCCTGGTAGGAATTGCCTCTCGTAAAAATCTGTGTGAGAGTGTCTGTAGGTAACACCCTTTCTCTCTCAACCAGATTACGACAGAAGCAAGAGACAAACGCGAGTATAGAGTAGGCGTGGTATCACTCGGGTAGAGGTGAAGTCTGCGTTCACCAGTCTCACCTACAGCTGAGCGTGCCGCCGCTAAGTTTGACACTCATTTCTGGTGACCCAGTGTGAGTGTAAGGCGAAGCGCAATATACAAACCCTAGGAAGAGAGAACAATAGCCACAGAGAACGTAACCTAGGTACAGATATTCGCCAGAGAGTGTTAGATTTGCCTCACAAACGCCCTACTCGGGAGAAAGTGACGCCTGTGATCGCCAGAACTCACTTGATATCGAGCGTGTTGGTGGCTGTACTCCACTCTCATCTTCGGTATCCCAGTAGTTGAGAGCGAAGTGCAGCTCGAAAGCAAAACTCGCAGGAGATAGGAATGAATAGGTCTCAGAGAACATTAGCCGAGCATACGTAACTGACAAGAGCATCGATAGCTTTGTACTGCAGGGAGGGGTGACGTCTGTGTTCACCAGACTCACGTATAGTTACCAGTGACGCGTCTTACTGAACTCTCGCAGTCATGAGAGAATGAGAATAGGCAGAAGTTATTAGCTAAGCATAAGAGAAAATATTTGAGTGTGCAGGCGGCAACTGTGCTCACCAGTTTTGCCTACAGCAGAGAGCAAAAGATACTGCGTAGTATTTTATTCCCGTAAAGAGAACGCAAGGCAGACTCACAAGATAAGGGGGGGAAAAGCGAACGTCACAAGCACTCAGGGAGAAAGTTTTAGCCGGTCTCGCCTAGCACTGAGCGAGTGTAGGTGTCAGCTGTGTTCACCAGCTTCACCTACAATCACACACGCTGGCCGTGACGCACAGGCCCCATCGTCGACGTCCCCTTGTGAGTCGAAAGAGAACGAAGTGATCGTTAATTGAGCAGTAGAACACGAGATACCCCTGCAGGCAAAGAAAACACAAAAGGCACGTATGCAGACAAGACAAAGCGACAAGAAGGGAAAATAGGTAAAGAGACTGCGACGGCCCGCGAAACGACGTCATCACACGGGTCGAAGAAAACATACCTCGCAACGCGCGAGTCAGTCAGTGTCCGCCATTTTGTGAAAATAAACCGAGAAAACTAAGAAAAAGACTAAGAACATCAGAGATAGACTTAAGAATACAAAGTGAAACATAAGAATAAAATAAGAACAAAATAAAAATCAAATGAACGAAGTGAAGTGAATAAATAAATTTAAGTTAAACTAATTAAGAACAAAACAGAGTTGTCTTTCTTTTAAAATTATGGAGGTATTGGAGGTAGGTGACTGCGAATAAATAAATTTTTGTGGTACGAACCCCGGACACGGCGAGTTAAAACCTCGGCTTCAAAAAGGTTCGTCACAAAAGTAAAGTTTAATCCCACTAGAATATATTCGATCCATTAAAACATTTGGAAAATAAATCCGAAACATCTGCTAAAAAATACCATTTTCACTGGAATGCTCCCAATACATTTTGGTTTTCTGTGGAAAAATTTAAAATTCAAATGTGACCCATGATTTTTAAAATTTTTTTAAATTTCAAAATTTGCGTAAGCTTTCAAAATATTTGTTCCGTATTTGTTCCTCTTAAGGAACCCGAAATAAGATAGATGTTCTTGCTATTGTTGACATTATATAGAAATTTGTACGCCCGATATTGCGCGATTTTTTTAAATGAATTTTTTTGTCAGGTAAGTAACTTATTCTTCCGTAATTCCGATTTATTCGAAGTTTGTTTGCAAACGATAGACAAAAAAGAAAAATAAACTGTTTTTCAATTTCTTATTAGAAAATACTGAAGATACTACTAGTCCAAGGTAATTGTGGATATTTGAGGTTAAAACTAGTACTTTTGTTACTTTTGAGGTTATTTGTAGACTGTAAAAAACTTTTTTTATTGTTTTTACACAATTCATTACTTAGTACCACTCTTTTTCTTCAACGCGAGCTCTTAAAAAGTGTCATACGATACTTTCATTAAAAGCTATAGCTTGTTTAAGATGACATCATGAAATCCAAAGCCGTGTCGTTTTACCAGTTATTTGGGATTAACGAACAACGAATAACAACTTTGCGTGTGAAAACCCCCATTGCTTTACAAATAAAGATTATATTTTTGAAAAAATTTTGGCGTAAAAAAATTATACAATTTTTTTTACTGTATAAGTAGTCAGTGGTAAAGCCTTCTTTTGCGATTTTCAATTGAGAGGCCAGAAAAACAATTTTTTACTCAAAAGCAAGCCATCTTACGAAAAATGTGTATAAGGCATTTAATGCTTGAAATCGTCTTAAATTACGAGTGAATTTTTTGAGAATTTTTGTAACTTTTTTTTACTAAAAAATTCACGCGTAACCCTGTAGGGCCGGCGGAGACAATTGTCTCAATAGTCCCATCTTTGGTCTATTTAAGTAGACCAAAACGGACTATACCTAAAACTAGAATAAATTCACTTAAACTATCAATTGTACCAAAAATGGTCCAAATGTAATGCAAAATCCGTTATTAGTACCAAGAGTGGTCTACTTGTGTATCGATTATGTCAGCGAAATTATAACGTTACTGACTACATACTGTTTGGCAGTACGTCTACTATAAAGGAGAGCAAACAATAGTGAATCGGTCTAGAGACTAGCGCTGCGTGGAGAGGCCCGAGTTCAAATCCTCCACTCGGTGATTTTCATTTCCAATTTTTAAATTTCAATTAATTTGTACACAATTTGACTGAAGAGTCTTTTGTGCGGAAAAAATAATGTGTCCAATATAATCGAGGTATAAAATAATAAAAAAAAATAATCATTCACCGAGATTTGCACCTGGAGCACAATGCTCAGAAACATATAACCCCTTAGCACATTTGTCTACGAAACCTTCTGACGTTTTTGTGTAAAATTTCTATATTAAATTAAATTCTTTGAAATTTACAAATAAAATAAAAAAAATTTGCATTTTACTGGTCCAAATGTAATGCATTAGGAGACAATTGATCTTTTTCTGGTCCGAATGTAATGCATAAAGGGACAATTGATTACGATCAATGACAAACAATGTAAAACGTAAATAGAACTTTATATGTGACCAGAATTTGGAATAGTCGGTTTCTGCAATGGAGTAGTTTGCAAACTAGTTTTGGAATAGTCTGTCGTCCTGCAAGGAAGCTTTGGATGATTTTAAGCATTTTATGCCTTATACACTTTTTTTGCAAGATGTCAATGGAGCGCTTTATATTCTCCTAAGGGCCCATTTTGGCAAAAAAACAAAAACATATTTTTTGCTAATAATTTTTTTCTTCTTCACGAAATGTACACTAGACCGTGTCGATTTTGTATGAAGCAAAATAAAATCATACCCATACCGACTCAAAAGTTGGAAGGACTTTTAAAAACGATATCTGCATTATTTTTTTTTTTTTTTCATTCCGAGAAAAACCAATGATTCTACTGAAGGCCCATTTTGGCTAAAAAAAACCGTGTTTTTTGGTCAAAACTTTTTTTTTCATTATAAAATGGATACCCAAGGGTGCTTTAGAAATAAAGAATATGTTCTTACAAAAATGTTGGGGCTTAAAAATTATAAATTTTTTTTGGGGATATAGATAATATTCTCATCCCAAAATCGATTTTTTTCCGTTTTTCATTGACGCGGTCAAAAAACCGATTTTTGACTCAAAAGCAAGGCATCTAACGAAAAAAGTTCATACCGCAAAAAAAGCTTAGAGTTGTCCAAAGGATACGTGTGAATTTTTTCAGAGTTTTTGGAATTTTTTTTTTTATTCTTTCAAAGAATTTATCAAATTGAGTTTTCAGCTGTTAAGCTCACGTTCGTCAGCATAATGCTAGGTTTACTTAAAACAAAGGCAGTTTTATGAGTTTTTTTTTATTTTTTGACCAATTTTTGAAAAATTATAAAATATTTCAAAAAATTCTGAAAAAAATCACACGTGGTGTATTTTTTGGACAATTCTAAGCATTTTTGCCGTATTCACTTTTTTCGATAGATGCCTTGCTTCTGAGTAAAAAATCGTTTTTCCAAGGTCATCATTGAAAAATGTATAAAAATGGATTTATGGAACCGAATATTATATATACCCAAAAAAAAAATAAAAAATTTTAAGCGTCAAAATTTTTATTAGAACATAATCTTTATTTCAAAAGTACTCTTGGGTATCCATATTCTAATGAAAAAAACAGTAATGAGCAAAAATCATCTTTTAGCCAAAATAAGCCTTCAGTAGAGTCAAAAGTGCTCCATTGGTTTTTGTCAGAATGAAAAAAAAAAAAAACGAAATTATGCAGATTTCGTTTTTAAGAGTCCCTCTAACTTTTGATTCGGTTTCGGGATGAATCTAAATTTTGACCCGGTCTAATGTATACCCAAATTTGCTTGAGAAATACACACGGGTTTTAGGGAAATATTGAAGGGAATTGAAGGCACTTGAGTAGTTGTGCACGGATAAAGCATTTTGTAGGGACCCTTTGTTTCAAGACGAGATTAATTACACAATTAAGAGTTTCATTATAGATTTCTTAATTTATCCACAAGTTAATATTCTCAAAAAGGCATATTTAGTACAGTGTGTTAACAAAGTGAAAGCATTCTTAATTCAATCAATGCCAATATTTTACTAAAATACAACAATTAACTAAATATATAGTAAGAGTTTTACTAGAAAAGGAAAAAGAACTAAGCGTAAGTTGCAATCATAACCCAAAACCATATCCATCAATTAACATGCTCAGCATTTAGCTCTCACACTAAAATCAATTTATTCAAGAATTAACGAATTCAAATCGTGCTAAAAGCAAAACTAAACTGTAAAATCAATTTTAAGATACTTTCGTGTGCGGTAACAAACAATTCGTAACTTAACGAATTCGTCATCAATTTTTAAAAACCGGATAAAAAAACCAAAAACAAAACTTTGCAAAAAACTGAGCACAGCAGAGACATTGGTAATGGTCAACTCAACGGTATCACATCAGCTATGGAGGCAACTACATTCTACTTACACGGCTTATGCTCGCTATACCTCAATCGCTTTTAGCTCTTGGACTTGGACGCAGTTAAAGCTAAAATCAATCGAACAAAGGTAGCGTTCAAGCAAAGAACGGATTTGCAAAAAAAGCTTAAAAAATATTTACATAAAAATTGTATTGTGATTTGTGTTTCATTTAAAATAAAAAAAACGGTATCCTTATAAGTTGAAACTTGGCTAAAATGTTTAAGCCAATGCACTTTGTGCTTATTTTTATTGTGGGTCTTTTTTGCGCCACAAATGCACAAAATAATATAAAAAAGGTGATTATGCTTTTGAAATAAACAATTTTATAATACATATGTGCATATATATAAGAATATGCCGTATTATATTAAATCTGGTTTTATGAATCCGAAAGCTCTACATACACTGCAAAAAAAAAAATTAGTGCTAAGATTAAGTGAAAACGCATTTGATTTAAAATCATAAAATATAAAATATAAAATATTTTTGAATTGAAAACAAATTTCATATAAATTCCCATTTGATTTGAAATAATTCACACTAAGATTCTGTGCAAAGTTGCCAAAATATGAATTTTTTCGTATCGTGGTAGTTGTGCATCTCAGTGAAACGAATAACAACACAGGCTTACAAAAAAAAAATGTCATGGCGTTTGACCAGATTATGTGTTTCCTAGGGATTTTGACGTCCTGAATCCGAGTCCCGGGTCCTTTTCTTTCCAGAACGTCTGCAAAAAAATATTTCAAGGTCATATGGAGGTCATGTGTCGTTTAGTGATAAATTCTCTAAAATTCTGAAACTATTTTTTTATCATTGAGTTTTTAGTCCTTAAAAAGAATATGTGATCAAAAAGGGTATTTCGGACCTAGTTTCGGAGAGATAGCCATCGGAAGATCCGGATATATTTTCTATGAAAACCGCTATAAGTTGGGAACCCCTGAAATGGATTCGTAAAATATTGGTGTCATATGAAAGGTATTTTAACAGCCTATAAAAAAGGCATATTTTCAATTGGATTCATAGTTTTCGAGATATGAGCTTTTTTGAAATTTTTCAATTACAACAACAAATAAGTCAACTACACCAGCAACAACAACAACAAAAACAGTAACAGCAACATTAAAATACCTTTTATATGACATCAAAATTTTCAAAATCTCTCTAGGGGTTCCCAACTTATAGCGGTTTTCATACAAGAAATATATTCTAATCTTCCGATGGCTATATCTCCAAAACTAGGTCCAAAATACCCTTTTTGATCATATATTCTTTTTAAGACCTAAGAGCTCAATGATTAAAAATTAGTTTCAGAATTTTAGCGAATTTATCACTAAGCGACACATGAACCCCATTTTGACCTCCATATGACCTTGAAATCTTTTTTCTCAGACGTTCTGGAAAAAAACGGACCCGGGATTCAGATTCAGGATGTCAAAGTCCCTAGGAAACACATAGTCTGGTCAAAACGCCATGACATTTTTTTTTTTTTTTGTAAACCTGTGTAATCGGTTGTTTGCTTTTAATTTAATTTATGATTTAATTATATCGTAAATTTCCTTTCGATAAATCGACATTTTAATCGATTATTCTCAAAATAAACGTGAACAAAAGTGTAGACCACTTAAGATAAATGTAGAAATTGTAAAGGATAATAAAACATATAATTCACAAAATAGATAAAATGTAATCAAGAAGAAAATTATTCGGCAGCCCATATACAATTTGTATCATTTGGAATGGAAGCCAAATGTCTTTTACGGCGTTAGGAAATAACGCCCAAAAAAAAAAAACGAAATAACGC
The DNA here is from genome assembly GCA_951812925.1 of Calliopum simillimum. NCBI lineage: Eukaryota > Metazoa > Arthropoda > Insecta > Diptera > Lauxaniidae > Calliopum > Calliopum simillimum. Next base: position 22,974,511 of record OX638368.1, read on the forward strand.
CCAAATTATTTTCATGTAAATTTGGGCGATAATCATTTTGGAAATAACGCCCAAAAATTTGGGCTTTATTTCGTTATTTTTTGGGCGCTATTTCCTTTTTTTTTTTAAAAAAACGAAATAACGCCCAAAAAAACGAAATAACGCCCAAAAAATAAAATACGTAATAACGCCCAAAATAAAAAACGAAATAACGCCCAAAAAATATGAAATAACGCCCAAAATCAAAAACGAAATAACGCCCAAAATATTTTCATATAAATTTGGGCGATAATCATTTTGGAAATAACGCCCAAAATTTATTTGTATGAAAATAATTTGGGCGTTATTTCGTTTTTCGTTTTTGGGCATTATTTAATTTTAAAAATAAAACGAAATAACGCCACCCAAATTTATATGAAATTAGTTTGGGCGTTATTTCTTTTTTGTTTTTGGGCGCTATTTCATATTTTTTGGGCGTTATTTCGTTTTTTATTTTGGGCGTTATTACGTCATTTTATTTTGGGCGTTATTTCGTTTTGTTTTGGGCGTTGTTTCCTTGGGCGTTATTTCCTAACGCCGTCTTTTACTGGAAATATTAAATTTGATCTATGGACTTATCACAAGCCTCAGGCTAAAAACCTAAAAATTACAATGACTCGACACATTCTCAAGATGAACTAAGCTTCTTCATCAATGCTTTTGAATTTAAAAACAGTTGCTTTTGATTATCAAAAAACTATTTGATTCAAAAGCATATTCTTTTGATTTTAAAGGTTTTTTCTTTTCAGTGTATTTTGTGTTTGTAATTATTTTCATGCAAATTTTGTAAGTCTTCTTTTGATTTTAATAAACATTTATTTACTTATGTTGTATTTTCTTTTATTTTTAGCTAGATGTTTTGGTGCTTTACGAGTCACTTTGCCCTGACAGTGAAAATTTCATGAGAAATCAATTGGGACCTTCTTATGATTCATTGGAGGATTACATTAACATACAGCTTGTGCCATTTGGAAAATCACATGTAAGTAAATACGAACTTTGTGGATTTCAAAGGAGTGCAAAAAGTGAAATTTTTATAGATCTTTCTTCATATAGGGCCTTATCGTAAATCTGAAGGGAGTTCCATTCTCTCCCTCCCGGGGAAGGAGCACTGGAAGTAGTGAATATTTCATGAATGGAAACTCCCCTTCCTGCAGGGATACTTTTTTTATTTTAATATCGTTGACATTTTCAGAAATAACCAGTTTGCAACGCTGTGTTTTTCCAAGAGCGTTGACATTTTACACAAAAACAACATCTGGCAACGCTGAGTCTTTCCCATATCTTTGACATTTTGCGCAAACAACCTGTCTGAACGCTGATTTTTTCCAATTTCGTAGACATTTTACACAAAAAAGAACATGTGGCAACGCTTTTTTCCATAAATCGTTGACATTTTTTTCCATTTTCCACTGGATTTTGACAGCTGACTTAAAAAAAAGATAAACAAGAAACAGCAATTGCAAAAGAAGAAAAAGAAGCAATTGCAGCAGTGAAATTGAAGTTAATGCTTTACTTTTTAAAGTAAAAAATGTCTTTAATCATATTTGTGGATTTGGAAAATCAAAAGTTTGCACCAAAAATTTTCCCAAAAAATTTGAGTGAACAGTAGTTTTAGCAGAACCAGTATAAGTGGGAAACGCTTGGATGAATATCAAAAACTTTAGTGTCATGTGAAAGCTATTTCAATAAGCTTTAAAATTGTTGTGCTAAAGTTTTTAATTTGTCAAACGTTATATACAATTATTCATTTATACATTAGTACTCCCTAGCAAAAAGTTGAGGAGCAAATTTAAGAAATAAAAGTGAAAAAACTCGCTCCCAACATATTGCCAATTACATAATTTTTCCAGTGAATTTTCCCTTTCCACGAAATTTTTTTTGCGATTGCAAACCAGGGAGCTAGCGAATAAATTCTCGAGAATATTTATTTACGATAAGGCCTATAATTGTTCATACCTTGGACAATTCGTAAGCAATTTTTATGTTTAAACCATTTTTGGAAATGTATTAAATCAGACTACAAGCACAAGGCAATATATTATGCAACAAATTACAAAATTTAGTACTTTTTAGTGAAAAGAAATTAAAACTACCTTTTATATCATTTCAAAATTATGATGGATGCCTATCGGTTTATGATTTATGATTTTTTTACCATTTCAAAACATGAAATCGACCGATACGGTTTCACAAAATTGCCCATACTATGGATATTTCTTAAACGATTTTCATGTTTTGACCTGAGTATTTTAGAAAATTAGTAAATCCGCCTATTCGCAATTTACCATTTGTTGATTATTATCAAACTTTGGTATATACATATCATCACGTTATTTTCTCTGTGTAGACAGTGTTATAAAAATGTTGAGTTATTTCTATACAATGCACTTATCAATAATGATAATTAATACATTGCAACTGAAGAAGAACACTTGTAATTTGTTTCTGATTATAATTTGCAGAATGATAACAACGGCAATAAATAAATCGTACGTGACTAATAAGTCGTGTCTCAAAATTTATGGTAAATGCACTAAAATCAATTTTTTGTAATGTGTTATGTGCCTTTAACACATTTTTGGATGGGTATTAAATCAGACTAGGGGTGAATTTTTCGTATTTGGCAGAAAGTAGTAAATCTAATAGAATTTTAGTGTTAAAATTATAAATAATGCTACATGACCTACGTTTTTTGACCTTTAAAAAGAAAAAATGAACCAAAAACCAAGATGATGTGTTTTTCGGTTTAGATGCTATGATTTTTTTAAATTTTCAAAACATGAAATTGACCAAAACTGTTTCACAAAACTAACATAAATGGATCATAATTAGTGACAAGCAAAGCAAGACCATTGAGTCATGGTCTTGGTCTTGATCTTGGTCTTTAAGTCTTGGTCTCGGCCTTGGTCTTTGTTTTGAAAAAATTTCTACAGAATATTGAGTATTCAAAATTTCGAAAACTTATTTTTGCAAAGCAGTTAGGTTTTTAAGATGCCAAATTTCAAATTGAGGGATGGTTTTATCCTCGAAACGGGTGTGAAACACCTATTAACTATAAATTACCAAGATTGAAAAGCAGTCTTGGTCTTCGTCTTGGTCTCGCAAAGGTATCAGCGTCTTGGTCTTGGTATCGAAAAATTACCAAGACCAAGAACAAGACCAAGACTAATTTTGCTCATCACTAACCATAATTGGAACATTTCTCAATAGATCTTCATGTTTGTTGTGTTTTTTTTTCTTTCAAGTCTACCGTTTTTCGACCTCATTATAGAAAAACGATCAGCTATGATTTTATTCGGAACGGAATTCGAAACTGTGAAATAGCTGGAATAAGATGCCGCGAACCGGCATTTTCATGAAACTTTTCTTGATTGAAGACAGGCACACAAAATAAAAAAAAAAAATTGATTTAACTTTTGACTATACATAATTACTATGTACCCTTAAGTACTATTTGACGCTTAATTTAAATCCGAGGTCAGAATTGCTCATATACCCGCAGGATTTTGACATATTCTTGCTTGAAGTTGCAAAATGTGCTGTTTTCAGGCTTATGGAGCAGTTCGAAGGAAGAGGTGTGGTTCCATTTCTTAATGGTATCGAATATTCATGATCTCTCTTACCAAACTATACCTTTAAACATTTCCAGTTGGACCCTAACCCTACGAGATATCACCATTTCAAGTAAATGCATCTCAACCCCCATACAAAGAACTACATTAAAATTGTAACGAAAAACTGATTTATGACCAAAAAATATTTCAAAATTTAATGCTTTCACTTCAAAGGTATATAACTCGGAAAAAAAGTCTGGTCGGAAAAATGAAAAGGTGTAATAAGGATTATTATGACTATTAGAGGCCATAGAAAAATGGAATTACATCTTTTATTGAAACTGCACCATAAACCGGAATACTGCACTTTCTGCAACTTTCAAGCAAGGATACACGGAAAGAAAAAATGTATATGTAATTGAAATATTTTCTTCTAAGCAACTTTGAAATTTTTATAAAATCTTTAGGCAGTTTTTAATAACTATGTAAAGTATGTATGTAAAATATCCAAAGATTAACAAAATTTCAGTAATATGTAAAAAAAAATGATTTTTTTTTTCTCAACGTTCATAGAGTTTAAACAATGGCGCTCAATTCATTTGCCAACATGGACCAGCTGAATGTGAAGGTAATCGCATGCAATCCTGTGTACTGGCACAAACCACCAATCAAGCAGCTCAAGTCAAATTTGCTGTTTGCCAAATGACAACACGCGACAAATCTGATGTAACTGAAGTAAGAAAAAAAAAAAATAAATTAAAAAAATGCATTCATTTTATTTACCTTGTTAACATATGAAACATTTCAGTGCACCACGTCAGTTGGACTCTCCAGTGATATTTCCGAATGTATGAACACAGAGAAAGGAACATATCTGCAACTGCAAGCTGAGAAAATAACGCACTCATACGCGCCCACATTTATACCTACAATCATTTACGATCAGGTAAGTTACATGCTTGCGTAACGAAATACAAGTATTTTGGTCATTTCATGAAGCAGTTCCAAGCAGTTGAAAAAAAATGTTATTTTTATGGACACAAAAATATCACGCAGAAATTAAAATGGGGCACGAAAAAGATCAATTCGATAGTAAGAAACTCAATCAGTGATACTACTGTAAATTATGGCATAAATTCTTGAACAACATTGTATATTTTCTTCTTATCCTACCTAAATTATCGTTAAACTTCCTTATTGAGAGATTATAAGACCATTTCTTTTCGCCCTTGTTCAGTACTGCGTTGAGTTCTTATGCGTAAGACCTGTGCTTATTTTATCTCTTTCGACTTATTTTTCGATTTTTCAATATCCCTCTTTAACAATCTTTTCGATGTGAATTTGCTATGCCACTTTTGCTACTGCATTGTGGAATACACAAGAGAGCTTAGGGGTTCTCAACCGTTTTTGGTCACGCCCCCCTTTTCAAGTTCTTCACAAAAAAAAATTAAATATTTTACTATATTTCACATAAAAATTTACTTCTTATCCTAAAATGATTAATAAGTAATTAATATTACAAAAATGAGATAATTTTTTTCATATAATATCCAGTTTACCAGAAATGTTCTGAAATTTTTGGTGTTCCGGAATCCAATAGTACGAAATTTTGAATGAGATCTGATAACTTTTTTTGTTAATAAATCCGAATCTGGCAACCATTTTTTATCAGGTCTGAGGTTCGAGTTATCCTTGCTTTAAAAAGCAGAGCCAACTATTTTCGGGTATATGACGCTCATCCAGGCAGTAGTATAGTGTACCTTTTAGCTTTTCCAATAATATCATTACCTTTCGAGATATATTACAAATATCTATATATTAACACGCAAGACAAAAAATTGTTCTACCATTTTTACTATGCTAGAAATGGAGCACGACTTTGAATTATACACCATTAGAAAGGTATATGTGTGTAAATGTGCACAAATTCAAAATTATTTTAAGATTTTGCCATAAAGGTAAAATTAAATGCGAATTTTTCAATATTAACAACGACACATAGAGCTGAAAAGAGGATTTAGTACAAAGAGAAAGACAAAAAGCTGACTGACACTGACTTCATGTTTTATGTTTTCTTTTCGTTTCACATTTGTCATTGTACCAGGGATGATAAATGAGCTTTTAAATTTTGTACTAAATAGCAAAAAAATACTAAAACTGTCCAAAAAGTACCAAAATTATTTAATACATATGTGGTCAAATTTTGACCACATAATTCTGGTTGAAATTAATGCCTCGTAAATAAAATTTGTATGGAATAAAACCATTTTATTAATAGATGATATCTCGGAAAGTAATTATCCAATTTGAAAAGTTGTAGGGTAAGGTTTAATAAGCAAGATCATGGCTATCCAGTGCCGTTAATAAAAGTGAACTACACTATTTCAACTACAGCATTTTAAATCAAGGATTATTCGGATAACAGATAGAAAAAACCGTTGCCGCAAATTAACAAAGAAAAGTTTTCGAGTTTCTAATTAAAATTTAGTTTCTCTCAATTCTGTATATATTCTCTATAATTAACATCAAATCGAAATCACTTCTCTGTAAAACAGATTGGAATTGATACTCAATTTGGTTCACCTCAGGATCCTGAGTTATCCTTGCTTAAAAGTGTAAAATTATTTTTTACCTTCGGCTGACCTACGGTAGCCCCAGGAACTATACCAATCAAAGCTTGCCGATAGTCCGTCACAGAAGTATACACTCAGGGAAAAAACGACAACTTTTACTGTTGATTTAATAGATATCAGTAACGATTTAGCTCCAAAGGCGAAATTATTTGAATTGACTGTGAAAAACTTTTGATTTGAAGTTATTAAATTGAATGTGATTAGTATTCAAATCAAATAATATTTACTTTTGATTTAACAAACATTTGAGGTTGATTCGGCACCACACACGCACACGTTTTCGTTGAACTTTTCAAATATTGCGACATTCTTGTTCGTATTCACATTGTTTCGGGACGTACTACATTCATTGCACTTACCAACTAATTTTTGACATTGAATCAATAGTATAGTAGTTGATTTTACAAACCAATTTTTCCCTGAGTGTACGTACATACCTGGATATTTTTCGTTTTAGACTATGAAGCCTTCGGGTGACCTTTCGGAACCCTCGGATGTCCCATAAATTGAATCAATTAAAGATTGCTGGTATCTCGTCAGAGAAGTTTTCTCTCCAGTACACCTGGATATTCTTCGTATATCCAGAAATTCTTAGTTTTGACTACGAAGCCTTTGGATGACCTTTTAGAATTCTCGGATGCCCCAGGAAATGAATCAATTGATAGTCATAAATGTTTTCCCTCTTGTGTATCTAGATATTCTTCGTTTTAACTATGAAGCCTTCTGGTGATCTTCAGGAACCTTTGGGTGTCAGTTAATTTTATTTGATAGTTTTCCATAGTTGTTTTCCCTCCGTACCTAGATATTCATAGTTTTGAGTTCTAATCTCTTCTTTCTTATACATCGATAAAACAACTGCGTTATCTCGTGGTAAATTTTTTACTAAAACAAAATTTAAAGTTCGATGAACAAAAACAAAAAGTTCAAGTTTCTGCGCTCAGAAAAAGAATTTAACACAATCTGCAAATTTTTCAAAACATTTATCATAAATCCAACTGCGACCCAAGGACCGTGACACAAGTGATATTCTGGCATATTTTTAATATTATGACAAAGGACATGAAAGCTACCTTTCATTTTTAATGTTCCATTGCGACAATTGCATCGCTTCAAAACATTTGATACTCAAATATTTACTTTGGGTACCATGATACTCATGACATTCTGCCAGTGTTTTTGCATGAGAAACCACTATAGTTTTTTTTTAACATAAAAGCATTATGCATAATACTTTGTAAATCCTCCATTTTTATTAAGAAGATAATACATCGGTACACTTGCTACTGCTGTCGAAATGTTAAGCTAGCAAATTTTCTATGGATTCATCCTATTTCCAGAGTTGTCAACTTTCCAACAAAAAAAAAAAAAATTACCATGACATAAATTCAACTTTTCAATTTCACCCCCTTTGGGTACTTAATGCAATCGTTTAACCATATTAAAATGTTACAATTTCCTGCCATTAAATTTCAGGTTTTCAATCAACGTCTACAGGACAGCTCTATACGTGATTTCCGTGGCACAGTTTGCTATTTATTGCAAAAACGTGGACAATCTCTACCTGCCGAAGTTTGTGAATAAAATTTTCAACGTAGATTTACAAGTAACAAGAATGCGTAAACCATTCGGTTAACCAGTGGTAATGCAGAAACTAACAAACAGAGAAAATACTGATAATAAATAAAACAATGGAATTCAAAATATTTGATTTTTATTTAATTTATAATAAGCACGTGATACAGAAATGTTGATAAAAGAAAATTCTATTTTGTCTCAAAAATCACTCTTCTGCAGAAGAAAAAAAAAATGCTTTGGCTTCTATTTTTTATTTAGCACGATTATAATAGAATTCGATGCGCTGAATCTAAATTCAATCTCAAAATTGCCCTATCGCTTCAGGATTACGAAATCACTCATCCTAAAATTTCATGAATCCATGAAATAGCTTATTGGGTTATATGTTAATGTAGAGTGACATACTGTTCCGGATTTTGCAGAACAGTCCCTCATTTTCCTTCTTGTCTGAGATTCAAAAACATCCCAGAAATTTCCCGGATTTTCATTCATGTATGTCCTGAAATTGTCCCGGACTTAACATGGACGCGTATTGTAGTATGTAATTTTTTTGTTATTCTTCAACAATTTTAGTTTATTGACTATAGACCATAAAGGAAAGATTAAAGACCAAAGATTATGAATCATAGATATAGATTATGGACCATAGATATAGATTATAGACCAAAACTCATAAACGACAGATCAAAGACTATAGATTATGGACCACGGACTATAATCTGACTAAGGTTAAAGACCAAATACCACAAAGGACAGATCATAGACCATATATTATTGACCATAGACTATAGATCATGAACCAGAAAGGACAGATAGATTACATACCTTAGACTATAGAGGACAGATCAAAGTCAAAGGACAGACCATATAAGTATAATGGAAGGATCATAGACCATGGGTTATGGACCAAAGACCATAATGCATAGATTATAGACCATATATTACAGACCATAGACTACATAGATAACACAGTCCTGCGTTTTTGAAAACGTTAAAAAAGTATGAAATGAGAGTAGGTGATTTTTATAGATTTTTGATCGCTGAATCCGAAGGTATATGGTCTATTAGGCATGCGCTTATTTTACGATTTTCTGATTTTCGTTGATGCCACCCCCTGAAATCCTTCCATTGGTCATAAGAACAAACACTATGAAGTTTTACGGCAATCGGATAACGAAAACCCTGCCCTCAAGAGGGGTCAAGATCAAGTTGAGGTTTCGTAAGTAAGTAAGTCAAAGCAGAATCTTATCTTATAGCAAATTGAAATACCTTTCTAACAAGCTATAATAGTTTAATATCGGGTAATTAATACGAATTCTATGAATTTTTCTTTTATCGACATTAGCAAAATTGCCGCAAAATACCATATGTAGTATACGCACTCTTAACCTTTTCAATGGAATCATTAGTTTCCGAGATATCATCGATTGATGTAAAGGTATCGCTAAACCCTGTAAAGGACTATATTCCATTTGTATACCTTTACTTCAATGGATGATATCTCGGAAACTAATGATCCAATTGGAAAAATTAAAGGTAGGCTTTAAAGAGGAAGCTTAGGGCTATTCAATGCCGCTGTCAAAAGTGAACTAGACTACTTTAAGGATGCATGCCATATGTTTGAAAATAGCGTTTTCTGCAATTTAAATCAAGGATAACTTGGATCTCAGACGTGATGGAGCAAATCGGAGGTTATATTCGGATTCAGCGAGCGAAATCACCTACTCTGATCTTATACATTTTTTCATGGCAGGACAGTGTAATAGACCATATACCTTAAAGGACAGTTCATAGACCATACTTTATGGACTATTACTTTTGCCCCAACTGTATGCAATAATTTTTTTTGTCCTCGATAGGGCCATCAAAAAATTGGGCAGCCTATGTTAATGAAACAGGATGAATGTCAACTTAATGTTTATTGTAGTTTAGAGCATAATTGACCAGAATCCGCACTTGGTTAGAAAAAAAAAACTCCCGAAGTTACTGCGGATCTACATCGGTGTTTTGTCAGTTTTTTAAACAAATCTCTAAAACCGAAAAATCTTTGTTAGTTTTCAATCCAAATTTTTGAAAAAATTTAAATTATCTACATTTTTGCTACTTCTGGATGCAATTTTGAGGTTGAATTTTCGCATTTTTATGAATAACTCAAAATCTTTATGTGTTTGAACAACGCTGGGATCGGATTTAAATTTAACTTATAAAGACCTTCATACATAACATTTTCGTTTTTTATTTTTTTTTAAAAAAGAATTCTTGCAGAACAGTGTATTCGCAAAGTTTATTGTCAGCTGACTCAATATGGGGCATTCAATCAAAGGTACATTATTATTGATTATATTCGTACAATAAAGATCTAAAATCATTATACTTTTATTGCTATACAACGTTCACTGCCAGATTAACCGCTTATCATTTGAATTAGCGTAAATTGGCGTAAGGTAGCTCATTTTTTTAAGATAATCATTTATAGTTCTTTTAGTTCTAATTTTAAATGATGTTCTAATATTAATTTATGCATTTCGTAGAACTTTACAGCACATACCCGAAGCTTCGTGTGTTTATTGCTATACTTATGATTAGGATAAGTATGATATCTTGAATATTGATAAGCCGAATTTTTAATAACTCTAATCGTAGCATATGCGGTGTTGGATTAGACGCTAATTTTGATGATAATTTCAATAACTCAAAGTCTGTTGAGGAATATATTGAGAATATTGAATACATTGCTAGTATTTATTTAAGAGTTGATTGCAGATGTGTATTTATCTTACATTTATCAGGAAAAGTTTACTTCACACTGCATATACATATATAATTTTAACAGTTCCATTCCTTCTACATATTCCACTTGCTGGGATTAAACGGAACTTCCTTAATGATTCTCTCAACTGCATGTGGTATCACAACTAGATGGCAGCACAAGAAATATCCTAGAGAAATTCACAGATCAGCTACAAGATCTCGACTACGCTGACGACAATCTGGTTAGTATCGTCCGGACAAGACTAAAAGCATGAAACTGAACCCATCCAGAAATGACATCACTTTTAAAGCTGGTTATGATGACATTGAGAACATCGACAGCTTTACGTATTTAGGCAGCATTATCTCCTTGGCTGTTGGGCTAAAAGTGGATATCAACTAATGAACATCAAAAGCCACTAAAACGAAAGTGCCACTTTTCTGGCGTTATTTCCTATTTCCGGAAACCATTCAGACGCCAGGCAATGTTGAAAAGTAAAGGCTTTTGTACATAATTATCAAGAAAAAAAAAGTTTTTATCAATGCATTCTTAATTTGCTTGTCTTGTCGCGCCAATTTCTTAGTTCTTTCTATTCATTTAGCCCATTTTATTTTTAAGCGAATAATATCCTAAATTTCTATTACTTTATGAAAATATACAGTGGCTGACAAAACTCTACGTACGACCCCTTTTTCTGAAGTTAACCATGTCCTAATGCATTTGAAAAAAAGTAATGATGCAGGTTTGTTTTAAATCTTATCTATTATATAAAAATGAAATGGTGTCCGTATGTAGCTTATGAACGCGGAAACTACAAGGCCGATTTACATAATTTTTTTTTTAAATTGTTTGTTATGGTCTGTAGAAGGTTCTTAAGGGGGTGGGATGCTACTGAGGGGAACGGGGGTTGCACCCCCCATACGAAAAAAATACAAAAAATGCTATATCTCTACAGTTATACAAGTTATGATTATGAAAGTTGATGAACTTATGCATAATGTATTGGGTGTACAACTTAAAAACCGGAATTCGACGGTGGATGTCCGTACTAACAAATATCGTGAAAGCTCGAACTTTATATAAATGTCATTTTGAAGGTACATTTGACAGCTGTCAAAATCAGTCAACAAAACAATTTTATCCTGTGTGCATCATTATTATTTTTCACGATGAATAACTTCGAAAATTAGAGAAAAAAACAGCATTTGCGGGAGGTTCTGTTGGGTCATTTTTTTGCAAAGAAAACTGCTGCGGAAAGTCATAGTTTGCTTGTAGAAGTTTATGGGGACTATGCTCCAGCTGAATCAAGCTGTCGTGAGTGGTTTTGACGGTTTAAAAGTGGTGATTTTGATGTCGAAGGCAAATAACGTCTTGGTCAGCCGAAAAAGTTTGAGGATAAAGAATTGGAGGCATTACTCGATCAAGATTCATGTCAAACGCAAGAAGAACTTGCAGAACCATTGGAAGTTGATCGAGCAACAATTTCCAGACGTTTGAAAGCCTTGGGAATTTTTCAAAAGATGGGAAATTGGGTGCCATACGAGTTGAAGCCAAGGGACGTCGAACGCCGATTTTTGATGTCCACAATGCTGCTTGAACGCCACAAAAGGAAGGGTTTTTTGCATCGTTTTGTCACTTGCGATGAGAAGTGGATCCATTACGATAATCCCAAGCGCAAAACAGCGTATGTCAAGAAAGGTGAGGCCGGCCCATCACAGCCGAAGCCAAATATTCACGCTTCGAAGGTAATGCTCTGTATTTGGTGGGACCAGCTAGATGTGATCCATTATGAGCTGTTGCCAGGTGGCCAAACCATTAATGCTCAACTCTATCGTCAACAATTGATCCGATTGAAGCAGAAAATCCAGGCAGAGCGGCCAACGTATGCGACCAGACACGAGTCAATCATTTTCCACCACGATAACTCTCGGTCACATATTGCTGCCACAGTCAAAAATTATCTGGAAAACAACGGATGGGAAATTTTGCCTCACCCGCTTTATAGCCCAGACCTTGCACCATCTGACTACCATTTGTTTCGATCGATGCAGAATGCCCTATCAGGAATACGCTTCACTTAAGTTCAAGATATCGAAAATTTGCTCGATTCATTTTTGGCCGCCAAGCCGGCGCAATTTTTTTGGGATGGAATTCATAAATTGCCTGAAAGATGGGGAAATTATGTAGCTTCCAATGGACAATACTTTGAATAAAATATATTGTAACATTTTTCCACAATAAAGCATCAAATTTCGCTAAAAAATACCGGTTTTTAAGTTGTACACCCAATACATATCTACCATTTACCATGCAAAACTTGGGGGATATTGGGTGTAGAATTGCATCCAATTTTCAAAAATACACAAAATGCTATATTTCTTCACATATCGCAGATATTGTTATAAAACTTGGTACATACATGAATATTCTATCTACCATTTACTATGAAAATCTTGGGCAGGGGGTGAGAAGGGGGAGTTGCACCCTTCATACAAAAAATATAGAAAATGCTATATCTCTGTACCTATGGGAGCTATGATTACAAAAGTTGATACATGGATCTTTAAAAACCTTGGTGATTGGAAGAGAGGGACGATGGAGATGGATGGGACTTCGTACGAATGGGCGAACGAAGTCGCAACCAGGCCAGCTAGTAATTGTATAAAAAATAACAAAATAGTATGTATCTTCAATATTAACTTTTAAAGTTATTCACAAAAAACTTAAAAAAGGCACTGACAAAAGTGTTCGTACGAATTTAAAAAATGAGAAATAATATGAAAAAATAATAATAAATAACAAAATTTAATATTTTGTTGGGCCACCACCAGCATCGATGACCGCTTGCAACCGTCTGGGCATTGAAGCTACTAAATTTTCAATCTCTTCCGGCGTTATTTTCTACCACTCCTCTTGCAGCTTCTCTTTTAAAGTTAGAGCACTACACATAGCGTGCTTTCCGATCTTTCGCTACAAAATTTCCCAAACGTGTTCTATTATGTTCAAGTCCGAGCTTTGTTTAGGAGAATACAGCCGTCGTGGAGCATAATACAGCAGCCAGTCCTTCACTAGATGCGAAGTATGCTTAGGATCATTATCTTTTTGGAAGATCTAGCTCGTTCCTAGGCATAACTTTTCCACGGATGGCTTCAAATTATGTTCCAATATAGACTTGTATTTGAAGCGATCCATAATGCCTTTAACAAATACCAGATTTCCAACGCCTGAGGCTGCAACTGCTCCCCAGATCATAACACAATATGCTTCACAGTCGGCATTAGGTGCTTGGGATCCATAACAGTATACGGTTTTCTCCAAACTTTGGTTTTCCCGTCGTATTCGAATATGTTGTATTTAGACTCATCCGTAAATAGAACATGTTTCCAGAAGTCAATTCCCTTATTTATATGCTTTTTTGCGAACTCTAAGCGAAGTTTTCGGCTTTTGTCGCTTGTAAGGGGCTTCTTGCTAGAAGTTCTGCAGTGAAATCCTTCATTATTGAGAGTCCTTATTACTGTGCGTGGGCGAACAACAATTTTGGATATATCAGCTATATCATGGGCCAACTTAGTGGCATGAACTTTGGGATTTCGGTCCACTTCTTTGTGAATGAATGAAACGTCTCTACGGTCAGGTATTTTCGGACGACCAGTGCGCGGCTTAATCTCAACGGATCTTGATTTTTTAAAGTTATTAAATGTGGCCTACACCGTCAATTTGCTTAAACATAATAATTTTGCTATTTCGCTTTGTTTAATAACTAATTTTCGCACATCCGCAGAACTTTCTTTGCGTGGAGCCATTTTTCCGATCGTACACTTTTTAAAATGCCAAAATGCAATAAATTCCAAGACTAATACAAAGTATACACATAAAATGAAACAAACGGTAATTTACCTTAATGTTTCAGCAGAGAAAAATAGCAAAAAGAGCGAAGCCAATAAAACGTATGTAGACTTTTGTCAGTGCATTTTTTCAGTTTTAAGTGAATAACTTTAAAAGTTAATATTGGAGTATTATACTTTTTTGTTATTTGTTGTACAATAATAAGATTTAGAACAAACCTGCATCATTAATTTTCTTTCGTATCCTATAGAACATGTTGAATTTAAGAAAAAGGAGTCGTACTTAGAGTTTTGTCCGCCACTGTATGTATGTGGCAGCACTGACAAAACGAACGAGACTTGAACGAAACAAACGAAAACGACGAAAAAATTTTGAATAAACAAACAAACGACAGTTGAACTCAGTTGTTGTTGAAGAGTCAAAATAAGAGGACGAACGTGTAAAGGAGTGAAGTAAAAAGACAATGAAAAGAACAGAATTAGAATTTAAGTTGATAATATAAATAAACTTAGAAAGAAATTAGAACTAACATAATAACTAATGTAAAGTAAAATAATACAAAACTATGTATAAAAGAAATGTGTAAATAAAACTTAATAGAACCTAGAAAGTGTTGTCTTGTGTGTTTTTTTTTAAAGAAGAAAGAAAGCCTACAAATTCTACATGTATAGTTTAACAAAATAAATTGAAATAAATTAATTCGAGACTGCTATCTCAATTTGTATCGACAAAATGCTGACAAAGTAAATTTCGTCCAATACTGCAGGTGCAGAACGAAAATGCCATTGATTTGTAAATAGTTTTCTGGGACACCGGAAGGCTTCATAGTCAAAACGAAGAATATCAATGTACACTAGAGGGAAAATATCTCTAGAAAACAAATAACTAAGCTTAACTGATACTTTTTTGGGACACCCAAAAGCTTTCGAAGATCACCCAAAGGCTACATAGTCAAAACGAAGAATATTTAGATAAACCCGAGGGAAAACTTCTATGGCGGAATATAAATAAGCTTCAAGTGATTCATTTCGTTGGAAATCCGAAGGCTTCATAGTCAAGACGAAGAATATCTGGATATACTACAGGGAAAACTTTCTGACATTTGCCACCATTTCACAATTTATCCGTGTGGTTTTAATTACTTCTTATTGAGGAGGCTTTTTGATAAAAATGGTATGTCACACGATGAAAAGTATTAGAATATTTTTTGTGGAGATTTACATGTTCTACAAATAATATTGATTTGCATTAACGAAAAAGTACCGTTTGGGAAATATTCTTAAAAAACTGCAAAAAGTCGAAAAATTAGACTTTATCGAATATTTCCGAAACAGTTACTTTTTCGTAAATACTAATCAATATTATTTGTAGAACATGTAATTCTCCACAAAAAATATTCCAATACTTTTCATCGTGTGACTCACCATTTTCATAAAAAAGCATTCTAAATGAAAAGTAATTGAAACCACACGGATTACGGAACAGGGCTGATAATGTTAAAATTATAAAAATAAGAGTTATTTGTTTTTTTTTTATTTATTTTAATAATTTTATTTCAATTCTACAATATATCAACTTAATTAGAGAAACTGCTTTTAAACAATATGTTTTTTGTATAATTACAAAAATTTTAAAACATAATTTTGTAGAAAAATTAAATTTCAAACAAAAAAATTTAAAATGAGAAAATTCCATAAGAATAATATGAAGAAAATTATAATAAAAAATATATAGACATATGTATGTTTATTGGGATATATGCTATAAAACCAACAATAGCCAAAATTATTTTTTTAATATTATATTATTGAAATAATAGCATATAACAACATATGTATAGTCCATTTAAATAAAATTAAAAAATTTATTTCAAAATATTTATTTTTTACGTATAAAAATTAAAGCATATTTTTTTCATTCAAATTTTGTATATACTCGTATGTATAGGTATATAATTATATGAAAAAATAATAATGAGAATGAAGTCATTTACAAGATGTAACAATAAATTCTATAAACAAATAATATCATTTAATTTATAATAAAAACTAATAAAAACAACAATTAAATAAAGCGATTACACCTTTACATATATAAATATGTATGTAATTCATAATTTATCCATATCCACATAACACTATCATTGATAAGTATGTATATAATTCTTTAGCACTAATATATCCTGGATCAATTTCTATAAAAAAAAAATTATAATTCAGTAGTTCATTTTTCTTATAAATTTGTACATTGCAAATTTGATATTAAGTTGATTTAATATGTAAATATGTTTATATATGATAATATATATAAGGATTTAAATAGGCAAATACATATGTTTATATAAGACACAAATAGTTTTTCATGGGAGTTAACAAAAATTATGCTTTGGAATAGATTTTATATGTTTTGTTGTAATTGTTTTAAGGAATTTTACTTAATTAGTTAATGTCGGGAAATTCGTTTTTTTAGGTAATTTTGTTTCAAACTTATCTTTTATGACTAAAAACGAATTAACATTGCTAATTGAAAAAAAATATTTAGAGAAGAAAAATTGTAAGCAAATACTTAAATAAATGGCTTAGTCACAAAATCTTATTTCAGCTAAATATTGATGACAGTAACGACTCATCGCACTCAAGCCAGTTTTCCAAGCACAAAAAATCGTTTCATAAAAGCTCTTACGACTGAAGTGCTAAGTTGCAAAGCTTTCTCAAAGTCAAGAAGCATATCAAGTAAGAGCTTAACAAAAGAGTTTAGAGTAAAGTAACTAATAAACGTACAAAAGCACAATATGCTTTAAAAAAGCTAGCCGTTTACGAAAGAAAAAAGTCTCAGTGTGAGTGCATTGTCCGCTTGATTTCAATTGTTTGAACATCCCCTGACTCGGCTCACTTATTTAAGCATATTCATTTGACTACATACGCTCCAACGACTTCGTCTAGCTGATTGTTAAGCTCATAGGTTAAATATTTGCCATACAAATTTCTTTCTTATTCAATAACTAACTCCTTTTTTATATTCCTCAAAGCAAATCTCTTAATTCGCATACATTAAACCGCCGTGGACGTACCCGTTCCAATAATTCTTCTTGGCAGCGGCTTTGGTGGTGGTGTTGGTTTTGCTATCGCTTGATTTGTATTCGATTTTGTTACACTATCACGTTCCTGAAATTCCACATAACCAGATTCATCACTACATTCCGAATCTGAATCTTCATGTTGACGTTCGCTTTGTTCAGTTTGCGCGGCGGCGCTTACTTGTCGACGCATCTTGCGCGTTGTACGATTATTTAAGGTACCGCCTTCACTTCCTTTCATTGATGGTGTTGGTGATGAGCTGAGCTTTAGTGTGATGGAACTTGAACTACTGAATGTAGTCGCATCACTATTATGCCTTCCATGCAAACGCGATTCAAGTCTTTGGTAGATTTCCTCTACTGTAATTGGATGATCTTCCTCTGGCAGCGCCTGTTCCAACATCAACTCATTGGTTTCGATGGTATGCTTGAATAGAAGCTGTTTATCTTGTCTGTATCTTAGAGAGATGTCATCTTGGTTGGCTGTAACTGTGCTAGCCGTTTCACAGCCACTAGATATGGAACCTTCGTCGCTGTCAACGGCATGTCCATGCTTACGCTGTGTATTCGCTGAGTTCGCACTATCTTGCGTAGTTTCGTTGCCCGATGCAGAAGTCGCTGTCGATGAGGCATTCGAAGAGATGGACGATTGTATTTGATGTACGTATTGCAACGATAGGGAAGCATTTGTATCGATACTGCTCTCATCACTGCTCATGGAAAGATTTGCCATTTTACGCATAGAGCTACGATGTAACATATTCAGTATTGAAGCCTGACGAAAGTACATATCATCTTCTTCCTCAAGAAAATCTTCCTCTTCACCATCACTGCAGATGCCATCACGGCGCAGTCCCAAAAGTAACGTTTCATTTGCGTCCACAACTGGACTAATATCCAAACGAAAATCAGCCTGTGGATCAGCGCTGGGATCACAATTAATAGTTGGTGTCAAGCTAAGTGGTTCCTCTTCTTCATCTTTAAGTTCTGTCAAGCTGCCCAAACTGCAACTGGTCTTCATATGTAGCTGCATGTCAAAGTACGGTAGCAATTCATTGGTCAAAGAACTTGCAGCATCGTAATCATTAAATTTGAGTAGCTTATCAAAGTCATCGGAATCATCAGAACCAAAGCTATGACGTTGTTCTTCCGCTTCGCCCACCTGTTGCACAACGTCATTTTCTTTGGAATGTTCGCAAGCGGCAATATCTTCGCCTTTGCCTACGATAACCACTGCGCTGTCGCTGACATGCGTACAATATGCTGGTCTTGTCTTTCCCGTGCGACGTATTGAGTGCCCACGTCTGCAACGTCGTCTTCCCAAAGTCATTGCTGGATAAAGAGAATCCTTTTGACAGCATGGTTTCATCTCAGGTTCATTGGTCTCCTCAATTTCTTCACCCTCCTCCTCGCCAATAGCTTCCTCGATGGCCATTAATTTGGGCGCTGATTTTGAACGCTCCAATGGTGGTCGATAATTGTTACCACCAACACTTAGAAGTATCTTGCGACGTGGCAAGCTGGGATTTTCATAAGCGGCATTGGCAAGACTTAAACGTGCATTCTGCTTAAGAATTTTTTCGCGTTTAAAATCGCGCAAAGCACATTCGAGATTCTCCTGCAAAGAAATCAAAAAGAAAGTTCGCGATTAATTTCAATTATTATGGTAAATTAGCTGGTAAGCACTCACCTTTAAAGTGTTGCATATATCCTGGACGATTTTCTCTTTGCTACAAAGCACTGCATGACAACGTAGTTCATGTTTGAGCTTACGCCCCTCATGTCTATAGATCCAACAGAATACACGCGGATAATTCTTTGGTGCACAGCAATGTGTTATACGATTTGACCAATATTCGGTTAATCCATGTTGCCGAGTGGTTGCTTTTAGGCCCGATGCGCAAACCTTTATACGCATGATAACATCTGGTTTGGTATTTTGTGTATAGTTACGCCATAGTGTACTCAACTGCTTTTCAACACAACCTTCACCTGAAATATGAGAAGAAGAAAAAAATGGGAGATTATTATGTATATAGTCTAATACATATGGGACATTCTTTATGAAGTGGCACAGCCCACCCATCCTCCGAAGTTTTATAGATAAAATGGTTAAGTCTCTAAATTATGGTTGAGACAATTACTTTACTATGCCGTATGGTGATTTTTTGTAGCGATTATTGTGTCAAAGATAGGAGCTCAACAATTGGGTAAATTTTTGGCCCATTTTCCAAAAAAATTTTTGTCCCATTATCGAAAATGCATTTTGGACTTGTGAAACATCGATTTTTGGATAACCTGGACAATTCTAAATCGATTTTATTTAACGTAAATTTTCGTTAAAATGCTTCCCAGACGATATATCGGCCGTCTTCTTCATCAAGTCCTTACGGATTACAAAGTCTTTCTTCAGTAGTAAAGAAAATCAAGGCATCTTATCAAAAAAGCTAATAAGGCATAAAATGTTTAGAATCGTCCAAAAAATACGTGCGAATTTTTTCAGAATTTTTTGAGTCATTTTAGAATTTTTCAAAAATTGGTCAAAAAAATTAATGGGATCCAAAAAATTACACAATAACTTCTACGTATTCCTCAGACGATTATTTGCATTTTATGCCATATACACTTTTTTCGTAAGATTCCTTGCTTTTCTCTACTACTGAAAAAATACTTTGTAATTTCGTACATACGTGATGAAATGAGCGCCGATATCACGTCAGGAAAGCATTTTAACGAAAATTTACATTGAATAAAATCATCTTAGAGTTGTTCAAATTATCCAAAAAATCTATGTTTCATAAGTCCAAAATGCATATTGGACAATGGACCCAATTGTTTAGCTCATATTCTTGATGACATCTTAGATAAAACCAACAAAATGGCCGAAAGAGGATTACAATAGAACTTTAACTGAGGAAAAGAAAATCTCAACTACGCTAAAGACATCTATTATATTGAGAAATCATAATGATTATAAATGCCAGAATTTGGTAATAATTAACAAATTATATATTTGATATAGACGAATCGAATATTTGATACCAAGAAAAGAATATGATTCTACAATTTGCCAAAATTTGGTAATAATTAACAAATGATGTATTTGATATAGGCGAATCGAATATTTGATATTATTTAATGAGCTTCATATTTGAGTAGTATTATTGTTTCAACTGTATATTTGCTAATAATTACCAAATATATGTTTGAGTCACTGATCGATATTTGCTTGGATATATCGTCCAGACATTTAACTATAAGATCTTGTCTTGTAATCATAAAAGGTTCTATGAACCTGAACAGAATCAAGCATGACATCACTTTTGATGCTGACAATGATGACATTGAAAACATCGATAGCCTCACATACCTAGGCGAAAACGTCTCAATGGACAGTGGGACTAAAGATAATAACGCAAATCTAGAAACTCAAAAGAGAAAGGAACGACACTGAAAATGTTATCTGATGCCCATTAAAAACGAGATGAAGCTACACAAATGGGGATGAATAGGAAACGTTTTTCGGAAACCAAACACCGTGGTTTACTGCCGCCAAGTTTTTGTTTGAAATCCACAATTCAGTAGAGGACATAGTTAGCCAAAACTAATAATATTTTGTGTAATAAACATTCTCGCAACAGTTTGAATCTTAAGATTGCATCCTTTCAGTCAACAAACTTGGACATTATATTGCAGCAATTTTTCGAAATAATGAGAAAATCAAACATTGCAGCAAAGATTTCATTAGAGTAAGATCTTATAACAAAGAGTGCATACTTGGTTAATATGAAAACTAGCGAAAACACAGCCCGTTTGGAGTTTGAATGAAAGCTTAAACCAAAGAAATTTAAAGAGTTTCTTGAACTTATCGCAAAACTGTTGGTAGTTACACAGTCCAAATATTTTAAATGTATTTGTACTCGTTGTTCTAAAGTGAAAAGTTTGCCTTCTAAAACTCCCGGATTTCTGTTCTGAAGAATATGCTTGAAAGCTCTTGACTTCCTCTTTAAATTTTTATCAAAATTTTGGCCATTTTTCTTAAATTTCAATATTAAATATATGCGACTTTTTTAACTAATGGTAAGCTTTTAACTTCAAAACAATGGTTTGTAAGAAAAAATATAACAGATTTCCTACTTTTTTTGAGATCTGAAGTCTCTGTATAAAATATTTTAAATTTTTCCAGGACTTTCAGAGAGTAAACTTATCTTTTAAGAGTAATGAGTCCAATATAAGAACGAAGAAAATTAACCCCTATAAGAGATTTGGGCTGAATATTTACCAACAACTTCGTGGTTTTTGAGATAAGCTCACAAAGCTATCAAGAAACACAGAATAGGCGTTTAGATCTTCAATCAAGCCACGGGCACATCATGTTTTCGAGAGTTGTGATTCAAACCAAGTATATATTGTGATCACTCTAATGGACATATTCATAAAACACGTTAAAAAGATGTTCATTAGAAGTTTGGTCTGGAAATATTGGGGGTTATTACGTTAAATTCTCTATTGCGGTTTGAAAAAAATTCACCGGGAATATTGATTTACGATAAATTTCAAAACAAATAAAAAACCAACTCACCTTTTGCCCAACCCGTCAGCACATTGCCCAAATAGGACACTTTGAACTCTGGATCCGGTGTGCTAATATCAACGCTATGACTTTTACGCCACCATAATTTCCCCAGACCACGCGAAATGGTGCGCATTGCTTTTGTACCAAAATCTGCATTACGATCCAATGCCTGAGGCAATTCCAAACCATCCAAATCATTACGACTGCCCCCGTAAAGATCGCGTAAATCACTAGATGTCACATCAAACTCATCACCATCTTCTTTGGAACATTGCCGAAAACGTTCCAAATATGGACCATTCAAACGACGACGTCCTCCAGCGTATGTATTGAATTTACCATCATTTGCCAAACGTTTTTGTTCATTTTTCTCAAATTTTTTCGCATTATAGGTATTACCCAAGAGTCTAGCAATTGAGGCACTTTTGACAAATTTATGTGAACGTGGTGGAAGTGCTGCGACTGCTGTCACTGTAGGCTTGTTCTCGATTGCCGCTGTATTTTTTTTATCCAATTTCACTGTGCTGTTGCTACACTGTTTTTGACTAATTTTCTTATTAAATGAAAATAACGATAAACGTTCCTTCGTTGTTGTTGTTTTTTTCTCAACACTGTCATCGATCTTTTTCTTTTTGCTCTCTTTGTTTGGCACCAGTGGGTTTTGTTGTTTGATGGATTTTGGCACAGTGGTGTTGATTGTTGCTGCAACTGTTATGTTACCATTATTTATGTTGTTATTGCTGTTGTTTTTGTTGCTGTTGCTTATGTTATTGGTGCAACTTTTGCCATTAGGAGTTATGTTATCTGTTAATTTGTTGTTGCTGCTGTTGTTGTTGTTGTTGCTTTTGTGATAATTATTATTATTGGCTGAGACAATCACGAAATCGACTTCATCTTTGGATTCACATTTATCATTATTACTATCGATATTTTTATATTTGTTGTTATTATTATTATTAATTATGTTATTTGTTGTATCTTCCATATTGTAACACTTGCAATAATGTAGTGAATGGCTGATTTCTTTATATATATATATTCAAAGTTTCAAATGCTTTCAGTAACCAGTTAAAGTTTCATCAACATAATTGTTTTTGTTATCTGAAAAAAAAAAAGAAAAATAAAGGCTTAGTACAAATATACATAGATATAATAATGTAACATATTGGATAAAATTATTAATTTAATGAGCTATAAAATGTCTTCACAGTTTATAGAATTTTAAAGTGCATATCATCTTAAACTTTAAATCAAGCCTATGCTCAGTTCAATTCAAAAAAGAGTCTCATAGTACTCTAAAACTCACACAAACGCTGGTGGAGGAATATATTTCCTACGTTAAGCCTGACTGAGCGAGCAGTAAATAAGGGCGGAAGCACTACAATTGACCGTAATTGCAAGGGCTTGTCAGAGAGAGTTGTTCTTTACTCCCGAACCTTTATAACACACACATTCACATGCTCTAAACCCAGAAGAAAATAAAACGACCACATTCAGATGTGAAGTAATCGTTGGATGTTCCGAAAAGTAGTGAAAAAACGAACTAATTCTTTTCGGATAGATTAAGAAGCTCAAAAACGATGTACAAAATGATTTTGTTTGATTTCAGGCTTATTTCAGTAACCGACTGCGCTCGTATTTTTATTTTCATTTCATAATTTTTACAATCGAAGACATAAAATGATGTTTTATCACAAAGAAATTCAAAGGCACACATTCGTTTTCATTAGCCAAAAAGAAAAAACCCGATACCTGACTGTTCCGATTGCACCTTCTTGAAGAAGGCAGCAAAGGAATGATTCGATGAGCGGACCGCGCTGAACAAAAGGAAAGTGTTTTCTGATGTGGCAATGGAATGATTCGAATAACGAAAGGAATGTGCCAAACAGCTATGTTTGGATGATCAAACTTTCTGCTGGGCTTCTATGAACGAGAAACGAGAGGCGTGTTTTTGATCTGTTATTTATGACTTTGTGGAACTAACGTCCCCGAGATATCAAAATGAAAAATTAAAGTGCCAACTTTAAGTGATCAACTTTATATAAAGTTGAAAAACTCGGAAATAACAAAGTATATTTGGTTTACCGATATCCAACTTTCATAAGATCATATGTAAAGTCCAAGGGACCAAAGGACACAAAATTATTAGGATGAATAGAGTTCTAGAATGTTTTAAACAAAACTGCTTACTTTAAGAATTTTTTAAGTGTGTTACTTAATGACATTTATATATTGAAATTGATTTTTTAATTGAACTTTTAGTCATATATTTGCAAAGATCGATTTACATATAAATCTATCAATGCATTTTCTAACACATTATTATGACAAATCATATGTTTCGTCTTTCGCCACAAAGACTCATCAGACTATTTTTGTTGTAATTATAATTATATTTATTTTACTAAATTAATTATAATTGAAAAATTGTAAGTTTTGAAAAAATTCCCACAGGTGAACCATTACTTAATAAAAAGCCTAAAACTGGAAACACCAAAATTTTCAAGTAGTGTACTTAATAACTATGGATTAACAAGTGTATAAACCGTCGACCAATGATCAGCCAAACAGCAGGAAAGAAAAATAGCAAGGAACGTCTTGCTACTTTTCAATGTACAAAACTAACTAGAACAGACAAATTCACTTTTTTCATAGTCGGGAAATCAATGCAACATAGATGTAAAGGCTCTGTCTGGTGATGGCGATAGTTATATAAAGCTTTGTTTAGCAAAGATTGTTATAAGGAGAATAAACGATGAGTTTACGAAGCTTCTAAGTAGAAGCTGATAGAGGAAGCCAAGACTATGGAATGCTAATTCTTTCGCTAGTTTTTTCATTCTTAGACTTACGGTAACTAGTGCAAAACACCCACGACATCTTTTTCCCTTTAAGAAAGTGCAAAATGTTTAATACGATTTGGAAGAGGTTTAACAAGGAGTAGAAAACCAATATGCAGAGTGTATCGCAAAAGGTTACGAAGCTTTTGGGAGGTGATGGAGGAGGCCTAGACTAACAAAAAATTGCACATGGGGGGTCTAAAATGTACCCCTGAGGAGTTGTGGAAAAAAATTGATTTTCAGAATTGTTTTACAAAAAGAGTTTTCTTAGATCACCCGCACGCTTTTTCATTGGAAACTGTAGCAAGTTGTTAAAGCTTTCTAAGAGTGTTTTTGGTTTATAGGGTTTAAAAGGATTATGCAAAATTCTGAACCATTGAAGTTGATATTTTAAGTTTTTTTCCTTTTTTTTTTTTTTTTTTTTGACTTTCGAGGCCATTTTGGCATCAAAAAGGACTTTTTAATATACCTCTTTATATTTTTTTTTTTGGAATTCTTGTTAAATTTCCATAAATTCGGTAGTACTTTTGTCATACAAATTTTTTGGTTTGAGATCAGAAAAAAATAATTTTATGTAACAACACACACGTTATATGCACGCACTGCCCTTTATCTACCGGAGCCTTCAAACGGTTTGTTCTTGAAAATTATTTTTTTCTGACCTCATATTAAAAAATTGGTATGACAAATGTGAAACTGAATTAAAGTAAATTTAACAAGGATTCCAAAAAAAATTATAAAAAGGTATGTTAATATGACGTTTTTCAAACTAAAATGGCCGCCAAAGCAAAAAAGTAGAAAGAAATATTTTAAATAACAACTTTAAAGGTACAATACTTTGCAAAATCCTTTGAAATCCTATAAATCAAATACACCTTTAGGAGGCTCATACAATTAGCGAAAAGTTTCTCATAAAAATGTTTTTTCTAAAACATTAGAGTGACCCAAGAACATTTTTTTTGTAAAATAAGTCAGAAAATCAGTTTTTTTCTTATAACTAGGTACAGAGCGCCGGGAGAAATAATGTTCACAGGGAAAAAAGACGATGCCACGCCTATGAAAAAATTCATCACAAATGATATTTGGAGCATAAGTAAAATGCATCGGGACAAATAACAACCTTTGATAAAATTGGTGGTGCCACGTCAACTTCATAGGATAAGGTGAAGCAAGGTACACCAGGAAATTCTGGTTATTTGTAAGATTATCAATTTAAAATTTGTTCAGTGGAAAAAAAAAATTTACCATCCGACACATCCCGTGTGACCGTGCTTAAAATTATATTAAAAAAAAAAAGGATAAAACATTTTTGGGTAAAATCAAAACCATTTTTAAGACAACACCAATGTACAACATTCTAAAACTAGTCACATTGAAATATTTCCTCAGTTTGCACTGAAGCCGGCGTTTAAATTTTTGGCCGAGAAAATCACTACTGTTTTTGTCCCGTTCGTATGCCTTGGTTTTTTGCAATTTTCCTAAAAACGAAAAATTGCCGAAAAACAAAACTAACACTAATTAAAGGGCGAATTATGAGCTATAAATTAAGCCTTTGCCAAAAAAAAAGCCGTTCTATTTTGACTTTTTTCAGCTTTATATGTTTCCGAAGGTCGCGTTCGACAGCATGAAAATGCCAATATATGATATTGTCGTCTGTGGAATTTTTTTTTTTGTTTCAATAAATAAGTACTTATACACATACACATTGCACATTATCCAATGATTTTCCATATAAAACTTCGAAAGTGTTATTACTTGATATGACTAATTCCAAACAAATGTAACTACCTTTGTTCGATTAGTAATTTGATGATAATTAAATTTTATTTTTTTTTTATCACTTTGTAATTTTTATCACTTTAATTTTTTTAAATATTTTTTTTTTTTACTTTTGCACGCGCATATAAAAATTTAATACAAATATTAAGAAATTTTTCGCGAATTTCTTTTAAATACCAAATATAACCAAACGCGCCGCTAGCAAAAATACTTCTAAAAACCACATGCCCAATGATACTTTCTTTTAAGTGTGATCCAAGTAATCTTTCAATAAACGTCGTCTTGCTAAAAGGGGCTTTCTTGCATGAAGTAGCAACACAGAGAGAAGTAGCATAACGCGGGCGCGATAAGATATTTTATTTGTAATCAAAATATTATTGAAAAAAATCAAAATATCAAGTGGATTTTCTTTATCAAACACTTTGTGCATTAACACCTCGTGCCTGAAGAAATACATTCAAATAAAAATGAAGAAAAAAATCGACAATTATCGATCGATTGATTCACAAATCAATTTGCTAAAAAAAAAAAAAAAATTATAAATAAATAATCAGAGATCAATGTTAAGCGCTGCGCTGGGCATAATCATCTATGATATATAGCTATTAAATTTAATAAAAAATAATAGAATTAATATGTGTAAAAAAAAAAAACATTAAACAAAAAATAATTATAAGCTAATTAGAAAGTAAATTGCCCTTACGAAATACATAAAAAAATACATTTTATTTTTTTTAAGAAAATACAATACGTCAAGGTTGTTGACTTTTGAAAATTTTCCCTTTAAGACTCGTATTGAAGTATGATTTAACATGAGCATATTGAACAGCTTAAGCGTAAATTAAGCAATTTTTGTTAAAACTTTTATTTTACAATACTTTTACAAAACTGTATTGCGCCGTCTACACGATCTTGCTTTGCCGCACAATCCAATAAGTTTGCATTAGTAAACCAACTATTTCTAGATTCATAGAACTAGACCAAAGTCGAGCTTTTCACTGTTCAAACTTCCCGTCTACACATGCATAAGGTATTGCCTGCAAAAACTGCTTCGCTCCAGCAAGTCTTCGGTAAATGAAGAACGTGTGAACGACTCTCAAATCTTGCTCCACTTAGAGATATGAGCGAGTTCAAAATCATCACTTAAATTTCAATTCTTTATCAATATTGACAACATTTTTATTTTTTTTGATTACACTAGTTTACAGCCAAAATTCCCAGCGAATGCCGTTACTCATTTTATATGGAAAATGGGCTGCTGATTCCGAAAATCGAATTTTTTTTTTTTTTATTTCGTGTCGTTTTCGAGATATCGGTCATTTTCGGTTTTTGGACCAAAAAAAAAGATAGTTCCATTAATAATACAAATATCTCAAGAACCAATGTTTGTATTTAAACAAGTAATATGTCATATTAAAGGTAATTAAATTACCTACAAATGATATCCACATCACTTTTTGGTTGGTTCGTTAGTTTCGATGAAATAAACTGATTTCTAAAAAAAAAATTTTTTTTTTTCGAAAAAATTAAGAAAAAATCAAATTCAACTTCAAATTTATACAAGAAGACATAACTTTTTAATAATATTTTTTTTTTGTATCATAGACTATATATTTGTGAAGAAAATAAGATATCATTTAAGAAAATCGATGGAAAAATGCAAAAGTTGTATACAATTCATTGATAAGTTACCAAAATGCGTTTTTCCCTATTTTTCCGTTTTTTTTGTAATAAACAGTTCGAAAATTTGAAACTTTTTGTAAAAGAAATTAGAAAATCCAAAAAATTCTTAAAGAAGGCATTAAAAGGAAATACCCGTGCCTCGCCGTTTTTCCCTCGCACGTCAGATTTTTTTTTAATCGATTTTTGAAGTTTTTTAATCCACTGTACATGAAAAAACAGAAATAACGCATTCTTGTGTTAAATCGATGAATTTAACTATATGATCCTTACATCTGAGGTGTATTATGTGTTCAGTAAACTTATGCAGGATACTGCGAGGAATATTTTTGTAGAAAATTTTAACCCTCTAAAACCCTCACATGTGGGTCATTTTGACCCCCACATGAAGGTCATTTTGACCTACATGTGGGGGTTTGAGAGGGTTAAAATTGTCTACAAAAATATTCCGCGTAGTATCCTGCATAAGTTTGCTGAAGACATGATACACCTCAGATGTAAGGATCATATAGTTAAATTCATCGATTTAACACAAGAATGCGTTATTTCTGTTTTTTCATGTACAGTGGATTAAAAAACTTCAAAAATCGATTAAAAAAAAATCTGACGTGCTAGGGAAAAACGGCGAGGCACGGGTATTTCCTTTTAATACATTCTTTAAGAATTTTTTGGATTTTCTAATTTCTTTTACAAAAAGTTTCAAATTTTCGAACAGTTTATTACAAAAAAACGGAAAAATAGGGAAAAACGCATTTTGGTAACTTATCAATGAATTGTATACAACTTTTGCATTTTTCCATCGATTTTCTTAAATGATATCTTATTTTCTTCACAAATATATAGTCTAAGATACAAAAAAAAAATATTATAAAAAAGTTATGTCTTCTTGTATAAATTTGAAGTTGAATTTGATTTTTTCTTAATTTTTTCGAAAAAAAAAATTTTTTCTCAATTTTTTCGAAAAAAAAAATTTTTTTTTTTAGAAATCAATTTATTTTACCGAAACTAACGAACCAACCAAAAAGTGATGTGGATATCATTTGTAGGTAATTTAATTACCTTTAATATGACATATTATTTGTTTAAATACAAACATTGGTTCTTGAGATATTTGTATTTTAATGGAACTATCTTTTTTTTTTGGTCCAAAAACCGAAAATGACCGATATCTCGAAAACGACACAAAATAAAAAAAAAAAATTGCGATTTTCGGAATCAGCAGCCCATTTTCCATATAAAATGACATGAACTGGTCGAAAAGTGAGGGCAATGACCTAAGTGTCACGCCCACTTTTTAACAAGTGAACATTTCAACATGTTATATCTCGCCAAATTTACAAGATATTTTCATAAAATATGATATGGTTAGTATGTGCTGAACATAAATATTATACACTGCTCAAAAAGTGGGCATATCCAGATAAGTTTTGCGCCCATTT
Source organism: Calliopum simillimum (assembly GCA_951812925.1). Classification (NCBI taxonomy): domain Eukaryota; kingdom Metazoa; phylum Arthropoda; class Insecta; order Diptera; family Lauxaniidae; genus Calliopum; species Calliopum simillimum. The sequence goes on from OX638368.1 coordinate 23,004,279, forward strand.
TGTTTTTTTTTTTACTTATGTACATTTTAAAATGTTATATCTCACAAGCGGTACAAGCTATTTTATTGAAACTTGGTAAGCATAAATTATACACTATAGTCAAGAAGTGGGCGTCGTTGAATAAGTGCCACGCCTACTTTTTCAGAATTAGACACTTAATCAGGTTATATCTCTCAAACTAATAAAGCTAAATAACATAAGCTGATAAAAAAATGCCACGCCAACTTTTCAAACATAAGTTTCACATCCTCCATGTATATTGAGTAACAATAAAACTGGAAATTAAAAATGAATTGTCCTTACAGCTCTTAAATCGCCACAAAAAATCCTATTAGAAAATTAGCATTTTATTCAAAACAGTATTGAATTTTGTAAAGATAAGTGAAGGACAGTGACGAGTAAAATATGTCTTGATCTTGGTAAATTTTTGAGGCCAAAACCAAGACTCTGAAATAATTCTAAGGAAAAGACTTGGTCTTGGTCACGATGATCATCAATATCAAGACTGCTTTATTTATATGAGTGCTATGCCCCTTTTAAGCATAAAATTATCTCTCAATTCGGAATCTTAAAAGCTAGCTTTTTGAAAAAATAAGCTTTGGAAATTTTTAACAATCTTTAGTTTAGTTTGTTAGTTTTTTCAAGACCTAGACTGAGACCAAGACTTAATACTCGAGACCAAGACCAAGACTCCATATCAAAACCAAGACCAATGCTCAGTGTCTTAGACCCAGACCAAGACTGTTCGTAGACTAATTTAATAGTACATATATCCCAAATAAGTAATGCTCTCATTATAGCGTTTTAAACTTCTTTGCTTATATGGCTCGGGCCAAGCTATTTTGGTCAAATAGACGGATATGTGCAGATCGACTCAAGAGATATAAACCACATCTACCGCAATGCATTACAAACGGAAAGAGAAAGTGAATATAACCTGAAGGTGTATAGGGTATAATAAAATGATAAAAATAATATTCAATGAATTGCAGTCTTCGTGACTCTTGTCTGCAATATTTTAATCGCTTAGTCGATTTAATTATTTCAAATAGATTTATATTCGATGAGTACTATGAAGTACGTCAAACATTTGGGTTTTTTGATAAATACTTATTAAACATTAAAGTTTTAATAATATCTTACGTATATATATGTATATAGTTATATATATATGTATCAAGGGGAATTTTGTTTGATCAATGGGAATTTCTACGATAGTTTCTTTTTTTAAATAATTATTTTAGTATGATATGCATATTTATTTATATACTTATGTAGGTATAATTATAGTGCTTCAGCACTTAAAATGTATCTGTATTCTGTTTAATATCTTAGAACTGTCTGCTTGTCTGAAGTATTAAAATGATTTATAATTACTCAATATCGTTTAATATTATTACTTAGTTTACAAGTTTAGTAATTTATGGATTCAAAACATCACTTTTTTGCATTTTAAAATTTATTTTAATATTTCCACATTTGTTTCAAAGGAAAGACCTAAATCATCAAACAAAATAAAGTATTTTTTTTTTAAACAGCCAAGAAAAGACATTAAATTATTAAATTTTGTTCAGATTTCCTACCCAAAATCTAATAATCTTTTCAGAAAAGTTTTTTGCCTTCAGAAACTTTTCCATGCAGTTGTGTAAACATTGGGCAAAAATTCTGTAAGAGGTTTTCTTTTTTTTTTTAAGGAATAGCAGGCACATAATCCAAAATAAAGAAAAAACTTCCGCAAATAATCAACGAGTACAGTCATAAATCTCAAGTGCTAATCGAGGTATTTAGCATGCATTATGTTTGATAACAAAATTCACAAAATCCATTAATGTACACACAGTTGCAATTAATGGCGGAAAAATACTGCGAGAAAATATTAACACCTCATTAAGATTTAATGCAAATAAGCGCTTTATTTAAACTAAAAAACTTAAATTAAATAAAATATAAAAAAAAGCGGAAGGCATAATAAACAAAAAAAAAAAGCAATTTGTTTTCAATTTCAGCCTGTTGATATATGGAAAGAGGTACGTTCGTACTATACATATGCGAATGGCCTGCGTAAATACGTTTCAAGGCTTGCCATTGCCGCTTGCTTGCTACCTTTACTTTTGAGTTGTATTACCATCATCAGTTGCAAAAAGAACTTATTTTTAGCCTTAATTGTTGTTATCGTAGTTCTATATTCTGATTAAGTTTAAGGTTAAGCTTTTAGTTTGGACTTTAAGAGTTGACTAACAGTTTTCTCCTTAGTGTTTAATGCAGCTTGTAATGGCTATGCTCTCAATATGATATTGTCTTATAGCATTAAGTCTAGCTAGCGTTGAAGTTATATCTGGATATCAAGCAGAGACTATTGCACCGATATCTATATATTAATACACAAGACAAAAACTTGTCCTACCTTTTTTACTATGTTAAAAATGGAGCACGTCTTTGAATTATACACCATTAGAAAGGTATTTGTGTATAAATGTGCACAGAGTCAAAATTATTTTAATATTTTTCCATTAAGCCAATTAAAATGTAATGCAAATTTTTCAATATTAACAACGACAAAATACGTGGTCACACAGTTTGGTTTTAACAACAATGCCAATTAAGTGAAAAGTTTACGAAGCCATTCACGAAAGAATCTAAACACGGCGAAGAACCTATGCACATACATCTATCAATTCTATTGCAAAACATAAACCCAACACGTTTGTTTAAAGTCAACTTTTCACTTTTTTAGAAAAAAATAAATAAAAATTAAAAGTCAATTATCTTACTTCACTACCTTATCTTGCAGGCTACATTTTTAAGTAGCTCATTTGATTCTATTAGATATGTTCATACTCATTTGAATTAAACGAGCATCTTTGCTCTTCGTAATTATAATGTGAAATAAAGTACAATTAAAATTAAACTTTTGTAAACAACAAAAAAAAAAAAAACCGGCAACATATATTTAATTAAATTTTTTTTTTTTTTTTTTTAAAGAGGGTCAGAATCATTGTCACCGCACTCAATTACAGGCTTGAACTCTAACCAGACATTAAAAGAGAGATTAATTTACTTGTTTTTGTCTTAAAAAAAAAAAAATTGCTACTTAAAATTAAATGAAAGCGCAATACGCCAGTCCACTTTAATTTTCAATTTGTAGCGCTTTTGTCTGGGTTAAATTATTACGTAGAGACCGACCGCAGCATGACTAAAAATTTAATTAATGTGGAGAACATTCAGTTCAACTATGAATAACCTTCGAAATTAAAGAATTATTGTTTTTCGCTCTCTTTTTTGCTTTTTTTGAGAAGGAACTGATCATTTTAATTGCTCATTGATGTTCCAGGAAAGTAAGAACTAATCACTACTGTTAATAATTGTATTACATGCTATTATATGTTACAACTCCTTAGAAGAAATTAAGGACCTAAACAAAAGTTCTTTAACTATTTCGTTTTCTAACTTATTGTTATTGTATGTTGTGCCAGTTCATTCTTGACATATCATCTATAATATTCCGGGTCTTACTCCGCAACTGTTTCCTTGCAGGTCTCTCCAAAGAGCAAATGTATCTTTTATCGTTTCAGTATCGCAATAAGCCATGTAAAATAGATTTGCATATTTCATCGCCATATGTCAGTTCTTTCTTTCTAACCCAAAGTTCTATTGAATCCCATAGGCTCTAGTTAGTCTGTAATTAATAATTAAAACGACACATCCAGCAATCCGGATTGACCCCTGAGACTTGTTGAATTGGTGAAGAGAGATCCTTTTTGTGGTCGATGTGGTATTTTATGTGTTCATTGTTCGCCTAAAAAAAGTTATAACGATTGTGCCATGTTCTATTTAGCACGATTGTGTTGCAAAACATATGAATCTAATGAAATGTCTTAGTACTGCTTACATGAGTGTTCAGGAAGAAAATGAAGGAAGACACTTGATGTGACAATTTCAAATTTAAAGAAGCTTTAAAATGCGCTAATTCATCAGGCATCTCATTCTCTTCAGGGTTTCATTGGTCGGAAACTCAGATAAAAGTAATCTGGGAAGCCTTTTCAACCCATCTAGTTGCTCTTTCTCTATTCTATACGATTTTTGATTTTACTTTGATAACAAATTGCGAAACCCTATATATTTACATATTTGATTTGCATAATTTCGTATTAGTCAACTTACCTTTCTAATTCCCAAAACTTCAGCCAAAGTCTTAATTGTCTGCGAAGAGAAAGAACATCCTTGTACCTTCCCCTTACTTACTTTGATAATAGAAAAAAATTAGGTTAGATTAAGCAAGCTGTCCAAAAAAAACAAGATTTTTGAAAAAGACAGCACCGCCTTAGGTTCTTTAATAACACAGGCACACAAAAAAAAAAAAAAAAACAGTCACGACCCAGAGCCCAAATTCCATTAAAAAAAAGGTTAGTTTTCCCGCTAGCGCCCCCTTAATACCACCTTGGGGTAAGAATTTTACTTTTCTAAGCATTTGAAATGTGTGAGTATTTATAGGTTTTTAAATGCTCTGAAACCGAAAATTATGACAAGAAATAGTAAAGGTGATTCTCCACTTTATTTTGTTCGATGAAAGCTTGTGAACAGACACGTCCATGAAAAAAGTGGAGATTTTTATTCTTTTTTGGACTTTTGTGAAGCATTTGAGGAGCACTTTATATGGTGTAAAAGCTGGGCGCGGTCGATAGAACAGTTCCAAAATACATGCAAATAATAAGGCAGACGCACGTGACAAAAAACGAAAATCTTTCAAAAAACCAGCTCTTCTCTCTTAAAGCTGCTTCACCTTATCTTGTTAAGTTGACGTGAGATCAACAAATCTGCGAAAGGATTTTATCTGTCCCGATCCATTTTACATGTGTACCAAATCTTATAAATGATAAATTTAGGGGCGTGGCGTCGCATATTTTTCCAATGAACATTATTTGTCCCGGCGCTCTTTACACATGTATTAAATCTCATTCATGTGCGTTAAATATTTTTAGAGATATGATGAAGTGATCTTTGTGGGGGCGTGATGCCCCCATATTTCCCAGTACACATTTTTTGCCTTGGCGCTTTTGCCATATTTATATAATATTTGTAATGCAATCGGATATTTTAAATTCGAAACATTTAAATTTTTCTCAATGGTGGGAAAAATTGTTGACACTTTTTTTTTCTAATTAAAAGTAAAATTTCACTTTTTTATTACACTATGACTATTTGTAAGTAGATTTACAAAAGCAATTAGTGCGACAAATATGTTTACTTGCAGTTAACACGAAAGCAGCAATTTAAATTAAATTAAATAACGCTTATTGCCAATAAAACAACAACAACAACAACAACAACAACAATAGAAACGACAACTCAGATAACAAATAGGTACCTAAGCCACCCCAATTGAATGACTATTTGTTAAGGATTATCAAATGATAAATAAAAAAAATTCAGTAGCAACCAACAAAAGTTGATTGCTCTCACCAGCAACAGTTGTTGATGTAGCCGTATGCGTGGCGGTAACATGATAATTCAATTTAACTTGCGAGATACAACAAAAATGCATTGTGACAATCTTTAAAAATTGTAGTGATAATTAAAAACAACAACAAAACACGATATATCATAATAGTTTCACAGCAACAGCAACGACATTATGTTTAATTGTGATTAATGCGATTTGTAAGCCAATAGTTTTAAAATACGTCAACAACCCATTATAATTGGCCAAAAGCGAATACAAAATACTTTTGCAACTACAAAATATTTGTACGTTTACTGATAACTTTTCTGCTGATGGAAAATGTTGCCAGTCGTAAAAGTAAAAAAATTATTTCACATTTCTCATAAACGCTAAAATTATATTTGAGATGTGGTATGTACATACAAGGGAATTAACAAAAGTTCGCTTAGTTGGCTTTTTTTTTTTTCAATCTTTAACCCTTTTTTTATCTTCTCTACACAATCGCATTTCATTTCCGCTTGTCAAAACCATCCACAAAATCATGTTTTCGATTTCTGCACACACACAAAAAAAAGTTCTAAAATCAAAAGAAAATGCATTTGAATCAGGAGGATGGCGTTTGAAACAAAAATAGAATTTCAAAATCAAAAACCCAAAAGCATTTTCATACTAAAAACTATTGATTTTAAATCAAAAACAATCATTTTCATATGAAACGAAATTGTTTTTAAAACAAAAACAAGCGCTTTAATATTAAAAGGAAGTGTTTTTAAATCTAAGACTTCGGATTCAAATTAGAAAACATGTGTTTTTAAATTAAGGAAAGAAATATTTTGGAATTGAAAATTTTCGATTTTAATTCAAAAGTATTTTTCATGTAATGCATGTAAAATATTTCGAACGGCAAGAGAGAGAATAAGAGAGGAAGTTATGAATAAATATTTACTGAGTGCATGGGTTTTCAATTGTACCTAAATTTGAAATCTTTATATTAATACGCAAGGCAAAAACTTGTCCATCTTTTTTTAATATGTTAAAAATGGAGTACGACTTTAAATTATACACCATTAGGAAGGTAATTGTGTGTAGATGTGCACAAAGTTAAAAATATGTTAATATTTTGACAATAAAAAAGGTTAAAGCACAAAGGGAAAGACAAAAAGCATGGCAGTGACTTCATGTTTTTTGTTTTGTTTATATTTCGCTTAAATTATGTCAGGGGTGATAAATGAGCATTTCTATTTCGTACCAAATAAAAAAAGTACTAAAATTGTCCAAAAAGTACCAAAATTATTTAATACATTTGTGGTTAAATTTTGACCATCGGGCGATTGGGCGTGAAATCGTGTATTACCATTAGGGGCGTGGTTTTACCCACTAAAAAACATAATGGTCATGATGAAAACGTTTTTTCATTTAGGGGTGTTACACTGCCCATTTTTTTAAAAAAATATAATGCTATGTACTGCTCCTCCTCACAACCAATTGGTTGAGATTTAGGTGCAGGGACTGAATGGATACCGTTTGCTTACATATGTATAGATTCTAAAACATCTTAACTCATTGTATCCAATGGGTCTTTTTGACCCATAAAAATATGAAAATTATGACTCTAGAGTAAAACCTTTATTAATTTATCTAAAGTGACATATTTTTTTAATGCATCTGGCAACAGTGATACTTGAATGTTGTCGCTGCTTTATGTTTAGTATTTTTGTTGCAGCAAAACTGAAAATTTAACAAAAACAAAAAACAAAACTTATACAGGTTAATTGAGCAATAAAAATTTTAAAAAACAAAATCACAACAACAACAAAAAAACAAAGAAAGATGCCAAACAATTAAGTTTACCTAGGCTTGCGACAACAACAGAAGTAGCAACAGCAGCAGCAGCAATAATGATGGGCTTGCCAGCCACAAGCCAGTCATGTTAAACGATGACGGCGGATGTGCAGTTGGCAACACTTAACTGTTGCAAGTGACAACATTTTTTTGCAAAGTGGTTTTGTCAGGTTTTTTTTTCTCTTGTGAATATTTACGGTAATTTTTCTTCTTAGTTTGCCTAACTAATGTTGAAACATTCTAAGATTTCCATTAATATTGTAAGTTAACTGTTTTGTTTTTGTTTTTGTTTTTTTTTTGGTAATTACATATTTGCAATACCAACCAACCTGCATTCGAGTCAACGACAAATGTGTGGGCTTTTAGCCAAACAATTAGGAAATTTTCCAGAAGGTTTCACTTTGTTGCGAATGTTGGCAACATATCTATGTATGTACAACATAAATTTTAACATGTGGGAAAATATTTTGCTAATATTTAGATAATCGCATGTAGTTGAATTTGTTGTTCTTTTAGTTAAAATTGAATCGACATTTTTTTTTTAATTTATGAAAATTTAGTTCAAAAGCCCAATAACATAAAAAAGTGTCCCATAATTCACGCAAGATTTGAACTAGGAAGAGACTAGGTTTTTTTAATTACAAGTTCTTTTTTTTATTGAAACGTTAAGCACATAAGACAAAGTTATTTATAAAATTGCATATCAGACAGATGAACGCCACGGCTGAGCCGGCACATATCAACGCACTCTTTTGTCTAAATTTTCCGTGACCATGGTTTAATTTCGTTGTAGAATATTTTAACCTATCAGTTTTCGAAAAAAAAAAAGAATCAAAAAGAGCCATTTAAATAGAACAAAATGGGTTAAAATATTCTGAAAAATTGTTCCTTGCGTGATTTCGTGATGACCTTGGGACAAGAAGTATTGTCCAAAATGTAGTTTTAATAGAGTTTTTGTGGGTATTCATCAACTACTACATTCTGCGGCCCTTGGAGTTTTATAAGATTTAACTTAAGCAATTGGCAAAACAGAAAAGTTCGAGAAGGCTGTGACAACACCCAATTTAACAGACAATCTAAATCATTCATGCCAAAAGTTTCCAAACAAAGAATAAAACAGTTACTTATGTTGAACAGGAAAGGTATACGGACTGCTACGGGATTTCTCACTGGACACTGCCCAGTTAGGAATAATCTCTCCAACTTGGGATTAGTTCAGGATGAAATCTGCGGATTTTGTATCGAGGAAGAAGAAATAGCAAAACATATTGCATGTCACTTTGACAGTCTATGTAGACACAAGCTCCAGTTACTTCTGATCAGGGTTTGCTGACTGGATCTCAATCGAGCATTTTTGAGATCGGACCTCTAAATGGCCTTCAAAAAATTTTCAAAAATTCTCTGCTGATTTTTTTTGTTTGACACCCACTTTCAAATATTGGAAGGTTATCGCAGAATTTCCAAAAATCGTTTTTTTTTTTTTTTTCTTTTTTGAATCAGTCTAATAAATGTACATATGTCGTCTTTAAAAGTTTAACTATTTGATTTTATAATTTAAACTTGCATAAACATCATATAAATCTTACAACGCTAAAGTTTATTGCTCTTTTGTATGTATTTTTAAAAGACTTAAGCAACAAACCTAATGTTGGCTAAACATTTTCGTGTTTCAGAGCATTTGGAGCAAAGAAAGTGCGTGAAATGACACGTGCGCTGAAAATTAAATATGTAATCTACTTATATATGTTAATACATACATATGTTGCTAATTTTGCGGAATAAAATTTATTATCAAATTAGGCTTAAAATTTGTCTATTTATGTAAAAAAAGTTTTGAACAAAAGATAACGAACGAAGTTTCAACGATTGAAAGAGATTAAATGAATTCTGAATCCCACCTCTATCACCATATCTCCTCAACTAAAATCATTTTTTTACTTTTATGGGACCCATATTCTCGCAATATTCGCTTACGCGAGTTTTCAAAGTTTTTACTTTGATTAGTTTACATTTTTTTTCTAGTGATTATCCAAATAAATTATCTAAGGTTTTAGTTATAGCACTTAAAATGCTGTTTTGCTTACAATTAATGCATATTGTGTTAAACTTTTAGTGGTACATCTTTGAGTTAGCTTGGGATTAAAAATTTTCACATTTCATAACAAATCTGACAAATGCCATAAATCTGGAAAAAAAAAAATAATCTTACAACGGATTCGGTTTTTTTTTTTTTTGGTTTTTATATATTACAGCTAAATAGTAAAAAAAATCAGTTTTCTCAACTGACATTTTCTGACATTTTCGAACTTCAAACCAAATCATCTTTATTGAAATAAGGTATTTGAAATGCTATAAGTTGGTCAATTCAGAAGATATTTGCAAGATTTTGGTGTTATTTGGTTCATAGTTTTGCACTTCATTCATAGTGATCAAAAACTAAACTTTCAACCCCTGGCAAGTTAAGTATGGTTTTGTCAGATATCTTTGCCCAACAGTTGTGGTAACTCACTGCGACAAAACTTCGATTCTTTTTACAGCTGTTCAATGTAATCCTCTTGCTTCTCAATGATATTTAGAATCTCCACTTGTGCCCGTACGCTATTGGTTGAAATAAGTGATGAGCAAAATTTGTCTTGGTCTTAATTCTTGGCCTTGGTCTTGGTAATTTTGCAAGACCAAGACGCTGATATCATTGCAAGACCAAGACTGCTATGGTCTTGGTCTTGGTCTTGCTCACGATGATCACCAAGACGAAGAATTTATAGTCAATATGTGTGTCACGTCCTTTTCAAGCATAAAATCATATCTCAATTCGAAATTTGGCATCTTAAAAACCCAACTGCTTTGTAAAAATAAGGTTTGGAAATTTTAAATACTCAACAATCTAGAGAAACTTTTTCAAGACCAAGACCAAGACCAAGACTTAATGACCAAAATCAAGGCCAAGACTCAATATCAAAACCAAGACTGAGACCAAGACTCAATGTGCAAGGTCTTGGTCAAATGGTGGTGAATAATGAAAAACTTCGAAGCAATCGAAGAATATTGAGTCAAAAATTTTTAGAAAGTGCGAAATAAATTGAGGAAGTCGAAAAATTAAAATGGTTTATGTTGACTATATGAAAATTATACTAATTTTACGAACTTTAGTCATTATTTGCAAGAATCTAAAATTCTATGCATTTTTCAACTTAGGAAATCATGACAATTAGGATTAGAGAAAAAAACTACTAAGCATGGCTATGGTGACATATGTTTCGGTTACCGCCACGTAACCATCATCAGACCAATCGAAAAATATGAAAAAATGCAAACAATTTTCAAAATATCGAAATATATAGAAAATTTTGAGAAATTCGAAAAATGGTGGACAGTCCGAAATACTTTGAGAACGTCGAAAAATATAGAAAAATCCAAGCAATTTTGAAAATGTCGAAATATATAGAAAATTTTGAGAAATTCGAAAAATGGACAGTCCGAAATACATTGAGAACGCCGATAAATATGGAAAAATCAAAACAATTTTGAATATATCGAAAAATTTTGAGAAGTTCGAAAAATGGTAGATAGTCCGAAATACATTGAGAACGTCGAAAAATATAGAAAAATCCAAGCAATTTTGAAAATGTCGAAACATATAGAAAATTTTGAGAAATTCGAAAAATAGTGGATAGTCCGACGAAATACATTGGGGAAGTTGAAAAATATGAAAAAATACAAACAATTTTCAAAATGTCGAAATATATAGAAAATTTTGAGAAATTCGAAAAATGATTGAGAGTCCGAAATACAACAAGAACGCCGAAAAATAAAGAAAAATCCAAACAGTTTTGAAAATGTCGAAATATATAGAAATTTTTGAGAAATTCGAAAAATAGTGGATAGTCCGAAATACATAGAGAATCTCGAAAAATATGAAAAAATAGAAACAATTTTCAAAATGTCGAAATATATAAAAATTTGGAGAAATTCGAAAAATGGTGGAAGGTTCGAAATACATTGAGAACGTCAAAAAATATGAAAATATGCAAACAATTTTCAAAATGTCGAAATATATAAAAATTTTTAACAATTCGAATAATGATAGATAGTTCGAAATACAATGAGAACGTCGAAAAATATAGAAAAATCCAAACTATTTTTAGAAATATATTGAAAGTTTTAAAATAGACATTTCAGATAGAAATGTTTTGGGCATGCAAGACCGAAATTGCTCGAATTCGGACTTTATAAAAGGGATTGAACTATGTTTTTTGCAGTATGAACCAAATGTGCACAATGTAATAAGTTAAGTTGCATTTGTTGTTTAAGAGTTATCAATGGTTTTTTTTTATAGATAAAACCATAAGCTGCAAAAAAAAGTTGTTAATGCCATTAAATGAGCATTAACAATTTGCAATGAAGTAAACAAAACGTTATAGCGAAATGACATAAAAGTCATAAACCCATATACATATAGTCATATACAAACATATAAAAATGTTTATATATACACAAATAAACATTTATAAATACAATTCATAGATCTCCTTCGTTTTGATTTTATGCGCCGCCATAATGGAATGCGCGCCATCATGAATTGAAATTGAATTGAATTGAAATTCAGTTCAACTGAAACGTAATTGCAAACTACACAGACTGTGATGAATCGAACGAATATCGAATACCAAAATGATAATAATTGAGTTTAAAGATTTCCAAAGCTACAAATCAAATCGAAGAGACAAATCATCGACTCATAAGAAACGAAATAAAAATATTTAGATTGTGGTATTTGGCACGGTAATGTTTAATGGTTGATTTCAGTATTTATTTGTTGTACAAAAAAGAAAGAAAAACAAAAATGTTAATAATAATAAATACAACCTTTTCGAAAAATACAAAATAATTACTGCAAAAACAACAAATAATAATATGTAAACTAAGATATTACTTGTTTGTTCATCATTAAAATTGCAATACTCGTCGTATGTACTCGTACGTACAATTAATGCCAATATGTAGATACAACAATCGTCGTCCACCATATTAACAATTTGTTTATCTGTTTATTTGTTTTACCTCGCATTTCCAATCAACCAGGGTATTTAACTATAGAATGCTCAATAAAAATAAGTTGGCATTTAATGTCTGCCGCCGTATAGTGGTACCTTTTGAGTTTTATCGTTGCAAAAATTATAACTTTTAAATGGAGAAAGATATTTGCGAATTTTCTGATTTCATTAGGTAATTTCCCCAGGTATAACATATTTGAAATTCATATTTTGGAAATCAAGTTTTTCTACTTCACTGCACCTTCTTTTATATGAGGAAGTGGCAATGCCCTTTTTTCCAATACAGAGAGGGGGGGGCATCTCCAATTAAATTAAACCAAAGAATGTTAATTGTTCCGATTCAATTTAAAAACGTACCAAATCTCATCTGAGTATGTACATTAAATGGTTTCAGAGATATGACGTTTTTTTTTTAAGGGCCACGCCCTTTTTGGACATTATTTGTTCCAATACTCATAATACATGTACCAAAACTCAACCATGTCCGTTAAATATATTCAGAGATATGATAAATTAATTTTTTGGAAACACGAAAAAAACAAAAAAAAAAATAAAAATTTAAATTTTTGGGTAAAAAAAAATTTTACACTAAAATATCGTAAAAAGTTATGAAACGCCAAGAAAACACGAATAAAACAAAAAAAAAAATTTTTCAAAATTTTTTGTTGACATCCATGGGGGACCATTGGGTTTAAAAAATTTTTTTCTCTTAAATGTTGCAAAAAGTCATGCAACGCGTAGAAAACACGATGAAATCGAAAAAAAAAAAATTTTCAAAATTTTTGGTTTCGTCTTTCAGGGGGACCCTTGGGTGAAAAAAAATTTTGTCCACGAAAATGTCGTAAAAAGTCAATATATATGGAAAACATGAAAAATCGAACAAAAAAAAATGTTGGTTCCGAAATTCAAGGGACCCTTGGGTAAAATACGTGCCGTAGATAACTAAAGTATATATATGAGCCGTTCAAAATGATAATGGTGCAACTCCAAAACGAGGCAAAAGTAATGTCATACAAATTATGTGTCATAATGATCGGTTATTTGGTCGTTATCATTTTTTCAATGTAATTTCAACAATTCCATATCATCAAGTAAATTTTTCGTGAAAACAGAAATCAATTTTATTCATCTCTAACAAAATGTCAGCCAATTAATATTACGACATTACTTTTGCCTCGTTTTGGAGTTGCACCATTGTCATTTTGAACGGCTCATATGTAGGTATAGATTTTTAAATCTCATCCGTTTCCGTCAAACAGTTTTGAACATATTTAGCAGTGAACATTATTTTCCACAATACATTTTTTTCTGCGTCAAAAAGTTTCCGTCCAAACTTTTAGTGAACATTCTTTTTTTTTACACATGTTCCAAACATCACGTATATATCTACGACAAATTGTTTCAGAGATATGATGTATTATTTTTTGGGGAAAGTGACACCACCTTTTTTTCTAATGAAAGTTATTTGTTCCAAAGTCCTTAACACCGACTGCGTCCTCAGAATTGTCTATATAAGTATTAGCATGATTTCGAGATATCCATGATTGAAGTTGGAGAAAACGCTGTTTTCAGGCTTATGGCGCAGCTATAGAAAAAGGTAGAGGGAAAGGTGATTTTTTTTTTTTTTTTTTGTTTAATGGCATCGAATACTCCCTGGAACCTTCTCAATAGGACGTTTACTTTCCGAGTTATGATTCTTTGTATGTACTAGAATTGCCCAATTTTCAAAATTTGACCACAAATGAACAGTTTTAAAACTTTTTTGCTATTTAGTATCATACAAAAGAGAAAAGCTCATTTATTATCCCTGGTAAAATGGAAAATGTGAAACGAAAAAAAAAGAAGTCAGTCAGATTTTTGTCTTGCCCTTTGTGCTGTATCCTCTTTTAAGCTCAGTGTGTGACCACGTATTTTGTGGCTGTTAATATTGAAAAATTGGTATTTAATTTTACCTCGCTTAGTGACAAGATATTAAATTAATTTTAACTTTGTGCACATTTACGTACAATTACCTTTCTAATGGTGTTTAATTGAAAGTCGTGCTTCATTTGTAAAATAGTAAAAAAGGTAGGACAAATTTTTGCCTTGCGTATTAATATATAGATTAGTATAAAAAAAAGATTAATGGGAAAAAAAAAACACTCAAAAAACATTAAAATCTGCTGCAGGATATGAAATGTGTTAATGGCAATAAAGGAAATGCCCTGAGATAAAAGAATTGGCGATACCATGCCCCCCAAAATATTCCGTACTTTGTATGCGGCTGCAATATCTTCTTTTCAAAGAATCATAACACGGAAAGTAAGAGTCCTATTGGAAAAGTTCGAAGGTACATTTTAATAAGGAAGAGTATCGCCATTCGATGCCATTAAAACCAAAATGCCACAATTTCTTTAGTTACGCCATAAGCCTGAAAATAACATTTTTGGTTTTAAGATGTTTTTGACCAATTATTTCTAATTGCACTAAAAAATCATTTATATTCAATTTTGTCCCAAAGTTTCGTCACTTTTTTGGCGACCCAAATTTGACCCAAACAATTCGCTGAAAATAACGTTTTCTCCAACTTCAAGCAAGAACCCATAAAAATCCTGCAAGTACATTGAAAAAGTACATACGACTGCTTATAAGAAATAAGAAGTTCATTCCCTTTTTTGTTTGTGTGCCTGTTTTATCTATCCAATAGGAAGTTTTTTTTATAAATCAGACATCAGAAATTTGATTTTCACAATGACTTTTTTAAAAAGCAACCACGGTGCGCCAACGCTGCCTGTTTACTGCCCGCAATGCAAATATTTAATTGTTACAAATAATCGCTCGCGTATTTGTACTACATTTCAGTAGCGACAACGGCGACACCAGCTTTTTTTGACTGATTGAGAATACTCGGAAAGACATACATACATATGTACATATATCTATAAAAATTCCAATTGAACTGAAATTGGTCGACAACTAAAAAGCGTGAGCAGCATTAATAACATTTATGTAGGCAAAAGTATCACGTGTATTCGATACTTGTTACTTGATACTTTTCTAGCAGTTTTCCTAACGCGACTTATGAAATAACATCTCCGTAAAATTACAATTTTGGAAAGAAATGCTCTTATATTCATAAAAAGAGTTGCAAGAAAGTAAATTTGCTCCAACTTAAAGTTAACACTTCACTGTTGATGTTCAGGTCACATTCTGTTAAGTCCAGTGGTTTGTGTCTCTGCTAATATCACTACGGAATTTAACTGCTTGGCACTTTCTATAGAAACACGAGACCTGCGATGATTCGCTCTACTCACATCCACATCCCCACGGTATGAAGGCTCATTACGAGCATACTCGATATCGTTTCCAGAATATTTATTCGATATTTAAATAGTAGATATGTCGCTGTGATATTTATAAGTGCAATGTCAAATTTGTCGATCCAAACAAATGTTGACAGTTTGATGGCATCGCACCACCATAAGCAATAAACGTGATATCCTCGCCTGCTTACGATTGTGTATTCATACCGTAGATACTTATATATGATTAATAAGAAACAAACAACAAAAAACATAAAATAATAATGAAAATTAAGCATACAAATCAATAAATCAAAGGTAGTGTGTGTGTGTGTTTTATGTAAAAGTTGCCCGCTACAATAAAATTTGTTTTAATTTATTGTCAGCTAAATGTCAACCTTAATGTGATTACCTTTGGGTTTTAACAAAACAGCGAATATTGATTTTCTCTACCTGTACCTGTTCATGTGCGTTTTGTATATGAATCTTCACCTTTTTCTTCGTTTCTCCACTGAAGCTCCGCTTAGTACTTAGCATGTAGATTGGTAGGTACTTTCATATGAAAGAGAAATTTTGAGGAGTTCATTAGCCTGTTGCTTGGACATATAATTTCAATTAAGATATTGCATTATTGCAAGTCGGACATAAGTTTATTATGATATTGTGACATGACAATGCAAAATAATCTTGTATAAATTCAAAACAAAAATAATGACACAACATAAATATTTCGTTAAATCGACAACCATATCGGCTCCATTTAATGTGAATTGAGCAAAGCGTATCATCTGTATCATCAATATACGTATAAACATCGTATAATTACATTATCCACCATAGAAATTCATTTTTCACCACAGAAATATTGAGTAATGTCGAGAATGTTTTAGACTTATTTCTGTGAAAGTGCTGTACTTATTATTTTCATATGTAAAGCGAAGAACAAAGTAAACAACGAATAGAGAAGAAAGCAAAGCAACAAGTAAGTAGTTGACAAAAGTATGAAAGATTTTCATTATAACCGAGAATCATCAAGAAAATTCTAATTATGCCTGGATGAATGGCTACATGAATGCACTGCCATAATTTTTATTCGACTAAGTTTTCGTAGAGTCATAACATTTTGTTGTAAAATTACAGCCCTGCCCATTTCAATACTTGCAACTTATGTAGCATTGAAACATGGTGAGTAGGTCATTTGGCAGTAGTTGCTATAAATACTTTTGTGCGGGACTTAAACAAAATTGTGTAAAAGGCTAACTCTCTTTCAAGAGGCAGGAGGGTAGTGAGTATTTGAAATAGTTATATGTATGTATGTATGTATGTATTCTCCTTTAACTCCTAGGAGGAGCATAGGGCCAATAGTTATATGGTGCTAACAAAATAAACAAAATTGAATGCGTTTTTGTTTTGGGATGAATACGAGTGCGAGTGAACACTTTTATTCGGTACATACCAAAAAGCAGAAATGGCAACCAATAACTGAGAGTGATATGGCTTCGGTGCCATTTCTCCTTCTGCACGCTATAAGATATTTGGGAGCACGAATATAAAGCGCTTGAATGTACAGTCGCACCTGAAACGCTGTATTTTAGTCAAGTGGTACCTTCAATTAATTTTTACCTGATTAATTTGAGCTTATATATGTAGGGGAAGAGAGCCGCCTGAGGGGATGGTTCGGGTGTGGGCACCCCCACGTAACTTTTGACAGAAAATAAATACGGCGGTTCTGACAAATGTTGAGCGCGTGCTATAATAGCACGAAGTTTTTGTGCATATACTGAAGCAAACAGACGCATTTGCTTTGTGCTGAGAAGAAAAATTTTTGAGTAAGTGAAAGTCAACACAAAAGTTTTTTTCAATAATTTTCCAAGTGCGATAAATCGAAGTGAATCAATCGAAAAGCTGAATGCAATCTTTATTTATTAGGGCTGTGGTGCAACGAGCCGAACTAGTTCGATCAAACTCAAAACTCATGAGCTTTTCACACAATTTCAGTACCGAACTGAGTCCGTTTAGCTCAGCTCAACTCAGTTCGTAAGTTCGTGAGTTTTGAGCTGATCGTTTGATCGATCAGCGAATTCGTTGTGAGCTGATCGTTTGTTTGTTGAGGTCGTTAGTTATGAGTTTTCTCGTTTGTTTGGTTACGTTCAGCGTGTTCGATATGCGTTGAATATGATTGCAAATTGCAATCAGCGTTGCAAGAATTGTGTAAGAATTGGGATAAGTTTAAGGTTCAATATTATACACGAATATTAAACAAATATTTTGCATAGTTGTTTTTTTGCTCTGAATTCGAATTAAAAAAATTTAAAATAAAAACTAGGAAGCTTTGTACAATGATTTTGTTTAACTCGGCTGTTTGAACTTCGACAACTTTCAGGATTGCCACATGTTTTATTTGCTTAAACCATACATTTCAAAAAAAAATAAAAAAATTTAATTTTAGCCTTTAACCGCTTAGACAAACTTTTAAAAAATCCAACACATTTTTTTAGGGTTACCACCTGTTTTTTTAATAAAATCAAAATTTTCAATCAATAAATTTCTGAAGTCATCATCTCTCTATAAATTGATATCTTGGGTCCAAAAACGACGAAACAAAAAATTAGGGTTGCCATATCAGGGTTACCAGACGTTTTTTTGCAAAATTGCATATATTTATCAACTTGCTTTATTGAAAGTTATAGAATAGACCCAAAAACCCATAGTAAAATTTTGTGGGGTTGCGACCTGGTTTTTTTAATGAAATCAAAATTATCTTTCAATAAATTGCTAAAATCATCATTTTCTCTCTATAAATTGACATCTTGGGTCCAAAACCAACGCAAGAAAAATTTAGTATTGCCATACTAGGGTTGCCTGACTTTTTTTTCGCAAAATCGCATTTCGCTGTTAAGTTTTTTTATTGTTTTTGGACCCAAGATGTCAATTTATAGAAAAAACAATTATGATTTTAGCAATTTATTGAAAGAAAATTTTGATTTTATTAAAAAAACCAGGTGGCAGCCCAAAAAATTTACTATGGGGTTTTGGGTCGATTCTATAACTTCCAATAAAGAAAGTTGAAAAATAAATGCAATTTTCCAAAAATATTTCTGGCAACCCTAATATGACAACCCTAAATTTTTGTTTCGTCATTTTTGGACCCAATATGGCAATTTATAGAGTGAAAATGATGATTTTAGCAATTTATTGAAAGATAATTTTGATTTTATTAAAAAAACCAGGTGGCAACCCCAAAAATTTTACTACGGGTTTTTGGGTCGATTCTATAACTTTCAATAAAGAAAGTTGACAAAGAAATGCAATTTTGCAAAAAAGCGTCTGGTAACCCTGATATGGCAACCCTAAGTTTTTGTTTCGTCGTTTTTGGACCAAAAATGTCAATTTATAGAGAGAAAATGGAGATTTTAGCAATTTATTGATGAAAATTTTGATTTTATTAAAAAAAACAGGTGGCAACCGTAAAAAAATTAACTTTTCCATTCAAAATTATTTGACAAAACGTCTTAGTTTTATTTTCAATTTTATTAAGTTCACAGTTTCGATTTAAGACTAAAAAAACAACTATGCAAAATATTTGTTTAATATTCGTGTGTAATATTAAATCTTAAAACTTATCCCAATTCGTAAGCAATTCTTACAACGCTGATTGCAATCATATCCAACGCATATCGAACACGATGAACGTAACCAAAGAAAACTCATAACTTACTAGCTCAACAAACAAACGATCAGCTCACAACGAATTCGCTGATCGATCAAACAATCAGCTCAAAACTCACAAACTTACGAACTGAGTTGAGCTGAGTTGAGCTGAGCTGATCGATCTTGTTTATTTTGTGTTGCGAAAGTTCGAACAGGTTCGATCAGCTCATTGCACAGCCCTAATATTTATGCAGTAAATTTGTTATATTTTGTGATACAAAACCGAATCCAACCAAAATGAACAGAATTTGCTTATTGTTTTTCAACGTGGCTGCCAAAGTCGGTTATGGGCACCCAATTGGGTCGGTTGCGGGCACCCCTCTTTTTTTATTTAAAGCGTGTGTTTTACTGAAATATCGTCGTGGATGCCAACATTACTAATTTAAATGGTGTTTTTATGCCTTTTTACGCTTTTTTAGTGGAAATTAAAGAACCTATAGGGCTTTTTTTTAGGCCTTGTGGGTGGCACGTACGTATTGAGTTTCCAGCCAAGTGGACCGAGGAACAGATGGCGGACATGGATTGATACAAAAAATTCATGCTTGACAAAAGAGCAATGTCAACAAGTGCTAGAAATTACGTCACCTAGCCGGCTTAGTCTGCAAAAGAATTGTTCTGGCATTCACGCCGAGGATAATCAAGTCTGGTTTCAGGGCAACAGGCATGATGCCGTTCCATCCAGACGTTTTCAGTGACGCTGTTTTTGTTGAAGCCGTTGAGCAGATTTTGTTGAATTTATGTCCAAAATAAATTAATTTAGCTTTCTTCTCCATTTGGTTGCGTTTTATTTCATATTTTCCCATTTTTAGCCGATTTTCTAAGGGTGCCCACAACCGAACGGAAATTTTTTTTTTCTCAAAATTTATCACTTCACTATTTTTTAATATAATTTTTCAAACTGACGAAATCAATTTACTTTCTTCACCAGTAGTTAGCTAAGATCTCTAGCTTTCCATTGATTCTAATATGTCTGCATAATATACATTTGGTTTAAAGTTATGAGTCGAAAACAAAAACGTGCCCACACCCGGCACTTTTCCCATATATACTTATAATAGTTTAGAAAACCCTGTGGAAACTTTGAAAACAAGTGATATACCGCAGAAATGGTGTTTAATGAAATCTCGCCTGTACCAATGACTTCGGAAAACTCTAAGCTGCACAGAAGGAAATAAACGGCAAGAATTCGGACGTCTTCTGAAGGTATGGTTCAGCAGAAAATGAAAAACTTCCGATCAAAGTGATAAAAATATTCAATTCCATGATGAATCTGATGAGTGATATGAATGTGGAGAAGACTATGCAGAAACCACTAAACCATTTTATACGAAAAATGCAACAATTCTGGCAACAAAAATATAAAACTCACCTAAGGTGCCAAATCACCAATAGTCTCGGATGATTTAGCACTTTTTTAAAATAGAAAAAACATATTTGAATTTATTTTTAATTTAGTTGAAGTATTTTTTTTTTTTAAATTTGCAAATTTTTTCTCAACTTAGTGGATTCTTTCAACATTTTTGGCTATTTTTCAATATTTTACGAGTAACTCAACAGTTTTTGGCAACTTCTACATTTTTCGACTCTTTCAACATTTCTCGATATTTTTTGACTTCTAGAAAAAGCCAAAAGTTGTAAAAGTTGTTAATATATACATATATCCATATATTACACTCTGGCTCAATTGAATTTGGCCAAAACTAAACGTAAAACACATTAGCAGTCTGCCAGTGCAGGTTTTTCCATTAACCAAAACAACAACAAAAACAACAATATCAGCAACAACATATTGTATAAGACAACATTTTGCTCACACTCATGTATCTATTGGCAACTAAATGGTCAATTGAAAAGCGTAACAAAGTTCGAAAAAATACGCGATTAAGAATTTTCTCACGTCTCGTCAAGTACAAAAAAAATAAACAGCAACAAAAAAACTCAGGGCACCAAAAAAAAATAAAAAAAATAGCCACGACGACAACACTGGGGAAAAAACAATATTGCTGCATTGCATATTAACAATAAATTTGGTTTCTCAACAACACCAAGCAACCAACCAGCAACCTTAAAAGTCAGATAGACAAAAATTTCAAGAAAAAAAAAATACAAAAAAAACAAAAAAATTAGCTAATGGTCTTAATATACAATAGAGTAGCAAAATGACGTTAGTGTTGTGCTGCCAACTTTGGTTGCGAAAAATTTATAGAACGTCGAAGCCTTTGCCACTTGATCAAGTGGCAGCCGCCAATGGCTTACAATTTTTTTTTTAACTCGCGCTCATGTCTTAAAATTGCACTTGGTATAGCAAGAATCAGGTCTAATCTAAGTGACTTCTAATGGCAGCTTTACTGGCATGGCAACTTTTAGTGTTTAGTGGCTTACGACGAGACGTGTGGTATTGCAACTGGCATATTGCGAACAAAATGTTGCTTTTCAAGCAGCACATGCTTGTCTGCATCGCTTAGAATATTTACCCCAAGCAGTTTCGGCAGAGCGAGGGGTGGCAGCGTTGTACTGTTTTTACAAAAAATAATTTTGAACATTCGCTCCGATCTGCGCTATAAATCCTATATACGAGTAGTTCAACTTTATTCATTTGCTTTAAAAAATCTACACATGGGTGATTCACCGAAAATTGTACCAAAACATGGTTTTTTGTCCTCACCTATTTTTATATCTTTTCTTTTTTTTATTAATTGGAGATATAGAATATGATGGTCTTAACTTCTCAAATAGGTTACAGTTAAATAACAAAAAGAAGATTTACAAGCTACAATAATTTTAAGCATATTTGAAAAAATTAGATAAAAAAATTTAAAAATTGGAGTAAAGTTGAACGGTAGAATGAATATATGGGAGAATGACAAAATGTTGCAAGAACAGTTAAAAAGTTAAAACTAACGGATATGGATACTAATTGTAAATTGATTAATTATCAAGAGATAAAATAATCCGTATAGCAATACAAAAAAAACTTACAGGGAGAATGACACATACACGTGTTCTTTAAAAAATTTCGAAACGTTTTTTATATAAAAACGAACTTATACTCAATATCGAAAAACCAAAACTGACTGCACAAAAAAACTGAGTCTTCTCTTTCCCTGCATTTTCAGTTCTCTTTTTATTCAATATTTAAAAACCTTACAGTTAAAATAAAAAAACTAAGCGGAGATAGTCATGAATGAGGGACCAACATCTGTGTATAGTACATATGTCAATTCAATGAAAATATAAATCTTTTCGAAGAGGAAAACAGTAATTGAAATATATCGTCGGGTTAAAACTTCAACTAGACATCTAAATAATTGAAGTTATAGCCCGAAAAGCTTTCGTTTACTCATAAAACGTACGTAAACGAGAGCTTTTCGGGCTAAAACTCTAATTCTGTACTAGTAAACGACTAGTACGGCAGGGGTATCTACTATCACCATCACTCTTCCTTATCGTTCTTGATGATATCCTAGATAAAGCTCTTAATAAGGCCAAAAGGGGCATCCAATGGAACTTTACCGAACATCTGGAAGATCTCGACTACGACGACATCTGCCTCTTATCGTCCAAACATTCAGATATGCAAAGAAAAATTGAAGACCTTGTCTTGGAATCACAAAAGGCCGGCCTAAAAATCAACGTATCCAAGACTAAAAGCACGAATTTAAACGCAAACAGGGATGACATCACATTAAGAGCTGGCAGTGATGACATCGAAAACGTCGATAGCTTCACGTATTTCGGCAGCATTATCTCCATGGATGGTGGATCAAAAGAGGATATCAACTCAAGAATATCAAAAACAAAAGGCGCGTTTGCTCAACTGAACAAAATATGGTCTTCACCCGTTATATCCGCCAAAACGAATTTGCGCATTTTTGATTCATTCGAATATGAAATCGGTTTTGTTATATGGGTGCGAAACATGGCTTTTTACTGAACAACTAACGAAGAAGCTGCAAGTATTCGTCAACAAATGCTTAAGGCGTATACTAAAGATTTGGTGGCCTCGCACTATATCAAATGCCGAGCTACATCAAAAATGCAATCAGAGGGCTATAGCAAACGAGGTCAAGCTGCGCAAATGGGGATGGATGGGTCACACTCTCCGGAAACCACACAGCGAAGTTTGTCGCCAGGCTCTTGAGTGGAATCCACAAGGCACTAGAGCACGTGGTAGACCCAAAACCAACTGGAAAAGGTCGCTGGAAAAGGAAATCCAAGAATCGGGAAAGTCGTGGCATGAGATCAAAGTCATCGCAAGGGATCGCAACGAATGGAGATGTTTTATATTGGCCCTATGCTCCTCCTAGGAGTTAAAGGAGAATACATACATACATACAAACGAACTCTTATAATATGTATTCTATAAAACATTTACGACCCTGCAGTAAAAATATGAGACAGTCTACAATAAATACTAGTTCACGGTAAGCTCTAGCCCGTAACTAGTGAAAAAGGGATGCAGTGGGTGCCAGTTCGATACGTAGGCTGCTCGATATGTTCCTGGCCTAGGCAACACTAAGTGTTGCCAGGTGCAATGTGACATTTTTATTGGAAAGTTTGATATTTTTTAGCATAAACGTACTCAGAACATTTTGACGTACGACCATCATTTGTGTTGTTTACAGTGACTCGAAAAAATCAATTTGGCAAAAAAATGGAATTAACTCGTGAACATTTTCGTGCGATCATTTTTCACAACTTTCGACGTGGATAATCACGACAAGAGTGCATCGATGAACTTAAATCTTTGTATGGCGATGAAGCACCATCCTATAGCACTGTGAAAAACTGGTTTAATGAATTCAATCGTGGCCGACGCTCGCTCAAAGACGAATTCCGTGAAGGTCGTTCAAAAACGGCCGTTGTGCCAGAGAACATTGATGCCGTGCGTGAACTGATAACACAAGATCGTCATGTGACGTACCGTGAGATAGAGGCATCCTTGGGCATTAGTTTCATTCCAATATATTCGATATTGCATGAACACCTGGACGGAAAAAGGGTTTGTTCTCGTTGGATCCCGCACAATTTGACAATCAAAAAAAGGCTCGTGTCGATTGATGCAAAGAAATGTTGAAAAAATACGATCGCGGTGCTTCAAAAGACGTTTATAAGATTGTCATAAATGACGAATTATGGATCTATGCGTAAGAGCTCGAAACAAAACAGCAATCGACCGTGTGGGTCTTCGAAGACGAGCCAAATCCGACGAAAGTTGTTCCTGGAAGAAGCACTTTGAAGCAAATGGTCGCCTGTTTCTTCGGCAAAACTGGTCATGTGGCAACTGTTCCACTTGAGCAACGTAGGACGGTCAATTCTTAGTGGTACACCACAATTTGTTTGCCGAAAGTCTTGGGAGAAATTCGAAAAACGAACAAGAGAAGACGAATCATTGTTCACCATGACAATGCGAGCTATCACACATCGGCTCAAATCAACGCCTTTTTGACCGGCCATAACGTCGAATTGATGGGTCATCTGCTGTACAGCCCTGACTTGGCATCCAATGACTTCTTTTTATTCCCGCACATCAATAAAAAATGCGTGGTCAATAATTTTCGTCACCAGAAGATGCTGTTGAAGCGTTCAAAAACCATGTTTTGGAGGTGTCTCAATCGGAGTGGAAAAAGTGCTTCGACAATTGGTTTGAGCGCATGCAAAAGTGTATTAATCATGCTGGAGAATACTTTGAAAATCAATAAAACCATTTTTGATGCTAAATATTCGCATTTTCATTATTAGGCCAGAAATATATCGAGCAGCCCACGTATCAGTTTGAAGGGGCAAATAAATTTGTATGGTAACGAAAACAAAATACAGGTTTCCTTTTTGCTTTTGAAATATTTTGTGTTGTGTGTCACTTGAGTTGTGTGTCAAAATAAATTATGGAAAAAAATTAAATTAATGAATTAATTTTTGTTAATGTTGTTATGAATGTAATTTAACTTAATTTACTTTATTTTATGAAAATATAAACTCAAATCAAAAAAAAAAATATATTACTATTGGTTGACTTCACACGAAACCACTGGTTGAAGACTAGTTGTTAAAAGACTACTTCACACCACAACTAACCCCAGACTGGTGTAAACGTGATGCAAAAGGGGACAATTGAAATTTCATAGGACAATCACACATAAAAAAGAACAGTTGCTTGTTTGCAAAAGGGATTGAAGTCGGACTAGTACTGATTGGTAGAGTACTAGTTAATGTACAGATATTTTTTGAGCATAAGGCTATATTTATGATCGAGCCTTTTTTTGAAAGGTACTTAATGATAATTCGTAAATTTTTTTTTTAATTTTAAAAACTAAAGAGAAAATAGTATAATGTTAATAAGAAAAGAATATGTCGTTTAAGTCTTTTTGGCGGTTAGGATGGCGGTAATATTGCCACATATAGACAGCAAGGGTCCAACCTAACCTAGGGCTTGATAGTTTTGTTAAAATAAAAGTTTTAAAAATTTAGTTTAAAAAATTTTGGAGATAACAAAAAAAATAAATACTGAAAAGTTGAAAAAATGTAATAATGTTAAAGCGGTTGTGCAGGGAATGATGATGTCCCACATTGCGGTTTGGCAAGTTATGATCTTTAGTCGTACTAGCATTTATATTTGTTAGATACTACTCGTATACATAGTAGAAGGTATGTTTCAAGTTTTTTTTTTCATCATTTTGTATGTATTTTTTGGTTCAAAAAATTTGACTTTTAACTTTTTAGTGAAAAATTCCAATGTGCGCATTGATGTAAAAGATTTGAGAATGCTGTGAGCAACAAGTACCTGTGGTGGTTGCATCTTAGATGGTGCTAATGGTAACTATTGTATATATACGGAAAAAGAGTTTATATATAAAATTATGTGAAATTTCTTATAAACAAATTGTGAAATAATAAAATTTAATTTTTTTATAGAAAATAGGTAAAATAGACCTAAAAATTTGGTGTGGAAAAGGTTTTACTTTTAGTGGAAATCCTGTATAAGTGGGATGATTAATTTATTTTTTTTTTTTTATTATAAATTCAAACTATCTATATATCCACGAGTATTTTTCAATTTTGTTAGTCAAAATTTTTTTTCGCATATTTGATTTTTATTCGCACGTTAATTTGAAAAAGATTTGCAATATACATAAACATGCGAAAGATTCAACTTAAAATGAACTGAATTTAACGAATTTATGTTAAATGACATTATAAATATTTAAATTTTTTATTAGTTCAAAAAAATAAGGAGTGCAAACAAAAAAAAAAATAAAAAATTTTATAAAATGCCAAAAGATTGATGATGTTTAATGCTGAAGATGCCAATGTTAACACTAAAGATATGTGGCAAGTGATAAAGGGGAGGGTGCAGAAGCAGAAGCAAAAGAAGAAAAAATCACGTAATGAAATTTGTCAATATGTTTAAAAGGTTTTTTACGTTTTTTTTTTTTTTTCTTTCTTTTGCATTGTTGTTGACCATAAAAGACGCAAAATTAAAACCCCATTAACAAAATTAAATTTTTGCCTAACTGCTCTTAAAGGCCTGAAGGAAATAACAAGTTGCTGTTGATGTGTTGATGATGTGGTGTGGTATGTGTGTTGTAAAGGAAAAAAATCAAAATAATTTTTTTTTTTGTTCATAAAAAAAATACAAGTTTTGTTATTATTGAAAGAAAAAGTGTATAATTTCACTGTTGTTTTTATTGTAAACGCGCTTATTCGATACTACGAAATTTATTTTTTTTTTACTATTTTGCAACACTAATCATTTCTTCCGTTAACATAATTGCGTGTTAAATTTCGTTATTTTCAATATTTTGCAATTAAATATTTATTTTTTTTATTTTTATTTTATTTAAATGTAATAAATACATATTTATTTTGTAGGTTAATTTAATTTGAATAGCAGCCAATTATAAATTTGCCTATTAAATAAACAAAAGTTTTTCGCTGACTGCCACTTTTTTTAATTTCCTTATTGTAAAATTTCACTTTTATCGCTAAAGTTTATTAAACTTCGATTTCAATATTAGAAAAAGTTGTTCTTTTTTATTGAGTTACCTAGTACAAAGCTTTGTCTTTTACATAAGATTCTGTGAAATCTAATATAAACTGTGTAAAAAAGTCACACAAAACTGTGCAAAAAATTTCGCCTTGTACAATGCTTTGTAATTTTGATAAAACTGTGTGAAATTTAATATAAACTGTGTAAAAGGAGAGTTACACAAAACTGTGCAAAAAATTTCGCCTTGTACAATGATGCTCTGTAATTTTGATAAAACTGTGTGAAATTTATTATAAACTGTGTAAAAAGAGAGTGCGAAAAATTTTGCCTGGTACAATGCTCTGTAATTTTGATAAAACTGTGAAATTTAATATAAACTGTGTAAAAAAAGCCACACAAAACTGTGCAAAAAATTTCGCCTTGTACAATGCTCTGTAATTTTGATAAAACTGTGTGAAATTTAACATAAACTATGTAAAAAAGAGTCACACAAAATTGTGCAAAAATTTCATATGACAATGCGTTAAACTCTCTCAGCAATTTGTACAATATTACTCATGCTCATCGATGACTCGCTCATTTAAGAGTAAATTTTACTCAGTTTTACATAGCACTAAAAGGCTTTTTTACGCAGTTTTTTTTTTTAAATTTAATAAAGTTTTAATAAAAACAATTGTACAAAAATGCATAAAATCGCAAAAGGCCAGCCTTAAAAATCAATGCATCCAAAAATCAAAATAAACAAAAGTTTTTCGCTAATAGCCATTTTTATTTTTTTTAATTCTCTTGAAATTTCACAAATTAAATAAAACTGTGTGAAATTTAACATAAGCTATGTAAAAAAAAGAGTCACACAAAACTGTGCAAAAAATTTCGCTTGGTACAATTCTCTGTCGTTTTAATAAAACTGTGTGAAATTCAACATAAACTGTGTAAAAAAAGAGTCACAAAAACCGCGTAAAAATTTTCACATCGCAATATGTTAAGCTCTCTCAGCAATTTGTGCAATTTTAATCATGCACATCTATGGCTCTCTAATTTTTGAATAAATTATACTCAGTTTTTGAGTTAAATTTTTACAGTGGATCCTTTACGTTGTTTTTTTTTTTTTTTTTTCAAAACAAGACAAAACAAAACAAACGGGGTCTTCACCGTCTTTAAATCGCATAAAGCCGGCCTAAAAATCAATGCATGCAAGACTAAAATCATAAAGCTGAACTCAACCAGAAATGACTTCACTTTTAAAGCTTTTAGACAAACTTATCTCTCCAAGTATTCATCAACAAAAGTTTGGTGGCCTTGCACCATCTCAAACGCCGAACTACACTTAAAATCTAGCCAGATGCTCATAGTCAACGAAAGAGTGGATCAATAGGTCATACTCTTCGGAAACCACACAGTGAAGTCCGCCGCCAGACCCTTGAGTGGTATCCACAAGGCAGTAGTGCACAGGTTAGAACAAGAACCACCTGGAAAAGTTCTTTGAAGATGAGAATCCAAGAATCAAGAGAGTCGTGGAAAGAGATAAAAGTCAGAAAAGGTATTGTTCATCGTCCTCTTTTTCTACTTCTTATTTTTACAAACATTTACTCATACGACGTGTTGTTTGCTATAACTTTTGCAAACATTCACAATTCTTAAGATAGAACCTTTTTCTTTAACAAAAAAGACTTATTTTAACTATGGCGCTTCCTTTGTGGAATGGGTGCAATATGCATTTAACTAATTTTTAACCATGAATATCTCGAAAATCAAAACACCATCCGAAATAGTTTCTCCGAACATAAACACGCTGCAAAAATAACGTTTTTATGTAACTGACTTCCCCAACTACCATGATGATGTTAAACTTACCCCTTAACTCTACCTTTTAGGGAGCTCCCGAAACGAGAACGAAAAACCACCTAAGGGGTGCGGATGGAGAATAAGAATGTTTGGTGAAAGTGGTGAGAGTGCAAAAACAATAGAGGTTGTTCACAGATTTTAGCCCTGACAGGGGCATTTTGGAAATAAGCAGTTTCATGAAAGCGTTGATTTTGCACCGGGTGCATTCTAAAGAGTGAAGATAGAGAGTGATTATGTTCGAGGAAAATATTTTAGAGGAAAAAAATGGAGGTTGGACCCACATTCTACTCCGCCTGAGTCACCCTGGAAATGGGTAGAGTCAATTTCATAAAAACGTAATTTTTGTGGAGGGGAGCACCCCTAAAGAGTTGAGATATTAGTTAAGTATATTCTAGAAAAATATTGAAGGAAAAAAAGCAATGGAGGTTGGTCTTGCATACTACCCTGCCCCAGGGACACAGTGGAAGTGGAGGGAGTCAATTTCATAAATTTCATCAATACAGAATTTTTGCAGGGGAACTCCCCTAAGAGGTGGAGTTAGCGGGTACATAAGTTCATAGAAAATATTAAGGAAGAAAAAGTAGTAGTAAGTATATTGCAAGAAAATATTAAGGAAAAAAAGCAATCGAGGTTGGTCTTATTGTACATTCTACACTTCCAGGGACACATCGCGAAAGAAATGGGAGACAATTTCATAAAAACATATTTTTTGCAGGGAAGCTCCCTTAAGGGTTGGAATTAGGGAGTGGAAAATTTCAAAGAAAATATTAAGGAAGGAAAAGTAATGAGTGTTGAACTCACATTTACCCCTGTAAGGATGACACCTGTTGATCTATTTGTCGATCATTCTGACATTTTCTTAAACTTTGACCACGATTAGACTCCACATAATACCACTCAATCCTCCCCACTTTTGTGTCTCACGCAATTATTTGATCGAATCTCACAAAGTAAAGGGTTCTAGCGTACTCAAATCAAATTATTGAGAATCTCCAGATTACACTAAATCACATCTAATGAGTATTTAGCTCAGCTTACACCAAACTTACGGCTAAGTTCAATCAAAACACGTCGTCAATGGCATATAATGTATCTTCAAATCCTATTAAGCTTAACTAAATAGAACATCGAAGACTAGAGTATCTTTCATCTGCATTTCAGATAACTTTGATGAACTTTACTTCACTGAAACTGAACTTCACTTACAAAAAAAACTATTAAGAACTTAGAAGAAAAACGAGCATGTGCAAAAATGTTAATTCAATCAAAATATGATGACAATATTTATTTTTTTTTTAATATCATTAAATTATTGCGCAATTTAATAATATGTATGCATACAACTGCTAAATGAAAATTGTCGTCAGTTAAATTTTACGACATAAGAAGTTGTATGACAAACAATAATTTGCAATAATTTGCTATGCACAAAAATGAGTCTCATTTCCTTTAAATTCTTACATTATAAGTTATTACAAAATAATTTTATAATCTTAAGTAATTTTAGTTATTTTTTATTTTCTAATATAAGTACCCAACTTATAACATATTTTGTAATATAAAAAATTGTTAGTTTCCTTCACACTATTCGTACACAAAGAAAAGAGTTTCTATGTTTTCGTCAAATAAATGTTTTTTGTTAAGAATAAAATATAATTCTCAACAAGTCTATGCAAAGGGTTTAATATACATAGTATACTTGTCAAGTTCTTCTTGGTGTCGGCAAATTCGTCTGATTATATGATTGTGGTGATCATTGAAACGAAACATAAAAGTTACAGCCATACCTAATTTGGAGCTTTGATCGAGCGTCAGCGTAATAAAACCGTCTCTGTTTCGGTATGCTTCATATAAATTGTATGGGCATAAAACAGACAGAGATGGTTAAATACGCCTGACGCTCCAGTTTAGGTATGGTAGTAAGCCTTCCAATACAAACCTGAGAAATTTTCATATAAGATATGGCAGAAGCGACAAATCGATAGCTAGCGCTAGTACTAAAAGATTATCATTTTATGAAATTTTTACTAGAATCATCGAGAAACTTTCACCTTACGCCGGTTGATTGAATAAAAGAGTTTAAAATATATGTGTAAGGTTAGTTTGGTGGTGATTTGACTACTACGTTGTTGAGATAAGAGTTCAAAGTGTGGGCTAGATTTCTTCTGAGAAATATTGTGCAAAATAACTAAACGTAATTAATTTATAGGTATCAAAATTTCCTCCTAAATTCAACAGATTCTTTTCTCTGTGTAAAAATTAAGTTAAAAATATTTAATTCCATGGCTATAAAAAAAAAAATATTTAAAAAAAAGAACAACACACGAGTATTACTTAAGTAAGTCTTCACGCAATGTTGTATTTTATAACGAAAAAATTTTAAAAAACTCGTATATCCGCTTGCGGGTAGCATGTATTTCTACACGTAGCTATCGTTCTATTCTAACGTGGACACTGTACATTAATCTAATTGCGAATCGTATTCAAGTTCTAAGTCGCGCATTTATGTAGACACCCATTGGTTAACTGCTTTTTGGGTGTCAAACGTGTCATCAGCGTTTAAACTGCGGCATGCTTTTTAAATTAGTCACATGATATTGCATACGTGACTGTCGCTTTTGAGAATTGGATGGGGATGGGTATTTGAAGATTAAGTATATGAAAATAAAACATTTTTTTCGCCATTTGAAGCTTAAACTATGTAAAACACTTAAAAGCATATTGGTATTATACTATTTTTTGCTATTCCAGAAAGGTTCTTCCTACGATATTTGAGTTTGTAAGGCAATATGAAAGTCCTGCCATAGGCAAAAATTTTTTAGCAAAAGCTTTTAAAATTCCTTACTCATAAGATTCCAGATTTTGATAAATGAATTTCACTAAATACCGTAATTTCGGGATGTGAAAATTTGAATTTCAAAAGTCGTTGAAATGGTCCCGTAACCGGTGGATTCCATCGTCTAGATCAAGGATGTCAGCGTTTTCAAATCACTGAGCCAAGCGCATGCAGCGCAGTCAGCGCAAAATTTTCGCTTTTACAACAATCACAAAAACAATTTTTTGTTGTTTTTTCATGCCTCGTTTACAACAACAATAATATTTAAACAATTTTCAAAATTTCTAAGTACTAAAAATTGGGGGAATTCACGCGGTGATGCGCAATGCTCTTACGTCATTGCGGAAGAGTGGTTTGCGAAAGTTTGACATTTGTTAAACAACAAACACATTGCCGAAAATTTCGCACTACTTCTGCAATTTCCCAAGATGGAAATATTCACATTGAACGTTCAGGCGTTAGTGCGTAAAAGACTTGCATTTTCGCAACTGCGCATCAACGCATTAATACCCATATTGATTGTTGTTTTTGATGCGACGTAGTCGTTGTTGTTGTTTTATGTTGGTTCGAGTTCGATTTTGTGTGTACGCAAAAACGCGAAATTTTGACGAGCGTGAAAAAAAACAACAAAAATTATTTCTGTGATTGTTGTACAGAAATATTGAAGTTGTTGGTGTCGAGCCAAAATTGGCTCACTTTTGTTCTACGCTGACACCCTTGGTCTAGATCATAAGTAGTCTGAAAAACCCCTAAAATCTACACGACGCCTCCCATACTTATCTGCAGCAGTAAAATCATGACAGAGGGGACGTTTCATAAATAATTGACCATTACGCACACAAAGCAAATCGCCAACTCTTGCTACCGGGCACAATCGACTAAGTTTGACAGACTCTTCATTATACAATGATGATGAACCAAAAAAATTCCACTTCTCAGCAGTATTTTGACCATGACGGAGGGGACATCGACTTTTTTACCGTACTTTTGTCATTTTGTTTCGACCGCAGCAAGAACATGGGAACATTTGGAGAGAATTCGCTGTTTGGCTTGGTTTCTGCGTTGATGGATTTGAAAAAACAACCCGGCGCGGAAGCCCTCCAAGTCTAACGCGGCGGAATAACCGCGGTAATTTAGAATTACCTACGGAATATGAAAAATGCGTGGGACAATAGTGATAATGCCACCAGCGAGCGATAGGAGGGTCAGAATTAGGCTTGCTCCACGAAAAGAGTATCAGTTCTTAAGGAACTTAAATATGTCGACGCGCAGAACATCGGTGGAATATTGTATTTGGCAAAATCGAGCGTGGAAAAGGCTTGATTGGCAAAAGGACCATGACGAAGGGGACATTTTCGGCAGTTTTCATGCGATTAAACTTTATCAGAACTTCTTTTTCATTACGGGATGTATGCACATTACTAAAAATGTTTATTTTGAAACAATGCCATGGTGGGATGGTCGAAATTATGCTTCAATCGCGCAATACACACGTGGGACAGGTGTTTTTCGGCATTCCGTGACATTCACCCATATGTATGTACCTATACATCTCAAACTAAGTTTAAAGTTGCTTTGCACATAGAAATCCTAGTTTTTATTACTTAAATGAAATTGCGCATTATTATATTAAATTGTGATTTTTTTAAAACTCTTTTTTTTTAATTAAAAAATACAAAAATTGTCACATCACACAACGTTCCAAACCGATGAGCAGTCTAATAGTTCGTGCACACACTCATCATAACAATAAGATTTTTTTAGAAAAATGCAAACAATTAATATTTTATTTTGTTTATTTTTTTTTTTTTTTTTATTCTACGTACTATTAAATAAACTAATTGTGTATGCATGTCATCAGCCATTAAAAATTTTAATTTATCTTATTCGATTATTCTCATTACGCGATGTTTGTGTGATATAAAAACGCAATGCAATCCTCATATGCGAGTGAACAACAAAAATAAAATATCGGTTTTGGCAATAGGTAGTTACTCACATTTTGGCGGTCTCAATTTCACTTAACACGTGCCGTCTGGTATTATCACAAAACAATACATTATACGTACTTGACATTTCATTCTGCCGTCTTGTGTTTCTTAAACATTTTGGCCATAAGTGAGAGCCAAATTCAAGTGACAGCATATGCAAAATATTAACTTTTACTTCAAGCGGTAGCGGTAGTGAAATTTGTTATCATTTTGACATTCCAAAGCGTTTTCTAGATAAATTTTTATGCACAGATTTCGATATTCATATCATATTAACATATCATAGAATTTCTAAAATAAACAAATGTTTTTTCGAGAGTAACAAGGTTTGAATTGACCATCTCGGATTTCGCTGAAATTTATTACAATAGATAATATCGTTTCAGGCCAAACTCAATAAAAATGACAAAAAAATTTTCCTGATTTTTTCGTAAATTTTGAGGGGTGAAAAAATGGAAATTTCGGTGAATAATGACAACTACTGCTTCACTTAATTGTCTTAACTTAAACATTTCTTAATCGATTTTCAAGCTCAGATCAATTTTAATTGGATTTTTTGAAGACTTCATAATATACACCATCTTTAGTCTCACATTACTCCTAAGTCGTTAAAGATAACAACTCGGATTCATATGAAAGGTGGTATTGAGTTCTTTCGGAAGAAAATATTTTACAATAGGTACTACACAACAAAAAGTTTAGGGATAAAGTATAAACTTATTTATAAGGACTGTCCCAGAAAAATTTGCCACTTTTATTTCTTAAGATTATGATTTACCTGATAATCGTGCACGTCGAGATATAGGTGTTTTTTTCTATATAACATGACGATTAAAAAATATATAACACTTGGGAAACCAACTTCAAACGATAAAGATGTCTAGCAATCAAGAAAAAAAGCGCAAACTCATTATGAACACTTACCTGCAAAAACCAGAATTAAAATATTTAGCTGGCTAAAAAACAGATGTATCAAAAATCACTGTCCGAAGGGTTATTTCGAATCATAAAAAGGGTCAACTTATTACGCGGAAAAAGGGTTCAGGTAGAAAAGCCAGTATAGACCCACAGTTAGTGAAAAAGGTGAAGCGCCTTTTTAAGCAGAATCTTAACACTTCAGAAAGAGATATGGCTGCCAGAGCAGGAACCTCAAAATCTTCTATAAACAGACTAAAGAAAAAACTTAAGCTTAAGACCTACAGAGTTCAAAAAGTACCAGACCGTTCCCATGAAAACCAGTTAGAGGCTCAAAAGCGAGCTCTAAATTTATATGTCGATTGCCTGACTAAATTTAACTGCTGCATAATGGACGATGAAACATACGTTAAGGCAGATTTTAAGCAGCTACCAGAACACGTATTATTTTTGGAGATGGGGCAGCTACAGAGCAACTTTAAAGAGGAGAAAATTACAAAACTTCCCAAGCAGTATGTGGTTTGGCAGGCCATATGCACCTGCGGTCTGAGAAGCAGTTTTTTTAAAACAAAGGCCACAATTAACTCGAAAATTTATATTGATGAATGCCTTGAAAAACGCCATTTGCCATTTATTCGTGAGCACGGGGGTACTGTAATGTTCTGGCTGATTTAGCAACCTCTCACTACTCTAGAGCCAACAAAGAATGGTACAATAGCAATAGTGTAAATTTTGTTCTCAAAAATAAATAAAAAAACAAAATTTTACAAAAATTCATTACGTATTTTTTTATTGGTGAAAAACAAAATGACAAATTTTTCTGGGGCAGTCCTTACTATTTGTTTTTATAAACTTATGTATTCCAATTTTTTTACATAATCTATACAATTTTTTTCTATAAAGTTATTCTAAACCAAAAGCGTTTAACTTCTTAACAAAAATTGTTATGAACCTATAAATTTTATACCAAAATTGTATTAAAACTTTTGACAAAACGTCACTTCATCGAATACACACAAAATTTAGCATTTGTGTAAAAATCATTTTTCGCGTCAGTTCGGAGTGAAAATTGTTAAAAATAACACAGTGTTAGAAAAAATAATTTACTTACTTATTATGAGTAAAATAAAAAGTATTGGAATATGTTTTTTCCCAATAATAAAATGATAATGTTATAGAAAAACAACAAAATGTACATAATAGTATGCTTTAAAGAAATATGTAATTGAAAATATTTTAAGTTATGAAATTTGCTTCTCTTAAAATTAATATAAGTTATTATTGTTAGTTCAATGATATTTTTTTATTATGGAATTTATTGTGCGTAAGTAGATTGATTTATATGGGCATAATATGCATTTTATATAACTAAAATGGTTTAAAATACTTTCATATGAACTTCTATATAAATTTTATAGAAAAAAAGTATAAAAGATTTTTATATAGTGATACTATAAAACTTAAACCAAAATAGTTTAAATTGTGTTAATACCTTATATGTATACATTTTAGACGAATAAGTATAAACGATTTCTATACCAAATTGAAGCATAGATTTTATACCAAGTTTGGTGTGGATCCGCATTCATTCCAATTTGGTTTGAATTTTAAACCTAAGCTACATATTTGCTTTATAGTGAGAGTATCAAACTTTAAGTGAAAGAGTACGCTTTGTTAAACCAAACTTATATTTTATATATGATATGTTTATTTAAGTACAACATTTGTATCAGAGATAGAAAGAGAAACTTCGTCGTCTATAAACGTTTTTAAAGTAGTAGTGATATATTGGTAGTTTTTCGCTTTTCTTTTTTGACTACTCAGAGATGAAGTTTCTATAAAAACTCGGGAAGATTGCTCTACAAAAACCTACGAACTTTTTGTTTCCAGAATCTACAAGTTGGATGAATGTGCGATGTAAAATGCAGTGTACTATTACTGTGATAAAGTTCGTGGAGAACTGCTTGGGAACCACTGATTTCAATATTTATTTATACTCGTACATACAATTAATTATGAATTTAAGCAATAAATAAAAGTTAAAAGTTTTAAGTTCCAAAATAATTCAGAGAATCAACAGGTAAAAGGTCTTAACCAGTTTGTTTAGAATTTCTTTTAAAACATAAATTAACTCATTAAAATATAATTTTTTTTCAAACAAACAAACAAAAAATGTGGTTAGCGAAGAATTAATTATTAATTTTATTTTTTAATTTATTCCTATAAATATGCAAACTGGTAAAACAAAAAATTCCAACAAACTCTAGACACCCTAAAGCATTTTGCATTCTTAATTAAATTCATTAAAGATTTTATTTAGAATTAAGAAAAAAAAATTCTTTATATGATATTTTGATGGATGATATAATCAAAAGCACTTTAGACAGAGACACAAAATAGTCACAACTTTGTTACTTTAGAAGTCCTGTTCGAGATTCCAACAACTGTCGATAAGACAGAACTATAGTCAGAACTATTGCCTAACTGCTTATCGGCACTTGGAGTTCACTGGAGTGTAACTATTAAGGTAGGAGAAAACGCCGTCGACACAAGATGTCATGGAAAAAATCGCTGAAACAATAAACACGTGAATCGGGGAAATTTTGATCTGAACCAAAGGCACTGACGTCGAGTCATAATGCACAATGGAAGACATTTGTGGAGTTCCTCAGCTCCAAGAGTAGATTTAAGAAGAGGAAAACTTATCATGTGCACTAGATAGTATCGATCCCCATACAAAAAAAAAAATTCGCAGAAAGCCCGCCATTTTGAAAGCTTATTAGTTTTGATTTTTAAGAAAAAAAAAAGGTTTTTCGACCTCTTAATAAGCTCCTAAATTCGCTATAACTTCTTCAATTTCAACCATTTGAGGAAACTTTGTAGAGCTGAATTTTATGATTTTTTTAGAGGCTTCAATTTTATGAAGTGTCCTTGGCATCTTCGGGTGGTATAAACTGAGGTTATGAGTACAACTGAGGATTGATTTTTCAAAAGGGCGTAAAACCACTTCCTACCTCGAACAAACCTAAGAATGCCATTGCCATTATCATTCTAAAATGCACTCAAAATTCATCACAAAAAATGCATTTTTCCAAGGTAAAATCGTGATCAAAAGTCGCATTTCAGAACAAAAGGGCTTATTTCCATATAATTTCATAGAAATTTTTAAAGTTTGATACAAAAAGGCGTATTTCGAATAGTGGCCAAAAAAACTTTAAATATTTTTTATATGCCCCAGGCTATATAGGTGCTTACATACCATGCCTATAGACATCAGAATAAACTTCCAAATGGTGAAATTAGAGTGATTTCGAAACAAAAGGGCTTATTTCCAAACGTTTCAGAACAAAAGGGCTTATTTCCAAATGTTTTTTACTTTTTACAATTACTACAAATATGTTACAACAAAAATGTTACGGGGATTAGAATCTTTGGTCAACTCGCTATAACACTGGAGACATTAAAAAAAAATTAGTTATTGTAAACAGCCCATAAAAGTTTTTTCTCATTACTGAAAATTTGTTTAACATGGTTTTACGCCCTTTTAAAAAATCACTCCTCAACTAATCGAAAAAAACATTTGAGATAAATTAATTCTATGAATGAAATACAGCCCACATTGAGACATTTACAACGATATACTATACTTGATGATCGGACGTCGAATGGCGGAGCAAAAGGAAAAAATCAAATAGCGTATTATTTAGAGGTCATACAAAAAACTTTTTTTTTCCTTAAAAATCAAAACTGATAAGCTTTCAATTTGGGGGGGGCTTACAGCGAACTTTTCTTTTGTGATACCATCTAGTGGCCATAGCCACGCCCGTAAACTAAAAATATGCTGACATGGAGAGACAATTTGTTTGCTCAAGTTCATTTAAATTTCAAAAACTTTATATCAATACGCTCTATTTTCCATTTTACGGTCTAAGCTTAAAGCTACTTAAATAAAGCTGAGGAAACAATTGATGTTTTCACGCTGTGTTTACAATCAATTGTGTTATTTTTCCCCCATTATGAAGTAACAACACAGGTTCTAAATATAACTACACTAATTATAATACACAACTGTGACAAAATAAATAAATTCTAAACGTTTTCTAAGAAGACGCTTCAAAAGTAGACAGATTAAAAAAAAATACACTGTCGTAGAAAAAAATAAAATTTTAAAAAATTTACATATAATAAAAAAATACAAAATCCCCACACAAAACAAAAACAAAATCGTATAATCGTAACCACAGTAGATTATATAAGCATTTTTTCTTTACATACAAATCAAATCAGGAGACATTCCATACCTGAATGATGTCTCTAAGGCGTGTATTGAATGTAAAACGTCTAAAAATGCTAGCTAACTTATAGAACAAAGAAAAAAAAAACAGAAATATTTATAAGATGAAGGCAACATTAGAAAGAAACACTAAAAGAAATAACCAGAAATCATTTGAAAATGCAATAAACAAAAGGTAGAGAGAAGCTAAATGGTAGAATAATAAACAAATAAACAGAAAAAAAAAAACAAAAAAAGTTAAATGTGAAATAAAAAAGAGAAAATGCCGATGAAGTAATCAAAAGATTTAAATAAGAATACAATGGATACGATTCTTTGTATACAAAAGATAAAAGCGACAGTCAATATCGACAAGGTGATTTATTACTTTTTTAGTTCGAAAGGAATTTTTGGTTATGGAAGCATCACTCCCTCAGAACTATCTATATATGTAGGGGAAAGTGGGGTATCGTGGGCCATGGGGAATCGTGAGACACCGCCACCTTTTGGCAGTATGTCGAGATAAATAGTTAAATGCAACTGTAATCGATTTCTCTTAGCCTCAACTTATTTTTACATTGGTTGTTGACAAACGTACGCGTTTTATTTGCTTTGTACAATACTCGCCCAAAAAAAAGTATCTGCAAAACTTTTTTTGCGTGTTTGATTTCCATCATTCTTGGACGAATTGCTACGACAAAACACAGGTAAATATGTTTTTTATTATCGTTAGACCTTTGCCTTTCAACATACAAAAGTAATTTTGCATGACACTTCAACAAGTCAATTACACGCCGTTGTTTTGCAAAAAGTAGCTTGTGGGGAATCGTGAGCCACTTCGTGGGCCACCCGTGTTTTGACAGTTTTCGTATCAATACACATTTGTATGTTGTGTTTATGATGTTTTGTGCAAAATGGAGGCTGTGAATCAATAAATAAAACAATAAATACATATTTTGTATCAAATTTTCCTATTTCCCAAATTGCGTATCTGATTGATCGTGCATAACCCTTCTTCTTAATTTTGTCGATTAAAATAACTTTACTTGTCATTTCAACTAATTCAATAAAGTTTTGCATCATAATTGTGGCCCACGATTCCCCACCATTTTTGAAAATCGCAAAAACACTAATTTTTTTCAAACCACGAAAAGTCGGAAAAAACAAAAGAATTGTAAGAAAGTGTAATAGTCAAAAGTTACCTAACTTCATGTAGAATATCATACCATATTACAATTTGCAAAATTTATTTTTTTTTTTTCTGAAGATATTTAACAAAATAAAAACGTGGCCCACGATTCCCCACCTTCCCCTATGTGCGTTCGACTTTCAACGCTCAGTGTTAAATGAACTTTGCACAGAATCTTTTCCATTATTACTTTTCAGTTACGTTAAATAAATACATAATCTTAAAAACTGTGGGTGTGTTTCTGAAAATAGTCCATAAGCCGCACGATTTGTTATGCTTTGTAAGGTAAGGAGGTCAAATCACAATTGATAATCATCTTCGTTTAGATCAACACTTTGAAATTAAACCATGCACGTGGCTAATATGAAGGTCTAAAACTAGTCAAAACAATTTTTTTTTTCGCTTTTTAATCGACTAATTTTCAACATTTTTGAAGAATAATTTTTGGAAAAAAATTTATGAAAGTTTTGAAAAAATTTTAGTTTTAGAAAGTTTTCTAAGCTTTTATGCAAATTTATGTACATATTATTTTTTTTAAAAAACTTTTTTATAAACTTTTAGTTTGCTTTTTTTCCGTAACCATCCTGATAACGTTTGCACCCGACCAGGCCTGTTCCGTATTCCGTGTGGTTTCAATTACTTTTCATTTCGGAAGCTTTTTGATGAAAATGGTGGGTCACACTATAAAAGTATTACAACTATAGATTTGTATTTACGAAAAAGTAACCGTTTAGGAAATGTTCGATAAAATCGAATCTTACGACTTTCTGTGCATTTTTAAAAATATTTCCTAAACGGTTCCTTTTTCGTTAATGCAAATCAATATTATTTGTAGAACCTGTAATTTTCCACAGAAGAGATTCTAATACTTTTTATCGTTAGACACACCGTTTTCATCAAAAAGCCTCCTAAATGAAAAGTCGTTGAAATTACACGTATTTTGGAAAAGGCCTAGTAGGCTCTTGATAAAGGTACACGTGTGTTTTTTATATGGGAATATATCTACAAACAAATTGTTATCCGCATGAAAACGTTACTGTTGATGAGCAGTTATTCCGACCGGTTTCACCCAATATTATCCGTCGAAGCCAACAAAATATGGCATTAAAATATTTTGGTTGTGCAACTCATCAGATGGCTATCCTCTATTTGGAATCATTTACACAGGCAAATCACCTGGTGGTTAGCGGCAAAAGAACATTGGAGAGAATATTGTCTTAGCTCTAGTTGATACAAACATTCTGATCTGAATGTGATAACGGTACCAAGAAATCTACGGCTAATCTAAAGACGATATATGTATGTAAACAAAAGCCGACTGAAAGTCTATTTGTTTTCAAATTACCTTCTACCAAATTATATAACATATGAAGATTTATAGAAAAAATGTGGTTTATAAGAATACTAGAATCATCCAGTGGTCAAAATTCGACCACAATATGTGTTAAATAATTTTGGTACTTTTTGGACACTTTAAGTACTCTTTTTTTTTGCTATTTGGTACTAAATAGAAAAGCTCATTTATTTATTTATCCTGGTATTCAAGCGAAATATAAGAAAAACAAAAAACATGAAGTCATGCTTTTTGTCTTTCTCTTTGTGCTTTATCCTTTGGTTTGCTTTATGTGGATGTGTATTTTGTTCTTGTTAATATTGGAAAATTTGTATTTAATTTTACCTAGCTAAAAGTCAAAATATTAACTTTGTGCACATCTACACACAAATACCTTTCTAATGGTGTATAACTTAAAGTCTTACTCCATTTCCAACATAGTAAAAAAATATGGACAAGTTTTTGTCTTGCGTATTAATATATAGATTTCCTGTTGGACAAATACATACAAATAATTGAGTCGGAATTTTTACTTAGCTTTCTTTTAATATTTTAGTTATATGATTTCTGATAGAAGATAAACCATTTATTGTTAAAATCGATATGCTGCTGCCTAATGTTTCCTAACCTGATGCACAAAAATGCCTAAATCTGTCGTTTGCACGCATTTTACAGCCCGTTTCTGGTAATTTTTATATATTTTTCTTTCCTTGCAGAAGATCTTTGTCCGTTTTTTTAACATGATCGTCGTGGCTACATTGGGTACATTTTGTGTCTATTCCAGGCTGCATCCAAGTGCCGCGCATACAGGATAAACTCAACACACAAACTTTCGAGCAACTTTTGAGGTTATGCTCATTAGCTCTGAACCACTTCGCACCGATGTTGATGGCTCACCGGGTACAACTGAGCGAGATAAAACTGGTCGATTAGCACTGAAGCATCTCAATGATACCTTCGCATAGCTATAGATCCCAAATCCTACCAAAAGACATGCAAGAAATGCGATAGCTTGACAGCATGAAAGTCAGGCACAAGCTTTTCAAAAGTAAAAGTCAAAATTAATTTTCCCATACACGTGCCGCTGAATTACAATGTATAGAAAAGCTGCACTTTGAATTATTTTTTTATGCTTTTATTTTTTATATATTTTTCATTCAAAGTATTGATTTCAAAGATAACAATTAATACGGAGCTTAACTAGTAATTTAACGCAACACTGAATGACACTTCAATAAGTCAATTACTGTCATGTAATATTTTCTTACTTAATTGCCTATTTTTGATATTAAAGGTTGATATCACATAAAATTTAAAAACAAAATTAATTTTAAATTAAAGTAAATGTAAGTAGAAAAGAAAAAATACATACAAATTAATAATCTATGATTACATAGATATATTGTTAATTGTTAGCGTGACAGTTCAATTTTTTAGCTGAATAATTAGTAGTGTTATCAATGTTGTTAATACATGATACTATGATGTATGTACATTGTACATATGTACATTACAATAGGAAGCAAAAGTAATTATTTGAAAAATTGTATGTATGTATTCTTAATGAAATATTGTCACTAATTAATAGTTGTTATTCTGTGGACTATGCGAATATTCTGAACTTAATGGTTAAGCAACATTTAAAAAAATGCAACTCAATTGTGTTGATAATTAAAAAAAAAAATTATTGCCTATTGTAAGGCGCATTCTAAAATATTTCAGTCATTATTGGATCTTGCCAAAAAATAAATATATTCAACGCACAGTTTGCAGAAAGCTATTTTTCGACCAATAAATTTCAAAATTTCAATGATGCGATTTTAAAGAGAAATTTTTCACTAAGAAGTTGCCATTAATAGGTACTTTTTCTGAGAGTCATATTTTTTTTTTTGAAAACTGAGCCAAAGTCACTTAAAGACTATACGATTAACTTTTCCATGTAACTCAGTGGTGTATTTATGTATAGTAGAATTGCCCAGTCGTTAAAATTCGACCACAAATGTATTAAATCATTTTGGTACTTTTTGGACAATTTTGGTACTTTTTTTTTGCTATTTGGTACAAAATAGAAAAGCTCATTTATCATTTAAGTTCAACAAAAGAACGTTAAATTTCTATGGGAGGTAGGCATTAGACTGACCCAAAAAAACTAAAGGTGTTCCGATATTAGGGGCTCAGCACTTAAAATGTTCGGTAGTGTCTCTAGACTACGTGTGTAAATTTTGGTAAAAAATATTGAGATTTAGTACTAGCGCAAGCGCGATAGGTGGCGCTGCCTTGATCGTACGAGAATAGGGATCTTTCAGCCCGTGGAAATTGATAAAAAAGGATCGGAACAGTTTTTTTTCTGTCCTGCTTTATGTTTTCGAGTTCGCTAAAGACGATGGCATGGCCAGTTTTTAGAAAAGATTCCAAGATTTCAAGACATATAAGATATCTCTCGAAAAAAACGAAAAAATATGAGATTTTTGTTAAATTAAATTGCCAATAATCGTAGGAAAATTTTTTTTTTTTTTTTTTTTTTCTCGGACACTAGTCTTGTAGCCTAGGTTGTGACGAACAAAATGAGTGGTTGCACAATATTTTTTGACAAAATCTTCTCGAGATATCGGGCACAGACTGAACCGCCGCCCTGACGTATTATTGTTCATTGCCGGTCACTGGGGATATCTGCTGATTTAACGCTATTTTCATTGATTTTTGAGATCCTACCTTGTATTTTCGATGTCGCTGGAGATGCTGAAACATTTATTTTCACAAGTGTTTCAATACATTCAAGATATTC
Source organism: Calliopum simillimum (assembly GCA_951812925.1). Taxonomy (NCBI): domain Eukaryota; kingdom Metazoa; phylum Arthropoda; class Insecta; order Diptera; family Lauxaniidae; genus Calliopum; species Calliopum simillimum. Next base: position 23,048,761 of record OX638368.1, read on the forward strand.
CTATGATAAATTTCCCTAGTGGGATTTCCAATAAAAAGCAGAACTAGCTCTAAAACCTTGACATAATTTTTCCGCGCATGATTCATTTGGAGCTAGTGATTGATGACCATCGCGGTTTTCTTCTGGAAAGGTGCCAATATCTCCCAAATTTTTCAGTGGAAGATAGAAGAAGATATCTCATATTTTTTCGTTTTTTTCGAGAGATATCTGGTATGTCTTGAAATCTTGGAATCTTTTCCAAAAACTGGCCATGCAATCGTCTTCAGCGACCTCGAAGACATAAAGTAGGACAGAAAAAAAAATTGTTCTTATCCTTTTTTATCAATTTCCACGGGCTGAAAGATCCCTATTCTCGTACGATCAAGGCAGCGCCACCTATCGCGCTTGCGCGAGTACTAAATCTCAATATTTTTTTACCAAAATTTACTCCCGTGGTCTAGAGACCCTACCGAACATTTTAAGTGCTGAGCCCCTAAGATCGGAACACCTTTAGTTTTTTTGGGTCTTTTCAAATTTAAAATTTTCACTATTTCATTCTAGTTCTAACTTACCAAATATCATGTAACTGTCAGTTTTATATTGATGACTCAAAAACGCCGCGAAATTTTAAATGAAACCTTTTGTTTTTCCCAAATATCATTGCTTAAATGAAGCAGAAAAGACAACAGAACTTTAAGTAAATATTTCTGAGTATATAAAACTTAATAGCTGCCATAATGATAACAAGCCAAAAGTCCGAATGCGAGTTATAAAAATTAAACAAAATTTAAGATGACTTACCTTCTGTCTTCAAAGCGGTGATTACAGCACAAGATTTTTCACTGAAAGTAAAAAATAAAAAAAGGGAAAATTTTATTAACTGAAATAAAAAATGTACAGTAATTTAGCTATCACATCCCCCACAGTGATAATTTTTATCTCACAGTGATTATACTTGTTCGCGCACAAAACTCTTGCCCTCATGTTGAGCAAACAACAAAATGATAATTTACAGTAGAATCACATTAAGTACCTAAGGTAAGTGTTTTTATTTCATTGAGTTAAAGTAAATAATACAATATATAAATGAAAAATTTTAAAAAAAATCCATATTTCGGCCATGATGAGGCAACGGATAAGTCTAACTTCCATACAAAATTAACCATATGTTTTAAGTGTCTATAGAGAAAATGAAAATAGATATCGACCTGAAATTCTGTACGGATGAATGCCCTTAACAGTGATGAGTAAACCAAGACCACAATAGTCTTGGTCTTGATCTCGATCTTGAACGTTGAGTCTTCATCTTGGTCTTGGATTTGATATTGAGTCTTGGTCTTGAAAAAATTTTTAAAGATAGTTGAGTATTAAAAAAGTCCAAACCTTATTTCTGCAAAGCAGTTGGGTTTTTGAGATGCCAAATTTCGACTTGAGAGATGATTTTATGCTTGAAAGGGGCGTGACACACCTATTAACAATAAATTACCAAGACGGAAGAGCAGACTTGTTCTTGGGCTTGAAATTATATCGGCGTCTTGGTCTCAAAAAATTACCAAGACTCGAGACCAAGAACAATTTGGCTTATTACTAGTCGTTACATAGACATAGTTATAGTATAGTAAGCACTATTGGATATTATACAGAACGAAGGTCCTTACTAAGGATGACATATCGACGCTCAATGCAAATCAGGTATTAATTTTTTATCAAGTCTGTATTTTAATAGGGCTGAGCATATCAAAAACACAGATTTTTAAAAAAGTCACACCTAAACGAATATACTGATATAATTATCTAATGCTCACAATTATGATATACGCAGCAAAAGTAATGTCAATAAAATTGTTCTCTGTTTTCTTACTAATTTTATGAACTTTAGTCATTTGACAATTAAGGAAAACGAGAAAACTACTTAGCACGGCTATGATGACATATGTTTCGGTACGTAATCATCTTCAGACCAATTTATGTTTAATTTGATTTATTTAAATTAAATTAAATGACAATTGAAAAATTGAACTTTTTGTTTGAGGTCGGATTTGAACCATGATCATTCGAAGTCAAACTCTCTACGTAGCGCATTTATAAACGAACTGAGCTATGTGCCCTCATAGAAATTGGTAGCTTAAGTGCCTTTAAGCATGTTTTATTGTTATTCTCTATTCTGCCTTGTCTGAAATTCCTGTTGTTGCTTTTGATATTTAGTAGGGCTCAGCCATTGGCTGCAGAATCAATACCGTTTTTTACATGTGACTGACTAGTGTTGCCAGTCACATATAATATTTTGGTGTTCTCCGTAATTAAATCTTGAATGGGTTTATGTTGACTATATCTCTGTTTTCTCAAAAAGCTGACTTGATAGTGCGGAATTGATAGCATTAAGTTGAAAAAATGATTTCGGTCAACTAACCGATGAATATGGCACATAATGTGTATGACTTTGCTTTTGCCTCGTTTTGCTTCACTTTCAAAATAAACGATTCATATTATAGACTTTATTCGACTTTTTCGAATTTACTTGATATTTTTTCAACTTTGGAACAAATTTTTTGATGCAACTCTTCTAAAAAGTTTTCGCATTTTCCAACTTTTCCACAATTTTTTAAAAGTTTCAATATTTTTAAGAAATTTTTCAATCCCTTTCAACTTTTTTAAAAATTTCATGTATATTTGGAACTTTTCATGTATTTTTGGATTTTTCTCTTCTGATTAGTCCTTAACCATATATTGAGAAAACGGCCCTAAGAGTACTAAAGAGAGAAAATATTTTCTCCAATATCTGAAATAAATAAGTATCTACAAAACGGTAAATATTTTAAAAGAAAAACTGTTGTCCTCATATGTGCATATAAAACCCGAAAAAATTAAGCGCTCACATTATCTGTTTTACTTTTTCAGTGTATATATGGGTTTTTCCACAAAAAAGTAAAGCGTGAGCCAAAAACACATTTCTGAAAGTATTTAACGCTTATGAATGAGATTTGATAAATTTGTACAGAGCGATGGGCCAAATAATGTTCACTGGGAAAATGGGTGATGCCACCCACCCCTCTAAAAAAAATCATCAAAAAAAACATTTTTTGGAAAAATTGGTGATGCCACGTCAACTTCACAAAATAAGGTGAACGTGCACCGTTAAATCCTGGTTATGTGCAAAATTTTCAATTTAAAATTTGTATAGTGGAAAAAAAAATGTCCCATGCGACACATCCCGTGTGACCGTGGTTAAAATTTAATTAAAAAAAGAAAGTTTACAACATTTTTGGGTAAAATCAAAACCATTTTTTAGAGACATCAATGCACAACATTCTAAAATTAGTCATAATGAAATATTGTCTCCGGTTTCCCTGAAAATGGCGTTTGAAATATTGGTCGCGAAAACCACTGCTGTTTGTGTCCCATGCGAATGCTGTGGTTTTTTGCAATTATCTTGAAAAGTTGCGCAAAATCAACCTTAGCACCAATAATAGGGTTAATTAAGAGCTAAAAATAAGTCCTACTGTCAAAATAAAAATCCGTTTCATTTTGATTTTTTTTTTAGCTTTAAATGTTTTCGACGGTCACGTTCAACACCATGGAAATGCCCATATCTAAATTATCTCAAAATTATTACTGAACTTTGACAAAAGTCATATTGAAATATTCTGTCAGATTTCCCTGAAATCGGCGTTTGAAATATTGGTCGCGAAAACCACTGCTGTTTGTGTCCCGTGCGAATGCTTAGGTTTTTTGCAATTATCTTGAAAAGTTGCCCAAAATCAACCTTAGCACCAATAATAGGGCTAATTAAGAGCTATAAATTAAGCCTATCGTTTATTTTATTTTGATTTTTTTTAGCTTTAAATGTTTTCGACGGTCACGTTCGACACCATGGAAAATTATCTCAAAAATGTTACTGAACTTTAACAAAAGAACTACAGAAAGTTTTTTGTTTGGAATGTACTCGTCTGAGTGATGGTATATCTCAGCTCAACTCATCTCTAAGTATACTCACATCAATTCCTAACTAAAATTAGATATATAAGTCTTTTCAATCAAGATCGATAGAGAGAAAACAAACAAAACAAAACGTGTCAAAAAGAAACTGCGCTCTCTTCCACTTAAAAATTGTCAAATGAAATCGTAGAAATTCCACTTAAGAAGCCAAGAGACATCACTCCTCGTATTGTACAAGTGTTGGTACACATACTCGTCGTCGTCGTATAACAAACATCATTCAATTGACGTCTGTGCTCGTAAATTGCCTGGGAAAAAATGCAACACATGGCTGTACAGCAAGATCTTAGAAGAGTAGATAACGTAGACAGGTATTTCGGGCTGAAATTGTTTAGGAAATCACAGTAAAGAAAAAAAAACAAAAGGAAATTCAATGTCATGCTCTGATCTTCATGTTACTCATAGTTTGGAAAGATTTTGGAAAATAATTTTGTTTTTTTTTTCGTTATTTTTTTCTTTAACTTTTTTACTTTTTCTTTCTTTATAATACATATATTTTCTGTTTAAATTTTCCATCAAGTAGAAGTTATGGAATAAAACTTATAAAAACTTAAATTTATGTTGATGCTGCTGATGCGGTATACAGTAGTTCCAATTTGATTATGGCCGGTCATTATTCTGGAAAAAAAAAGGTAGGGACTGTAATGTAAACAAACACTGTTTTTATTTTCATAGACGTAAACAACTTTTTAGCAGCAGCTGTGAGAGACGTTGATGTTTTTGTTTTTGTTTTTATGCCACCAAGTAGTTCAGGCAGCAGCCACACCAAGGCGGCCAAATTAAATAAAACATAATTCCAAAGTGTTGTAGAGAGAAATTTTTTAAATTTTGTTTACATAGAAATTAGTGGAAATTTTGAACAAAACAAAAAATATTGCTAAAGTAGCTGTTGTGTTTTTATTGCTTTATAAATAAAACATTAAGGCAGACACTTAAAAATTGTATGCTATTGCATTTTAGAACTTTAAGTAGTTGAAATTTATACATTAGCACACAAAAAAAAAAATGAAGCAATTATACCGAAAAAAACATTTTTTTAATTTGTATATTGCGACTTAACTGGAAAGTAAAATTTTGTTTTTTTTAATTGCGTCGGCAAAAATCAAAGGATAATGAACAAAGTACCTATATGTGTACCCAGCTTGTTAATGCTAAGAACAAACATACAAGTACGTATGTACTTATGATGCATGGGTCAAAAAACCTATCGAAATTAAATGTCCAACTAGTTACTCACCATACTGTGACTAATCAATCTGACTCAGCTGTCCTGATCAACTAATCTTCATGAGGATATCTTAATGATTATTAGGGTGAAGCGCTGCTCTATGGAGATTTTGATTTTTACATAATCTGAATGGGCCAGTGAGGAAATGGTGCTCGGTCAATCACATTTAAGAAGTATATAAATATCTTTTAAAAATTTTGAGTTTTAGTACCGCCCCAAGTCAATCAATCCTGGGAATATAGAGAAAAACTGATGAAGTTTTGTTCGTTCACTTCTCCTGAGTTGGAAAGTATGAAAATTAAAATCCAGACACTTCGTTCTTGCGAATAAACTGAGCTAAAGTCCCTTTTTTCGAGGCATGTTTAAATTACCTATATTATAGCTGCCTCGAAGTCTTGGAAATTAAATTGTTTTGATCAGACCTATTCGTTAATTTGTCCAGAGTTGGAAAATAAGCATATTCAATCTGAACAGTTCCTTATTGCGAATAAACCGAGCTTAAGCGCCTTTTTTCTTGGTATTTTTAAATTATTAATATTAAATCGACCTCCAAATATGGGCACTGAAAACTTTCGATTTGTTTTTTAGCTTCTCGTGAGTGGGATAATGTGAATAAGTGAATCAAAACAACTCCTTCTTGTGAATAAACCGGCTTTAAGCCTCTTTTTTGCCTTCAAATGTTTGAATAATTCATACTACTTATAACGCTTTGGTCCTATGCTCCTCCTTTGGCCCTATGCTCCTTCTTTGGCCCTATGCTCCTTCTATGAGTTAAAGGAGAATACATGCATACATACATACATAACGCGCTATAACGAAGCTCACAGTCGTTTATTTTCGAGTAAGTATATGGAGAAGTGTTCATGGAACATACATATAAGTATTTTCATTAAACATTTTAGAAAACCATTGCTTTATAGATTGATAAATCAGCGCAAAAATTATGTTCTGTCAGAATAATTTTTGTTTTTCATATTAAAGTTTATAAATATGCTTGCTATTTATTGTACACAATGTGGAGGACCGTGCCTCTGTGGAGATTTTTTATTTTTACATATTCTAAATGGGCTAGTGCGAAAACGGTCATACTCAAATCTTAACTCATAATTTTTAAGTGGTAATCTGATTCGCACGTATGCGGCGCAACACTCATACTTATTAGACCTATCATATATTATACGGCAAAAACTAAAAATGGGAAATACCTTGCTCTCAGAGGCTAAAAAGCTTCCTTTGGTCCTTTGGGTGTAAGCATATCAAGCATAAAAATGTTGGTTCTTATCGGAAAATATTTGACCGTGACCCCAGGCCGTTGAAGGTCGAAAAAACTCTATTTATAAGAAAATATGTGGCGTTTATCGAAAAAATTAGTCAACATGTTAATATTAGGGTAAGGGAGGGAAATATGGACCACCCATCTTTCTTTTTTTAAATAAAACCCAAAATACATGAAACAAAACAATTAATTTTATGTCATTCAGTAAAGGATACAATTTGCCTTTATTCTGATTCACTTTTAGATAAATATCTCATCAGGATATCGAACAAAAAATTAAAAAACTGAAAATACTCAAAATGAAGATAAAAAAAAAGTGTAGTGTTATATGGACTATATAGTCCATATTGCCCCACATGTTTATTTGGTACAGAAGTTGCATATAAAAATGTCACTTCCACATTCGGCAGATTTTTCATGACTCCAAGAACGTCAGATTACACATTTAACCCAAAATTCGCCACGTCGATCTTCTCAGTAAAGGGTATTACATTATATGCATTTTTTTATTATTTTTTTCCTTTGCAGTTAACGAATTACATATAATGACCATCAGACTCGTCATGAAAACTGCAACTAGATTCCCCATCTGAAAATGAAGATAAATACATTTGTTTTTGAGGCTTTTTTCTTTGGTGGTCGATATTACCCACACCACGTGTTGGTGAAATAAATGGTTTTTTTTATCAAAAACCCTTTTGGTTAATGAACTTATTTGTGCTAAAAAATTAGAAATGGTATTCACTGACTTTATATAATTAACCATTTATTTAAAAACGCGATGTCTTTAAAGTGAAATAATGAAATATTCTCACTAGAAAAAAATTATCACTGATCTTTTTTTTAGAAAATCAACTTTTTACAGAACATGCGACTCCACCGAACGCTAAAATCGCCCTATTGTAAGCTTTAGGCATTAGCGTTAAGTTTGAACATGAATAACGGTAAATCCTATGTATGCAGTGGGAAATAACCGTGTAGTCCATATTTTTTTTTTTTTTCAAAACTTCAATGTCTTGGCAGCAAAGGTCACAAGGTCATATTATCGTCCCTTAGTTCTAATCGTATCTCCATATCGAATTTCATCAAAATCGATGCAGTGGTTTAGCCGTGAGAGTCTTTTTTCCATTTGGAAGCGTGGCACCGCCCGATTTTGAAAAAAAAGAAAATCTTTTGCGCTGCTCTTCCTCACAAACTTTCCAACAAATCAAGCGAATCTGAAGTGATTAAGGCAAAGAAACAGGGAGTGAACCGATTTCGTTTGCCTATTTATAATATAAACATAAAAGGTGAGCGGAAATCGGTAGAATACCGGAAAATGTAAGATTACTGGGACAGTTCTCAATCACTTTTCTTAATTCCACTTTTTTTGAAAATCGCAAAAAAAAAAATTATTTTTACTATGTTATTATTAGTCAAAAACTAAAAAATAGGACAATACCTACCGCGAAGCAACTGGTATCAATTTTAAAATTCTTCACCGCCTTTATAAAATTCGCCTTTTTTAATAAAAATTAGTAATTTAAAAAAACAACAACATTTTCATTTGCCAAATGCACATTTCGGTGTATTAAACACCATCATCAGTGGTCATATTTTATTGCTAAATACAAAAAACATGAATTAAATTATCTATTTTATATTAATAAACATTAATACTCACAAGTTGTTCAAACTTAAGACAATTATTTAAAAATTTTAAAAACATTTAAAAAACTCCGCTTACAACTTCGCGCTGTCATAACACGAGCTTAACATTTATCAGAATAGCCGTATTTGTTTTCTGTTAAAAGTTATCGACCCATGCCCATAGGCGACACTATTCCCCTACATACATCGTTTTAAAAATCATTTCCGAAATTCCCAGAAACTAAATTTAAAAAGTTTGTAAATTCATTAAATCTAAACTAAGAATTTGTATTTGTCGGAAGTATGATTTTGTAACGATTTATGCAATTTATACTTAAATTAATAAAAATTTTATTTGAATAGAACTGTAATGCAATACCCAAACACAGATGTTTACAAGGAAAGTAGTTTCGACAAAAATGCCCCTGACCGTATTCATTCATACTCAGATGTTTAATTTCAAAATACGAACATAAGTACCTACTTATGTATGTACAATGTACATATTTACAAAGTGTACTAAAGAAAGTAAACACAACTAAAAGTGTAAAAATAATCGAAATGCTCTGAACTAGATAGATTATGTGCAAGAAAGAAAAAATAAATCCAAGAAAAATCGGTCATATTAGCCAAGTCAACAAAAAAAAAAATTTCATTTACAACATAATAACAAATCAAACAGACATTGTAAAACTATAGATATTTTTATTTATACGCATACAAATGTTATACAACATACAGACATACATAAGTCCAACTTATAAAGTGCACATGAATGAAATAAATACGTAGAGATATAAATAATGAAAAAAACTAAGAAAACGAAGAAAATGTTGACCTGATAATTTTTCGACTAAATTTAACTGTTGAAATAAAACAAAGTTTAATGCATATGGTTCGTTTATATGACCCACTAGGAAATATTAAACAGATGTTGACTGAATGAAAAACTTTGATATGTTGATATTTTGTGGGCGCTTTTTTCATAGTTTTCAAAATTTTTCGATATTCCTATAAGTTTTGAAAATTTCCAACGTTACAGATTTTTACAAAAAATTTTGAATTTAACAATTTTAAATGTTTTTTTTTTTTTGATCAATTTTTGAAAAATTATTAAATGTCTCAGAAAATTCTGGGGAAAATTCACACATATTCTTTGGACGATTCTTAGCATTTTATCCCTTTTACACTTTTTTTGTAAAATGCCTTACTTTTCTCTACTACTAAAAAATTACTTGCACTATATATATTGTTAATAACTTTTGAACCAATATCGATTACCCCAATTTTTTTCTGGGATATAGTTCTCAGATATGTGAAGAAACCGCACATAGTTTTTATAATTTTCTTAGAGGTGGAGAAATGGGTATGAATTTCTGCTTATTCATTTGAAATAAATGGTTCCAAAAGAAATAACTATACTTTTCGATTGGACTCGATACTTCTTGACATTAACATTCATATAATGAAACAATAAATGTTGTTTGTGAAGATCATACACCATTAGTCACCATAGTAAATATTCCGACCGGTAAGTTAATACAATGTTTACACTCAAATGTTTATACACACGTGTTTTATCAATTTTGGAGAAATTCGCTTGAAGTTTGTTAAGCCGTATTTAAGCAGGTGGTCTTAAAAGGTCTCTTAGTGCGCGGTTCTAATTGTGTTGAAGGCTTAAATGGGGCATTCTTTTTTTTGTTTAAGGTAAAGTTACACAAAATGTTTGTTCATTTGTGATGTGCACAGCAATTTCGGAATTTTGCTCCAATAAATATAATAATCATAGACAAGGCCGCATTTAGCACTGAGCTTATAAAGACTCTGGGACCCTTACCCAGGGCATATAAAATATTTGTAAAAGAAATAATTTTAGAATAGCAGCTCTATTAAAATATTCGATTTGATCTCGATGATTGTTACCTAGAAGAAACGACTCTTAGCAACGAATTTTTGCGACTTGTTAAAGTTTGGAACTTTTTAACTCCTCAGAGTTTTGACAATTTCTGTAATAAGTATTTTTAAGTTACTCTTTTAGTACTAAACATTTCCTTCTTTCCATAATTAATGTTTACTCTACCAAAAATAAATCTTCAAAATTTAATTATTTTGTTACAATTCACTGAGTATTTTGGTATTCTCTAAATAATTTGGTTATGGTACTGATTTTTATTTTATGTAAATTTCTAAAAATACTTAAAAATATTTTTCCCCCCACATATTTTTGGTGTTCTTTTATACTTCATATATACGAGGATTACTATTTATATATACGGAGAAATTTCATTTTGTTAAACAAGGAAGAAGAGATCTAACAAAGTGTGATTAAGTGTATCAAGCTAAAAGAAAATTAATACTACGTTTCCATTGGAGAATTAGCTGCGACAAGATTTATAAATCTCATTGTTAAATCCTATCCATTTCCACCGGCAGCAAGAGAGAGTAAATGTCTTAAGCGGGAACATTAAAGTTGTTATTCCTTTTCTTGTATATATTTATCTTCCATTTGCTTTTTTTATGACATTTAATACCAATTGTCAAAGTGAAGGTTGAAAATAGCCGAAATCGGCAACACTGTTGAGATTAATATGAAGATTTTGTATAAATCTCATCAGAAGTAGATTTGATATTTTGTGTGATAAATCACGTAATTTACAGCAAGTTTTGGAGCTGAAAACAAAGTGGTGGATTCAAAATGGAGGACAATTTTCCTAAACAATAAACAATATGAGTAGAAATTCTCCAAGTGGGCCTATGATTTTCGATGTGTTGACGAAAATTGTAAACGAATATCGCAATGCAATCTACTAAGTGGTAGAAAGCTATGAAATTAAAAGTTTTGAAAAAAGTTAATTTGTTTATTTACAAGGTACGATTGAAAATTGAGGTACGTAGAGTACTACTTATATTTCGGGAATAGCAAATAATAACAAACATTTTTAATTGAAAATGGCTTTATTGTTTTTCAAAATATTCTTCTTGGTGATCTACTTATATACTTATGCATTCGTTCAAACCATTTGCCATAGCAGTTTTCCCATTCCTCTTGAGACATCTCCAAAACATGGTTTTTGAACGCTTCAGCTGCTTCAACTGCTTCCTCGGCGCACGTAAACCGTTGGCCACGCAGTTTATCCTTGATGTTCGGGAAGAAGAAGAAGTAATTGGTTGCCAAGTCAGGACTGTACGGAGGATGAGTCATCAATTCGATGTTTTGACTGCTCAAAAATTCACCTGCTTCACGAGATGTGTGAGAGCTCGCATTGTTTTGATGGAGAATGATTCGTCTTCGGGGGTTGGTTTTACGAATTTCTCCGAAGACTTCCGGCAAACAAATGGTCGTGTACCACTCAAAATTGACAGTCCTACGTTGTTCATGCGGAACAGTGGCAAAATGATCCATTCGACCGAAGAAACAGGCAACCATTTGCATCGCTGTGCTTCTTCCACGAACAACTTTTGTTGGATTTAGCTCGTCTTGGAATACCCACACGGTCGATTGCTGTTTTGTTTCCGGCTCATACAAATATATCCATGATTCGTTACCTGTCACGATTTTATAAACGTCTTTTGAAGCACCACTGTTGAATTTTTTCATCATTTCCTTACACCAAACGATGCGAGCCTTTTTTTGAGCGATTGATAAATTATTGGGTTTCCAACGAGAACAAACGTTTTTTACAAATAATTGTTCATGCAAAATCGAATGTATTGCAGTGGAACTAATGTGCAAGGATGCCTCTATCTCACAGTATACCACATGACGATCTTTCATTATCAGTTCATGCACTGCATTGATGTTTTGTGGCACAACAACCGATTTTGGACGACCTTCACGGAATTCGTCGGTGACCGAACTCCGATCACAATTGAATTCACTATACCAACCATATACTGTGGTTTTTGATGGTGCTTTATCGCCATACAAAGAACATAGTTCATCGACACATTCTTGTTGACATAATCCACGTCGAAAGTTGTGAAAAATAATCCAACGAAAACCTTTTCTTGAAATTTCCATTTTTTGGCCAAACTGATTTTGTTAACTCATTTGAAGCAAAACAAATAGCACTTGTACATCAAAACGTTGTGAGTACGTTTATGCAGAAAAATTAATTTCTCGTAAACTTTTTATTGAAAGTTTTTGAAAATTTAGCGGAATGGTAGAAAACAAATACGATCAACGATAAACAATAATTAGTTGTATTAGTTGTTGCTCTTTTTTATTGGTTTTTTATAAAAAAAAAATGCTCATTTGACCCGATTCTCCACACGATAATTTAAAACTTCTTCCGTAAACAGAAACCTTGAAGTCTGAATATAAAGAATTCATCAAAACATTTTTGTGCCCGCCCTTATGGTAAATGATATTAAATATTGTTTGGCGTGTGTGTTGAAAAAAATGATTTTTTTAATTTTTTTATTTTTTTTTTTTTTTTTTTGTGTTAAAATTCACTACAACATATTATTTTTATAAAAACTCATTGGGAAAATATTTAAGAAATGGCCTGTTTTGGAGAATACAAATTTTTTTTTTTTTCCCCTTCGAAAAGAACCCTGCTTCAGATATTGCTTCATCGTCAAAAGTCATAGTGAATTAGTTGATGCACTTGTCGCTGAATTAATCTACGTCGGAAGTCATAATTAATTCCAGATAATATTTTGAAATCACTGTAACAAACAAAGAATGCGTACCCATGACAAAACATTTTGAGTGCGTAAAGAGTCTTAGAGCTCAAACTTTGAAAAGACATGCGCCTGTGTTGCCAATGCTACCGGATAGATAACTGGCAACCTATGCATATATTTAGACATGTATTTACGAGTGCGCTTGTATTTGTGTTAAATATGTTTATTACCAACATTTATAGTTGGTATTCTTATTTTGTATTGCGTAGTTGTTTTTCTCGTATGCCCACGTCAATGCTGTAATAAAATATAAACACTTCCGTTCTGTTGCATCCGCTTTTTTCTGTGTTGGTCGGTCGTCATTCGGTGGTTGCATGAATGTATCGTTTCTTCTGCTCGCCTTTAAAGTGAATTTTAATTAGAGTTCTTGGGGAGCCGCAAAATAAGGAGCATGGAATAGTACTTAGTTGTAGTTTTTTACTACTTTAGTACGGTAATTATCAGCTACACAGGTGCGCATTTACACACTGACCAGTTATTAGTTCTAATGGATTTATTATCTATGGGAACAAACGAGTTAAGAATAAAGTCGTGTGCAGTAAGTAATAAGTATGAATATGAATATGAAAGAGGCCACAAAGGGTTTTTTATATTTTTTTTAAGTATACACTTAGGAAGTTTGTAGAAAGAAGGATTTAGCGGTTTACTGAAATATTCTAGATTTTAAGATTTTAAGTTCATATTCTTATTTCAAAATAAAGTATGTATCAATGTCAAACGAATTTGTCAAAGAAAAAAGAAGTAAACTACAAAAGCTTAGCTTAGAACCTTTATATCGTCAAGTCAAAAGTTAAATACTTCCAAGTTTTTCATATCCAAAAACACCAATGCATTTTGATTCTGATAGTCTTCAGGTACGTAACCTAATTTATGCCATATAAATTAACAATTATAAATATACACGGTAATAAATTTCGGTTTAATTTTTCAACTTAAAAAGTTGGTATATTTATCCAACTTTATTCGGTTGAATTTTTCAACTTAAAAGTTGAAATTTGTGTCAACTCTAAGGGTTGATTTTCTTTACTTAAAAAGTTGAAAGAGGTCAACTTAAAAAGTTGAAAATTTTTACTAAAAAAGATGAAAAAAAACCAACTTTAAAAGATAAGAAAATGTACTTACTGAGTTGAGAATTTTTGTCCAAAAAAGATGAAAAACTGTACTTTAATTGTTGAAAATATTTCAACCCTGTAGAGCAAAAAATTTAACTAAAAGTTAAGCGTAAATCAACCTGTAACTTTTTTAATAAAACTATGAAAGATTGAGTTAATATATGATTTTATTGAATAACATAGATAAATATTAATACAATGGTTTTAAATGATAGCTTTTGACAATTTGTATTCATATTTATTAATATGAAGTGAATTATATGTTTTTTTTCAATCTCAAAGTAGAATATTTTATGCTTATAATGTTTTCTATTGCCTCAATTTCGTAACAGTTATACCTGTCATTAATTCCAATGGTGTTGAATCTTTTACATATTAGGAATTACTCCTTCTCTGTTTGTACAATATCTTTTATTTTATAAAAAGTTATCAAATTATTTATCAAATTATTATTTATTGTTACGAAAAAGTTCCGATTGCATAAGAATCCGCAATCCATGAAGTTAATTAAAAAAATTTGATCATGGTCTGGCAATAAGTCTTTAAATTTATAATCTGATTGCGTAATTTTTGTTTGTTTGCCAATTTTTAAAGTTGGATGAAAAGATGTATTCTTCCAAAAAGCAGACTGTCTTTCTTGGTGTCTGATAGATAAAGTCTTTGGAAAATTAATGAAATTGTTTAAAAATCGACCTATTTTTGTAAAATTCCGATGATAGCTTTCATATCTCATCGTCCATAAAAGCGAAAGTGGCCCGAGAGTATTAATGATTCTACTATAATGCGTCATAAAGTGATGTTTTGGAAGTAAGCTGTACCCTTAGCTAAGAATTATTTGTAGATGATCTGATATTAATCTAAGTATCTAATGTATTTAGAGTTTCTTTTGCAATCTCTGTTGAAAAAACAATTTGCATTACTTTAAGAAGACTTATTATTAATTTCCAAACGTTAGGGTCTGAAATTTTATCTTTATAGCCAATATAAACGGTACATTTAATATTATAGACCAGTTTTGAGATGCATTTAAGCCAATATTTGCCTTACATAATTTTTTTAAACTGATTAAAGTTGGTTTGTCTTTTTTATCTAAGTAACAATAATCAAAAGACTGAATCATAATATTTAATTTATTTTCTGACAATTCGTTGTTTTTCTTCAAATATTTGAAAAAAATTTTTAAGGCAAATGGTACAGCGCACGTCCGCGCGAAATGCGTTTTCTATAGGATTTTGATGAGAGGTATCTCATTTTCTTCAGGAACTCACGCTGATGTCAAATTTGAAAGAATTTTTAAAATCCCAACGACAGTTTTTTTTTTAAGTCGGGTAAAGTGATTTTTCAGTACAAAATTTTTGACCATTTTTTTTTAAAGACCAAAATTTTGAAAACAGAGGCCTAAGAAAAAAATGTAAGCCGCAAACTTTATTCTACAGATTTTTCCCTATCATTTGATATAAAGAACATAAAAATGTAACTGCCGTAGAAAACGTTATAACCTTTTGAAAATGAGAGTGTGTTTTTGGTAGTTTGCACACTAAAATCTATATATGTCAGGTAGGAAAAAATTTAAATCGAACTGTTGTGAACAAAAAAAAAGGTGTCAAATTACTCCTGAGCACTTACTAAATGAGACAAAAAAGTTTTGAAAAAAGTTCATCGACTACTGTTTGAAAAAGGTCCAAAAACGGTACATTTGTTAAAAAGCACAACAAAACAAAACACAAATAGTCATTTTCGATGTTTTTATTAGAGGTGAATTTGAATCTGGCCCCAGAACTACTCTACCACGTAGTTTTTGAAATGTTGAAACCTAAAATATCAAAAACACGATTTTTGAGTTGATTTAAAGGACGCACGAAGCGCAGCCTCTAACGGGAAATAACGCTGCAGGGCCAAACTTTTCCACTGATCTTTATGAAAATAGGAATGGAGCTAGACTGAACCCTAAGGAAAGATATAAGAAACTTTTGTGTTTTACTGGGTTGTTAAAAAAATAGTACATTTTCGATGTGTAAAATATCTAGTAGCGTGGCAATGGTAAACAGATTAATTTTGATGTTGTTAATAAACAATTTAAAAAAAATTTAAATATCGTGTTTTTTATAATTTAGGTTACAATATCTCAAAAACTATACGTGATAAAGCAGTTCTGGGACCAGATTCAAATTCACCACTAATAAAAATATCGAAAATGACTATTTTTGTTTTGTTTTGTTGTGCTTTTTAACAAATGTACCGTTTTTCGACCTTTTTAAAACAGTAGTCGATGAACTTTTTTTCAAAACTTTTTTGTCTTATTTAGTAAGTGCTCAGGAGTAATTTGACACCTTTTTTTTTAGTTCACAACAGTTCGATTTAAATTTTTTCCTACCTGGCATATATAGATTTTAGTGTGCAAACTACCAAAAACACACTCTCATTTTCAAAAGGTTATAACGTTTTCTACGGCAGTTACATTTTTATGTTCTTTATATCAAATGATAGGGAAAAATCTGTAGAATAAAGTTTGCGGCTTACATTTTTTTCTTAGGCCTCTGTTTTCAAAATTTTGGTCTTTAAAAAAAAATGGTCAAAAATTTTGTACTGAAAAATCACTTTACCCGACTTAAAAAAAAAAACTGTCGTTGGGATTTCAAAAATTCTTTCAAATTTGACATCAGCGTAAGTTCCTGAAGAAAATGAGATACCTCCCATCAAAATCCTATAGAAAAAAGTTTTTTGCCTTAAATCGCGCGGATGTGCAGCGCCTTCCAGTACATCATGCATTATGTCAACAGTTCCGTTATCGGTCATATTGTAATATCGCAAGTTATTTAAGATATTCAAAAATTTTATTTATTTCCGCATTATCTAGATCATATTTTTTAAAGTTTTCACAGATTAGAAAATGATTTTTGAAAACCGAATAGTGTATTTCCTCCCAAATTATCATGTGATACTGCAATTAATGTTCCTTTCAACGTTTGATTGTTTACTAAAATACAAACATCTTCAAGGGTTTTAATGTCTTCGTAAAATGGTTTTAAAATAACATTGATCAGATTAGAATCTTTTATGTCCTCAGCATAAAATAAAGCCAATAAATTAATATTATGCAATTTCGAAAGATTAAAAGTTGGAAGGATCAAAATTGAAAAATAAATGGCCCCAATTTTTTGAATTGAAGTTTTGCTTCCTAAAAGGCAAACAACTTCAAAATCGTCATTAAAAATTCCTATTTTTAATACAAAAGGATTGTTTTGAAAAAAATAAAACTGCTGTGGGAATGACATGCTTTTCGAGAACATACCATTTGCTTATAAGTTCTTTTATTGAAGGAAACTGTATTTTAAAATCCAGCAAGATCTGAAACGAAATTGAATAATCTGCTATTCGGATTAGACATTCGGACAGACATTCGACATTTTCTTCTGGACAAATAAAATCTTTTGGCACTGTTTGAGCAGCAAATACCTTTTTTTGTGATGTCTAAATTTTAACTGGTTGACCAAGTAACCAGAGTTGTCCTCGGGATTGAAAAACAGTTCCTTATGTAAAATACAAAAAAGTACAATAAAATCCTTATAAGCATTCGCCTGTACTTATCGGGAAGGTTAGTGTTTACTTCGTTGACTTTAAATATCTCTTCACCGTTCGTCTGGATGTACGACCGCAGATGCTGTAAAAAATCATTTAAAAATTTCATAACAGCTTGAAAATATCACATATTTATATACATTTTCATTTATTGTAACTTGCTTTTCTGGAATACACCAAAAATTGGCCTCTGCTGACTCGGAAAAATATTTTAACGCAAAGTATGCGCAGTTGGCATATTGCTTCACAATGTCAGTAATGTTGTCATTGTTTAAAATTGTACCATCTCGAAAATATTTATATTTTTTATCGTCCGTATGCAGCTGAACTGTAAAACATCACAAAGGAACAAGTTTACTTCAGCTCCCAAAATTGAAAATTAGGAAAATTAGGTGTCGAACATATTTTGTACTTACCGGATTTAAGTAAATCTTCAAAACACAAATCACCACTACTATATTGCTTTATTTCAATATATGTATTTTCGTTGAGGAAAATAATTTCAATAATTTTTTTAATTATTTCAGCCATTGCTTCACTTTGACAGTGTTGCTACTTTTCTTTTTTCAACAAATGAAATTAGTACAGTCATTTGGTAGTTTTACCTGGAAAGTTTTGCGGGAGTTTTGCAAATGAGTTATTTTATAGATTTCGATGTGCTCTTTCAGAATTTCAACTTTGCTACCTCGAGTCGTGTTCGCTCGCGCCGCCATATTGGAAAAATGGCGTCCAAAATCAGTTTTTTTACAAATATCTCTTTAACGGTTACATTTAGACAGTCTGATTGGGTCGCACTTGATATAAACTCATGATTTTTAACTTAGCTGTCAGTCGAAAAAAACGACGGAACGTACTCGACGCACTGTATGAATTCGATAGTGTTTTTATAAATCTGCCCAAAAGAAGTCGAAAAAATTAAATAAAATTTTTCGCTAACTGGTTTCATTTTCGAGAAATTAAAAAATGTTAAATTATTCTTTGTTTTCACATGTGACCAGAGTGAAATTTGTTTTCAGAAATATTGCAAATATTTTTTATTAACAAAAAAATATCTATCAAAATGGCCGATTTTTCTATCAAATAATTTCTACCAAATTAGTACAAATTTAACCAATGTGGTAACACTGATGTCGACGTCAACCAACAGCGCTGACAAAATTGTGAACTCGGAATTTTGCCGAAACACAAATAGAAGCAATCGGCTAGCAAAGCCGAATAAAAAATACGGAGTCAACTTCAAAAGTTGAAAAACTCTACTTTAAAAGTTGACTTTCGGCATTTAGCCGAAGCTCAAATTGGAGCAGTCGGCAAGCAAGAGACTGCTAATTTTGAACGTGCCAAGCAAAGCCGAATGAAAACGTGTTCGTGTGCATAAATATCGAGGGAAATCAACTGTGGAAAGTTGAAAAAATCAACTAATAAGTTGAATTTCTTAAGAGTTCGCTTGTTCTTCTCAAAATTTTGTATCAACAAAAGGATGTCAACTCCAAAAAGTTTAAAAACTCAACTAAAAAAGTTGATTTTCATAACAAATTCAATTTTCAACCCTAAAATTCCGTAAAAAGTTGAAAATTTAAACCGAAATTTATTACCGTGTAGGAAATCACAAGCCTCATTTCATATTAACTTTTCGAGAGCATTAACCCTGCTAAATACAAAAATTTTAAAACTAATTTCAATATTATGTTATGTAAGAAATAAAAATGGATAAGTAGTTCGAAATGGCCTTATAAATTTTAGAATATTAACCCTTTCGCGCTTATTAACCATTCTAAACATAGAAAATTACAAAAATTCATTTCATATTAACTTTTTCGAGATCATTAACCCTGCTGAATACAAAAATTTAAAATTTATGTAACAATTAAAAATAGATAAGTATATAAGGATAGTATTATTAATTTTAGGATATTAACCCTTTCGCGCCTATTAACCCTTCTAAATAGAAAAAATTACAAAAAATTAATTTCAATTTTGTCTCATTAAATATATAAGAAAGAGATAAGTAAAAATAATTGCAATTATTTAACATTTAATGAATGAACCTACTAGCCTACTGTCTTTTTATACCCTGCATCCAGGGTATATTTACTTTGTCCTTTCGTTTGTAACGCAGAGGAGGCGTGGCAGGTATGGAAAAGTATATATATTCTTGAATAGCGTTACCTCCTGAGTCAATATAGCCATGTCCATATCTGGCTGGCTGGCTGGGTATGCGTGGGTGGAAATACATTTTTTGGGAAAACTGAGCAATATAAGTAATTTAATGATATTTGGTACTCTGCTTCTGTCATCAAAGTTAGCTCGAGGGATTGAAAATGAGTGAAATCGGCTAACGGACACGATTACCGCCCACACAAAGAATATGTTCAAAATGCAATATTAAGAGCATTATTTACGATAACGCAAGCAAAATACACATACTTACAAGGGATAGTAAATACAAGCTCTGAGCGAAAACTAGGCAAATTCGGACTAGAGGGCGTGGCAATTCCCATATAAGCAAAAGGTTCATAATGCTATACTGAAACCGTTTTTTGAGACAATCCAACCAAATTCCACATAAACACTAAGAATAGTAAAACCATACTCTGACAAAAAACTATTTGAATACGGACAAGAGGGCGTGGCACCACCCATACAAGGAAAAATGTTGTAATTAAGACGTTTTTAAAGATAATGTAACCAAATTTCACTCAAACACTAAAAATATTAATTGCAAGCCCTGAGCAAAAACAAAGGCAAACTCGGACAAAAGGGCGTGGCAAAGTTGGAATAGTTAGAGCAAAATCTAAGCAAAAATTAAGTGAATTCATTCAAGAAGGCGTGACACCTCCCGTACAAGCAAAATTTTCAAAAAACATGCAGTGTAAGGTATATTATTTTGGCCTGGCCAACACCCTTTTTAATAACAGATTAAATATTTCATTTGTTCATTCACTAAATTCAGAATGGAACTATTTTATTTTTTTATCCGAACTTGGTTCACGAAGGCTCGAAATTTTTGTAATTAAATATGTTGTAAAAAATATTGAGCTTCAGCCGTGGTAATAAAAACAAAAGTTTATGTTTTTATGTTTTTTTATTTTCAATATTTCGGCTTAATTTTTAAGCCATCATCAGGAAATCTAAGGAAAATACAGATATGTTTACATTTCGAAAATTTAAACAAATAATAATGTTACATACATTTTTACATTTTTAATATTTCTTGTCGAGCAAGTTGTTCACCGTCCGTTGTTCAGCTATCGACTGATTTTATGTCGGATCAGTTGCTTGTAAATGTGTGCGCAACCGTCGGTGTCTGTCTTAAAGTTAAGTCGTTTGTCTATCGGTGTATTAATGATGTGCAGCATTTCTATTGTGTATCGTCTCATATAGTTCTGTTCCTGTTGCAAAATTTTGGTGTTATCAAAAGCAGGTGTATGTTTTTCTTTTAAGCAATGTTGTGCAAGTGCAGTTTTGTTTTCACTTTTTGACTTTAAGTCTGACTTATGTGACGATATTCTCGTCCTTAGTTTGGATTTTGTCGTACCAACATATACTTGTCCGCATAAGTTAGTTCCGTCTCCATTGCATGGTATTTTGTATACCAGATTCGATCTGTCCATATCGTCAACTTTACTTTTCGTGTTTGTGTATATACTTTTGAGCGTATTATACGATTTTGGTGCCAGACAATATTTGTTTTTGTCATAAATGTCCGTTTTATTAAGTTTTTCTGTGAAACCTTGAACATACGTTACACTTTTGTAGATCTTAGGTTCCTTGTACCTTGCTGTTGCATTTTTATTTTGTATTGTAGCTTCTCTTGTTAGTTTATTTATTGTTTTTTTGCGGAAAATCATTCATAGCAAGTATATCCTTTACTCGTTTTTTGTTAATTTTATGGAAGACTATATCGCTTATACTCAAAACTCTATTTATAAAATTCTTCGCGGTGTTCAGAATCGTCTTTTTAGGATGTTTCGAGTGAAAATTGATCAGTCTACCCGAAGCCGTGGGTTTTTGATACCAATCAATCTTAATTTTGTTGTTTCTTCTAATTATCAGCGCATCTAAATATGGCAATGTTCCTCTATCTTCTTCTTCCTTCGTAAATTTAATACTTTTGTGGCATGAATTAAGAATTTTTAATGTGTCGTCGATCATGTCTGTTTTCACGATGGCAAAAATGTCGTCAACATATTTTGTTAAACATCTCGGTTTTGTGTTGCATTTTTCCATAAAAATATTCAGTATTTCTTCCATGACGATATCCGCTATTATGGGAGAAATTGGGGACCCCATTGGCATGCCTTTTAGTTGACTATAAATCGCATCATTGTATTTAAAATAATTGTTTTCACAAATACAAAACTTTAATATTTCAATAAAAAGTGGTTTTGAAATATTTGTATATTTGGTTATCGAATCCCATTTTTTACTAATAACCTTTATCGCGAAATCCACAGGTATACTTGGAAACAGCGAAATCACATCAAAAGATATCAACTGCTCGTCATCGTATATGTATGAATTATTTAATTTGTTTTTGAATTCCACCGCGTCCTTTATGTTGTACTCTGAGTCAACAGTAATATTTTTCAAAATATTCCCTATGTATCTGCATAAACCGTATGAGGGGGAATTTATAGATGAACAAATGGGTCTCAGAGGCATGTTATCTTTATGTATTTTCGGTAGCCCGTATAAACGTGGTGCCGTCGCAGTATGCGTAACGTATGTTCAAGGTTTCACAGAAAAACTTAATAAAACGGACATTTATGACAAAAACAAATATTGTCTGGCACCAAAATCGTATAATACGCTCAAAAGTATATACACAAACACGAAAAGTAAAGTTGACGATATGGACAGATCGAATCTGGTATACAAAATACCATGCAATGGAGACGGAACTAACTTATGCGGACAAGTATATGTTGGTACGACAAAATCCAAACTAAGGACGAGAATATCGTCACATAAGTCAGACTTAAAGTCAAAAAGTGAAAACAAAACTGCACTTGCACAACATTGCTTAAAAGAAAAACATACACCTGCTTTTGATAACACCAAAATTTTGCAACAGGAACAGAACTATATGAGACGATACACAATAGAAATGCTGCACATCATTAATACACCGATAGACAAACGACTTAACTTTAAGACAGACACCGACGGTTGCGCACACATTTACAAGCAACTGATCCGACATAAAATCAGTCGATAGCTGAACAACGGACGGTGAACAACTTGCTCGACAAGAAATATTAAAAATGTAAAAATGTATGTAACATTATTATTTGTTTAAATTTTCGAAATGTAAACATATCTGTATTTTCCTCAGATTTCCTGATGATGGCTTAAAAATTAAGCCGAAATATTGAAAATAAAAAAACATAAAAACATAAACTTTTGTTTTTATTACCACGGCTGAAGCTCAATATTTTTTACAAAATTTACACAAAAAAGCCGATTACCACAACACATTAAATATGTTGTTCATAAAAATAATAAAATTTTAGCTTTCCTAATTTTTTGGTCCGGAAAAGGCCACTGTATATTTTTAAGAGATATTCTTTTTTGAAGGCTTGTAATCGAAAAGTAGGGATTCAATTGAGAAATGATTAAAGTAAGGCTTGTTAAGGGTAATTTTGACTATTTTTTTTAAGCTACATTTCCACTTAAAACAGTGTCAAAAAGCCCAGCGAGAAGATTAGTAATACTTAGTTAAAATATTTTGCAAGC
This sequence comes from Calliopum simillimum, assembly GCA_951812925.1. Taxonomy (NCBI): domain Eukaryota; kingdom Metazoa; phylum Arthropoda; class Insecta; order Diptera; family Lauxaniidae; genus Calliopum; species Calliopum simillimum. The sequence continues at coordinate 23,071,985 of OX638368.1, forward strand.
AGCTGCACATTGCTAGCGCTTGCAATCGCTAGAACATCTGGAGCAGTATATTTCTTGGATTGAAATTATATACTACATTTAATACCGCTTAAAGAACTTAAGTTATAGGTTTTTGTTGCCAGGTGCAAAGAATATCTCGTTAACTTATTTATTTATTACTTTTACTTTTTTATTTGATATAAATTAATTAATTTAATTTTTAATACTTTTAATTATTCGCAAACGTGTTATTTTTTAACAAATTCATAAAGTAAGGGATAAACTGTTATTAATGTATGTCGCAAAATATTTATTTTTTTTTTCATTAATTTTAAAATGAAAAAGTAAAAAAAAATAATGCAATAGAACCTGAAAAAAGTTTAAAAAACCAGCGCTCATAAATATTAGATGAGCTACAAGCGAAAATGTTAATTCTTAGAATTACCATACAAATTAAACAAAAATAAAACATAGAAAAAATTTGTATTTAAAAAAATAGCAATAAAACATGTGAAAACCGAGTAAGTGAGCTCTTAATTGCTCAACAGTTTCCAGTCTCTTGTTACTCGTTGTCTGATTGTCTGACTCTGACTGACTGCCTGAGACGTAGGATGGTATCTGTCGGATTTCAGTTTGTTTGTTTTGATTTAACGTTGGCTTGTAACTCATAGACTGTAGCAGTTATAAAGTTACAAACAAATAAATCACAATATTTGATTAGTGATTTTTTCATGTAGTGAATGTTCTTTTGTTTGGTGCATGTAAGTACATTCCCAAAGAGGAAAAATATTAAGCTCTTCTTGTGAAAGAACTTCTGAAGCGCTTGTATAGAAATATAGAAATTAAGAAGAGCTTACACAATGATTTTTTTGTAAGGCTGTAGTAAATATTCGAATATCAAAATCTGCTTTATTTTAAAGAAAGAATAGAAAATATAAAAAAACAACAAAAATTTGTTTAAAACACACGTTGTTTTAATTCGTTTTGATTCCCAGGTTTGATTCCCAACGCGGAAAATTTTTTTTAATTTACTTTGTTTTAATTTTTTTTTTTTTCTTATTTTACTTTTCTATTAATCTTTATTTAATTTTTTTTTTTTTTTTTTTCAATTTAAAATTGAATACAAAATGATTTTTGGTAAGGTAAGGCTGCAGGAAACACTCGGTAATCAAATTTTGTTTGGAGAGATATTTTTGTTAAAAAATTGCCTTAATATACAAATTTTATACCTATTTACTATATAGTTCAGTGGTCTAGACACCTAACAAGTTTGTAATTGTAAGTAAAAATAATATCTATCACACTGTCGGACCTCGGTTCAAATCCTAGAGCGGTCAGTTAATTTTAATTTTTTTTTTAATTGAGAGAACGATTACCGCCGCATTATAAATAAGCGCTTCAAAAGGGCTTTTTTCGGAAGCTTGCGATAAGCTTTAGATCGCTTTCATCCTAGGACATGCAATGTTACAAAGAAAGAATGCCTATTACGGGGTGTAAAGCCTTTTCCAAAAAGCCTTTTGAAGCGCTTCTTTTCTCTTTGGGATTGTTCATACATATATAAATCCATACAAATGTATATATCTATGTGAGAATGTGAAATTGATTTAAAATGCAATAAAAATTGTACGATTCATTGAAGGGGATCAGGAAAATGTTTATTATGAATGATTGTTCATGACGATGTATGACGGCGCTTTGGCGTTGAGTTCGTTTATGGTTACGGTCAGAGGTGACTGACAGTCATTGAAGGAAGGCAGAAATATCTAGAAACACAAATGTCATGTTCATGTCTAGTAAGTAATTGCAGTTGTTGATCAGTAGTTTTGCTTTGTTGAGAGATGGTGCTGCTTCATTTTAATTGAGATGGGTGCCCCACTGCTAGTCTCTGTATATGTATTACTTTTTGTTGTATATATGTATGTAGCGTATTCAATTTAGTTTTAGTCATCAATGTTGATTCATGAATGAAATCTATTTAAATTGCGGCTGTTTAAAAATTGTAACTTTATGCAATCTTTTACAATTTTGCAACCGTGTTTGATATACTAAAACTAAACAGAAATGAATATATTGTGGTATTATTGTAGTATTTTTCCGTTTTTGTACAAATTGCCACTTTGTACGTTTTACAATGAATGCAATTTTTCTTTTAGGTTGCCGAAGTATTTTGTGTTTAGGGGAGGACGGGGTAGACTAGTATAGTTCTGACTTTATGGCTAAAAATAAAGCAAGCTAACACTTTTTTCAAAATAACTGGTATGCAGTTAAATAAGTACAATATTAGGCTTCTAAAATAGTGTAAGCTTAAGACAATACGATTCATCAATAAAGAGTAATGACAGATTTTTCTGATGATACTCAAAACGACATTTTCGATAAAATTAGTTTCATTTGTTGTTGTCCCAAGAAAGAAAATGATTTTCAAACAACACAAAGTGATATTAAATCCATCAAAAATTACAGTTTTTTCAAAAGTTCAATTATTTTACTAGATTTTCATGAAAATTTTATGACACAAAAGTAAAATAAACTGTTTAATCTCCAAAAAGTACAGAGACAAAATGTAAAAATTATTAAATGGAAAAGTAAAAAGTTGGCACAGGAAAAATTTCCAGTGAGCTTCGCAATATTTGCTTAGAATACACTTTAATTATTACAGTTTGAAAAAAATTTATTTTATCTAGAATAATAAACGATAGAAATGAAAGTGCCGCAGTAGCTCAGAGGCTAGAGGGCCTCACCTGCAAACACAAAGGTCTTAGGTTCAATACACGCTCCATACACATACATTTTCTTTTTATATTGAAAAATTACTGTAAAAATTACGAACTCGTATCGTTCAAATCACAAGAAAAATTTTTAAATAAGTATGCACAGCGCTGTACGAAATAATAGCAGTGCTATATGATATACTAATCATAGTTTTATCTGCTTTAACCAACGAATAAAATAAAAATGTTTCATAGTCAAAATGTGTGCCGTTACAACGCAGTTTTAAAAACATATTTGATTGGTGTATAATTAACAACCAACAAAATCCCCGTGAAATTTTCCACTATCCAGTGATTTTTCATTCTGAAAAATAATAGCAGTGCGATCAAAGTAAGTTCAGCTTATAAGTTGAAGTAGAAGCCAAAAGATCAACCAAAATATTTCATGTTGAGAATGAGTTTACTTCATCTCAACATGTTTAAATAAGATCATAAAAATTCTTACTTTAAAAAAAATGAGCCGAACCATGCAGTGTCCTTGTGAGAAGCGCGAAATAATAAAGAAGCTTTTTTATGTAGGTATATCCTGGAAATTTGTTCTGCACATTTGGAGCGGCTCTGCAAAAATGATATCGAACGTCAAAAACTGGGTAAAAAAACCAGAAATAAGAGGCCAAAAACAAGCATTTTCTAAGTGTAAGTGAAAATCCTTTTTTGGTTTTCAAAATATATTAAAGAGGAGTTGAATCTCATTGTGAACTCTTCCATAATTAGAAAAAAAGTCATTCGAGCCAAGTCCCAGAAGAGTGTCTCTTCTTTACCCATGGCGTGGATGAAGAATTACTAGAATAAAATTGAAATAAGTAAAATATCATATTAATTTGTTAGCTTCGAAATGGCACTAGTATTGGCAGGCTCTAGAAGACACCGACATTATGTTACAAGACTTGAAACTCTATTTGATCCTGAATATTTTTCCAGAACGATGAAGCATGGCGGTACTAAAATAAATGCTTGAGAATGTTTCTCTTACTTTAGTATAGGTTCGTTTTAGTGAGTAAAAAATACTATGGATGCTCCTTTATATGCGTAAATGATGGAGTCAACTATGCAGTCCTATACTGAATGGGAAATGCCGCTGAAATTGCTGTATCCAGACCCAAAATACATCAGCAGGTTAACGAAAAATCGGTTTACTTCAAAGAAGGTTGACGTCATTAGCTGGTCAGCGCAGTCTCCTGAACTTAGTTCGATCGAGAACCTTTGGGACGATGTCAAGGAAACAGTGGGAAAGTAAATTCTTAGAAATGTGTGAGAGTAATGGGATACGGTATGATCATGATGGAAAGATATTTCTGTCGAGTAATTCCAACGTCTGATTGATTCCATGTCACGAAGGTACTATTCAACAAGGATAAACCCTTACATATTGACCATTTAATTTTATTTCAAGTTTTTTCTTTGGAATTGAGACTTTCCTACTAACTTTTTCGCGTAAAATCTAAAGCACTGCTACTATTTTTCACACTGAAATTTTTGGTCATTTAAGAATTTGGTGTTTTTTAAAGAGGACGAAACCTTATATTATGGATATTAACATTTATTTCTATTCATACAGTGAAAACATTCAATACTTTGGTATTTACGAACGTTTGTTTTTCAATGAAAAGTTTTCATTATATACCACTGCTATTATTTCGCACACAGCTGTATGCTATGCAAGAGAAAAATACAAAAATAGAGTAAAATTTGAATTTTATTGGCTTGACTGAATTGGTTATCACTCCGGTATTTATTCATAGATTTTTTTCATATATATCTTCTATCTGCCTTATGATGAGATTTATGTGTTCCAAATAATATACAATCTTTATTTATTGTACCCTACACCCAGGGTGTATTTACTTTGTCCTACCGTTTGTAACGCAGAGAAGGAGGCGTGGCAGATATAGAAAAGTATATATATTCTTGATCAGCGTCACCTCCTGAATCGATATAGCCGTAACCGTCTGCCTGCTGGCTGGCTGTGTGTGGAAATACATTTTTTGGAAAAACTAAGCAAGATAATTCAATGAAATTTGGTATACAGCCTCCTTTGTCAAAGATAACTTGGGGGATTGAAAATGAGCGAAATCGGTCAACAGACACGCCTACCGCCCATACAAAAAATATCTTCAAAATGCAACTTTTGGAGTATTTTTCACGATAATGCAACCAAAATACACATATATACTAAGAATTGTAAGCGCAAGCTCTAAGAAAAAACTAGGCGAATTCGGACAAGAGGGCGTGGCACCTCTCATATAAGCAAAAGCTTCAAAACGCTGTATTGAAATCGTTTTTTGAGATATTCAAACTAAATTTTACTCAGACACTAAGAATTATAAGTGCGAGCTTTAAGCAAAAACTGGATAAAATCGGAAAAGTGGGCAAAATTTCAAAATACTGCTGTATAGGGTATCTAATGTTTGGCCAGGCCAAAGGTAACACCCTTACTAGTTTTTTTCTATTATTGCGAATTTATTAAGTGAATTTTCGATTTATATTTTGGCAAAAAAATCGACTTTTCTCATATATTTTGACCCATTTCGCTTAAACCACTAATCCGCTTATTAGAGATAATTGTAAAAAGCGATTATTGGAAATTGATTGCATATGTTTCGGCTATTTCCACATATATATTTATATATTTTCATATATAAACATCAGATCAGTTTTAGTTAATTGCTGTCAGAAGCCACAATCGAATCCTTGACTCAAGTTATCTAATGAAAGAAAACTCGGTGCTTTACCAATTAGGCTATTGTCAAGGATAAATGTCTCTGTACAAGAAGATCATAAGGCTCACTCTGGTTTTGAGACATGCTACAAGTTCATTAGTAAAAAATAGTGGCATTTCTAAACTAGTATAATCAACTTAAAATCGTTAACAGAATATTCAGATTATGTATACGAATATAGTACATACCACTGTGCATTAGTGTGTATTGAAATATATGGACGAGTTTTAAAACCCAATTCCACACTCAAATTATGAAAGAAGAAAGATAAACAACTCAGGAAATATGAATTTTTTGACTTTAAAATAAATTCCTAGCTGGCCAAATGGCCATTGTTTATAAAAACCGAGTGATTTTGCACTGGAGCCTATCTAACGGTAATTTTTTTTCCAAAAAACACCATAGATCTCAATATGTGGTCTAAAACAATTTATGTGTGCAAATTTTCAGAGAGATCGTATGACGTGCAAGAGCGTCAGCAAAGGAATAAGAAACGATTATCTTCAATGAAACGAATACTTTTTGTACTGGAGCCTATCTAACGGCAGATTTTTTTCCAAAAAACACTACAGATCTCAGTTCGTAGTCGAAAACAACTTATGTATGCAATTTTTCAGAGAGATTGTATGACGTGCAAGAGTGTCAGCAAAGAAAAAAAAGCACTTATTTTCAATCAAACGTTTAATTTTTGTACTAGAGTCCATCTAACGATTCATTTTTAAAAAAAAACTTGTGGTACTTGATTCGTCATAAAAAATAAACTATGTACCCAAATTTTAAGATTGGTGGAACGACGTGTGGGAGTGTCAGCGAAGGATTAAAAAATGGTATACAGCCATTTCATGCCTATCGTAACAAGATCTGCCACACCCCTTCCGATTTCGCTGAAATTTGGTACATGGTTTCGTTTCATGCTTAAACTTTGAGAAATGGCAAAAAAAAAATTTTCCGATTTTTTTTGTGGCTTGTGGAGGGGTGCAAAAAGTCGAAAAATAGGTAAAATGTAACAAACTCTCCTCAAATAATAACCAATAACTTGGCCATTTCTGAACCAATTTTCATTTTCATTTTTCTAAAATTCGGATGGTACCATTAATGGTATAGGAGTAATGATTTTTTGAACATTTCAGTACATGCAATATTTCGTATAATGTTGGTTTTTTTGTAATTTACATCATTTTAAATTCCTCGAAAGATTTTGAAAATGAAATGCGTAATACGGTTACGGCCTAAGGGAACAAAACTATGAAATTTCTGGGTCCCTGGTATGGCTTTTACATTTTGAAAAGCGTTGGAGAGTTGCGATGCAGGTGCTTCATATTCAGCAATTGCACAATATCAATAAATTATGACGGACTTTTAACTATTTGCCCATTCGAAAGGTGCCTTGGCATCAGTTATTTGGCCTTGGTGAGGTTTTTGCAAACTTGCTCTTGAAGTATTTCTTTTGAAGGAGCCACCAATACCACCTCATAGCCCTTTCTCGTGAGATATAGCTAAAAGTGCCATTGTGCGTCGAAAAAATTTTTTCTATAAGTCCCTTTGGACGTAATCGTATTGCAGCACGGCGTATTTCATTTTCAAAATCTTTCAAGGAATTTAAAATGATGTAAATTACAAAAAAACCAACATTATACGAAATATTGCATGTACTGAAATGTTCAAAAAATCATTACTCCTGTACCATTAATGGTACTATTCAAATTTTAGATTCATTTGAAAGGTAATTTTGTCTTCTTTTCTAAAAAAATATTTTGGAAGGTCGAAAATAGGTACTATAGCGTTTTAAGTAGTTTAGTACTAAAATAGTTGTAAATTTAGTAATTTTTACCACATACAAAAAACTTTTACTTGTGCGCATAGAATGATTCAATCCCTTTCTAAAAATGATCCAAACACAAAAATGAGATAAGAAATGTTCCAGCTATGGGCCATTTTCTGATCGGACCTTTTTTTAAATTTTCAAAAAATCATAACTTCTAAGCCTCGAGACATACCAATTTCCTCTCTTTTTTGACTGAAAGATTTTTTTTTTTTCTTTCCAAAAAAAATATTTTGTAAGCTAACAATAGTGTACGTTTTTTGTAGCTTAGTACTAAAATAGTAATAAATGTAGTACTTTTTATCAACTATCAAAAATTATTATTATTTTCAGCTTATAGCCTGATTCAATGCCTTTCCAAAACAGGTCTAAACATGAAAATCGGTTAAGAAATGGCCAAGTTATTGGTAATTATTTGAGGAGAGTTTGTTACATTTTACCTATTTTTCGACTTTTTGCACCCCTCCACAAGCCACAAAAAAAATCGGAAAATTTTTTTTTTTTTTTTTGCCATTTCTCAAAGTTTAAGCATGAAACGAAACCATGTACCTAATTTCAGCGAAATCGGAAGGGGTGTGGCAGATCTTGTTACGATAGGCATGAAATGGCTGTATACCATTTTTTAATCCTTCGCTGACACTCCCACACGTCGTTCCACCAATCTTAAAATTTGGGTACATAGTTTATTTTTTATGACGAATCAAGTACCACAAGTTTTTTTTTAAAAATGAATCGTTAGATGGACTCTAGTACAAAAATTAAACGTTTGATTGAAAATAAGTGCTTTTTTTCTTTGCTGACACTCCTGCACGTCATACAATCTCTCTGAAAAATTGCATATATAAGTTGTTTTGGGCTACGAACTGAGATCTGTAGTGTTTTTTGGAAAAAAATCTGCCGTTAGATAGGCTCCAGTACAAAAAGTATTCGTTTCATTGAAGATAATCGTTTCTTATTCCTTTGCTGACGCTCCTGCACGTCATACGATCTCTCTGAAAATTTGCACTTGTAAGTTATTTTAGACCACGAATCGATATCTATGGTGTTTTTTGGAAAAAAATTTACCGTAAGATAGGCTCCAGTACAAAATCACTCGGTTTTTATAAACAATGGCCATTTGGCCAGCTAGGAATTTATTTTAAAGTAAAAAAATTTATATTCCCTGAATTTTTTAGCTCTCTTCTTTCATAATTTGAGTGTGGAATTAGGTGTTCGTTTTTCGATACACACTACTGTGCATATCTATTTTTAGTGTATAAAAACTATCTACTTTTATTTTTTATGAATTTTAAATACTTTTGAATAATGTAATTCCTAAATCTTGGTTCATATACATATTTTTTTGTAAAAAATTCATTTTTGAAAAATAAATAAAATATTTCATTTTCGAAAAAAATATTACCTAAAATACCTAAAAAAAATTTTCGAACATCTCTACTGGTTCGTCCGAAAATTTATTTTTTTCTGAACTTGTAACAACATAAAACTTTAAAATACAATTTGAAAACATTGAAATTTTACAGCCTACAATAACTGGACACTGTTATGCAATAACGAGTCAACCCTCAAACAAATTTTTTTCGACTTATGAATGCAGTTCGATCCTAAATATGAAGAAGCACCTATTTTTAAAAAACCGAACCTAAATATTGTTAGTAAGAGGTTGAAAACAACAAAATTTATTTGACATTTTCATATCATTTGTTCTACGACATCTACAGAAAAACATAAATATCTCAAAACTAATTTCAAGTGGGTTGACTCGTTATTGCATAACACTGTCCAACTAATATTAGCATAAATATTATTTATGTCTAAAAAAAAATGTTTCAATTTAAAATTTATTCTCAAGATTATTATTATTCAATGAGCACATAATTTTTTCAAATTCACAAAAACCTTCTACCAAAGTCAATAACAATAAATAAATTACGTTCAATTGGACTTTAAAGGAGGCAAGAAACAAAACACAAAGCCAGAATGAACTACTTTTGTTTTGCATTATTAAAGGGTATTGAAATTGAAAAGTGGCCTCTACGAATTTTGCATTGTACGAGCAGATACATTGTGGATGCAACACTCGTAGGTTGATTATTTCTTTTATTACTAATTAATTAAATGAACAAAAACATAGCTAATTAAATAAAAATAATTAAAATCGTTCGACCGGAAATATAATTGTGCAGGTATTGAAGTATTGTTGTGTGTCACGCAATTTGAAAAAAAAAAACAAAAAAAATTTATATATTGTACTAAATTTAAAAAACTTTTATTAAGACAACTTACCACAATGTTTTTAGAAGATTCTAATAATTTGTTGCATTTTTATGACCACCTGCAATAAAGAAAATTATTTTATTACTTATTGTAAATTGCAATGATTGTGAGTGAGAAAATATTAAAAATTATTGCAGTAATTAAATAAAATGAAAAAACGACTTTGTACCTATTTGTAATTGTTCACGATTTCATTTGAATTACCACAATAACTCCCTAAGATTAATGATAACTAGAGTTGCCCAATGGTCAAAATTTGACCACAAATGTATTTAATAATTTTGGTACTTTTTGGACAGTTTGAGTACTTTTTTTGCTATTTGGTACAAAATAGAAAAGCTCATTTATCATCGCTGTTACAATAACAAATGTGAAACGAAAAGAAAAAAAAAACATGAAGTCAGTTTCAGTCAGCTTTTTGGCTTTTTCTTTGTGTTGTATCCTATTCTCAGCTCTGTGTGACCTCGTATTTTGTTAATATTGAAAATTTTGCATTAAATTTTATCTGGCTTGATGGCAAAATATTAAAATAATTTTAACTTTGTGCAAATTAACACACAAATACCTTTCTAATGGTGTATAATTCAAAGTCGTGCTCCATTTCTAACATAGGTAAAAAGGTAGGACACATTTTTAGCTTGCGTAATAATATATAGATAGATATACAAATATCAGCTTAAGTTCAGGAGTATACAAAAATATTAGTAAAAAACTAGGGGTGCCGAAAAACATCTAAACTATCAGTGAAAAAAATCTTCGTAAAAGTCCAGGATTATACAAAAACATATATATCAGTAAAAGACGAGGGATGTCGAAAAAACTTTTTAGATATCAGTAAAAGACAAGGGGTATACAAAAAAATCTTTACTTCTTCAAAATATATTTGAAAATGTTGATAGAATTGAAAAATAAAGTGGAGAATCTCGAAAATGTGTTGTTAGCTTTAGTAGCTTGGCTCTTCAGCCAAGACACTCCGGTGCAGATTTTCTTTCATATCAGCTACAATCCTCGCATAAATTAAAAAGTATATGTCAGATAAGAACTAGACCCCGAAACAAAAGACTGCAATAAACGTATCTATAGATAGAAAAGATATCAAAAACGCAAACAAAGAAAAAACAAACCACATAAAGGTCAAGTTCAATTGCAATGTAAGTACACACATACTTGGTAATGAATGCAACAAAACCAAACCACATAATATTTCTAAATGTATATTGACTGCTAAGCCTCAACGTATGTAATTCATCAAATTTCATGAAAATCATTTTTTTATGGATTCCTAAGGCGTATTGCTTTTCTACACCTAAGTCTCTCTCCAATCTCATACAACAAATGAAGAACATACAACAAACAATGACAGTTAATTCGGCGTGGGTGTTAATTAAATATAATTCAATTAGTTTTTTTTTCACTTAATTTTTTTCACGGATTGTTTTTTGCATTTTTTGTGCCTCTCTACAAATAGTCACGAATATAACAACTTTAGTAATATGATTCATATAAAACGTTACCCCACCACCACCACCGCCACTGTCTCATAAAGTGTGTTCGAGTTTAGTATCAATTTTGATAAATTATCATGATTAAATGTATTATTAGTTATCCATATGAAATGGTGCATGCTATGGATATCTATCTATCTGTCATTTGTTTTGAGATACACCAGCAGACTATTGACGCTACACTTAAGTTATCATTTATCGATGTTGTTATCATATTAATCGATATAACACGCATGAATTGGTACTGTGAAAATAAATATATCAAAATCTATCAATACAAAAATACTTATGTATGTATTTATACCTTTACATACTCAAAAAGTATATTTATGAAATTAGATGCACATATTCATTTTATTGAAATTTGCATATAAAATTTGCTTTCATTAGTGTTAATTAGAGTTTATTCAACTTTTTTTTTTTTTGCAAGACTTTCTCTAAGAGTGTGAGAGTTTTTTTTATTTTTTTAATTCTATATTTATATATTATCGTATTAAAAATTTGAAAACCTGAAAAAAATGTGCATGACAACCAAGAAGTTTTAATTCTATACAGACTCTAGAATTTCTTCTAATCCTATTATACCACAGACACATAAATTGTAAAAAACGAAATGAACTTTTGACTAGACATATGTATTTACCTTTATGTACTTTTCCACGATGAGTCCGTATACGAGGTCAGAATTGCTTATGCACCTCTAAGATTTCGAGACATACTTACTTGAAGTTGCAGAAAGTGCGATTTTCAGGCTTATGGCTTAGTTCTAGGAAAAGGTGTTATTTATTTTTTTAATATCATCGAAGAGGAATAATCTTCCTTAGCAAACTATACCTTTAAACTTCCCCGATTTTATATCTTTTCCTGGAACTACGCCATAAGCCTGAAAACCACGCCTTCTGCAACTTCTAACAAGAATGCTTGAAAATCGAATCGGTATATGAATAATTCTGACCTCGGATTCGATTTTAGCATCAATAATTACTTAAAAGTACATTCAAAAGTATCTCAAAAGTTCATTCCATTTTTTTATTTTAATTCAACATGTCGCTGTGTAGTTAACCCATATTGGCCCAGAGGGGCAGTTTTCTTCCCCTGTACTAAACTAGGGATTTCTATGAAACTGGAAGCTATAAAAATTATTTGTTGATTCATATTTAAGCTTTGAAATGTTGGCCATCATTTATGTATTACTATGACCTTGGCTCTATCTCACCGTGACCGCTCTCTCCCAATAGCTGAAAGTCTCCAAGAAGACCATTTTTAAAGAAAAAAAATTAAAATCATTCAAAATGATAACACCAATAATCGTTTCATCTTGCTTAAAGATGGTATTATCATTATGTGTAAAAATAATTTACCTCGCGATTGTCATATCTAAGATATCAGCATTTCCGCCAAAAGTTTCACAGTGAGCCAAAAAATTAAATCATCACATCTCTGAAACTATTTAACGTAAATGGATGAAATTTGGTACATACAAATGTAAAAAGCACCAAGACAATGTGTACTGGAAAAAATGGGAGTATCACGCCCCCACAAAAACCACTTCATCATATCTCCGAAAATATTTATCGCACATGAATGAGGTTTATACATTTTTACAAAACGCCAGGACAAATAATGTTCCTTGGAAAAATAGGCGATGCCGTGCCCCTAAAAAAAGAAACTCATAATTTATGAGATTTGGTACACATGTAAAATGGAAAGGGACAAATGACATCCTTTGGAAAAATTGGTGATGCCACGTCAACTTAACAAGATAAAGTGATCCAACATTCACTGGGAAATCCTGGTTTTTTGAAAGATTTTCAATTAAAAATTTGTATGGTGGAAAAAATGTCACGTTCATATTGTCACGTATCGATTAAGATTATGATCAAAACAATGAAAAGTGCAGAAGATATTTGAATCAAACAAAATACATCATAAAGTAACATTATTACATAGGATTCTAAGAATAGTCGCACTAAAAAATTCTGACTCGTTTCGCTGAGTTCTGACTTTCTTTGCATAGGCAACGAATTACTTCTATTTTTGTCACGTTCGTTTTGTGTCTTTTTTTGCGTGTATCTTGGAACCAGGACTTTACCTGCTATGAGCTATAATGTTAAGTTTAAACTAAAATAAAAATATGTTTTACTTCCACTATTTTTGCACTTTAAATGTATGAGACGGTCACGTTCGTCAACTGGGAAATGTCCAAATCCAATGTAACTATTGGTGGAGTACATACCTGGGCGCTAACCAAAAAATATGAAAAGACGCTGATGAAATAAGTTGGTTTCCATAGGAAATCAAACAACAGCTAAGGGTGATATTAGTTACGTATCGTTTTTTTTTTTTCCTAATGTCAGAATTTTATCTTTGAAAATAAGGACTTTTCATACTAAAAACTGGTCACAGACCACTGAAACATGAATGAGTACCGATGAAATCAAATGAAATCCATAGACCATAAAATAGAACTAGAATCGCCAAATGGTGAAAATTTTACCACAAATGTATTAAATAATTTTGGTACTTTTTTGACAGTTTTAGTTCTTTTTTTGTTTTTTTGCTATATGGTTCAAAATAGAAAAGCTCATTCATCATCCCTGGTACAATGACAAATATGAAACGAAAAAAAAAAAAACAAAAAACCAAAACAATGAAGTCAGTGTCAGTCAGCTTTATGTCTTTCTCTTTGTGCTGGAATTAAAAATCACCGAGTGGAGGATTTGAACCCGGGCTTTTCTACGCATCGATCTCACTAGACCGATCGTTTGCTCTTCTTCCCAATCGATGAACTGTAAAACAGTAACGTTATAGTTTCACTGATACAATCGATACACAGTGGGACCACATTTGGTACTAATGACGGACTATGCATTTCATTTGAATCATTTTTGATACAATTGATAATTTAAGTGTATTTATTCTAGTTTTAGGTGTAATCCATTATGGACTACTTACAAAAAAACTAGACTAAAGATTAGACTATTGAGACAATGGACTTCGTCGGTCCTACAGGGTAATGGTATTTGGCGACTATTTCCTCCATATCTTCAGTATCTGACACAAGTAAATGAAGCAAAAGTAATGTTACAAAGTGAGTTTGCTACCATTTTGTTGGGTATAAAACAAAATTAAGTTCTAAGTTTAACTACAAATTGCTTGGCTTATTATCAACTAATTCGAAATCTATCTACAATATAAATGTCATATCACAATGATATATGACGCCGTTAATAAAAATTATGTCACATTTACATTATGACGTTACTTTTTCCGACTACCTACTGAGTTGACGTACATTTGTACCTATTCGTTTTGTGGCATTTTAAGTTATTGCTCACAAAATATCTGGTTGGTGGCATTAATGTCAAAGCACAGTGACATTTGACGCTATTTGGAGAAATTATGGCATTTCACATTATAAAATTACTTTCGCTCCACCTTATACATGATATATATCGCATTTGTTTAACTGATGATCGGCACGCTCGTTTTTCTTGATATCACTGTTGAAGTTGGAAATTTGAACGGAGTTAGGCAGTTCTTATCTAACTCAAGTAAGTACGAGGGACTCGGTAGTACTAAGCGTTTTTTTGAATTGGTTTGTGAACTCATATATGTATGTATAGTACAACATGTCGTATGAGGCCAGAAATTTCTCAAGTGAGCCATCTAAGAATTTAAACGTAAAAAAGGCTCTCAAAAAAATTATTTTTTGTAGCAACTACGAATAGTAATGATTTTGTAAAGATTTGTTTTCTAAAATATATAGCATGGTCTATAATTTGGGAATTACTTCTTTTTTTTTTTTTGACCGAAATGCCATGCAAGTCTCTTTTCAGTAGTAGAGAAAAACAAGGCATCTTACGAAAAAAGTTTATAAGGTATAAAATGCTTAGAATCATCTAAGGAATACGTTTGAGTTTTTTTCGGAATTTTTTGAAACGTACTAAATTTTTTTTTTACCATTTTTTTGAAAAAATTATAAAATATCTCAGAAAATTCTGAAAAAATGTACACATATTCTTTGGACGATTCTTAACATTTTATGCCAAATGGACTTTTTTCGTAAGATGCTTTGTTTTTCTGTACTACTGATAAAAGACTTGAATCAGCATATTGTTAATAACTTTTGAACCAATATCGATTACTCAAATTTTTTTTGGGATATAGTTCCTAGACATATGTAGAGTGCCCATATATTTTTTATAATTTTCTCAAAGGCAGAGAAGTTGCTTGAATTTCAATTTATTTTTTTGAAATAGGGATTTTCAATAATAAATGAAAAATTTTGATCCAAAAAAATACCATTTTATTCCCTGGTCCAGGCTTAATATTTAAACATTTTTCTTTTCCATTTTTTATTTTAAATTGGTAGTGAAAGTTCAGTTTTTTTTTAATGAAATTAAAAAAATTAATTAAATTTTGAATCACCCTAATGTGCAAAAGACAAAATGTAAATATTTGCATTTGATAAGTACATATGATGACATTCGTTTAATGAAATCTAACTTTATCGATTACTGATGATTTTGTAATTTACATAAAGCTTTAGCAAATTTAGTTTTTTCTAATTTCCAAATATTTATGAAATCATCAGAGATATTTATAATGACTTGCACTAGCTGAACACTCCTTAAATTCACCATGCAATAGCAAAAACAAATGACTTAATCTCTTGTAAACTGCAAATAATAAAAAATTATAGTGACATTTCATTGATACATAGCACAAATAGCTGTGATATAACTTTATATACTCATGTATATATATAATTGTAAAGTAATTTAAAAATTTTTCATAACATTTTCATACAAAAAAAATGTAATGCAATTTCTTTAGAAAGAAAAACAAAAGTTTCACGTCATGCTATTGATCTGTACAACTGACAACACAATACAAAATGCAAAAGTTTAGATAGTCAGTTCAATTGGAGAAACGAATAATTCGTCAACAACAGTTACTAGAATCATTGAGAAGGTTTGGAGAGTTTCTGTCACAGTTGCTAATCATAAACAGCAGTTGACATATAAATTCATTCGTTTTGGGTAGCAGCGTAGTAATAGTTTGATTGCAGTGCAGTAAAGTTAAAGTGTTGATTACTAAATCATCAACAATGACGAGAAGATTCGTTTATAGCAGAAAGTACAATCAACATAGCTGTTGCTAAAACCATTGAGAGGGTGCCCACGCTACGCTGAGCTTAGGAGAGTTTCCCTCGCAGTTGCTAATCATCAACAGCAGTTGACATGTAAATTCATTCGTTTTGGGTTGCAGTGCAGTAAAATAAAATGCTTAATGCATAGTAAACTAAATTAGTGGATTATTTTATGTAGGTAAAGATAGATAAATAGTTTATACGGAAAATCACTTCTTCTCAACAAAATAAAATTCTTTATGTTGCATAGTGATTTCAATTATCAAAACTATTGACGTCAATTTGTTAGATGGCATGATAATTGCAATTTTTCGATGTCATTAAATGTCATTTTATAACAATTTAATTAACACTGTTATGTGGAATTTCCTTTGTTTTGTGTAAAAATCACATTTCTATCATTATCATCATCATCATTATTTTTATCTTTTTTTGTACCGAAATAGATCAGAGAATACCAAAAATAAACATAAATGGTTTCCTGTGAAAAATTTTTAAGGATTACCATTATAGCCGATATAACAACATTGCACCCAAAAATAAATTAGTTCAAATTACCTTCTATTAAACACCATTGCAACGCAAAAGGGATGGGTCTGATGAGACGCCCGAATGCTGTGAGAGAATAGACTAACTGATGGAACCAACTCATAAATTTCTCTGAAGCCCACTCATCATAATATCTTTAAAAAAAAAGCTATACACCCAACGTAAAGACGTTATTCGAGATAGTCAATAGAGAATACAACATCCGCATCCGCCAGCAGCTTCATCACACGATGTTAAACTCTGTCTCGCAGCTTCAATGTATTTTTTTGAGCCCTGGCCCAGATGTGAGAATTGTACTCTAGCTTAGGTCTAATCTAGGCGAAATAGACAGTCCTAAGATCAGATAACCCATCCAACGAGCGACGTAATCAACGACGCCACACAGTGCAATGTTTCATACAATCTAGAAGTGAAAAATTTAAAATTTACTGTGCAAAACTATGAAATAGAGCGAAATGATTTGGACGGGGATCTGGAGGGTAGCCCCCATACGAAAAAAATTAAAAAAACGCTATATGTATCTCTGCACCTGCAGTAGTTATTATTACAATACTTTGTACACAGGAGTATACTGCGTTCACCAAACACCCTGCAAAAATTGAAGGAAATTGAACAAAGGGGCGTTACACCCCCAACAAAAACACCACAAGTGCTATATCTCTGCACCTGTAGCAGTTATTATTACAAAATTGCATTCACCAAATGCCCTAATTCTCTGGAGGAAATTAAGCAAGGGGGTGTTGTATACCCCTACAAAAAAAAATCACATCAATTGCTATATCTTCGCATCTGAAGCAGTTATTGCTACAAAACTTTGTATTGAGAACATGATTTTTATTTACAAAACACCATACGAAAAGTGAGAGGATTGAAATGTGGGGGCTTTGTACCCCTACATATAAATACTTAAAATACTCTATCTATAAACCTTTATCATTATAAAATTTGATAGATAGATGTACGTGATATCTGTTAAGCTCCATGGCAAAAATTAAAGGAAGGGGCGCTGCAACCCCACACAAAAAACAGTGCAATGTTTTACATTTACACCTTTGTGCAGCTATTATTCACCCCTATTCCCAATTGTCGTTTCTATTTCGTTTCTGAGACGTTTAAGTTTTTATAGTGGTCCCGTTTCTAAATTTGGAGTCTGGAAATATATTGGATCGATGAGGAATGTTTATAGAGGGGGGTTGGGAAAGCGAAGCAATCACACTTATCATCGTTTTCCTGACCACCCCTCGATAACCAGCCCTTGTCATTCCATATATTTCAACATTTTTTGATATATAGGAACGAAGAGGAGATTTAATTGAGGGGTTATGAAAACGAAGTAATCAAGCATATGCTACGTATTCCTAATCTCTCGATAAACACTCTTCGTCGTTTTAATATCGTCGGGTTAAAACTACAACAAGACATTTACATTTTTCATGTTTTGTGAAAAAGCGTTTTAAGTTTTTTCAAAATCGTTTTTTGTATGGGATTTTGAAGAAATCTTTTATTAGCTTTTTATTCTTTATATAAAATTGAATGACATTTCAAAAAATTAAATTGACTGGGGCATAGAGCCGTTTCTTCTCCATGTTTCTGCGTACTTAACTCAAAACATCAATATACTTAAGTATTACATATGTATTACTTATGTAGATGACTGAATGTAGTTTTAACCCGACGATATATTTCCAGACTCCAAATTTAGAAACAAGACGACGATAAAAACGCCTCAAAAACGAAATAGAAACGATAATTGGGAACATGGGTAATTATAAAAAAAGTGCGAGGATTAAAATCTCACCTACCATCAAATAAAAACTGCGTATTTTCTTAAAATGCGTATCTGTACTCGGTGAGAAGCGGTGAACATAATTTTTAAGTCCAATGTAAGTACAGGGTCCGACACTCGAAGTGTAGCCAATTAAAAAGACCATAAATTCAGTTTGGGATATTACTTTTATTTATTTCAAAGTACAGAATGTGTGAAATTAATACAAAATCCAGAATCAATTCATTTTTGCTCGATATGACCTCTTTTGCCTTGACAAGGGCCTTGAGACGGTCCAAAAACGAATCGAAAGCTACCCGAATGTGACTTGACTGTATTTTGCTCAACTCGCGGACAATGGCTGTCTTCTGCGCCTCAAGACTGGTGTATCTTTTAGTTCGGACCTTGCATTCCAAAATGTCTTAGAGAGAATAATCCATTGGATTCGCGTCTGGTGAATTCGAGAGCCATTGTGTGGTCGTAATGAAATTCGGAACGTTGGTTTTCAGCCATTCTTGGTTTACTCGAGCTTTGTGAGACGGTGCCGAGTCCTGTTGAAACGCCCATGGTCTGCCACCGAAATTTTTGTCTGCCCACGGCTTCAAAGCAGCCTCCAGGATACTTTCCTGATAATATTTCACATTGACCTTGACGCCAGGCTCGATAAAAACGATTGGAGAGCGCCCATCTGCGGTTACAGCGGCCCAAACCATTACCTGCGGCGGGTGCGGCTTCCTTATGGCCAAGTAAACTCTATCGTTTTGAGAGTTTACGAATTACTCAATTGGAAAAACTTTCTCGTCAGAAAGCAGCTAAATATAAAGCAATCACACTATTACGCTTGTAATCCATCCTCCCCGGTTACTTTTTTGCGTTCACTTTTGGCAAAATGTTTTTGTTCGCTTGTAAACAACACTTCGAACTGTCGTTTAGCAAATTTTTAGACAGCTGATACCAGCGGGTCAGCTGCGCGAACGGTCTGAAATTGGTTACAGTTCGAGCGCCGGACCCTGTATAACCAAAATATAAATTTCGAAAGTAGAAAAAATTGCGATTCTGTCTAAATTGTTTGCGGCAACACTGTGTTAGAAATTTATATATAAACATGATTTTTTCGGCAAGAAGGCTCAGCTAGAAACTTTTCTAGCCGCGCAAGATCTAGAGAATAAAGACCTCAGGAAGGGGACTTGCTTCTCGAACGGAGTTAAATTAGAGACTATTGCTACGATTCTCTTTTGAAAGCTTAAACCAACAGATTCCACCCAAAACGCTCATTTGCGCCACCCTGTTGCACGTGTTAAACAAAATTAGTGTGTTCGAATAAGCTCGCATTTTTTTCCCCCACCAACAATACAGTTACTAATTTTTGCAGCTTGTTAACTTAGGGTATTTAGCGTAAACCTGCTAAATATAAAATCTAAATCAAAGTATTTTTAACTCATTTAGCAGATTTTTTTTTTTTTCTATAAAGTTGACATATTAAACAGTAGCTGTCATATTTATAACTTTGGAAAAAATCCAAAACAAATATAAACATACATACGAGTACATTCTTTGTACAATCAATTCGGTTTAAATCAGTTCAATTCTGTTTAATTAATAAACAGCAATTTGTGACATTCCCCGTAATTCCACTTAAAAACAAAGCATGCCCGCAAGCGTGTATTCCATATGCTAACGACGAGTATTTCTAGAGTGTTAGTAGCAGAATATCTCAGTTGGTCAATTTTAATAATCAATCTATCTAGCGAAAAAAAAAAACCAATCATTATGAATGCATAAAAACGCGCGTCTCGCTTGGTAAACGAGTTCGAGTTAAGATAAAAACAAAAACTATAAGATAAAACGAGATATCTGAAATTTTATGATTAAAAAAACTTGAAGATTTTACGCGCAATTTAAAATCATAAAAACCAGATTCTAACTAATAGATGGATAGATAGACTCGTACTACTTATGAAAAGAATTCGTCATGGGTTAATTTTACACTTAAATGTATCTGGTTATGTGAGATAGATACTGTATATTGAAACTTTAAATTAATACATTTTAACTAACTGTAACGTAGTTTTGCACACTAAATGACTTTCGGGTAAAAGTTAATAACAGTTAACCGCAATACACTTTTAACAAGATAATTAACCTCAAAATATGCCAAATTACTAATTAATTAATCGGATGTGTTAAGCAGAAAAGTAATAGATAAATCAAAAACAAGAAAACCAAAACAAATGCTTAGATTTCGCATAGTATTTGTGTTAATCCGAACTTGGTTGGAAAACAAAATGGGAATTGTTGTAAATTTAAATTCTCATAACTTTAATAGTAAAATCAACGTATCGCCTAGATAGCCAGACATTATCCGAAACATGTTATTTTAAAGTAGTTATAATAAATATTGTCAGTTTGGTAATAAGTTTGATAGTAAAATATTTGATAATCTTAAATAATTTTTGTCTTAACCCAATGTGCACAAAAACGGATGAGGATCTGTTTCGAATCCATTACGAGTTCATAAAGGTATAAAAAACGTAATCCGCGGTAACGGATCCATTTCGAACCCGTAACGTACATCAAAAACGAATTCAAAACGCTTTGTTTAGACAAAAAAAAAAACATTTTGAAGCACTTATTAGCGAATAAAAAAAAATTAAATTCCGCAATGCGGGCCCGTTTCGAATCCGAAACTTATGTAAAAACGAATTCAAAACGGATTTGCTTTTAAATATGTTAATGCTGTATATTTACAGAAAAAAACCGTTTTGATGCACCTATTAGCAATTAAAAAATAATAAAAAGAAAAAAAAGAAAGAAAAATAAAGGGTAAAAATCCACCTCTGGTAGGATTCGAACCTGGGCAAATCCGTTTCGATTCCGTAAATACTTCAAATACGAACTCAAAACGGATTTGCTTTATTTAATTTTTATGATAAAAAAAATATTTTTGATTTGTTTTTTTTTTTTTTCTTTTTATTTTATTGCGTATGATTTTTTGTAAACTTTTCAAACTCTGTTTGAAAAAATGTTTTTGATTCCAAATTTGAGTATATAACATTTTTTATCAAAAGATGGGAAGAAAAACAACACAGAATACTTATAAAAAAACAACAGAAATTTGTTTAATATACAAACTTTAAATCTCAACATCAAATAAGTCTACATCAGTTAAGTAAACATCATATCGGTCAATAGCCTAGTTGTCTAACGTGTCGTGTATGAAAGAGTAATACCCCGGGAGCCTGAGTTCGACTCCCGGCCGGGCTAGATTTTTTTTTTTATTGTTATTTTGTTTTTTTTAATTAAAAATAAGCGCTTCACCCTGTTTTCTTTTTTTTTTATAAGCAGCATTAACATTATTAAAAGCGAATCCGCTTTGAATTCGTTTTTGATGTACGTTACAGGTTCGAAACGGATCCATAAAAGAAGAAAAAACGATTCGTTTTTTTTTTAGGAATCCTTCCCGCAAACGGATCAGTAACGGATACGTAACGGATTCCGTAACGGATAAAAAGAACGAAAATATGAACCCGTTACGGATCCGAAACGAGTCCGTTTGGCACACTGGGACGCTTGTTTTTAATTAAAAAAAACAAAATAAAAAAAAAAAAAAAATTAGCCCCGGCCGGGAAGCGAACCCAGGCTCCCTGGGTATTACTTTTTCATACACGAGACGTTAGTGAACTAGGCTATTGACCGATATGATGTAGACTTATCTGATGTTGAGATTTAAAGTTTGTATTGATTAAACAAATTTCTGTTGTTTTTTTATAATTATTCTGTGTTCCTTTTCTTCCCTTCTTTTGATAAAAAATATTATATTCTCAAATTTGGAATCAAAAACATTTCTTCAAACAGAGTTTGAAAAGTTTACAAAAAATAATACGCAATAAAATAAAAAGGCAAAAAAAAAACAAATCAAAAATATTTTTTTCATCATCATTAAAATTAATTAAAGCAAATCCGTTTTGAGTTCGTATTTGAAGTGTTTACGGATTCGAAACGGATTTACCCAGGTTCGAATCCTACCAAAGGTGGATTTTGATCCTTTATTTTTCTTCTTTTTTTTGCTTTTTATTTTATTTTAATTGTTAATAAGCGCATCAAAACGTTTTTTTTTCCGTAAATATACAGCATTAACATTTTTAAAAACGAATCCGTTTTGAATTCGTTTTTACATACATTTCGGATTCGAAACGAGTCCGTACTGAGGAATTGTCTGGGCTCGAATCCTACCATAGGCGGATCGATAAATTTTTTTTCTTTTTATTTATTTTTTTAATCGCTAAAAAGTGCTTCAAAATGTTTTTTTTTTATTTAAACACAGCATTAACATTTTTAAGAGCAAATCCGTTTTGAATTCGTTTTTAATGTACGTTTCGGTTTCGAAATGGATCCTTTACCGCGGATTACGTTTTTTATCCCTTTATGAACACGTAACGGGTTCGAAACGGATCCTCATCCGTTTTTGTGCACATTGGGTTATGCCAAAGAAACTTAAAGAATTTTTATTACGTCAAATCCGTTACTTTAAAGAAATACTTGTTTAAAGTACAAATGATATATAGAAGCTTAGAGTGTCTAACAGGTGCTACACACTGATCAAGGTGTTTTGTTTTCATTGGTAAATGAAAAATGAACAAATATTAATGGAGTGACATTTTGTTACAAATGTTTAAAATTGCTTTCTGTTTTCGCGAAAAATTTTCTTGATGGTTTGGAATTGATGGCATTAAGTTGAAAAAATGATACCGGTCAAATAACCCATTATTATGACACATAATATGTATGACATTACTTTTGCCGTGATGGTACTGAGGCCCTTTGGTACGGCCGCTCCTCAAATGTATCAAAAATGATCCAAAAGTAATGCAAAGTTCAAATGTAATGCATAAACCGTCATTAGTACCAAAAGTGGTCCAATTATTTATCGATTGTATCAGTGAAATTATAACGTTACTGACTACGTACTGTTTGGCAGTTCGTCGATTGGGAAGAAGAGCAAAAGATAGTGTATTGGTTTAGAGACTAGCGCTACGTGGAGAGGCGTGGAGAGGTTCAAATCCTTCACTCGGTGATTTTCAAATACTGCACAGAACCAGTGCTGTCGTTTTCACTTCAATTGAAGTGTTTTGCTCCTTTTTATCAAAAACACTTCGCCACTTCTCCTTTCATAAAATCACTTTTTCTTGAATCCAAAATTTGCCTTAAAATTTGTCGATTATTTTTATGAGAGTTCAGAAACATAATTTTTTGTATGCCCGATGCCTGCCTTGACTGAAAAGTAATTTGTTTTTTCAATATATCAAGCGAACAAAGCAAAATTTTGATATACTTCACTATACTTTTTCTAGAGGATTAAATTTGCCATCGAAATAGTTTATAGACCAAAAAAGAAAGCAAAAATTTCGAATTCTTCTTTTTTACTCTTTTGTCTATAACTGTTTTAGGGTCAGAGATAGGTAAAGATATAGCAGAATATTATAAAAGTAGATAAAATTTTCTTTACAACGCCAAAATATGGCGGAATAATTTTTTTTTACTCAAAAAAAGGCGTCTTACGGGAAAAGTTTATAATGCCTAAAATACTTTGAATCATTCAAAGGATACGTTTAATTTTTGGGTACATTTTATAATTTTTAAAAAATTGGTCAAAAAAAAAAAATTGAAAAAGTTCCAAAAAATTCACACGTTTTCGTAAGATGTCTTGGTTTGAGTAAAAACCATTTTTTCGACCGCACAAACAAAATTTCCATATTTCGGTAAATTTTTGAGCTAAGAAATTTTTTATTTATTTTTTTAATTTTTTTAAAAAATACATACCCAATGTGCACAAAAACGGATGAGGATCCGTTTCGAATCCATTACGAGTTCATAAAGGTATAAAAAACGTAATCCGCGGTAACGGATCCATTTCGAACCCGTAACGTACATCAAAAACGAATTCAAAACGCTTTGTTTAGATAAAAAAAATAAACATTTTGAAGCGCTTATTAGCGAATAAAAAAAAAATTAAATTCCGCAGTGCGGGCCCATTTCGAATCCGAAACTTATGTAAAAACGAATTCAAAACGGATTTGCTTTTAAATATGTTAATGCTGTATATTTACAGAAAAAAACCGTTTTGATGCGCCTATTAGCAATTAAAAAATAATAAAAAGAAAAAAAGGAAGAAAAATAATGGGTAAAAATCCACCTCTGGTAGGATTCGAACCTGGGCAAATCCGTTTCGATTCCGTAAATACTTCAAATACGAACTCAAAACGGATTTGCTTTATTTAATTTTTATGATAAAAAAATATTTTTGATTTGTTTTTTTTTTTTTTCTTTTTATTTTATTGCGTATGATTTTTTGTAAACTTTTCAAACTCTGTGTGAAAAAATGTTTTTGATTCCAAATTTGAGTATATAACATTTTTTATCAAAAGAAGGGAAGAAAAAGAACACAGAATACTTATAAAAAAACAACAGAAATTTGTTTAATATACAAACTTTAAATCTCAATATCAAATAAGTCTACATCAGATAAGTCAACAACATATCGGTCAATAGCCTAGTTGTCTAACGTGTCGTGTATAAAGAGTAAAACCCCGGGAGCGTGGGTTCGACTCCCGGCCGAGCTAGTAATTTTTTTTTTTATTATTTTGTTTTTTTTTTTTAATTAAAAATAAGCGCTTCACCCTTTTTTCTTTTTTTTTTATAAGCAGCATTAACATTATTAAAAGCGAATCTGTTTTGAATTCGTTTTTGATGTACGTTACAGGTTCGAAACGGGTCCATAAAAGTAGAAAAAACGATTCGTTTTTTTTTTAGGAATCCTTTCCGCAAACGGATCAGTAACGGATACGTTACGGATTCCGTAACTGATAAAAAGAACGAATATATGAACCCGTTACGGATCCGAAACGAGTCCGTTTGGCACACTGGGTATATTCAAATTTTGTTACGTGTATATGAATGAATTGAATAAATATTTAAAATTGTGATTTTTGTATTCACTTCGCTAATACTTCACTTTTTCAGAATTTTACTTCGCAACACATCACTTTCTACAAAATTTCACTTTGCTCAAACATTTCAAAACGACAGCACTGCACAGAACTATCTTGTTTGATATTCTTCATTTCAGTACAGTGTATATACTGTAGTTGTAGTGTATACAACAAAATGGTACTTTAGTGAAAAAGACGTTTTCGCTCTCTTCTTGCGGATCTTATCTGTTTACACACAGAGAGAGACTCTCGCGAATATGTATGAAGTCTACAATACTGCGTTACCAATGCGTTGCAACTTACAAGTTTTACCATATTTTATACATATTTTACTGTAGTTTTTCTACTCACATGTTTTACACTGATCTAAAGTATTTGTATGAAATACGGTACACTTAAGTATATGATAGAATCAGATTGTACACTTCACAGTGCTAAAAGTAGCTTTTCGCTCTATTCTTGTGCCTCTTTCTTTCGTTTTACCTTTTTTCTCTATCTCTCTCGCGAAAATGTATGAAAACAAATACAATTCTGTGTTGCCATATCATAAATTTAAGTGTAGTTTTTCTACCAGTACGTTTTACACTAACCTGAAGTATTCGTTTGGTAAAACAAAACAGTGCACTTCAGTGCCAAAATGAAATCAGTATACATACAGCAAAGATTTGAATCTTAAAATTCTTGAATAAACTCACTCTCATTCAGTCGTTTTTTTTTTTTTTTTTTTTCTACCAAAGGCTTTTATTTAGATGAACTTCGTTCATGGGTTTCGATGTAAGTAATGACTCTTTATAAAAAATATATAGTAAATATAGCTCAATAACCGTTTTGGGTCAATTATTGTAAAAAAAATTTCACTGCACAAAATCGATGAGGTAAGGTCGAAAATATATTTTGGACATGACCAGAAGAGTCCCCGACACCTCTAAATGACCGTTTTGGGCCCATTTTTTGAAAACAAAAAATTTACGGCACCAATCGATGGGGAAAGGTGAAAAATATATTTTTGAGGTGATCATAGGTGACTCCGAGCCCTCTAGGTGACCGATTTGGGCATATTTGCGTAAAATAATTTTATTGCACCAATCGTTGGGGAAAGGTCAAAAATATATTTCGGACATGAGCAGAAGTGTCTCCGGGCTCTCTGACTGTTTTGGACTCATTTATGTCGAAAAAAAAATTTATAACACCAATCGAAATATCGGAAATATTTTTGAACATGACCAGAGTTGTCTCCGGGCCCTTTAAGTAATTGTTTTCAGCCCATTCTTGTAAGAAAGTTATATAGTTTAAAAATCTTGCAGGAAACTAGGGAATTCATAATAGTCAAAACATATATTGTTATTTTTGCGTCGGCCTTATTATTATTTAAAAGGCTCTAGATTGTACTGCAACCTGAAAGATCTTTTGAACAGCTTTCCCTATCTAAACAGTTCCAGACTGCGTCGACCTTAGTTTTTTATGTAAATTCTGTTTCACCTAAGATATAAAGTACCCAGACTATTATTTATTAGTTGGAATTGAATCTAGTTCTTAAGATATACTACTTGAAAGTTCAAAAATTACTGTGTATACTGGGCATATTTGAAGTCATATCACATTTTTGGTAAACAGTGTAATTCATATTTGCCAATATCATTGGATAGCCATAATCTCGCATAGTAAACTTTACAATTATACTTTTCAAATTGGACCCTTACTTTCAAAGTTATCAACTATTGAAATTGTGCTATCCAAACTTTATAAAAAGACCTAAATTATATTTGTATGAGATAACTATTCTTTGATAGCAGATAATATAGAAAGTATTGATTAAATTGGAAAAGTACGAATGTAGATTATAATGAAAAAGACTATGCCTATCCAATTTAATTGCCAAAACTGAATTACATTGACTTTTAGTGTGATATACCTTCCAATATGCCTGAAGATAATGAATAATACACTTTTAAGTCTTTTAAGGATATCAAGTGAAATAGTGTCGATTCGACAAATCTGATATTATTTTCGTATTCAATAGACCATGATTACTCAAATCTTGGAAATTCAACGCCACAAAATCACCACTACATAATTGTGTCGTTAAATATCAAAACTGACTAAGTCCCTCTCCGATATGTAGGCAAAATAAAATAAATTTCATTGAATTGATTTTAAATTATATTATTTTGTCTATACATCAGAGAGGGACTTAGGCAGTTTTGATATTAAACGACACAATTATAATTAAAGAAAATATTGAACAATTTTAAAAATGTTGCAAAACTCGAGATAGGTTGAATAAGTTGAAAGTATTTGAATTATATGTACGAGTATAAACAACTTTTGATTTTTTTATTTGTCATTGCCGACTTTTTGCAACATTTGCACATACCAACTGACTTTTCGAGAAATTTTATAGGTAATAAGCCCTTAACAGAGCACAACACGAACTTAATTTATTCCCAATGCAAGCACGTTTTCGCCATTAAATAGAAAAACTTTTAAAATATACATATTAAGTAATATTTTAATAATATTATTAGAATAATATACTTGTTATTAAGGGTATACACATATGTATGCATATCTTTAAACAATTAAATGCATATCATCGAATGCAGTACAAATCAATGTGCAACAAACAAACACACAAAGAGCTAAAGTCTTTAACCTTTGCTCATAAACGCCGGAAATAATACAAGAAAAAGCTGTTTGGAATTGGAATTGGAATTTATGCAGGAAAGTATGGTAAAAAAAAAGAAAGATACGATTAAGGTACACAAAGAGATACAGTGGAAAAGATAATGCAAAAGTATTTTAAATATACGACGAGGAGCATATATGTAAGTAGGTACATAAGTCTATAAAAACAAAGTGTTCACACACCTCTGAGCAAAGTCACTCACAACTATCACATTACCTTTTTTTGTTGTTGTTGTTGTTGTTGTTTTTCTTTCGGCCTTTTCTCCTTGGTACCATTTTGTTGTTGTTGTTGTGCTCTTATTTTTTCTTTTACTTTTTTCTGATACTTTTACCGTGGCTTTGGTTTTAACTTGACTTTTAAAATGGGTTCAGTCCGTTTGTTCGTGGTTCATTCAGCTCTTTTCTTACAAATGGTATGCATGTATTGTATATAACCGATTTGTTGTTGTTGTTTTTGTTGTTAATGTTACCGCTCATTGCACATTGGTTTTGGACTTTTGAAACAAATATAAAAATGTTAAAGAAAACAACAGAAAAGATGCCATCGTCATCGTAATTACCACCATCAGCAACAATCTCAGCCAGCAACATCATTATAGCCATGTTATTTAATATCAACGATTATGTAGTGTACGTACACTGTACAATGTGCTCGTCGTTTGATTATGTCTACGTAACAATGTAAGTAATGCAAGTAGCAAGTATGTAGTAGGTACACCAGTTGAAATAAGTGGCAACCACATTTCTAGTAGTATATCATTTGTGACTCAACATATGTACACTTTTTTGTTTGTTCATAGCCCCCATTTGTTTGAGGCTGACTACTGAAAAACTATCTTTCTATGATGAACTACTTAAATAACGTAGATTGCATTTTATAGTTTAAATGCCCGATCATTAATCGAAGTGTCATTAGTCCGGGAAGTGCATTCATCTACCATGTGTAATGACCTATAATGACTCATTTTATAACATGACATAATTTGTAGTCACTTTAATGTCGTAATCTTTAAGGCTTGAAAGCGTTATTTTTAATTCAGCTTTTTAATTTTTTTTTTTTAAAAAGTTGAAGTTTACTATCTTTGAAATGTACCTACCTACACATTTACTCAAGTACCAAATTGCGTCTATTTACATAATCAATTCGCAGCTTGAAAATAACAAGCCTTTATTTTAGGCCAATATACGTACGATTTTTATTAAAATTTCAACGTCATTCACAATTATTGTGCGTTATTTACTTATTACTGGTTTTTAAGGCAAAAGAAAAACAACAACAAAATTTTGGATACTTTTTTAAATGTTAGCCCCAAAAAAAAAAAAATTTCTTTCCATAGAACAAACATGATAAGCTGAAAATGTAATATACAGAAAACGATTTTTTCATGCATATGGCGCAGATCGAGACTAAAGTGTAGTTCTCTTTTGTCAACGTCATTCAAAACTCCTAACCTTGGAGAGATTTGGCTCAAATGAGTTGGCAATCGCCGAAAAAACACCTCTTTTGAGGCCAATTCCAAATCATTTTACAAAAACGTTATCGAAATGTAATAGAAGCGCAGCGGTTGATAAATAAAATCAATTTTCATTAGACAGAAAACTGATCAGATATAATTTGGAGAGTATGTGCTTTAAAAAATATTTTAATTTATCAGGGCCACCCTAAAAATTTTATAGTCCAAGTTGTGCACCTACATGTAAGAACCACGTGGTGTAAATTTCATGCGAATCGACTAAGCTGTCTTTGAGAATCTTCTATTTAAAAAAAAGTTTTGCATTAGGGTAAGTCTACAAATGTATCCTAAATCAAAGTTTTATAGTGCTAAGTTGTGCTCCTTAATTTAAGGACTACGTAGTGTTAATTTCATGTGAATCCATTTCCTTAAGCAAGGACACGCATAGGCTCCCAAAAACCGGATTTAATTTCCCGCGATTGGCAACGTGAATTGTACCCATCGAAAATTCTTCAATTTATGCAGCCATCTCTCCCACTCCCATGCGTATGCGTTGTATACGTCAAACTCATGATTTTTGATCATTCGTGCAATTTACTTTTGGGAACATCATAGACCAAGTGTGTTTTTGATCATCGAAGACATCAACAGCATCATTCTGGTGGTCATCAGCATCGCTCCAGCAATCATCCATCATCACAGCCACCATCGTCTTAAGCAGCAGCTCACGTGGCAGCCGTCCGCGGTCGACGTCGGCAGTAGCAACTTTATACCGCAAACATTTAACAAAAAGGTATTCCTTTCACATTAGTCTCCAGCTGAACATTTGGTCCTTCGAGCCTGAGCCGGGCATTGGTGTCAACAAAAAGGTATTCCTTTCATATCAAATATATTCGGCGCCCGCTAAATATACTTAAAGAGAGTTCAGTCCTCGGCTGAACATTTGGTCTTTCGATCTGGAGCCGGGCTCTGGTATCAACCGGGAGTTTATTCGTGTTCTCGCGTAAACACCATTTGTCGTATGGGACACATTTCAATGGGCAGGTTATTAGTTTTAGTCATTTTTGAATTTCAAACCTACCATCCATTTAACAAAGATCCTACAAGTACATATAACGAACACACTTTCAGGTTGAAAACCACCGATGTAGCTGGTACTTTATTCGATTTGACTAGATTCTATATTTCTGCGAACCAGTTTTCTTGATCTGTGTGCCATATAACAAAATTCATGGGATATTTATGTTTTCGAGCTTAAAAAAGTACGCGTATGCAGAATTTGATCTGGTTTCAAGAGCTGTAAGGTTTATTTCATAGTTACCAATCTCGCAATTGGCTAAATTTTGTTGATGCAGCGTTAAATTTCCTATTTCAAAGCATTTTGAGTAATCTGTTTTCTTTTTTTGGCTATGAGCACTTTACCGCAGAAATGGCGGCTAATTCAAATATTGCGTGAATTATGGGACACCATTATATCTCTAGAACTAAAAATCATTGAGAAATGACGATTACACAAGTTTACAAAAAAAATGTAATGGCGTTTTGACCAGACTATGTGTTTCCTAGGGACTTTGACGTCCTGAATCCGAATCCCGGGTCCGTTTTTTTCCAGAAAGTCTGAGAAAAAATATTTCAAGGTCATATGGAGGTCATGTGTCATTTGGTGAAAAATTCGCTAAAATTCTGAAACTAATTTTTTATCATTGAGTTCTTAATCTTTTAAAAGAATATGTGATCAAAAAGGGTATTTCGGACTATAAGTTGGGAA
Organism: Calliopum simillimum; assembly: GCA_951812925.1. NCBI lineage: Eukaryota > Metazoa > Arthropoda > Insecta > Diptera > Lauxaniidae > Calliopum > Calliopum simillimum. Next base: position 23,103,424 of record OX638368.1, read on the forward strand.
CCCCTAAATGGATTTGTAAAATATTGGTGTTATATGAAAGGTATTTCGACAGCCTATAAAAATGTGTTTGGCATATTTCCAATTGGAATCATAGTTTTTAAGATGTGAGATTTTTTGAAATTTTGTGAAATTCTTCAATTACATCAACAACACTAACAACAACAACAACAACAACAACAAAAATAACAACAACAACAAAATACCTTTCATATGACACCAATATTTTCTAAATCCATTCAGGGGTTCTCATAGAAGATATGTATTCTGATCTTCCGATGGCTATATCTCCGAAACTAGGTCCGAGATACCCTTTTTTCTCACATATTTTTTTTAAGACCTAAGAGCTCAATGATTAAAAATTACTTTCAGAATTTTAGCGAATTTATCACTAAACGACACATGAACCCCTTTTTGACCTCCATATGACCTTGAAATCTTTTTTCTCAGACGTTCTGGAAAAAACGGACCCTGGATTCAGATTCAGGAAGTCAAAGTCCTGTGTTATTAAAGATACGTATTTAAATTATATATTTATGACAAAAATTCTGAAAAACTTTCATATCTCGAATTAGGTTGTTTTGGCAATAGTCCACAGACATGACTTATTCTACGAGAAAACGAAAAAAGCAATAGCTAGTGTCCATGTCGGAATTTTTTAAAAACAGTTTTAGGCATATTTTCTCAGGGCCTCAAATAAGCAGACTTGAAGACTTTGTCGCGGAATACACTAACTACATATACATATAAGTACTGATATATCATTTCAATCACTTTAATTAGAGTTCGAAAATCTATAGACCATTTAATAGTATTATGCATAATACCTTCAACTGTCCAGATACCACAATTGTATGTGATTAAAAAAAACTATACAACGTAATTTGTTAAGTATACATTTTAAACTTTTAATTTTATTTCTGATACGCTTGATTTGTTTTCGTTTTTCCTATTGTTTAGACAGTTTTATTATTTAAAGTGATTATGATTTTGTTAACTTTTATCTATATCTACGAGTACACGAAGTAAATAAAAATATTGCAAATTAAAACAGTTACTATCTTAGCTAGAAAATATATATGAATATATCTATATAAATATTTGATAGACAGTTACAGCTATACAAACTCATATACTTAAATATTACACAATAATGAACGGTGTTTTTTTTTTTTTTGCCATATGGCCAATATTTTGTTGCGCTGATTTTTTTGATATCAATAAGTTATTTAATTTTCATATGTTTTAATTTGCATTTTAAAGCAATTTTTTAAAATGTTTTTTGTTAAAATATGCGTAAAAATCGGAAAAAAAGTTGTTTGCACACACGCGTTTGTATTTTGTTGTATCTTGCGGTTTAATGCATTCGCAATCTCGAAAATATTTTCTTGTTATGATGCTGCTGCTTTTGTCGTGAGCAACGAAAAATCTTGTTGATGCCCGTTGCCGGTTTTGACAATATTCGTACGCTGCTTTATGCGCTATATGTATGGCATGCGCGAGATTCAAGAATTTTTCATATTGAGATCGAGTTAAGTTTTGATTCAAGGATAAATTATGAGTGTAACCGAATGACCTCAATTTTTTTTTTTTTTTTTTTTTTTTCTTAATATACAACTCACTCTTACAGCGTTGCTTTTATTCTGTTCTCTCAACACTTAGGCTGTGATCAGAGTTGCTAGCAAAATTAAGAAACTTTGAAGTGTTTATGGTCAAAAATTTATAAAAAAAAAAAAATTAATAAGTTCTTAATGCATAAGGCAAATTTTAATTTTAATATGGTGACCAACTTTTCCGGATTTTGTGGAACAGTGCTGGATTTTGCTCTTCCGTCCTGGATTCAGAAACGTCCCGGAAATATCACAGGATTTTCATGTATGTCCGGGAATTGTCCCAGATTTAAAATGGATGCATATTGCATTGTGTAATTTATTTTATTTTATTATATATATTAAGGATCAACTATCATAATGGACAGATCATAGATCATACTATGTATTTTGGACCATATACCACAAAGAGATTAAGGACCAAAGATCATAAAGAACACATCATAAAGACCATATATTGTGAACTATTACTTTTTTATTATGTGTTTATTGTATTTTTAAAACTTTTTATTTTTTTATAGGGAGAAAATGCCGCAACTAGAAAAGGGATTTTCTCGAAGGGGGTTGGGATCGGATGTTGTCTAGCCAATGGGAAAGTGATCATAAAAGTCTCTAAAATAACCTTCCATTTTCAGTGTTTGGCGAGATGTTTTTGTAATAGTTCTGTCCTTCAAAAACAGTGTGTAGAACATAACGCAATGTTTTTCGGAGCATACTTTTTGAATAAATGACCAAAACCCTTTTTTCCCAGTAAAAATTTCCACTCTTCACATAAGTAACAGCAGTAGATTTTATTTCTGCACATTAAATCTAAGATAAAAAGAAATCTCTCGGTTGCTAAAATTCTGAAGAAGAGGAAGGTACCAGACATTTGAAGGACATGCTTGAATAGTTGCATTTTTATATTTTTTGTATAAATCATTTGCTGTACAATAGAGGTATTCACGATGTTGGTTAAAGTAGTGGCTATCGAGTTAAATGGTTAAAAGTGTGAAAAAATAAACAAGCCTAACAACAAACACATATGATAACTTTTTACTCTTTTCGTTCACCCAAATAACCAAAACATTAATGCTAACCATAAAATAAGTTCCGTGTTCTTTTGGAAAAAAGTTAGCATTGACACTAACCAACGTGAGTTAGCAGCACTGAAAAATCAGCTGTTCCACTTGTCATTGTTGTTGTGCAGAAAAAGCGGAAAGTAAGCAAATCATGAAGAATTATAGTATTTTATTTATAAAACCAAAAAAATCTAAATAAATATTATAGAAGACGACTGCGCAGATGTATTATAAAAAGCTGATTGAGGCGACAAATGTCGAAGCAACCTGGGATCTTCTAAAGTATAAAATGCGCTACCTTCAGCAAGGATTCAGCAAAGCCTGGTGCTGCGAATTGCAACAGTAAAACGTAAATGGCAGGCCTTTAAGAAAATTCAATTGGGCTTAAGCTTACTTTAGCGCCCAGAACCCTATTTATTTTTTTTGTTTTGGGCGCTAAAGTAAACTTCTTCCTTCAATTATTTCTACCAATCTACGTTTGAGAGTTTCCTACACATACCTTGTACAAATTTGATTCTACCAACAGTTCTATAAATTAAAAAATTTGATATTTTGCATTTTCAAGTCTAAATGAAGAAGGACAAGAAAAATCAGCTGATATTTTAACCGAATAAATAACCATAATTCTATTTTGAAGCGTTCGCAATGTTGGTTAAAATAACGCACTTTTAACTCGTTAACCAACATTTTAACCAACATCATGAATACCCCTAATGATTCTTTAGTGTACAAGTTTATAGTTTTGTGAAGAATATTGTAAGAATATTTTTTTGAGATCAGATATTTCGACAAAAATATAAATTTGAGATGAAAATTTCCTGTCTTTTTTTTTGCTGACACATTTGCAAATAAAATATTTCAATTGAAATTATCATTACTCTGGTCGCAACTTTATTTATATTGGTATTTATTTACACTCTCTTAATCGTATATCATGTAAATAAAGGCAAGTGGCATGTTGGCTTTAAAATAAGTTAGGTATGTAGTTAAGTAGTTAATAAATTAATATAAATACATTCAAACATACGTACATGCAAGTCTTAAGTATCGGCTTAACTCTATCAGATAAATATTGTCGGCGGAGTGTAGTTTTTCAAGGATTCAGGTTAAATTATTTACTAACATTTATTTGTATGCACAAATAAAAAAACATACAAATACCGTAAATGACAGCGAAACCTGTATATTAAGACGAATTCCTAAAATACCTTGCATTCTACATATTTGAGTTGTAATATGAATAATCACAAAATTAAAACATAAAGCTGTAAACAAGGGCTTGGTCACTAGATTTTTGTTACATCTCTTTGAGATATTACACATTTAATGTGAAATATTCGCAAAAGCAAGCCAATTTAATTAGTAAATTCTTGGATATGCATAAAACGATTTAATTTGACTACTTATATGAGTAATTTTAGTAAGTTTCAAGAAAATGTATGGCTACCATGCCTTCCATTATTGTTTGAATATAAAAGTCATTGCAGAAGGAAATCTAAAAGTCGCAAAGGATCGCAATCAGTTTGACCCTAGTACATTACTTTACATTGTGCCAGTTTTCAGTTGAATGAATGAAAAGTGTTTCGAAATGGATAATATTGCCATTATATAAACTGTTTTTCCATATATATATTGTTGATAGTAAAATTATACCTTAGTTGGTGATATAAAATTTTATTACGTAGAATGTGCATTCAACAACGTGCCATAAATTTATTCAGTTTTTTTTTTTAATTTTATCGACTTTAAATGTACAAGTACAGGCATGCAATCATTCAACTCGCTTGATTTAAGCCAACAAGGTAAAAAAATGCAAAAAATGTATAAAGTAAAGAAACTTGCGCAACTTTTGTAAATACATACATACATATAAGTAATTCCATTTAAAGTTAAGAAATACTATATTTTTTTCCTTCGACATACCTACTTATGTACGTTTATCTACAATACAAAATTTATTTATTTAAACAAGTAGGTATGCTATGTTTTTTTTTAAATATTTTATAAATTTTTTTGTTTATTTTTTTGGTGCGCATGCGCACCTGTTTGTTTGCTTGTTTCGAATTTCTTGGCTTCGTGGAACCAAAACAATTACTACGCAGCAGTTTTGCTTCTGTGTTTTGCTATGTTTTTGCATTAAATGCTAAGTAACTGCTGACTGCTTGCTTTGCTGTCTGCCACAAAATGCGCGCGCTCATGGCAACAGTTTGTTGATGGCTACGGGAGTTACGGCGCTAGCGCGAATGCAGATTCCTGCTGGTTTTGCCTTGTGCTGTCGTCTTAAGCCACCTTTTTAAGCCGCATAATAAGCAACGTTAAAAAGCCGCTTTAAAGCTGCTGCTGTTGCTGCTCCTTTGATTGTCTGTGTGAAATTGGAATTACTGTAAAGTGTAATTTAGGGTGGCCTATATTTTGAAATTTTTTCTTTTATTGCATAAGAAGCAGATGGACTGAATTCGAAATTATACTGTGCTAATAGAAAATTCGACTTCTAGGTATTAAACATAATTCGAGTCCGCGGAATTCAATGATCATAACCATTTTTTAGGTTTGGCGGCTTTGGTTTTCGAGATATTGCGTTTTTTTTTTTTTTAGACAAAACTTCGGCTTTTTTGTAGAAGAAATTTGACCAAACTGAACATTAATCTTTTGAATAAATGGTTGAAATAGATAATATATACGTGTTTTTATTTTTTTTTTTTTTTGTGTAAAATTTTCAAAGTCGAATATCTCGAAAACCAAAGTCAATTTGTAAAAATTATTTATATCACCGAAATCAGCGTACCCGAGTTGTGCTTATTACCTAGAACCATCCAGCAATGAAAAAAAAAAAAAATGTTTCCAATTCGAGCACAGTGTTATTTATTAACAACTTTGATACAAATACGTACTTTGGTAGAATTTCTTTTAAATGCCGATAACAAACCATTATATTTTTCAATGGGTGGTGCCACGCCCCTAAATGAAAAAAGAGCTCTCACGGCTAAACCACTGCAGCGATTTCTACGAAATTTGATGTAGAGATAGGATTAACGCTAAGGAATAGTAACATGACCATTATGCTTTCACGGCTAGACCACTACATTGATTTTTTAAAATTGGGTATACATATAGGGCGCTAACACTAAGGTATGAAAATATAACCTTTATGTTTTTAAGTGGGCGGTGCCACGCGCTCACGGCATTGATTTTTGTGAATAAAATGAGAAGGATGGAAAGATATCAAAAATTTTGTGCTCTTTAGTAGGAGTAACACGCCTCTAAATGGCAAGAACGCTATTCCAACTAAGCAGATATGAATGCAGATAACCAGAACCCTAAAGAAGAATATTAAAAGATTTCTGCGTATTATAGACCAAGGAAGGTTATTAAAACTGTTTTGCTTTATAGTCAAATCGAAATAATCGAATTTCGGCAAACGAAATCGGTTTGTCCCTGTTTCTATACTTAAATCTCAACCGATTTGATTGATTTATTCTTTGTTGGAAAGGTTTTGAGGAGAGCAGTGCATAGAATTATAATTTTTTTTTTTAGTCGGCGGTGCCACGCACTTAAATGGAAAAAACGCTCTCACGGCTACGGTATGGAGATAAGGTTAGCACTATGGTATGGATTACATGACCATTATGTTTTTAGTGGATGGTCCCACGCCCCTAAATAGAAAAAAAGGCTTTCACGGTCAAACCACTACATCGATTTCTATGAAATTTGGTATGGAGATAAGGTAAGCACTAAGGGACGATAACATGATCGTTATGTTTTTTATTGGGCAGTGCCACGCCCCTAAATGGAAAAAATGCTCTTACGGTTAAACCAATACATCGATTTCTATGAAATTTGGTATAGAGATAGGGTTAGCACTAAGGAACGATAGCATTGATTTTTATAAATTTTGGTATGGCGATAAAATAAGCAGGACGTAAAGATATCAAAAACTTCTTGCTCTTCTGTAGGAGTTGTATGTATGTATTCTCCTTTAACTCCTAGGAGGAGCATAGGGCCAATATGAAATCTCTCCATTTGTCACGATCCCTTGCGATGACTTTGATCTCTTGCCACGATTTTCCCGATTCTTGGATTTCCTTTTCCAACGACCTTTTCCAGTTGGTTTTGGGTCTACCACGTCCTCTACTGCCTTGTGGATTCCACTCAAGGGCCTGGCGACAAACTTCGCTGTGTGGTTTCCGGAGAGTGTGACCAATCCATCCCCATTTGCGCAGGAGTTACACACCTCTAAATGGAAAGCACGCTATTGCACCTAAGCTGCTGCACCTATTTTTATGCATGAAGATACCCCAAACCCTAAGAAAGAATATTAAAAGCTTTTTGTGTTTTAGCGGCCAAAGAAGGGTATAAAAACTTTTTTTCTTTATAGTCAAATCGAAATGAACGAATTTCGGACTCAAGGCGAGCTCTAGTATCTCTAATTACTGTAGCGGTTACGGCAACGGATACGATTTCAGCGTCGCATAATAAAAAATTAGTAGGTCTGTTCAAAATTATGGGACATTTTCTTTCGAAAAACAATATTCAATATTTTAAGTTCGTTTTCTATTGAAAATACTTGTTGGACGTTGCACAAAATGCATTTTTTTAAACCACCCTAAGGAATGAGTACGACGAGTATATGCGAGAAACTGCTCGAGTACGGAATATCTCTGGGATTTTTGTATTTATTGGAACACCAATTCATGCCAACATTGTTGGTACCATGGAAATAGTAGATATAAATGAGATCGCCAAACAACCTGTAGAATTGCAAAAAAAAAACAATCACAACAACAGCAGCAACAACAACAATACATATAGTTTAATAGGCGCTGATATCGAGTGATAATACAGAAGGGGAAGCAAGAAAAAAGCGCAATAAAATGAATTGAAGACAAAAACAACGAAACAAAATTAAATAAAAACCTGTGGCTTAACGGGCGTTACAGGTGTATGTGTGTGTGTGTACATGTGGATTTGTTTGAATGTTCAAGTATTTGTGTTTTTTATTATTGTTTTCTTTTATTAACCACTTTATTCATAATTCTTGTTGTTACGCTGCCTGCCTGCCAGCCATCACCATCACATCACTGAATGTTGCTGGAGCTCTGTTGCAGGAGGGTGTTGTTGTTGTTGCTGTTGTTGTTCATTCGTTCAACATTGCATGGTGGGAATGTTATGCGAAACTTTTTGCTGTATATGTTGTTGTTGTTGTTGGTTTTGTTGTTGTAGTTGTTACTGCATGCTTGAACAGTTGCAGTCGGAAAAACCAGATCATTGTTTAAAGTGTCCAACCAACAACAATCAACTTGGACAATTGACTGCCCAACATACAAAGGTAGAGTGAGAATATAAGACAACGACAATATCCCAAAGGTTATCTCACACAGAATCAGATTGTAGGCGAAATCATTTAAAGTTTTATCTCTTTTTCGGAAATATCGTTTGAGAAAGTTTCCAAAAAAATCTTGACGTATAAAATATTAACAGTGCCTCCTTTTTTGTTGGACAATATGCACAGCTACGAAAACTTTTGAAAGCGAATCTTAGGTTGTGCATATGTTTGAGTTATGGAAAATATTTTGTATACAGGGTGTAAACGATAAGTTAACGAAGCTTCTGAGAGGTGATAGAAGAAATCTAGACTAACAAAAAATTGCAACTAGGGGAGAGTCAAAAATGTACACCTTATAGGGAAAAAGCTGATTTTTTGACTTATTCCACAAAAATAATTTTCTTGGGTAACCCTAATTTTTTGGAGAAACATTTTTGATGGGAAACTTTTAGCTAATTGTATGGACTTTATAAAAGTGTATTAAGTTTACAGGGTTTAAAAATATATCGCTAAGTTCTGGACCTTTAAAATTGATATTTTAAATTTTTTTCCTACTTTTTTACTTTGGCCGCCATTTTATGAAAAAAGTCCTATTAACATTCCTCTTTACGATTTTTTTTTTTAATCCTCGTTAAATTTTCTTTAATTCGGTAGTACATTTGTCATCCCAATTTTTTTATTAGGTTTTTTTTATACTAAAATGGCCGGTAAATTCGAAAAGTAGGAAAAAATTGATAATATCAACTTGAAAGGGCCAGAACTTTGCGAAATTACCTAAAAGTTTCCCATAAAAAAGTTTTTTTTAAATTTTAGGGTGACCAAAGAAAAAAAAATGTTTAAAACAAGTCAGAAAATCACCTCCTAGAAGGTTCGTAACCTTATCGTTTACACCCTTTATTTAATCTTACTTCAGAAAATCTTACATTTAATAAATATAAGGACTGCCCCAGAAAAATTTGATACTTTTGTTTCTTAAGATTATGATTTACCTGATTATCGTGAAGGTCAAAATATGAGCGCTAGTTTTTCTATATAATATCACGATTAAAAGAATGTATAACACATGGTAATAGTGCTTTAAACAAAACGGATATCTAGCAATCAATGAAAAGTTAGAAAACTGATTTTGTCCACTTTCAACTCACTTTTCCCCATATTTAAATCTAGGAATTTTAAAACAGCACTCATTCACTAAGTTAACAACTTCATTGAACTGCAGATCCTTACTCCCATCACTTTAGAAGCTTCAAAGTGACGATTTTGAGTAAAATTTGAAAAGGTTGATTTACCAAGTTAAAAAATGTTTTGAAAATAATGTGGAGAAAATTAAAAATCTATATAACTATTAATACGCTAGACAAAAATTTTTCCTACCTTTTTTACTATGTAAAAAATAGAACATGACTTTGAATTCTACACCATTAGAAAGGTATTTGTCTGTAAAGGTGCACAAAGCAAAAACTATTATTAACACCGACAAAACACGCGAAAGACAAAATGCTGACTGACATCATTTTTTGTTGTTTTCTTTTCGTTTGACATTTCTCATTGTACCAGAGATGATAAATAAGCTTTCAATTTTGTACCAACTACCAAAAAATGTACTAAAACTGTCCAAAAAGTACCAAAATTATTTAATACATTTGTGGTCAAATTTTGACCATTGGGCGATTCTACAGTTGGTAGGTTGGTTTTCGATACGTTTCACCCCTAACCATATGGGATCTTCAGTCGAATTTACCTACAAACCAAGAACTCGACCAAGCATGCTTTATTCATTTTTGCATAGATTAGACGAGAATAGTAATTATAAAAGTTGGTTAGTTACCAAAACTGAAATAAGTAAAACCAAAAAACAAAGATCAGCGTTTCCACTGCGTACCTTGGAGGTTTTATCTGACAGTTGGTTAGTTTAAAACAACATTATATTTTTGAATAGTTTATGACATAATATTCTTTTTAATGTCACTGAAATTGCAATATCTTTTATTTTAATTCGTTTGTTTTGTTTTAATTTTATTTTGACTTACATCGTACAAGTGTCAAAAAAGGTTTTTTTCATAATTTGTTTTAATTCAGGATTGCAATGACTAGCTAGTTTATTTGAAACTAACGAAAATTTCCCATGAGAATCGAAATTTTGTTTGTAAGGCAAACTAAGTTGGTTTGTGAAAAACTAAGCGTAAACAAACTAAAATGCCTCAAGCAAGCAAATGAGAATGGAATTGGTATGAACTAATGTCAATTTCGTTTCTCAAAAAAAAAAAAATTAAGAATTGTTTTGAGAAACGAAAACGCTATAACATTATTTTGGATATTTTACGAGTATTTTCAACCAATTACAGCACTTTTTGTTTAGTTTTTGTACTAGGTCCAACAATCTAAAAGCTCTTTTTTTTGCTCTCTATCGCCAAAGTTGGTACTAACTACTTATACTGAATGGTAAGAAAACGTAAGCACACACTCACATTCAAGAACTGCTAGTTTTGGCCATGTCATGCATGTACTACGTGGGTACATACATACAAATGTATGTTCGTTTTTAGCCGTTTTTTTAAATCTTGTTGCACAAACTGTAACTACAACAAGTTGCAAGTTATGCATCGCAGTAGTTCGTTTATCTTTAGTGCCTTAAAAAAAAATATTTGTGCAGTTGTTGTTTGCTGTTGTTGTTGTCTGAACATTTCGTAACAAAGTTAAACACTAAAACGAAACAATTTAGTTTATGTTTTATGCACAAAGTAAGTCAGTTTCCAAAAAAAGCTAAAGCAAATAAAAAAATAATGAGGTTAAACGCTAAAGTGTATAGGTATGTAGCTTGTTGTAGCAACTTAAAATGTTGCAGAAATTATATGAACCTCAAAAAAAATAATTTGATCAAGGCTACCCTATCTTTGATTCTGCGATGATGAATGTGAATATTTGATATGATGAAAAATAATAAAAAAATTATGCAAAAGTATAAAACTTAAGGAAAATATTCCCCTCGCTACATTTCTATGTTTCAGAAAGTATGTTTTGATTTGAGAAAATCTAATCTAATCTCATCTGCTATGGTCTGAACTAAATAAGCTTTACTCGAACCTATAGAAGCTCTAATTAATATCGAAATTCCAAGTGAAGTCGTAACATTTGTTCTCAAAAAACTTAGAATCTGTTTCGCTCCACTGCTTGTTGTTTAACTTTAAGATTCATGCACAGGCAGAATTACTATTAATTTCCGAGAGAAGAATTTCGACAACGATTTGTATACTTTGGATTTATACTAATAATATTTTTGAATAGATGTTTCTTCCATGGGTAGTTAAATTACATGAAAGTTCAAAATTGTAGCTAATTCTCTTTACACCAAATTTCATACCGCTATCTTATGAATAAGTATGGATTTATTGATACTCGTAATACAGTCATTTGGGAGAATAAAATGGGGCTACCTGGAAAGTTTTCCAGGATTTTTGAAAATGGGTTATTTAATAGATTTCGATGTGCTCATTCCAAATTTCAACTTTGCAACCTGGTATTTTTGCCGCTCGCGCCCCCTTATTGGAAAAATGGAACCTTTTTTGCAAAATTCTCGTCGACAATTTTGTAGCTTATAAAATTTACTATAAAAATGGCTGTTGAAAATGAAGAAGAGGAAACAGCAGAACATATTCTATGACACCTTGACAGTGTAGCAAGACACACACTTCTTTATTTCTAACTTTTAAATCGCTTACCCCTCTACTTCGGAGGTGGGTGCCTTGCCCCCAAGGGGCATTCTGCCATTCATTAATACCATGCGCCTATATTCTGAGTTATGAGATTTATTAGATAAGCTAAATTGTAATTTTTCTAAAAGATAATACCTATAGAGTTTTAGAATTCATAAAAATCATACTATACTTTATACTATATAAAATACAACTTCTGGAAGCTTCCTTGAACCCCCCAGGAGCGTCACGGAGTTTATGGAAAGCCACTTAGTTTAGTTTAGAAGAAGGTTATAGGCTAGAAAAATGGACGTTAGGGGCGCTCCTAAAAAACAAAATTCGATAGATCTCAGAAACTAGTTGATGCATAGGAATGAAATTTGGGACATATGTATATAAAAAACCGCATCAACTAGAAAAATTGGAAAAAATGTATCGTAGGTATGAAAGCATTTGACGCAGTTGAATAAGGCTTGGTACATACCTGTGGACTTTTGACAAAACAACCTAATCCGAAATTGGCAACTATTCAGGAGAGCCTTAAGGCTGAAGTCTCTTGTGTTTAACGTGAGCACCTGCCATGATGGCTTAATCTCACGGTGTTCTTTACACTTGGTCCAGTAAGCGACGGACAGCGCCACCTTCAATATGGCACTTGCCCCTGAAGGATACCATTCTTAAGTCATGCAGATGGGCATAAACTTAACGCCTGGTCTGGAGGTGTGGACTATCTTAAACCTCTGCCATTCTTTGGCTCATGGCACTCGGATGAAAATGCGGCTCCACATCGAGCTTCCGTACTCTCCCCGCGATTTTGGGTATAAACCACAGTCACAACGAAACTCCCCGAAGGGCCATCCCAATAGTCAGACCGGATAAATCCAGCGGGCTACTGCCTCCCGTGGTACCAGAAAGCCTCCGGTCAGACTTCGTAGCCAAAGCTACTACCAATATAGCTCCATCCAGCTTGGACTACCAATATAGCTCCATCCAGCTTGGACTGATTAACTACTTTTCAATAATGTGGCTCAATTTCGTTGATACAGCGTTGAATTTCCTCTTTCTATACATAATCTTAATGTGTTAGCTGTTTATTTGCATTGGTTTTTTTTTTTTTTTTTTGGTTAGCAACACATCACCGCACGAATGGCACTAAGTTCAAATCTTGCGTGAATTATGGGACAACCTTATATTTCGAGAGCTGGAAACCATGTAGATATGATGATTATAACAGAAGAAGCGTATTTAAATTTTATATTTACGACTAAAATCCTAGAGAATAGTCTTATCTCGAGTTAGGTTGTTTTGTCAAAAGTCCACAGATATGTAAAATGCACCGGGACAAAAGTGAGGCAACGCTCACCGGGTAATAGCTAGTATAAGATAAATTTTCCTTACAAATTTGAAATTTCCACAAAAAATTCAATAATTGTATGGTATGGTGATTGTTGTTTCCTAAATCGTTTCCCATAATTCACCAAAGCTCCGTAAAAACAGACAAAAAAACAACGGCAATTTCAAGATAAAGGTCTGAACCTAATCCACTGTGTGGAGTTCTATTTAAATATTCTTATAATAAATATATAAATTTTATTTAAATCTTTATTATAGCGCTCTTATTAAAGAAAATGCATACGATCTGGGTAGACGGTGCCAGTTTCAGTACACAATAAGAAACAGTTATCAACTAACCTGTTACGTTCCACACGACAGATACAACTTGTATAATCCAAATGCTTTGAAGCTTACGATTTTACGTTTTGAACTTAGGATTGTAACTTTTATTTTGTATTTAAAATAAAACAACTTATTATTTTTATAGAAAACTTTGTTTATATAATTTTTTATTTTTTTTTTAATAATATGTGTTGAATTTTCAGTAATTTTTTCTTTTAGCACAACATTTTTAGTACACCTTGTCGTTGTTTTTTTTTTTTTTTTTTTTTAATTTTTCGTTATGTTGTTTTGATGGTAGGTATGTTCTGTGTATTTCTTTGTATCCACAACTTCGAGTTGAAATTTTTTGATTTTTTTTTTTTTAGTTTTCAGTTAGCAACCGGTTTTCCATAGTAAAAACAATTTTTCACGAGTTTTAATTCAATATTTTTCTTTTTTTGTTATGCTACAGTAGCGCAGAAGGCAACAAAAAAAAAATGTAATAATTCCAATTGCGGTGGGGAAAGTAAAGGAAGCCAGAAAAACGAAATTAATAGAGGCGCGATCTTTTGAAAATTGAAAAAAAAAAAAAAAACTTAAGGAATTTTTACCAAATTCTATAACGCAATTACAAAAAAAAAAGCACCTTTGTTTTCTTTTGAATAAAATGTTGCACCTGTTTATTTCTCACTTAACACTTTGTATTAATAAAAATTTGTATTTTTTTTTTAATTTAAATTTAATTATTTTCGAGCAAACATAGTTTACTTTTCTTTAAGACTCTCCACGCACCTTTTTTTTTTTGTTCACTTGGTATCAGATTTATAAAGGAAGTACACACAAATGCAGCTTAAAATGCAACACAGGTAGTGCCACTCATGTTGTTGTTATTGTTGTTGTCTTATTGGTAAGAAAATATACCAAAATATTAACCGTAAATTTAACTCAAAGCACAACTTTCCGCAGCAAAATCTGTTGAATTACTAAATTGCCATCGACCAACTACAAAACAAAGTAGAAAAACGGCTCGTTATGTTGTGGAACTTATAACGTAACGTTAAGTGACGTAAAGCTTAATGTCGTAGAACAAACGATCTCTCTCATTTACTTGAGCAAAGAGTATTTGTATCAGCGTTGCCAGAGCCAAGTATTTGGAATATATTTTGGGATATTCATGCCTATAGCTAATGTTTAGGTGGAATATGAAAGAGAACTGTTAGATCAATTTCAGCCAAATTTTGTTATGCTGATCATTGAAGTATTGGCTACAGAATATATTTCAATAAAATGTGTGCAATTTCATTAAAAAAAGTTATTGAGTAAAATCTGAAAAAAGTCAAAAAAGCCGTTTTCAAAAAGTTGGCAGGTAATGTGGTATATTTAACCATACAACCAAATATAAGGTTTGAAAGGCATGAAATAAATTCATAATAACATTTACATTGGTTCTCAAACTCATAGTTCTTATTAAAAAATAAACAGCCATCAAATTCTGTAAAGAATTTCAAAAAATGTTCATATACCACATTAGCGAAGCACGACTATACCACACTGGCCAATTTTTAGAAATTACAAAATTGTAATAATTAAATTGGAAACTTTGTGAATTTAGATAGTTAAACACTTACTTCGCAATATTTTTCACTTACTTTAATTAAATATAAATTAAACTTCACCAAAAAGCAACCTTTTTTTTACAAATTTTTTTTTTTCAAAAAATGCGCAAAAATACATCGCGATTTACGTTTCGTTCAACTGACATCGGAAAATTTTTGTTTGGTCCATGACAGCACCACATCAATGGTTTTTCGTGTTTTCTGACAGGATAAAAGCAGTGACGTTCGCAGGTTCTTTCCCAAATCGGAGATATGCGACCATACCACATTGAAATACTATACCACAATAGCATCAGTTCCCCTAACCTTTCTTTCAGAATCAGTCCTAAAACCGTAGTTACTTGACGTTATACTTGCTTACACGGAGAAAAAAAATAGTACTCGCTACTTTATTTCTCATAAATTTTACCAGAATTTCAAGTCAGAATAGTGACAACGTTATACCGAAATAAATTTCACCTTACTATTTTAGTCAATTCAGAATGTATGTTTGCTAGTATAGTAATTTTTTAGAAAAAATTGGCGTGATATTTACCTTACTGTAAAGTTTAAACAACAAAAAAAAATTAGCTGACCGGCGCCGGGGTACGAACCCTGGCCCTTCCGTATGATAGTCAGATACATATCCTCTGCGCTGCTAACGCATGTGATGTAGAAGCAAAAAAATTTGTATGTAAAGAAAATGTCTGTCCAAAAATAGAAATTGTTACTAAAATTATTAAAGTCAAAATGATTTTATATTTTTATGATATTTACCTTACTCGAGTAAGGTGACAATCATGACACTCATTTTTGTGCGTGAATAAAATAAAGTTATTTTGACTAGAAATTTAAATTCAAAATGGTCATACATTTTTTTTCTGAAAGTATAAATTACTTTACATAAAGTCAAATGTAGAAAATTTGTAGTAAATATACCTTTATTATTTAACTACATTTTATTTGTAAATATGACGTTAGGGATCAAATAGTTCTTACGTAAGGTAAATTATACTTGAAATTTAGTGTTGATTACTTTAATTTTTCGACTAGCCGAGTGGAGTAAAAGTTATGATGCGTATTTTTCTCCGTGTAGTTTCAGACAAAGATATATTAGAGTGGGTGCCAAACGGACTACACAATATCCACTTTCTTGTGAGCTGGAGTTTTCTCTATAAGAATCTGAGCTCAGTTTTCGGTACACATATTTTGCATACTGAAGTCCGTCTGGCGTCTTCCTGTTGAAAATATGCAATTTTATAGTAAGTGCTTAGAAAACATTACAAAGCTTGTAGGGAAACTAGCTTCATTAATTCGCCCTTAAATGCATACCTTACCTAATATGGTACATGGACATAATCCATGGTCAAATCTAGCCAATATCCTTTATTATATAAGTCCCTCTTCGGCTCGTTGTTGTCTGCTTTTATCTCTCAGTAAGGGGAAGTTTAAGTATTGAGTTAGCATATTTAGGAGGGAGAAAGTTCAAGATTTGCTTATTTTTGCTTGTACATAGGGGAACTACGGGTATTGTGGTACACCTATTTGTTTTTTTGGAATTTGCAAGCAAATCGTTGGATAAATTTTAGCCAAATTTTTTTAATGCTAAAAAAAACACGCGATTACATGTTTCGTTCAACTGACAGCGAAAAAAATTATGTTTGGTGCATGACAGCAACACACCCCTGGTTTTTCTTGTTTTTTGAGCGAATAAAACATATGACGTCCGCAAGTTCTTATCCAAACCGGAGATATGCGACTTTAATACATTCAACGTTGACCACAACATCCGAAGTTTCCCTATTTCTTTATATATTAAATAAAAGATTTGAAAAACTGATTACGTTTTATCATGGGGGCGGGGGGTGTTCAAGATTTGCTTCCTTTTGGGAGTTGGGGGTCTACAAATATTTGGTGCACATCGCAAATCACACTCTTTTACCTTTTCCGAGAAAACGTTAAAGCGGTTAAAACTGAGTGGTTATTTCGTGTTTCAGGTATAAGAATCTGAGCATAAACACCGTTCCTCATATTTCGCATGCACAATTTCATCAATGTAATTCCCGGTATAGCTGTAAACAATTTTGTTTTTTCTGAATTTACAAATTTTTGGACAAACTTCGATGTGCTGAAAATTCCGAAGTGGCAACACTGTAAAAAATAGTTCTCATATCGTTTATTTTTTTTATATCGTAAGTTTTTCTATCTGCTGCATTTTTATATCGTTTTTTTTTTATTATATTTTATATAAATTTATGTAAAGCA
The DNA here is from genome assembly GCA_951812925.1 of Calliopum simillimum. Taxonomy (NCBI): domain Eukaryota; kingdom Metazoa; phylum Arthropoda; class Insecta; order Diptera; family Lauxaniidae; genus Calliopum; species Calliopum simillimum. The sequence continues at coordinate 23,120,623 of OX638368.1, forward strand.
AAGCAAATAAACAATTATTTAAAAATTTCTATCCCTCTTAATCCTCTTTTAATCATATGTTTAGCACAATAAACAACGCATCAACTTCCAGTCAAGAACATATTTGAAAATATCAACTAAAATTTGGTAATCGTTAATAAATATTTGAAAAAAATTTCAACTAATTACACATATTCATTATATTTAAACATACTCTTTTTTTTAGGTATTTATTAAATAACAAAATAATGTTTGGACCAAAACAATATTTGTTTCCAGGAAGAAATTGTTTGACAACTGTTTGATAACAAATATAAGTTTGATCCAATAAAAGCACTCAAATCACACAGGTTTACAAAAAAAAAAATGTCATGGCGTTTTGACCAGACTATGTGTTTCCTAGGGACTTTGACGTCCTGAATCCGAATCCGGGGTCCGTTTTTTTCCAGAACGTCTGAGAGAAAAGATTTCAAGGTCATATGGAGGTCAAAATAGTCATGTGTCGTTTAGTGATAAATTCGCTAAAATTCTGTAACTAATTTTATAACATTGAATTCTTAGTCCTTAAAAAGAATATGTGATCAAAAAGGGTCTTTTGGACCTAGTTTCGGAGATATAGCGATCGGTAGATCCGGAGCTATAAGTTGGGAACCACTGAATAGATTTGGAAAATATTGGTGTCATATGAAAGGTATTGAGTTGTTGTTGTTTCTTTTGTTGTTGTTGTAGTTGAAAAATTTGTCAAAATTTCAAAAAAGGTCATACCTCCAAAACTATGAATTCAATTGAAAATATGATCATGACATTTTTATAGGTTGTCAAAATACCTTTCATATGACACCAATATTTTTCAAATCCATCCAGGGGTTCCCAACTTATAGCGGTTTTTGTAGAAGATATATCCGGATCTTCCGATGGCTACATCTCCGAAACTAGGTCCGAGATACCCTTTTTGATCACATATTCTTTTTAAATGCTAAGAATTCAATGATAAAAAATTAGTTTCAGAATTTTAGCGAATTTATCATTGAACGACCAATGAACCCAATTTTGACCTCTGTATGACCTTGAAATCTTTTTTCTCAGACGTTCTGGAAAAAAACGGACCCCGGATTTGGATTTAAGACGTCAAAGTCCCTAGGAAACACATAGTCTGGTCAAAACGCAATGACATTTTTTTTTTCTTTTTGTAAGCCTGTGTAATTAATTCGTTTCCCAGAAAACATTTCAATCGCTTGCGAACTCGTATTCTGAAGTTTGACTCTTTGTTCTGGAAAATCTGTTTGGTTGTGGAAGGGAGTTAACCCAGCAAAAGCGGAGCTTATGCTTTTTATCACAAAAACCAAACTTCAACCTTCCTCGACATAATGGGCTTGCTCTGTCACTTGCCAAGACAGTCAAATATCTAGGAGTCATACTTAATCCAAAGCTTAACTGGAAAGACAACATCGAACTGCATTCTATGCCTGCAAGAAAACTTTCAGTAAAAAATGCGGACTTCGACTAAGAATGGCACCTTAGATGTACACAGCCGTATTACCTCCAATCCTCACTTACGGCTCACGCTACAATCAGACAAAACTAGAGAGAATGCAAAGGACCGCCTGTGTCGGTGTAACGGGGGCACTGAGATCATGCCCTACCGCAGCTCTTAATGTCATTTTACACCTGTTGCCTCCTACCCCTTTTATTAAAGCTACAGCTACTTCCATCCATGAAAATCTGCAAACTGAAATTACCAGCTCAACAGATTACAACTGTCCCATACTCAGTTTCGATAACAACTTTCATGTATGGCTTCCAGAGAGAACTCAGTTTGAAGATGGATGGCATTGTCAATCATAGCTTTGAAACCACCATATACACCGATGGATTCAAGATGGAGTGTGATGTTCGTACGGAAGGAAGTCTTTTCAAAAGATCTGAAATTATCTCAATCATTTTGCTTGCCAGATTCAGCCAGCGTTTTTGCCATCCTCGCAGCCTGCAAATCATTAGGGAATTTTTATGCCATTTCCGGAAAGATAGCGACAGACAGTCCAAGAATCTGCTGAACAATTTCTCTATGACTGCCCAGCTCTAGCTAGAGCTAAACTTAAATCACTAGGTAACCCTTTCCTCAATACACTCAGCGAAATTGCCGTCATTGAAATCAGCTCGCTGCTCGATTACCTTAATAGAACTAACTGGATATAAATACCGTTAGCTAGGTAATTTAATTTTCCACAACCACTTGCAAGAGTTTGTTGGATCACACTTGTGGTATGAAATGGCACTTTGGGTTTTTAGCTTTCATTGCTAAACCGCCACTCTAACCTAACTTAACCCTGTGGAAGATCGATTTGGAAGAATTGTAAATGACTCCCAAGCTGTATATTACAACTTTACGACATTGCGTTGTCGGCTGTATTTTGAAAAGGTAAAAGAGGTACAATAAACTGATGTATTTATCCGCAATTTTTTTTCGTGCCAACAAAGATTTATCGTGAAGTTGACTCAAAACATTTCATTTATAATAATAAAGATTACTTATAAGCACTTTTATCGCGAATAACTTCTCCTCAGGAAGAGTTGTAAGCTTTTACCTAAAATTTCAAAAGATTCAAAAATCTCGCAAACCTTTGCGTGTTTGCATCAAATAAACCATTACGTACCAAATTTTGGTATACGTCATCAAACTGCGTTCACTATATGTGTGATGGATTCATCTACCCTACGGCTATAAGTGCCAGAATCATCCGATTGCTTCAGTATTTTGAAAATCTAGCCTCCAAAAGTAAGTACAAAAAGTACTATTTTTCAAATATGTAATTTAGAAATCAATAACTTTCTCACAGTCTATATCTTGAGATATTTTCATTATAAACTTAACAGTGTACTTTAAAATAAATAAATTAAAATAATGAATTTATAGTTGCTACTCGAATAAATATAAAAGTATAAAAAAAAAATACTTGAGGTAATCCTTAAAACGTGTAAATGGCTGAAAACCACGTAATCTCGTAGTTAATGGTTGTCAAAATCAATACAAATTTTGACAGTTTTACGAGTTACGAGGTTTTCGAGACGTTTACACGTTTTAAGGAATACCATCATCATATAACTGTTATTAGGTAAAATTTCCAACGACTTTTGCTCTCAGCAATTATATGTGCCAAATCCGGCCTGCTGCAATGATGGCCACCTTGAACAAAACAAATCAGAAACACTGGTCGTACTTGTCGGAAATGTTATAATGCGTATTTCGCCCATATCAGAAACTTGCAAAGAATTAACAAAAAGTGATTGCGCTGGTGCACCGCCAATCCAACCGGCAGCAGCCGAAATTTTGTTTCCCACTGCAACATTTGCTGGATAAATTTGATTCTGCAGCTCACCCGATATCGGATTATATTGCGAACAACGCGATCTGGCTAAAATGCATGATGTGATATTCGTGTAAAAGAAAATTCGATCAAATGCTTCGACCAGTGGTCTTGTGCCAAGACTCTCATTATAGCAAGTCAATATCTGAAAGAAGAAAAAAAATTATGAAAACTTATAAAAGATGATCTAAGGTTGCGTTTGAACTTTTTTTTAATTTACCAATTGTTGCGCGTTCATGCGTCGAATGCAACGCACAAAATCACAATATCCGGTATAACAGAAACCGGATGCTGAATCCGGTGTCGGTAAATTGCCACCAACGATCGCCTGCAATTGCGCAGCACAGGTTGCATATGTCGATTGCGTTAAATATAAACGAGAACAATCATTGAGCGATACCAATTGGGTGGGTCCATGGATAAGACTGCCAGCACGAAAGAAACAACCATAGCAAGCGTCACGCATCTGCACCGAAGTCGTTTGAGTTGTATTACATAGTAAGTTTAATAATGACAGCAACTTAACACTTGAAAGTTTGCAAAAAATAAAAAACATTTAAATAAAAGTACTGCATTAACTATTGAAGGTTTGATTTGATCGATCTAGCTGAAATTTGGCATTGTTGTAGTACCGATGCGTAATTAAAAAATGCAGAAGAACTATGTCCTATTATGCCCCAGACAGACGAGAGCTTAAATCTAGATTATAGACGTTATAATGAGAATCTTCTTATTGCATGATTTTTGGCATTTTTTAAATACATATTTCACAGGTATTGACTCAAAGAAAATTTCCCAGTTCAGGGGCCAAAAAATTCTAAAACATCAAAAACAAGATCAATAGTGAGTTAAGCATCAGAAAAGCTAATTACCCTGAATTGGGAAATTTTCTTTTAGTCAGTATGAAATATGTAAATATTTAAAAAATGCCTAAAATCTTGCACTAAAAAGGTTCAAATTATTACGTCTATTATCTAGATTTAAGCTGTCGTCTGTCTGGGGCATTACACTAGCTTACAAATGATTAAAAAAATGTTAATTTTTAGGTGCCACTATTCATATCCTATGTAAAATCAGCTGCTGATTCCGAAAATCACATTTTTTTTTCCTTCCCGTCGTATTCGAGATATCGGTCATTTTCGGTTTTTGGACCAAAAGAAAAGATGGTTCCACTTAATTACAAATATCTCAAGATCCAATATTTATGTTTGAACGTACTATATGTCAAATAAAAGGTAATTAAATTACCTACAAATGATATTCACCACACTTTTTGGTTGGTTGGTTAGTTTCGGCAAAATAAATTGATTTTTAAAAAAAAAATATTTTTTTTCGAAAAAAAATAAAAAAAATCAAAATCTACTGGAAATTTATACAAGAAAAAAATTTGTAAGAAAAAATAAGATACTATTTAAGAAAATCGATTAAAAAATGGAAAAATTATATAAAATTTAATGGAAAATGGTCGAATTGCATTTTTACCTATTTTTCCACTTTTACACCCTACACCCAGGGTATATTCACTTTGTCCTTCCGTTTGAAACGCAGAGAAGGAGGCGTGGCAGATATAGAAAATTATATATATTCTTGAACAGCGTCACTTCCTGAGTCGATATAGCCATGTCCGTCTGTCTGGCTGGTTGTGCGTGGAAATGAAATTTGGTACACTGCCTTTGTAGTCAAAGTTAGCTAGTGGGATTAAAAATGAGCGAAATCGGTCAACGGACACGCCTACCGCCGATACAAAAAATAAATTCAAAACGCAACTTTAGGAGTATTTTTCACACAAATTCAACCGACATACACATAAATACTACAAATTGTAAGCGCAAGCTCTGAAAAAAAAACTGAACAAATTCGGACAAGAGGGCGTGGCACCTCCCTTATAAGCAAAAGCTTCAAAACGCTATACTGAACGCATTTTTTGAGATAATCCAACTAAATTTCATTCAAATTCTAAGGACTATAAATGCACGCACTGAGCTAAAGCCAGACGAACTCGGACCAGGGGGTTTGGCAATTCTCATATGAGTAAAATTTTTAAAAATACTGCAGTGTAGGGTATTAAATGTTTGGCCAGACCAAAGTTTACACCCTTACTAGTTTTTATTTTATTTGACATAAATTTGTATATTATTTATAAAGGGTTTCAAAGCATCTGGGAGGTGATAGAGGAGGCCTAGACTAACAAAAAATTGCAACTGAGGAGTGGTCTAAAATGTACCCCTGAGCAGTTATTGGGTTAAAACTGATTTTCTGACTTGTAGAAAAAAAAAATTTTTTGGTCACCCTAGCGTTTTATAGAAAACTTTTTCTATGAGAAACTTTTAGCTAATTGTATGAGCTTTTGCAGAGTGTATTTGGTTTATAGAGTTCAAAAGGATTTCGCAACGTTCTGGACCTTTAAAGTAGATTTTAAAATTGTTTTTCTCTAATTTTTTACTTTAGCGGTCATTTTGATATGAAAAAGGTCCTATTAACATATACTTTTATATTTTTTTTTAGAGTTTTCGTTAAATTTCCTTTAGTTCGGCATTGCATTTTTAATTTGAGGTCGAAAAAAATACTTTTCTTTGTAACACACGGGTTACTCGCATGCGTTTCGCTGCATATGATGTGTGCGCTTTCTACTGGAGCCTTGAAGCTGATTGTTCTTAAAAAATATTTTTTTCTGACCTCAATTAAAAAAATTGGTATAGCAAATGCAGTATCGAATTAAAGGAAATTTAACGAGAATTCCAAAAAAAATCATATAAGGATATTTTTTTACCCCCCATCAGATGCAATCTTTTGTCAGTCTAGGCCTCCTCTATCACCTCCCAGATACTTTGTTACCTTATGTGATACACCCTATATAATATACAAATTTATGACAAATAAAATAAAAAATAAAAATGGAGAAATAGTAAAAAATGCGATTCGGCCATTTTTCATTAAATTTTATATAACTTTTCCATTTTTTAATCGATTTTCCCAAATAGTATCTTATTTTCTTTACTTATATGCGACCTGGTCTATGAAAAGAGGGCTTACGTGCGAAAACAAGTTTTCAAGAAAACAGCTGGAAACAACTATTAAAGGTCAATTCTATGTAAATCGGCAAAAAAGCGGAAATTGAATTTTTGACACGTGAGCCCGCTTTTCGTAGACCAGGTCACATAGACTATGATATAAAAGAACAAAATGATTTTTTACAAATTTTTTTCTTGTATAAATTTGCAGTTGATTTTGATTTTTTTTTTTTTTTTTTTGAAATTAAAGCGACATTTGAGATATTTGTAATCAAGTAGAACCATCTTCTTTTGGTCCAAAAACCGAAAATGACCGATATCTCGAAAACGACGTGAAAGAAAAAAAAAATGTAATTTTCGGAATCAGCAGCCAATTATGCATAGGAAATGAGTTGAGGCGCCTACAAATGAAATTTGCTTAATCATTTGTAAACTAGTGTTATTTTCTACAACATATTATTGAGTTATCTCTAGCATTTAAGCTACATAGTTGCATATTGCATATAATCAAGTTAATTATTTTAATTATTAAATAGCAATTTTCTTACTTACTTGTGCCCAACACAGGAATTATCGGTTACTGCAGCAAATTTACTCCAATACGTGCCAAAGCTCCCGTTACTGAAGAGAATTTGTTGTAACTGCGCAATAGAAAATTAAATTTATTTTTTCTTTTATTTTTTTAATGAACATAAATTTAATTAAGATATGCACTTTTTTTATACCAAACAAAATTGAAGTACCAACAGTAATCTAACGAATTTCATGCTCTTAAAAGGGTTATTTTTATAATTTTTAAAAAGTGCTTTTTAGAGCCACGAGTATGTTGCGTTTCAGAGCAGCACTTAAACTAAATTTGAAATTTTATTCGGTTAACGCATGAAAATATGGTCAATAGCATCAAGTTATCACACCTCATACTCGTCCGCATATATGTACATATGAAGTAATTATAAATTAAATTGATTTAAACTTCCAAATGCAAATCATTTTTTGTGATTCTTTTATAATTTTGTAAAGAAAAAAAAAAATAACCCAACCAATTAAATATGTTCCATTCGTCAAACATGCGCAAAGTCACGATCGGAGTATGAACTGTGAATTTGTTACCCTTGGCCTGGCCAAACATTTAATACCCTACGCTGCAGTATTTTAAAAATTTTGCTTATTATAGAGGTGCCACGCCCTCTTGTTCATCCAGTTTTTGCTCAGAGCGTACATTTATAGTCTTTAGTGTTTGAGTGAAACGGAAGGACAAAGTGAATATACCCTACGAGAGAACGATCCAACTTTTAGGTCGACAATCGCCCATTGCACTTGGCCTTGTGCTTTACTCGATTTGACTGGACGCGTATTTCTTTACTTTGCCCGCAACTCGTTTTTTTTACTTGTGGGCCATATCAAAAAATGTTCAAATATTCTAGTTTTAGCGCTTCAAAAATGACGGTGCATAAAAATGCTCATTACCTCGGGTTCAGTGGGTAAATTTTTAAATGGAAAACTAGCTACTCAACGGTAGTCCTTAGTGTCCTGCAAAACAAATGGACATGCGGCGTATAAGTGTTCATCAAAATATGTCGATTTTTAAATCGCAATGTCTCATTAACGTTAAGTCGGACGAAAGAAGTGTTCTTCGGGATCTTCATGGGAAATTACATGCTCTACAAAATGCATGAACATACTTTTTCTAGGGCAAACCATTTGGGAGATATTTTGCAAAAAGAGTTTTTCTAAATTCTAAGATTGTCAGAAGATATCTCCTAAACAATAAATTATACGAAAAAATATGTGATTTTTAGAGCAAGCAATTTCCTACAAATGCTTTTTTTTTTTGAACGCGTGATCCACAATTTATGAGTTATCGCAATTTAAAGCTCAACACATCACTATGCGCACTCATAAGCGGCATGCATTATTGACGAATTTTTCCACATTTTGAATTAAAATATCTCCAAAGCTATAAGCCGTACAAAAACGATTGTAAGCCCATTTTTATAGGAAATTTGATATGCTATAATATTGTCCAAGAATATTTACCTCTAACCCTTAGCGAGATATTTGAAAAAATTTGATTATAGACTCCATTTTTGCAATATGGCAGCGCGAGCGGATAGAATGCGAGGTGGCAAAGCTGAAATTCGGAAAGAAATCTATAAAATAACACGTTTTCAAAAATTCCGGAAAAGTTTCCAACAAACCCCATATTTAAGTCCCAAATGACTGTACTATAACGCAAAAAAAATCCACAAAAATAGTACATACATTTGTAGAACCTGAAATTCTCCACAAAAAAGATTCTAATACTTTTTATCGTCTGACTAATCATTTTTATCAAAAAGCCTCCTAAGTGAAAAGTAATTGAAACCACGTGGATTACAGAACAGGCCTTATATATGCCTGTTCTGAAATCCGTGTGATTTCAACGACTTTTAGGAGGCTTTTTGATGAAAACGGTGAGTCTAACGATAAAAAGTATTAGAATTTTTTTTTGTGGAAAATCACATGTTCCACAAATAATATTGATTTGCATTAACAAAAAAAAAAACGATCTAGGAAATATTTTTAAAAAACCAGAAAAAGTCGTAAGATTCGATTTTATAAAATATTTCCTAAACAGTTACTTTTTCGTAAATACAAATCTATGTTATTTGTAATACCACAAAATGGATTCTAATACTTGTAATCGTGTGACCCTGCGTTTTCATCAAAAAGCTTCCTAAATGAAAAGTAATTGAAACCATACGGATTACGAAATAGGTCTGATAAAAAATTTATAAGTTCTGCATCAAAAGTTTTTTGAAATTTGCACTCTGTCTCAGGACATTGATTTTAGAAATAGTGACAAGTCTTTAATTTAAAACGTGTAACTGCCATACCTAAATTGAAGCGCCAGGCGTTGCGTTATTTAACGTTACACAAAAGCGCCAAGCGCCATACCGAAATAAAGAGCGTTGCGTTGAAGTCATTCGTTTGTCAAAATCTTATTGTTATTTCTTTTTTTTCTTTTCTGCAGCTAACTTCATTCCATAACGCTTTGTCAAAATTGGAAAATCGAATAGCTCAGCGTTGAGCGTTAGCAATTTCGGTATGCGCCATACAAATTGTATGTGCATGAGAAATTTTTGACAGTAAAATAACGCTGACGCTCCAATTTAGGTATGGCAGTAACCCGTTGAAAAATTTGCCTGAAAATATGCATTGTTTTTTTTTTTATAATTTTAAATATGCTGCATTTTAAAGTTCTAACATACTTTTATGCTGATGCGTTATATTTTGTAGAACAAATTTCACAAAAGCATAGCATACCCACATAATTTTCCGGAACTTCCGTATTTTTCGAATCGGGTTCAGTTATTGGATTTCGTTTTAGAAATCAACTGATTTTCAAAATCCGACGACAGGGGTTTGAAGCTTGACAAAAACGTAGCATACTTTGAGGTTTAATTTTAAATGGCAGTTTTGGTTAAAATTTAATAAGTAATTCAATATTGTACTTTGAACTATTTACATATGTTGAAAATTTTTTTACAGTGTAATTATCAATTTTCTAGCTTTTCTAGTTATTCACCCTGGCTGCGCACAGTGCTGCAATAGAAGGCATTTGCGTAAAAATTTTTTGTTCAAATTTAAAATTTTTTTTATGCCATTCTACAGCAAATAGTCCAATTAAGAAATCCCCTGAAAATTTTTGAAAACTAGTGTGATTTGTAAGTGTTACAGCTTTTTAAAGTCGAACTTTTTTTCGAAAAAAAAACATTTAAGAAAATTTTCTAATCGCAGAACTTTTTAAAAATAATTGCTGCTCCTAAACCTCAAAAGCAATTGTTTTAAAATAAAATGCATACGAAAGCCTACATACTCATTTATTTTTAATATTTTTTGTATGCCAATTTGATTAGCCAAATTAAAGTTATTTTAAAAGATATAAAAAAAATTTTTCAATTATTGAAAACCGGAAAATGCTAATTTTCTTTAGAGCAGGAAAAAAAAAGACGGGACTTGCGGGCATTGTTCTTAAACGTACAAATAGTACAGATTCCATATTTTAAGATAGGAAAAATTCACAACCCCGTTTTTCCCCGTTTACTTTAAATATTTATCTGAATATCCCGTATTTACGTAAAAATCAATGATTTTATAAAATTTACACCACAAACTTTTTTTCAAATGCTTTTGAATTTTTTTAAATTTGATTTTTTTTTACAGCATACTTTTATATGTCAAAAACACATTGAACTTTTAAAATTTTATATGGTTTTTTACAGCCTAAAAGCATGCGCAAACATTTTTTCCAGTTAACATTCGAAGTTTTATTTATTTGAATATCTTTTTTTCTATTCATTGCATTTGAAAATTAATTGCATTTCTGAAAACAACGTAAAAAAATGTATCAGTATGGTAAATCTCATTGAAATCGAACCAAAACTGTGGAAATGCCGTTCCGTTGTATGGAGTGACAGCACTGTGCTGCGGCCTAAAGCACATTACACTGGGAAAAAATATAACTAAATCAATTTATTACTCCTTAAAACTGCTCATTCATATATTTGTCGAATTTACGCTGAAAACGAACGAAAGAGGAACAATTGGCTCTTGGCTGGTGAAAAGTCAATACGGTTGTAATTGTGTTTCTAGTGGTGAAAGTCCTACTTTTTGTACTACTATGCCATACATCAACATTGAAAAGTCATCATTTATGAAAATTCGTTTATCGTGCAACTATAAAGGCTGGTTGGGAATCGGTAGAACACCGGAAAATGTAAGATTCCTGAGGCTATTCTGAACAAGTTTTCTTAGTTCCAATTTTCGAAATTCGCAAAACCAACAGAGTTATTGGAGTAAGTACATAAAGGGACAAAATAAATTAATAAATTAATAAAATTTGGCTCTGTTTTCACAAAAAGTTTTTTTGATGGTGAAAAATTGATGGCATTAAATTGAAAAGATTATATCGGCCAAATAACCGATTATTATGGCGCCATTACATTTTTCATTGGATTTTAAAGTGCTTGAGAAGCAGTAGTTATTTCCGAAACATGCTTTAATAAAAAATTTGTTTTAGTGTAGGCTTTACGCATGATGATTTCCATGCACCAATGTGAAAAAAAATTAAACTAAACCAACTTGCAAATTACCAATGAATAGATGTTTTAATCAGTGAAACCTCGAGCTTTAACAGAATTTATAACTTTATTAAGTACCCATCTACACATAATCCAGAAAAAAAAATTACCATACAACATATGTGCCAGTTTACATTTTTTGTTAACGATTTTCGAAACAAAAGTTTAACCAACCGGAGGTGACCAAAACAATTTAATCAGTTAACAAAAAAAAAAATAAAATGTAGGTATATAAAATAATTTAGAAAAAGGAATAAACGATTTTTTTTTTTTTTTTAAAAACGAGCATTTAAAACGTTTACTGCACTTAAATTTTCATTTGTTACACTATGCAACAATATTATTTTGTCAAAATTTTAAACGGATCTAACGCTGCGCGTTGAAATTATTGGCCAAAATAAAAAACCATTTGGCTCAGTTTGTTTTCGAGAAAAGGCCATTTGAATTTTGCACCTTGATATGGTTTTTCAGCACATCGATTTATGTATTTTTTTCCAAAGCAAACTGAGTTTTATTGCATCTGATGATGGAGTTTTGTTCATCTCGTCAATGTCTACATTTTTCACCAACAAATCAGTCCTTTTGAATGCATTTTCGGCAAGTTAGAGCACAAAATTCCCAAAAAAAGTGAAATTTTTCGATGTTATGACATTCGGATCAATAGAAATCACCCGAGTGGTGGATATACAATACATATGTAGAGCTTTTGACTTTTAACGGATAGCCGAGATCCGTAAGAACATTTTAATATAATAAATGTGGCGTATGAACAAAAATTTCTTAAGTAAGCCACTTAAGAAATTAAACGTAAAGCTTTAAAAAATTATATTTTGTAGCAGCTAGTAAAGATTTTGTATTTTTTCTAGGATATTCAGCATAGACCAAGAAATAAAGTGGTTTTTCTTTCGTTCCGAGATTTTTCATTTATTATTGAAAATCCCTATTTCAAATAGGTAGGGGTAAGTGGGGTAAAGTGGGAAGTGGGGTAAAGTGGGAAATGCCCCTTTTTGGGCAAACTAGCAAAGTATAGCTGTCATGCGCTTCTGACATGTAGGTACTTGCAATGACCGTAAGCAAATCTTTATGGTATAGCGATGCGTGCATACGTATTTTTGTGATCTCTGGAATCACGTAAAGTTTTTAAGTGATTTTGAAATTTCATTTTTAATTTTTTAAGCATCGATATTTTTACTGTTTCTGGGGATAAACCGATTGTAAGTACACAAAAATATTTTTTGTAGTCTTAATTTTGATAACGCAAAAGGATTCCGTGTAATTCATAGAGTGAAAGAATGAAGCTCACATTTTTTGCAAAATGTGGTATCGGGGTAAAGTGGGAAATGTTATTTCACGATCGCTAGTCCCCACTTGTCAACGTATTATGCTATTTCATGATCCAAATAAGTCTTGTACATTTATATTGTGAGTAAACACTCCGGAATAGCTAAGCGAGTTGCAAAAAGCAGCTGAGAAACGTTTAGCAAATAAACGGAAGAAAGAGGGAAACGAATCACAAAAAAAAGAGTACCAGGAGCAAAAAAGCACCACCAGCAAAGAAAGCGTCAAAGAAGAAACAAAGAAGTTCTAGCTCAGATGAAGATCGTGATTTTTGCACCATTTGCATGGAACTCATGCCCGAAATCATGACCAGACACAATACCATCAAATGCAACCTAAAGGATTGTCAACGCCCATTTCACTTGAAATGCGTTAATATCACTACAAGCTTCTTTTATTACTAACACAGTGACTCGGACTTTGATGTTTCATCAGAGAACGACGAATATGCTACTATTTCACAAATTTTTTTAAACACATTTTTTCATATTGGGTGTACAACTTAAAAACCGGAAATTTTAGCGAAATTTGATGCTTTATTGTGGAAAAATGTTACAATATATTTTATTTAAAGTATTGTCCATTGGAAGCTACAACATTTCCCCATCTTTCAGGCAATTTATGAATTCCATCCCAAAAAAATTGCGCCGGCTTGGCGGCCGAAAATGAATCTATCCAATTTTCGATATCTTGAACTTAAGTGAAGCGTATTCCTGATAGGGCATTCTGCATCGATCGGAACAAATGGTAGTCTGATGGTGCAAGGTCTGGGCTATAAGGCGGGTGAGAAAAAATTTGTATAGATTTCCCATCCGTTGTTTTCCAGGTAATTTTTGACTGGGGCAGCAATATGTGGCCGAGCGTCATCGTGGTGGAAAATGATGTGACTCATATCTGGTCGCATACGTTGGCCGCTCTGCCTGGATTTTCTGCTTCAATTGGATCAATTGTTGACGATAGAATTGAGCATTAATGGTTTGGCCACCTGGCAACAGCTCATAATGGATCACACCTAGCTAGTCCTGACCAGGACGTTCTTTGTCTTCGACATCAAAATAACCACTTTTAAACCGTCGAAACTACGCACGACAGCTTGATTCAGCTGGAGCATAGTCCCCATAAACTTCTACAAGAATGCGATGACTTTCCGCAGCAGTTTTATTTGCAAAAAATTGTTTTGTTGACTGATTTTGACAGCTGTCAAATGTACCTTCAAAATGACATATATATAAAGTTCGAGCTTTCACGATATTTGTTAGTACTGACATCCACCGTCAAATTCCAGTTTTTAAGTTGTACACCCAATATATTTTTTTCCAGCAAAATCATTATTTCTTTTCATATTTACTCCTATGGGTGTGTTCCTTGAACCTTTTTTGACTTACAATAAAGATATTAGAACTTTTTTCCAACATTTGTATGAGTTTTTATGAGTTTTGAAAGTTTCCCACTTTATCCCACAATTTTTAATTTTTGCCATTTTGGGCATCCTCGATCAAAGTGTCGTACTCAACAGAAAATCCATATTTTTGGTTCGTTTCTTCGGCAAAAATATAGCTTATTCAATTTTCTATATTATAGGAAGTTCAAACATGAAAAAATAAGAAGTTTTGTTCATTTTATGGAGCTTCGAAAAAAAATTTCCCACTTTCCCCTACATAAAAATTAAGCAGCTGCTCGCCCTCTGAGAAAATTATAAATAATATGTAAGCACTATCCACATGTTAAAAAACTACATCCCAGAAAAAAATTGTGGTAATCGATACTATGTAGTTCAAAAGTTATTAACAATATAGTGATGTCGTGCAAGTCTTTTTGCAGAATTAGAGATAAACAAGGCATCTTACGAAAAAAGTGCATATGGGATAAAATGCTTAGAATCGTCCGGAGAATACGTGTGCATTTTTTTCAGAGACATTTTATAATTTTTAAAAAGGTCCGAAAAAAAATCAAAAAAACTCACGCGTATTATTCCATAGACGTTTTTGAGCATTTTATGCTATACATATACACTTTTTTCGTAGCAAGTAGCAAAATTCAATTGCCGTTTCTCCAAAACTAGAGCTAAATAGAACTCTTTTATTTTGGCCTATATTTTCACCCCGCATCGTCAGATTCGAGTAAACTTTTGACAAAAAAAAAATTTTATTCCAGTGTTTTGAATTAAACTTGAATCGATTATTGTTAAAATTCTACATGTTATATTGCGTTTATATGAAACATGTCGGGTTTTAACAATCACCCATATCGTGTTATTCGATTCGAACTAAATCGAATCGCATGAGGTGGAGACATTTCATTTTGGTCCTATGCTCGCTCTTCTAGCAGTGAAAGGATTACACAAGGCGACAAATATTTTTATAGTTGAAATAAAATCTTTTCGATAGACTATTATTTGGAAAGTAAGGCTACATTGGATATGAGTTCGTACGAAAACTAAGTCGTACGAACAAAACATGTTCCAATGAAAATAAGTGTTATTTATTTTTCAATATTTGAGCCATCTAATTTGAAAGTGGCCTAAGTCCATTTCGAAGCAAAAGTAATGTCATAATATGAATTAGCTGGCATTTTGTTCAGAACGAATACAATTGAATTCTGTCTTTACAGAAAGTTTACCACATTGTTTGAAATCAATGGCGTTATGTTTAAAAAATAGTATCGGGCAAAAAACCGACTATTACAGCACGTAATGTGATTGACATTACTTTTGCCCCGAAATGGACTTAGATCACTTTCAAAATAAAGGTGATGTCCGATGTTTAAAATTATACACCGTTTTAAAGGACTAAAATGTGGCTTAATTAGCACTTTTTAGGTAAATGTAGATATATTTTTAAAGTCTTTAAAATTTTATAAAGAAAAAATGGCATTTAAGGGGATTGCAGCGTTAACATCTAATTCGATTTCGATTCGAGATTTTGCTATAATATATTTTGATATCCAGAATCGAACTAGATAAAATGGCTGATTCGAAATATATGATAGCAAAATCTTGATTCGATTTAATTCGAATCAAAATCGAATTACTGATAAGGTTGAATATGAATTTGTGTTTATGAAAAAAATACCGTCAATACATACAATTCTTCAAAAAGCGGTCGAAAAATTCGTTTTATCGAATAGCTCCTAAACGCTTAATATTTGGTTTACCAATAAGACTATTTATTATATGTCGGGCATAAGACATCCAACAGAAAAGATCGAAACACTTTTTATCGTAGGAATTACCGTTTTCATCAAAAAGCTTTCGAAACGAAAAGTAATTAAAATCGCACAGATTCCGGAAGAGGCCTGATACATACATACGTTGTCTTGTCGCTTGTCTTGAGTAAAAATTAATTCCGAACATAGTGGGGACATTCCAGTTGTACTATGCGTTTTTATATAATTTTAAGGAAATGTCTATACGGGGCGTTCCGCGTACGCGAAAACTCCTCTCTCTCTCTCAATTTACTCAATTAGCGTACGCGAAATCCAGTGAAGTTTTTTCCCCCGGGGTACTTGATTAATTTATGTACTGATCCGCGGCCGAAGGCCGCCGCGAAGCCGGTGTTGGATGTCTGACGGGTTTAAATCCTGAGCTGCGGCCGCAGGCCGCCCACTTACCCCTACTTTTATGTAAAATTACTGTTGTAACGAAGATGCGTCCCAGGGGAAAAAACTTCACTGGATTTCGCGTACGCTAATTGAGTAAATTGAGAGAGAGAGAGGAGTTTTCGCGTACGCGGAACGCCCCGTATAGACAGACTCTAATTTTAATTACAAAAAATCTTTGTAAATGAAAATAAAACTTTTACATTGGATTTTCAAGTTTTGTTTTATTATTTAAAAAAAGAACTCTGTAGGTCAGTAATTTAACAGTAACTTAAATCCTTGATGGGTACAACATCTGCAACGAAAATAAACATACAAGAAATTATTAGAAAACTCAATATTTAGCAGAAAAAAAAGATTATTTACTGCGCTAAGCAGAGTTTAAATATGCTCAAAATAAAACAATAACAGCGACAGTCAAATAATAAAGGAACGTAGCTTACGCAGAGTGTGTTTTAATCTCTCTGTCGAGTAAAGGAGCTTAGACAATTCCAATAGACTACTCTTTTGATATTTGAAAATCTATGACAAAATCAAAAATTGACCCCAATATGTAAAATGAAGCACATGATGCAAATTGAAGTCTGACCGATATAAAAACTTTTTCAATTAAAAATAAGCCATTTCTTAGTTTAATGCATTCCAAATTTAACTTACAATGCGAATACGATGTCCCATAGCATGACCAGGTAAATTTCTATTGAAACGAGCACGGACAGAACCGGTGTTGCCATGCAAGCGAGTTACTTTTCCCCAAACAGCGCGAACTCTGGTCTTTCTTTCGGGATGCTGTGGCACGCACTTCTTGGTCTCTGCTTTGTAAACATAAACACAACGTTTGCCAATGTAGAAACGACCATGCTCCTTTCTGCGAGCACCTTCAATCTAAAATGCATAAATACACTAAATTAGCAAACATTTCAATTGAATAAATTCATTAACATTACCTTAAGAATAGCCTGATTTTCATGTTGATTCCTTAGACCACGTTTGTAGCCAGTGAAAACAGCCTTGGCAAACAGACGTCCGTGACGTTTGTATTTTGGTGCAGCAGTTTTGACAGCAGCTGTCTTCTCTGCTTTTGGTGCCTTAACAGCCTTTGGGGCTTTGGCTGCTTTTGGTGCCTTAGCGGCTGGTGCGGCGGCAGGTTTAGCTTGAGCGTCAACCATCGTTATCTATTCAGAAAAAACAAAAAAAAAATACATATAGAATTTTAACTTTCCACATAATCAAAACATGGTCATATGTTTAAAGATTCACTGTCGACACTTGTAAATAGTTGGATTAACAGAAGCAAGTAACGATTATACAGTTTGTCAAATATTTTTCAGAATATCATAATCTTTTCACTGACAATTAAGAACCTATATTTGAAGTAGCTTCAAAGTGATCCATGTTGATCCGCAAACATCGCAAATATTTCACTTGCAATCGTACCACCAACTATCTACAAATACTCAGTGATATTTTATTTATTATTTTTCGATGAAATTTCATTGTTGCTTTGAAATTTCATACACTTTTTCCACAAAAATAATTTAATCCAAAATTTCGAGTACATACCGGAAACTTGACAAATGGCGAAAGAGAGAAGACATGACACAAACGTCAATGTGTCAAAATATGGGAAATTTTTAATTTCCACTGATGCAGCTAACTTCATATTATTTTGAGAACAGAGATGCTCTTTTAAATCCGGTACAGACCATCAATCAAGTTCGTCAGTTTTTCTGAAATTTCTCTTGTTTGCGTGTGTGGCAGCTTTTTTTGATAGTCATCAGTCAACCACCAAATGGTTTGTGGTTCATAGAATCATGTCGTCTAGCAAAAAATTTATTATCATCAAAATTTTTTTCTTTTCAATATTTTCCAAAATAGATCAACGAAAACGCCGTCGACACGTTCCCGCTTGTCTGCGTAATCTTAGTTTGCACAAAAAATATCTTTAGAAATTCAAAGACAGCACAGGTCGCACTTTTAGCCGCTACAGATTATCGATCCAGTTCGTCAGTTTTGCTGTTTTTCGTCACTGCGTTGGGCCTCGAATATGAATGTTAGTTTGAATTAGGGGTCTGCACAAGACATCTTGAAATAAAGTGTACTTTTTTTACACCAACATTTTTTACTGAACTGATGCATTTGGTCCAAAAAATTCAAGATTCAAATCATCGTGTACACTGATTTCATCTTCACACTATTTACATTGTCTTGTTTTAGCAGTGTAAAAAATAAACTTGATTCTAAAAAATACATCAGTGTACTCTATTTTATAAAAACAAATACTTCAGGTCACTGTAAAACGTGCGTGTAGAGAAACTATAGCAAAATTTATGATATGGTAACACTTGCAGAATTGTAGTAGCTTTCATACATTTTTGCGACAGAGAGAGAGAGCGTAAACAAAAAAGAGGCACAAGAAGAAGAGCGATAAACTACTCTTATCACACTATTAGCATTTAGTAGTGTACACTACTACTACAGTATGCAACTAAAATAACTGAAACAAATCAAACAAGACAAATTAGCACAGTATTTGTTTATTTTCTTTCAAATTCTAGTTCTGTCAAGAAATTTACTCACGACACTGAACTAGAGCATTTGATAAATAAAAAACGGGTACAAAATATAACGTATCTTGAAACGAAATGTCTTAAAACGCAAACAAGATGTCTTGTGCAGACCCCTAGTTTGAATGCTACGATCAATCACTGATGAATTTTTGAATGAGTCCCGTATGAGGTTCATTTTTAAATACCGATAACGAAATTTATTAAATATTAACCTAAGGTGTTTGACAAAAATCACTTTAGATGTACTTATTAGATCATGAGCTGTAATAACAGTGTTCACACGTTTTTTTTTTTATTTTATTTGGCATGTGTCAAAAAAAAAAGGTTTTTTCAAAATTTCCCTCCGGTATTTTTTTGTATTCAGGGTTGTAATAAATATAATAGCATATTCTTGGTTTTTTTATCTAGTACATTTGGAACAAAAATTTCTCATTCAAGTCGAGAAGCACTTTAAAAGAGCCCTTGGTTAACTACACTGAAATAAATAAAGTTATTGAAGTTACTGCATTTTATATTCTGTCAAAAATGCATCAGTTTCGAATGATTGTTCGTAGCAGTCAAACTATCATTCACATTCGAAGCTCAAATAACCATTTACGTTATGACGTCGCATTGACGAAAAACTGACGAACTGGATCGATAGTGTGTACCGGGTTTTAATTTCTTTGTTTACGGTATGCATGTGTCAGAAAAGTTTTTTCATAATTTCCTTTTAGGATATTTTACATTCAGGGCTTCAGTAAGAATTTTTTTTTTGCAGGTTCCCTATTCTGAAAGACAAGCTCTTTCCGTATGCTCCAATATTGAAGGTTTAGAAAATCGAAGTAGTTCAGATGCAGTAAACGCAAATTATGATATTTTGACAGTTGAAATAAATAAAGTTTTTTCTGTCAGTTATCTGCCGAATAAATTTACTCTACAGACAGTGGTTATTGAATAACCGAATTTTTTGCTATATGAAATAAACACTATTCGCTTTTCATTTGAGGTTTATCTAACGATGTACTTATATAAATAAGAAAAAAAACGAACGAACTGTGTATCTTGATAAAAATATACGTCGTTGGTTTATCTGCCTATTGAAAAACCAGCCCTTAGTTATCTAGTTAGTTCATTAAAAACTTACTAGAATTTTTCATACAAATCAAAAATCTTACTTACAGCCAGCTAATCCGGTTTGTGTTGGACTAGATATAAACTTATTAAATTGCCGTAACCAGGGAAGTGAAAACAGGCTATATTAGATCGAGAATAGTTCTGTATGATAATACATACAATTTCCCTTTTTCCTGAGAATCAATAGTGGTTCACAGGACCAAAATTTATTGAAAAATGGGTCGAAGCTTAAATCAGCAGATTCGAAATGGAATAAAAACGAAATAGTTTATGTCAATTGTCTCGGTTTTTTATTGTTATTACGCATTATATAGAGAAAATTTGTATTTAGAGTTTTATAAATTAATAAATTGAAAAAAGGAATCTAAGCAAAAGTTAACCTACTATTTACAAGAACTGGTTTGACTTTTTTTTCTTTTACAAAAACAAAAAACTTTAGTTCAAAATTCGTGGATAAAGCAAAAGTATGGTGTATTGTTGGCCAATCGTTTAATTTAAAAGTGCTAAAAAAATTTAAAACTTTGCCGAAATGTCTTTACAAAAACTTAAAATGCATTTAGATACATCAGCAGTTGAAGATTTAAATTATTTCATCTTACACTATTCAACGTTATTTTGCGTATTCAACAAGTTGCACTAAATTTGGCTAAAAAAATTAACGTTTCCATGGAAAAATTTTTCACAGACAGTATTACGTTTTTGATCAGTGTGAAACCACCACGTGCGCAATATCAGCGGTACTAAACTTAGCATCAGGCTTACTGTTACAATCATTACAATTACAAATTTTACAACTAGCATTAAGTACCTATTTCTAATTAAAATGGAACTTAAACTGAAAAGGTGAACCATGATGAAAGTTGTGAAACGGATTGCCACCACGGAAGCCTTGTTGACCACCACCTTCAGGATCCAGCGGATCTTCGCCATTGTCGAATTGTCGCCGCTTTTCGGGATCTGTAAGAACTTCTTTGGCTGCAGCTATATCGATAAATTTCTTTTCGGCAACTTTCTTCTCTTCATCCCTAAAATTGTCAGGATGCCACTTTTGCGCAGCCTTACGATATGCTTTTACAATTTCTTGTTTACTCGCATTACGCTTAACACCTAAAATTTTATAATAGTCTCTTCGCTCTGATTGTTTTTGCAGTCGTTTCGCTTTTTCAATGCCTTCCTTGGCACGTTGTAGATTTTCGTCGATTTCTAAGGCAGCTTGGAAGTCACGTATGGCATCGTCGAACATTTCCGAACCCAGATATGCTTCTGCGCGATCACAAAGTACTTGTGCATCCTTCATTATGTCCAGCGCTTCCTTGCATGGTGATAGTGCCTTAGCATGTTGTTCATCGCGCGTATAGCAGGTACACAGCATACGTTTTGCTTCAAACATAATCATAACTTCTTCCTTTTCCTGCTTCAAAACGGACTCTGCAGCGGTTATACATTCTTCGTATTGTTTTTCATCCCGATATTGCTCAGCTGCTGATAAATTCTTTTCAACTTTACGTAATTTTTTGTAAAATGGAAAACAGTCTTTATGCTCTGGATCAAATTTAAGACATTCTCGGATTTCTTTTAAAGCGCTTGTTGCATGTCCTATCCGATAAAGTAGCACAGCCAGACGATGATAACCATCGGTGCTATCTTGTGAAAGCTTATTAACTGATCGCAAATCTGAAATAGCAGCTAGTATATCATTTTCAGCTATATAAGCGTTAGCGCGTGCTTCTCTAAATGTGGTTGACCACGGTGATATCTCAAGTAGTTGTGTGATCATTGTTATGGCATTACGGTTATCACCACGATATAATAGATCCTGTACAATTTGCCACTGCTCTTCAGCTGGTGTGATGCGTGAATAGCTTTCATGAGCTAATTCATTGTTGGGTTCATCCTGAAGCTAGAAAAGGGAATAGGAAAATGTTTACAAATGAATTTAGCTTTAAAAAAATTTAGCAAGATCTTGTTCTACATGGTTTCTACTCCAAATTAAATCTTTCCACACCAAATTGATCTTTTTTCAATTCAATTTAAACTTTTCCAAATCAAATTAAACTTTTTCCAAATCAATTTAAACTTCTTCCAAATCAATTTAACCTTTTTTCAAATCAATTTGACCTTTTTCCAAATCAATTTAACCTTTCCTCTTTAACCTTACCACAAGAAAGGGTAAATCGACATTTTAAACTAATGTACATAGTTTCATAACGATAGCTGCAGAGATATATCATATATCATATATATATATATATATAAATTGATTTGGAAAAACAGGAGGTAAATTTGATTTGGAAGAAATTTATTTTGGTTTACAAAAAGTTTATTTTGATTTAGGAAGTTTTTTTTGATTTGAAAAAAGTTTAATTTGATTTGGAAAAAGTTTAAATTGGATTGAAAAATTGTGAAAAGTCTTTGTATGTTTTGTGTGTATGAAAAAATTGTTTAAGATACGTAAATCGTATAACTTGCATAAGCTGTTTGTTTTAAGACTATTGTTACTTACCACATCTTCAAAATCATCTGCTGCTTGCTGAAATTCACCAGTTTTCATATAAACTATTGCACGCTGCAAACGTGCCGCTGTAAAATCGGGTTTCAATTCCAGTACGTTGCTGAAGTCCTGAATAGCAAAACGAGTTTTACCCAAGGCTAAGTAAACTGTACCACGTTTAAACAAAGTCAGGTAATTATGGGGATCGCCCTCTATAATGTTACAAAAAAAAAAGTGTCAACAATCGAAGTTTTGCCAATTACTGAAAACAAAAAGCTTACCAACAGCAGCATGGTAATGTGTTAATGCATCAGCCAATTGACCTTTTGATAAAAACTCTTTTCCTAGTTCTAGATGATTTTCAATATCTGCTTGACTGGGTACAGCTTCGTTACCTTTGTGAAAAGAATAAATAAATTAAAGAAAATATTTGCATAAGCTGTTTGTTTTTTTTTTAACATCAAAAAGTTCAAGGTTAATCAGATGTTTGTCTTTCCATATTTGTTTTCTTTAAATAAATGCTATATCTGCATATCTTTTATTTCCAAAGTTATTTTTGGAGTGATTGCTAAGTTTTTCCAAGTTTAACAAAGAATGTGAATTGCAATATATGCATTCGTAGTATATAAACTTTGCAGTTTTATCTCCATCCCATTCTGCAACGGATCTGTTCATAATTTGCTGAAAGTATCCATTCATTACCAAGACCAATTTCGACACATTGCTTATTTCAAAAATTTTTTTTATGGAAATGAAATTTAGAAAACTATATGGAACTTTTTAATGATTTTTTAACTTTACACTGATCCACAATTTAGCAAAAATAAATCATGAAGGATTTCAACTTTTTGGGTAGTTTTGATTAAACCACTTACCTTCGAAAAATAACTCCAGAAGCAGCAGTAAAACGCAAGCAGCCAATTTCTTTTCGCTACCACCAAATGGTAGCAAATCATTTAAGAGCAACGTCATAACCGTTTCCGATAATCTTGCTACGTTGTGGCAGGTGGGCGTTTATGATTTTAGGCTGATTTTGCTGAATTATCTTTGAGCTTTTGAGAGCCACGATTTCAAGGTTGTTGATTTTACTTTTATGTTCTTATCAATTTTTTTTTTACGAGTTATCAATTCTATAGGCCTTTTTTAGTGTCAAAGTTTTCCAGGTGCTTTAAATGGACATAAATTTATTTGCATTTTACGCTGGTAGCCGTTTTTAAGATTCTTTTTATAGAATCAACTACTTCTGTTGGATTTATATATCTTATTTTCTGCTTATATTTATTTTTGTCTTTTCAACTTCTTTATGTGCAAATTCACTTAAGAAATGAAGAAAATTTATTTCAACCAGCAAAAGAAGTTCCAATTTTTTACATTTTTGACAAACACGTCAGTGATAAATGACAAGGATGACGCTATTTCAATGTTGCATTGCCGACTACAAATTTGAGTAAGTGCAAGTGGATACAAGCGATTGCAATTGATTGTTTGTAGCGGTGTGGTTAAAGCTGATTGGTTGGTTTTGGTCCCTTATCTGACAGCTGTCATTCTTTTTAAACTTACGAACAGTGCTGTCGCTGACACTTCAATTGAAGTGTTTTGCTCCTTTTTTATCGAAAACACTTCGCCACTTCCCCTTTCATAAAATCACTTCACTTTTTTTTTTAATACAAAATTTGCCTTAAAATTTGTCTATTCTTTTTAAGAGAGCTCAGAAACATACTTTTTTGTATGCCCGAAGCCTGCCCTGACTGAAAAGTAATATATTTTTCAAAGCGAACAAAGCAAAATTTCGATATACTTCACAGGAAACTTTTTGTAGAGAATTAAATTTGCCATCGAAATAGTTTATAGACCAAAAAAAGAAAGCAAAAATTTCGAATTCTTGTGTTTTTTACTCTTTTGTCTATAACTGTTTAGGGTCAGAGATAGGTAAAGATATAGCAGAATATCATAAAAGTAGATAAAATTTCCTTTATAACGCTTCATTATAAAATTTTTAGGTGAAAAATTAGCCGAAATATGGCTACTCGAACATTTAATTTTTTTTTAAGTGGTCGGAAAAATGTTTTTTACTCAATAAAAAAGCGTCTTACGAGAAAAGTGTATAATACCTAAAATACTTAGAATCATTCAAAGGATACGTTTAATTTTTGGGTACATTTTATAATTTTTAAAAAATTGGTCACAAAAAAAAAAATAAAAAAGTTCCAAAAAATTCTGAAAAAAATTCACACGTATTTCTTGGATTATTCTAAGCATTTTTTGCTTTATACACTTTTTTCGTAAGATGCATTGTTTTGAGTAAAACCGTTTCTTCGACCGCATAAACAAAATTTCCATGTTCGAGTGTAAGTATGTATGTATTCTCCTTTAACTCCTAGGAGGAGCATAGGGCCAATAGCCAATGTTCGAGTGGCCGGCCATATTTCGGTAAATTTTTGACTTAAGAAATTTTTTTATTTTTTTACAATAAAATATATTTTCAAATTTTGTTTTGTGTAGCATAAAAATGAATGAATTGAATAAATTTGTGATTTTTGTGTTCACTTCGCTAATACTTCACTTTTTCAGAATTTTACTTCGCAACACTTCACTTTTTACAAAATTTCACTTCGCTCAAACTTTTCAAAACGACAGCACTGCTTACGAACGACTTTTGACAGCACACTACAAACGTATGGGAAAACAACAACAAATATGCTTAACTTAACCCAGATACACCAAGCCAAGCCCAGAAGTGTCCACAAAAACACAGCTATTGTTAAGTGAAATTATTAGTTTTTTTTTACACTGGATTTTGAAATATTCCAACCTAAGTTGAATTTATACAGTAAGGCAGGATAGTTTTTGGCCATTAAACTTAACATGGTACATATTCTAAAGTTCTAACCTTTGCGTTCAAAACTCATTTTGAATTATAACAATATCTCTTTTTTTCTCTCCAAAATATCCTAACCTAAAAAGTTCAAAAAGTGCAAACAAGGATTTTCGTTATAACGTTTAGGATATTTCAGTGGAAAAAAAAAGGTGTCGATACAATTAAAAATGGATTTTGAAGGCTAACACTAATACTTTCAAATACCATATCAAGTTTCATGGGCACAAACTATCCAGTCTTCTTATATAACTTCAAAAATAGCATAAAATCTCAAAATTCTGACGTAATAAGCAGTGTTTCATTAGAAGTAAGAGCACACGTTTATTTATTTATAACCTTTTTCGTAAGAAAACAATTAAAATTTTTTTGATCAGGATTGCTTTGAAAAATATATCAAAATGTTCAGAAAGTGCCGGATCGAAATGCTCAAAAGAATTGTTAAGCAACAACACATGCTAAAAAACTTGATAAGGATTTCATTAGCAAATTTGAATGTTGTGTTATGGAGGACGAAACTCACGTCCTTTCCGATTTTTTACAACTTCCTGGTAAGGAATTTTATGTTGCCAATGCCGGAAAAATTTGGATACAAAAAATAGTTAAAATTTCTCAGAAAATTCCTTGTTTGGCTGACAATTTCTAGCTATAGAAAGAAGCCAAAATTTTGTGACCACAGGCACAATCAACAGTAAAATCTACATCAAAGAATGGTTGCAAAAGATAATCGTCTTTTTTTTTGGCCAGACCTTGCTTCATACTCCTACAGCAAAGAAGCTTTTTAGTAGGAACAGCCAAATATCATAGTTCTTGTTCCCACAGAAGAAAATTCGCCAAATTTTTTTCAGATTTGAAATTAAGTATTGCTATTTTCTGCATCGTTTAAGATTTTTTTTGGAAATTCTGACGGTTAAAAATTTCTTAATTTATTTTTGCACGAATGTAAATCGTGATTTTGGATTTGTCATTTCATCTGAAAACTGTGATGGAAAAATTTTGTAAATGCAGTTCTATTATGTCAATAGCAAGGAATAATAATTACATAGTCTGAACTCTGATTTTTTTACAATTGAACAGTGTAATTAAGTAAAAATAAATAAAAAAAGCTCATAAGTGACAAACATAATTTTTAAGTGGACATAACGCATAACAATTTCTTTAAAAAAATTTTAGTTTCTACCGCCTACCATGCTTTTAATTTTGTGACCATTATTGATTCCATGCACTTCACATATTAGATTATCGGAAAAAATTCATTTAAAGACCAAAACTCGAACAAAGCCCACCGAACTAAGTAATCTTTTATTTTTAATGACCCAAAAAATGCACCGTTACAGTTACAACAATCTTTAATTTGGGTAAATTTATTTTTATTTCAGATACTGATACTCGTTTAGGTATTCACCTACTTGTATACAACTATGATTTATTGATACCAACTTTGTTTTAAAATTTAAATAACATCTATCACATGGGTATGGCCGTCCTTCCATGGAGTGGAATTTAAAATGTTTCGTTAATGCTCGCTTACTTTTGAACTTTCGAGGGCAAATCGAACAGATAAATTTTTTCTCGGCATCATCTTCAGGGTCCAAAATTCTATTACAGGCTTTTTTTTGATGATATTTTAATCCCATTTCACTTCTGAATAATTTTTTGCATTTTGGGCATTTGACCTTTTCATCTTTCGTTTGGCCATAGTCATCATGGAAAGCAATCATATGCTGGCGCTTTACTACATAACTTGAGAAGCCTAGAATCAAAAATGGAATTATTAAATTATTTTGTCATAGAACATTTTTTTTCTTAAATTCTTTTATTGTTTAAGTCGGATTCAACACATTAAATACCGTCAGAATGATATATTAAGGCCCCTCAAATCTAAGCTTTTTCAATTCAATTAATTAGCAGAACTTAAGGGTAATTCTTCAATGTCTTACAATAAAGCTGGTTTTGTTAAGGTATGCGTATATGTTTAACTTAGTGCTATTTAGCAATGCATTTAAGGCTCTGTCTCGTCGACAAATCTTAAATTACCAATCATAGGGAACGTGGCTGAAAGCAGCTGAATACTACTGTCATCATTGCACCGAAGTGAGTCCTTAATACAACAGTTTAGGAATGAATACTCACAGAGGCCATTTGCCGAACCAAAGAAGTTATTCAGAGATATAGGGGGTTATCGTGAATAAATATTCCCGGGGAATTTTCTCGAACTGCCGTGCATTCTATATAGCAGTTTAAGAAAATTCCCCGCGAATCTTGATTCACGATAACCCCCATAGATTTCGTTTGCATTAAAATCAACTTTATGTACATAAGTTATTCCATGACAAAGTTGGAAAGCAATGTGATTTCTTTGGTAGAAACTTTCTTTCACAACTTTAATTTCTCCCCCGGGACTTTAGTCGACTTAGAAAGATCATTTTCTATACACTTTCTAATTTTCATAAAAATCGCAGATCGTTTATGCTTGGAAACATTAAGAAACACCTAATCGTTTCTGAATAAAATAGGAAATATAGATCCTCATCACCAATAAGCATCCTCGAGAAATTTTATTCACGATAAGGCACATAAACTTTAGCAAATATTTAAATACTAATTGGTATGTATAAGAAATTCTTGTTAAGAACGGGCTATTGTCCGGTGCCTCACCTTTGTCCCATGGCTTTTTTTTATTCCGTATGTGCCAAATTTTATCCCGATGCGACAAAGTTTCTGAGATCTGTCGAATTTTGTTTTTTTGGGGCGTGGCACCGCCTATTTTTCTAGACTATTACCTTTCCTTAATTGAAACTAACATACTCTAAAAGTTTAATCGAAATCGGTCGAATGGTTTTCGAGTACATAAAAAACGAACAAACAAACTTTAATTTTTATACCCTGCACCCAGGGTATATTCACTTTGTTCTTCCGTTTGTAACGCAGAGAAGGAGGCGTGGCAGACATGGAAAAGTATATATATTCTTGATCAGCGTCACCTCCTGAGTCGATAAAACCATGTCCGTCTGTCTGGCTGGCTGTCTGTGCGGGGAAATAAATTTTTTGAGAAAACTGAGCAAGATAATGCAATGAAATTCGGTACTCTAACTCCGTCGTCAAAGTTAGCTCGAGAGATTAAAAAAATGCGAAATCGGTCAACGGCCACGCCTACCGCCCATACAAAAAATTATTTTCAAAATGCAACTTTAGGAGTATTTTTAATGACAATGCAACCAAAATACACATAATTAAGCGCAAGCTCTAGGCAAAAACGAGGCGAATACTAACAAGAGGACGTTGCACTTCCCATACAAGTAAACGTTTCAAAATGCTTTTCTGAAAGAGTTTTTTGAGATAATCCAACTAAATTTCACTAAGAAACTAAAAACACTAAACACAAGCTACCAGTAAAAACGGTGGAATCGGACAAGAGGGCGTGGCACCTCCCATATAAGCAAAAGTTTCAAAATGCCATACTGAAAGAGTTTTTTGAGATAATCTCACTAAATTTCACCCAAATACTAAAAACTATAAATGCACGTTCTGAACAAGAGCTGGGTGAACTCGGAAAAGAGGGCGGTGAACCTCCCATATAAGCAAAACTTTCAAAATGCTATACTGAAAAGGTTTTTTGAGATAATCCAATCACATTTCGCTCAGATAATAAAAACAGTAAATACTGGCTACGAGCAAAATCAGACAAGAGGGCGTGGCATCTCTTATATAACCAAAAGCTTCAAAATGCTATACTAAAAGAGTTTCTTGAGATAATCCAACTGAATTTCACCCAAACACTAAGGGCTATAAATGTAAGCTCTGAGAAAAATCTGGGTGAACTCGGACAAGAGAGCGTGTCACCTTCCATATAAGCAAATTTTCGAAATACTGCAGTGTAGGGTATTTAATGTTTGGCCGGGCCAAAGGTTAGTTACACCCTTACTAGTTATATATAAGATTGACTAAATATAGTTTTGATAAGTAATGCCCTATCCACAATCAAAGCAGTGCAGAAAATTCTATTTTACCGCTGCAGGATTTGAGAAAAATAGTAAAGAGAGTAAAAAAAAACTTTTTGATTTCATGCAAGGCAGTTGCTTGTTCCACTTGCAGGAAATGTCAAATAAATTTGAAAAAATAATTAAATATAAACACAAATACACACAAAAATTTCAAGATTTCTCAGCGTCAACAAAATCGTAAATAAAATTATATTTTTTATTGCATTTTAATCGATTTAAATGTTTAGTTACAGAGATCTGCATAAAAATCAAATCTTACTGCAAGCACTGGTTATGAACTGTTTTTGCCATCAGTGCGGGAACAAGAAAAAGGAGCAAAAAGCTTTAAAAATTGCCTGCAAGTACCACATTGATTGTGGATGGGGCATAATGTGCATACATATCGAGCCCTAACCAACAAAAAGACTTAACCGACACTATTTCGGATTTTCGTTTTTTTATGAAAATCTATAGTTCGTGTCCATACGCATCTTCTCTACAAATTTCATAACTGTAAAAAGTACCGTTACAGTTACAGAAAGCAATTTACACTTAACTGACATTCGAAATATTTTGTTTATTTTTTTTTTTTTTTTTTTGTGACCGCAAGTTGTTGGTTTAGTTTAAATTTTCAAACGAAATAACTTTTTTCTCTTTGTGTCAAAAATAATTTCCAAATAATGTAATAAAAAAGGAAAATTTATGAAAAAGTCTTGATGCGGGTTGATAGTATATGTGACCACAAATGCTTTTTGGTACAAAAACTTAAGGTCAGATGGGTAATCTGGAAAAGAAAAAAAAGACTTAACCGATACAAAACCGAAAAATAGCCGTTATATTATATATAGGTGAATGAAACTAGTTGCATCGCATGTCTAACACAAAATATAGCTTACATACTAAATTTTACTGTAATAGCTATACTAAATGCTTTACTTTACTTTTTGTCGGTTAAGTCTTGGCAGTTAGGGCTCGATATGATCTTTCACAAAACAATGTAAAATTCGAACTACAAACCTAAAATACTAGAAGTCTCTTTGGCCCCTATTGCGAATAGAAACGAAATTTCGTTTTTAACAAAACACACTGTCGAAACTGCTACTGAGCAGTTTTGTATCTGACTGCCAAAATAGAAACTGAACGAAATTCGGAATATGGGCCTTTATAATCTGACAACACTTTTTGTGATAATGTTTATTTGAGAAAGTTTGACTGTAGTAATTTTTTAAAATTCATTTGACCATGAAACCTTCTACTCGATGGTTTTTGTGATGGATATTTTATTAGGTATTAATCCGGAACCTTCTTTATTGGCTACAAAAAATACTGCTTTATTCATATTGCAAAACTCCTTACGTAGCTCATTGTCGTTAAGTTATTTTAGAAATAAAATTGATTACTTACGTTGTTCACAATGTGTGCACTTCAAGGGATTAAGCTCACCATGCTTTCTTGCCATATGAATATTCTTTTTATACTGTGAACTGAAACCTAGTAGAAAATAATTTTTTTTAATTTTTAATATTTTTACATTTACTTTTACATTTATGTACATACCTGCGCCGCATTTCACGCATTTTATTTTAAAATCTTTTGTATGTTTTTCCATCTTATGTACAGTAAGGTGATTTGGTTGTATAAAAGCTCTATCACACATATTGCATTTGTATTGTAGTTTTGTATCGTGCCACCTCTGATGGTATTTGAAATTTACGAGTGAAGTATTTTTGAATTCCCTTTGGCAAATTTCACATGTATAATCACCAATTGTATGAAAACGTAAGATATGTTGAGAGATTTTTTGTGCTTTACAGTCTTTGCCACATACTTCACACACAATTCTTTGTTTAATGTGTCCATAAAATACATGACGTCTACACGGTTTATATGTTTTGTAATTTTGTTTGCATATAAGGCATGAATATGGTAATTCAGGATCATGTTGCGTAAGAATATGTTCTTGCAGTGCTTCATTCGATACATACGAAATTTGACTTTCCTCAGTTAGTAAATCACGATCATAAACACAAAATTTGCATTTATAAGTTAGTTTAGATGGTTGAATTTTATTGGGAATCTTTTCCACTTTTTTGAAAAGTAGATCATCTTGAAGAAGATCATCTGTATCAACTATTTCTTCTTTAATCGGTTTGTTGATTTGTTTTTCAATTATTTCTTCTTGGATCGGTTTGTTGTTTTGGTTTTCAATTATTTCTTCTTTAATCGGTATGTTGATTTGGTTTTCAATTATTCCTTCTTGAATCGGTTTGTTTTTTGGGTTTTCAATTGTTTCCTCTTTAATCGGTTTGTCGATTTGGTTTTCTATTATATATTCAATTTTATCAGGTTCTATAGGAGATTTTATAGTCTCAATTTTATGCAACAATGTTGGATATACTGTGGTACTGTGCTGCGTTGGTAGTGTCATATTAACGTCCTTGGTTTCATTTTTCTCGAAATCATCCGAATCAGAAAAAAGTATTTCATCGCATCTAAACTTATTGGTATCAATTTTTAAAGATTGGCTTAGCAATTCAGCTGCCTTATCATTTGAGTTTTCAATTCTTGATATTATCCAATTTCCTTTAGGAATTTGGAGAAGTTGAATGTCTTCGAAAAGTGTTTTATCATCAATCTCATCGCTGATTTTTAATGAATAATTATGATCGCTAAGAAGTTTTTTATTTTCAAGCTTTTGCTGTACTTCTTTCTAAAAAAAAAATATAATTTTTGTTTTCAATGAATAAATCAAATTAAGCATTAGATAAAAACGATGCAAAATTTCGAGCTAAAAAAAAAAAAAAAAATACGACACAAAATGTACAGACAGCGTTTATGGGAAAAATAATTTGCGCCTTGTCAAAAGCTTAAGTTTACTCTAGTGGTGACTTAAGTAATTCAAAGTCAACAACAGAAGAAATTATGAACTTATCGGGTCTTAGAAAAACAACAAAACACGCAAGATTTTATCGCTGTCCAGTAAGCTCTTGTGATGTTCTCTCTTTACTGAAAATTTAGCATTATTTAATAATACATTTTTTAAAAAAACATGGTAACATTTTTATATAAGATATTTAAAATAATTCTAAGTAAAGAAATCAAAGTGTTTTTTCTCTCCCCTTTAAAACACAATAGTTTTGAATTTGAGCTTTACTTTTTGTGTAAATTTAAAGTAAAGTAGTTTTTTGTGTGTTTATATGATATTTATCGAGGATGCATGCATGCAAGAGACAAATTCCAGTTATGATTATTTTCAAAAATGCATTTATTATTAAACAATACTTATTTGATAATATTAACGTAATACAATTTTATGCATATGCAAGTTTAATACTTTTGTTTTACAAAATCAAAATTTTTATCAAAACTAGCCATCTCTGTATTCTTATAACTACTCTTTACAAATTAAAAACTTATTTTATAATTTCTTTACTTAAATCAGGAAATTGTACACATTTATGATTAAGTAAATCTAGTTTTGTTTCATAGTTTAAACTGCATAATTCACATTGAAATGGTCGTCCCTCTTTATTGTGAAATTTATAATGCCTTGTAAGTGTAGCTTTACTCTTAAACTGACGTGGGCAAATACTACATGAATGCATGCTTTTGGGAGTGTTTTCAGGATAAGTCGTTGATCCCGTGCAGCCGATGGATCTGAGGAAATTATGAAAAATATATTAGCTCATCGCATAAATCTGGGAACTACATTCGAAAGTAAAAACTTACTCATGAATGCTAAGTCCTCTCTCATTTCCAAATACTTTCTTACATATCAGACATATAGACTGTTCATCACTTTTGTTATGAATATGATCATGAAAAGCAATCATATGTCGTACTCTTAACTTGTATCCTAAAAATCCTGAAATATAAAAAGCTATATTTTTAACTTTTCGTTTTAAATATTTGTATTGCAAAAAGCAGTAACTCATTTAAGATAAAATACATTAGTGGAGTTAACTACGTTGTTAGGAATAAAATGCTACCAATGTTCAGTTTTTCATTAATTGCAATTTTGAATGTGTTTCATTCATGAATTTTGACTGAATATTGTGAAACCGACTCTAAGCAAATTAAGTAGTGGTTGCAGTTTAAAATCCCATGGTAACCAAGTATAGATGAAAAAAAAAACCTTTCTTCAAATAAGACTTGGGGGAACCTAATGCACTAAATTTTTAGTTCATTGTGCTTTTCATTGCCACAAAATAAATTTTTTGATAGTGAACATTTTTCCACTACCACTAAATGTCATTAAAAATAGTGATAAACTTTCTCCACTAAATTTAATGATAGCAGAAGTTTTTTCATTATCAAAAAATTGTTTCAATGGTAATGAAAAGTTTTTCACTATCATTAAATTGATTTTATGGTAATGAAAAATTTACCATTGTTACTAATTCATTGAATTCAATAAAACTCTGAGAATAAATATATCAATAAATTCAATAAAACACATTTTCACTAATTGAATGGAACAAGTTTTCACTTTCATTGAATTTGATGGAACTTTTAATGAAACTTATAAATTTTCGAAAAAGTTTAAATTTCTTGATTTTAAAATTTTTTCACTAAATTTAGTAGTGAAAAATAAAATTTTATGCAAAACCACTAATTCTGCATCAAATTGACTTTCAAACTCATCATGTCGAAAACATTAAGACGTGTTTTTACAAATTCATAAACATTTGCCAGTTATGTTTAGAAAAGCATTTACAGTCTGACAAAGAAAACAAAATCAAAAATAATAGATAATAGCCCAAAAAATGTCCAAACTTGTCTACAAGACAAAAAAAAAGTATTGATAAGAAGCACGAATGAATTTTATGGTTATAACTTTTATCTATTGAATTTTACATACTCACGTTGATCGCAATATAAGCATTTTATCGGCTTTAATTCCCCATGCATTTTGGCCATATGTACATACTTTTTAAATTGTGCACTAAAACCTGAAAAATAAGATATGCAATATTATGGCTTATTGCCTAGATATATGAATTTGCATACCTTCACCACATATCTCGCACTTTATTTTATAGTCTTTTGTATGTTGTTCCGTGATATGTTCCTGTAAATGTGATTGTTGAACAAAACTTTTATTGCAAAAGGTGCATTTTAATTGCTGCTGTTGATTGTGCCATTTCTGATGATATTTAAATTTAGTTAGTGAAATATTCTTGAATTCCTTATGACATATTTCGCATTTATAGTCATTTATTGTATGACAACGCTCCATATGTTCACTTATTTTAACGGCTGGCAATTCTCCACCACACACTTCGCAGACCACATTTGGCTTTTTATGCGTATAAAATACATGACGCCTACAAGTGGTGTATTGTTTGAATTTTTTTTTGCATATAAGGCAAGAATATGGCAATTCAGGATCATGTTGCAAGCGAAAGTGTTCTTCAAGTGCATCTTCTGTTGGGTACTTATCGTAGACTTTTTGTGATAGTAAATCTGGATCGGAAACACAGAAATTGCATGAAAATGGCAGACGATATGGATTTCTTTTCCTTTTTTCTTTTTTTGAAAAGTTTTTTCTACTTTTTATAAATCTATTCTTTTTGTGACGTTTGTTAGGTATTGTAGAATCTGTTTCGCAATAATTTTCTTCAGATTTGACAGAACCTGTTGTTAGCCCATCCAGCTCAGCTTTTAACTGAGTTTTAACAGTCACCTTTTCCGTAAGGATACTCTTATTCGTTGAACTTTTGTCAAGTTCTGCAGCAATACTAACTTTATTAACTTCATTGAGATCATCTATGCTTGACTCAGTTAATTTCATTATTTGGTTTTCAAACATTGCTTGTACTTGAGTTTCTGTTGTTTCTTCTTGTTTTAAAAAACTTGTGTCCACTGCACACTCAGTTGTCTCTGATTTTGAAGAACTTTTTATAGCATCAACATTATCGAAATTTTTAGCGCTTTTTATTTCTACTAAGTTTAATATTTGTTTTTCAATATCACTTTTTATTTGAGTTTCCATTGCTTTATTTTGTATGAAGATTGTCACGTTCAGTTGATTTTCAGTTCTTTCTGATTTTATAGGACTATATCTATCAATTGGACTATCATGCTCATTTCTTTGTTCATCAGAATCATTTTTTATTTCATTTTTAATTTTTTCTATTTGACTTGCATTTGTTTCTAGATTTATATGACTTTTAATTATACTGCTATCTTCGAAATCTTCTTTGCTGGATACAACCAAATCAGTTTGTAGTCCCTCACTGGGCTCAATGGAGACACTCGTATGCTTTTGCATTTTTGACTTCCACGTAGTTGTATCCAATTCCAAATGATTTTCGAAATTATCTGAACTAAATGCAGCTAAATGTGCAATTTTTTCCATCCTTGGAATATGTGTTCGCAATAAATTTTTCACTTCATATTCATTTCTATTCGAAGTTATAGTTTGGTTTTCGAAATTTTTTTGAGCAAGTTCAACATCAGTTATGTCTTCAAATAATATTTGACTTTCAATAGTGTCTTCTGTGATAGAGTGCTCTGATTCAGTTTCTTCATAATACTGTTCGTGTGCCAGCAACGGTTTTGTTTGATTTTCGTTGTTTTCTTCGGCGGGTTCAGTTATGTCCTCAAATAAACTTTGACTTTCCACTATATCTTCTTTGATTAAGTTCGCAAATTCAATTTCATCTTCATTTTCTTTATCTACCTGGAACAGTTCACTGCCTGAAAAAAGTTTTTCGTCGTATTGGTATCTGTCATAATTGCTTTCGTTTCCTAAATAATTATGATCATTACTAATGCCATGAAGCATTTTACGTTGGTGTAATTCATCATTTGAGATTTTATGCTTTGGAGATGCTTCGATCTAAAAGAGATTTTGCTTTTGAATATAGAAGCAAAAAAGCCCTTTTCGGGTTAAAAAAATGCACTCATGCCTGCCAACTTAGAAATAAATAATTTGTTTTGCCTAAAATTGTTATTAATATTTTAACTGCACAGGGAAAGATATTACTTTGGCTTCTTTTTCTTCTTTCTTTTTTACCGAAACAATTGTATATTATAAAAATATGTAGCAAACAAGCAGATTGCTATGCTCCACACTATGCTCCCAGACTTGGGCATTTTGCATTAAATTTTATTTTCACTAAATTTAGTGCTGGTGAAAAATGTTCACTATCGAGAAATTTTTAATGGAACAAAGTTTCACTTTCATTCAATTCAATGAAATTTTTTTAAAAATTTTCTGTACAAGTTTCATCAAAAGTTTCATTAAATTCCATAAACGTGAAAATTTGTTCCATTAAATTTAATGAAAATATACATTAAGTTACATTAAATTCAATGAAACAAACTTTTACATTCATTGAATTTAATAAAACTTTATTAATGAAAATTTTCATTTTATGAAATTTTTCCTTCTATTAATTTAAACAAATAAAAAAAATCTATTACAAATTATAAATGATTAATAAAAATAAATAAATAAGTTAAGGGGACATTCGCTTTTGTAATTGAAAACAAAAAAACACTTTTTAAAAATTTTATTATGAAAAAACTATTACATTTATTGAAAAAAATTTCTTTTGAACATTGTTAAGTATTGTCCAAAAAATACGAAAAAAGTTAAATTTTTTTATTTTTAGTTTCCCTTGGCTGCTGTAGAGGGCGTCATCCAAAAGTTACTTTTCAAACTGGTAGGAAATATTTCTTCGAATCTGCTCGACGGATTTTAAAAAACCAAAAAGCATTCGATTACTCATAAAATATATTAAACAATAAACCTCTGAAAGTTTTAAAAAATACGCCCCCCTTTTTTTACGGGGCATTTTTTGAGGTTAAGTCCCTCAATTTTTTCGCATTTTTCATATTCATACAAAAACTTCAAAATATAAAAAAGTATGAATTTTAAAGGCTTATTGTATAGTTTTGGGGGCTAAAGTCAAGCGTTGCTCCCAGAACCCAATTTGGTTTAAACCAAACTTTTCTTGTTAAAGTTATAATTCTTACAAAAAATGTTTAATCAAAAAGTGTCGCTCGGACCTAGTTTTGGAGATATGGTCATCGGAAGATCGGGATATAGCTTTTATAAAAACCGATATAAGTTCTGAATCCCTTGATGGATTTCAAAAATGTTGATGTTATATGAAAGGTATTTTAACTGGCTACAAAATTATTTCGAAAAAGTTTAAAATCCAAGCTATGGTTTTCAAGAAATGGTGATTTTGCAAAAATTTTGACCAGTTTTTTTTTTAAAAAACTATTATAAATTAAAAAAATACCTTAATAACCTATAGCTGTAGAAACAAAATATGGAAGCCTTATCTATTTTCCTTCATAAGGTATTCCATTTAAAGCTGAATTTTCATTATTAGGGCATATTTTATAGAAAAACACAAATTAAGCTAAAGAAATTTTCATGAAATTTAGCAAATATTACAACAACAACACCACCACTAACAAAAGCAGTGCTAACAAAAACAACAACAGCACCACCACTAACAACAACAGCAATGTCTCAGAGAGACCATCCTATTGGGGGGCCAGGAATAGCAACCTTGACGACAATATCTGGCCTGGCGTTCGAGTCGTTATAATAACAACAACGACACCACCACTACCAAATACAATGACACCACTATCCACAACAATAACAACACCAACAATACAACCAACAACAACACTCACAAAACAAAAAACACAACACTAACAACAACAACACCAATAACAACAACAACAAGAACAACACTACAACACTAGCAAAACAACAACACTACTAACAACATCAACAATACTAGCAAAACGACAAAACTACTACTACTAACAACAACAACAACATTACTATCAACAACACCACTATCAACCACAACAAAATTAAAATTTTATTCAAAAACGTGAGGTTTACTACTACTTTTTATTGCAAAAGAGAAAAATTGTTATTAAAAATTTCGCGCGAAATTTTTAATAACAATTTTTCGCCTGCGGCGCTTTCTTTTTTGGAAATTTTTGAAAATTATTCAGTCAGGTTATATAACTGATTACAAAAAGAAGGTCTTAACCCCCTAACGGTGAACCACTCAATTTCTTTTAAAGATCCAGTAACTGATGACCACACAAATACGATTAAGGGTCTGTGGCGATATGTCAAAAACGCTTTGCATGCATTTAACAGAAGAAAACGATTTTACGAAGGATATATTGCAAAATTCATGTTCCTTAAAAAGTGAAAAGCAGAGGGGGTTGAGCCAAAGGAGGATATTTTAAAATATGAGGGAGAATTGCATAAAGTCGTTTCCTATGAAGCAGAGAACGATGATGACGATATTGTTGTAGATGAAGACATCTTATAAAATAAAATACAAATTTTAATTCTTCTATTTTTTTTTTTTTTTGGAAAAACCTTACAAATATAGGAAATCAGATACAAATGGCATAGTTAATAAAAGAAAATAGATTGGCCTTTCATATTTTTTTACAAAAATTATGGATTGATGAGACGTTTTTTGGAAAAAATAGTGTTTTTTTTTTAAAAAACTGGTCAAAATTATCTTAAAATCGCCATATATCGAAACCGAAAACTCGGATTTAAAACTTTAGTACACGAATTTGGTAGCTAGTTATAATACCTTTCATATGACACCAAAATTTTTGATATCCATCAAGGGACTCAGAACTTATACTTGTTTTCATAAAAGCTATATCCCGATCTTCCGATTGCTATATCTCCGAAACCAGATCTGAGCGACACTTTTTGTTTTTGCTCTTGTTGTTGTAATTACTTTCCAAAGCCATATTTTGGCAAAAAAAATAAATTTGGCTTTGGGAGCAACGCTTGACTTGTTCCGTTTTGGGTCTCAAGAATAAAATTCATTTTGAATTTCTCAAAAATCTGTTACAGGAGGTCTAAAATATTTCCTACCGTTTAAAAAGTAACTTTTGGATGGCGCCCTCTACAGCAGCTAAGGGAAACTAAAAATAAAAAAAATTTTTTTTTCATATTTCTTAAACAGTGTTTAAAAATGTCCAAAAGAAATTTTGTCAATAACTTTAATAGTTTTTTCATAATAAAATTTTTAAAAAGTGTTTTTCTTTTCAATTACAAAAGCGAATGTCCCCTTAAATTTAGTGATAATGGAAAATTTTTCATTACCACCTTTCAATATTTCAATAGCGAAAGGAATGACACTATCACTAAATTTAGTATAATTTTTATTGAAAATTGTTAACTTGATTTAGTGATAATGAAAATTTTCTCATTACCACAAAATGCATTTCTTGATAGTGAACATTTTTCACTAGCACTAAATTTAGTGAAAATAAAATTTAATGCAAAATGCCCAAGTCTAATATTTTCTAACGTTTTGTTCAAAACTATTGAAGCTTATTTTTTTATGGAAAATTCCTTTTATAGAAGCATATTTTAACTTTAAATCCAAGTTTTTCTCGTCATTTATTATAGGAAGTTTACATTAAATATTAGGAAGAATTCGATTAATTCGATTTTATAATTAAATCGGCTCTTTTTACGTAAATGTAGTATCAATATTTTCAAGTTCCTAGCAGGGACGAATTTACACAAAACGCCACCCGGGGGACGTTTTTAAGGTACATATTGAGAAAGTTTTAAAACAACTATCGCACTTCACCCACAATCCACAATTAAATAAAACAAATGAACAAAAAAACATATATCTACACAGTGCTTTTGAACAGTCGACAGGTTTGATGAAAATGTGGAGAAAATCTGTGAATAGGGTTTCATTTGTACTAGTTTAGTGGTCTGAAAAATGCAAACCCCGAAATCGTAGCTGATCATCTCCCCGAAATATCGCAAAAATACATATCCCATATAAAATAAAAAAAAAATTAAGAAAAATAAACAGAACATACAAATATAAAAATAGTTATATATAATGTATGTTGCAATGTTGAATCCGAATCCGGCCTTAGAATTGCTGTATCTCATACGGTTTTTGAGATATTGTAGCCTAAACAAGGAAAAAATACCGTTTTTTGCTATATTTTTAAGCTATATAACTAGAATAGTACGTGGAGACCGATCCCTGCTCGGTCAACAATTTGGTCTTATTATTTTAGTCGATGTTTTTATTCATAGCTATTTTTTTGTTATGAAACTTGTACCTTTTCACTTCAAACGGTCATGCTTTCAAAATGATAAATAAACCGATGAAAATAATAATAAGAAAAAACTCGGAAAGCATCGAATGGTATAGAAAAATATCAAAAACTCATATTTTTTTTTTGGTGAAATATTATGCCCTAAAATAAAAAAATGGGATATGCCACGCACCCAAAATATTTCGTCTTTTGTATGGCGGCTGAAATATCTTATCATCAAAGGAAAATAAGAATCCTATTGGAAAAATCTGAAAGGATATTTTGATAAGGAAGAGTGCGGCTATTCGATGCTATTAATAAAAAAGAATTTCACCTTTTTTTGTAGGTACGCTATGAGACTGAACATAGCGTTTTCTTCAATTTCAAGCAAGGATATTTCAAAATCCTGCAGGTATAATGACAGTTCTGCTGATGAAGATCGATTTAGCGTCAAAAAGTACATAAAACTGCACCCAATTTCATTAAAATATGTTGTACCATTTGCAAGAAATAGCATTTGATGTGTTTTTCTTGTATGGGAGGTTCCACGCGTACCGGGGATATTTTGCCCACTTTCAGGTCGTAGGTGCCAAATAGCAAGCAGGCTCCCTACATTTAAATTCAGAAAGATTGCTTTTGTAGTTTTCTATTTATAGCGTATTATATTTTTGTGGGCGGTGCCACGCCCTTCAACGAATTTTCTCAATACAACGACATATCACATATTAATCCTTGTTTGCAATGGTAACATCTCCTAAATTTTCATTAAAATTATTGGAGTCGTTTTCAAATAATATTGAATCAAAATGTTCAATGGTTAAAAAGGAGGCGTGATACTTCTTTGATACCGCCCACTTTTCTATTATTACAAGGCATTAAAAAGCAGTATCTTCACACCAAATTTCATTAAAATATCTTGTAGCATTTGCGAGAAATAGCATTTAACGTATTTTGCTTGTATGGGAGGTTCCACGCGCAAGGGCGATATTTCGCCCAGTTTCATAACAGAGATGTCTTTTAGCAATTGCGTACCTCACAGTTAATTTCAGAATGTTTTCTTTATTAGTTTTCTTTTTATACCGTTTCATATTTTTGTGGGCGGTGCCACGCCCTTCAACGAGTTTTCTTAATATAACGGCGTATCACATATTAATCCTTGTTTACAGAGGTAACATCTCCTAAATTTTCATTAAAATTGTTGGAGTCGTTTTCGAGTAATATTGAATCAAAATTTTCAAGGGCTGAAAAGTGGGCGTGGCACTTCTTCGATCCCGCCCACTTTTTGTCTGTAAGAAGGTATTATTAAGCAGTACCCGCTCCCCAAATTTTATTCAAATACCTTGCATGGTTTGCGAGTAATGACTAAATCAAATTTAAAATTTAGGGCAGTTCCACGCCCTCTAGTGAGCATTTGGAAAGTTCAAACCTAGCTCATTCTTCATTGTATGCTAATATCTAACACTATTCCAAGTTTCATTGAAATCGCTGTAGCCGTTTTCGAGAAAAAAATATTGAGTACAAAAAAACAAACAAAAAAACATACAATTTTAGCTCGTATAAGAAGAGAAGATACATAGAACATTCATACGTAAAATCCTATACAGTATCTCAAAGTTCTAATCTTTTTCCTTAAAACCTAATTTAAATTGTGTTGATATCTTTATTTTGCTCGGAGATATCCTAACCTGAAAAAGTGCAAAAAATATGTTTTTTTCATTATTTCAGTCTACGATATTTCAGAGAAACATTAAGCTATCGACATAATTTAAATGAGGTTTTAAAAGAAAAGATTAGAACTTTGAGATACTGTATCGGATTCTACGCATATATGTTCTCTATTCTAGTTATATAGCTTAAAAATATAGCAAAAAACGGTATTTTTTCCTTGTTTAGGCTACGATATCTCAAAAACCGTATGAGATACAGCAATTCTAAGGCCGGATTCGGATTCAAGATTGCAACATACATTATATATAACTATTTTTATATTTGTATGTACTGTTTTTTTTTTTTTTCATTTTTTTTATTTTATATGGGATATGTATTTTTGCGATATTTCGCGGAGATGATCAGCTACAATTTCGGGGTTTGCATTTCGCAGACCACTAAGCTAGTACAAATGAAACCCCATTCACAGATTTT
This sequence comes from Calliopum simillimum, assembly GCA_951812925.1. Classification (NCBI taxonomy): domain Eukaryota; kingdom Metazoa; phylum Arthropoda; class Insecta; order Diptera; family Lauxaniidae; genus Calliopum; species Calliopum simillimum. Next base: position 23,163,307 of record OX638368.1, read on the forward strand.
CTCCACATTTTCATCAAACCTATCGACTGTTTAAGAGCACCATGTCTACGTCAATTTTGGCCAGTAATAAATCATTGGACTAATGTACTTAGTAAAAATATACTTTCACATTTTTAGGGTCTCCCAAAAGATGAAAAATATTGAGCTTATTTCTGGCATCTTTAAATTTATATGTTGATATGCATGTTTTATTAAGAGTCTGTCTATTCGGGGGGACAAGCGTAAGCGAAAGCTCAAGTAGCGTACGCGAAAGCTGAATAAGCGCACGCGAAAAAAGCTTTCGGAAAACTTGCACGAAATCCAGTGAATTTTTTTTTTCCCGCGGGCAGCTTCGTTACGCATGATTAATTTAGCGTGCGCGAAATGTTGCGTATCCAACACATAGTTTGCTCTGCAACACTAAATTAATCATGCGTAATCAAGCTCCCGGGGGGAAAGAACTTCACTGGATTTCGCGTACGCAAGTTTTCCGCTACTTGAGCTTTCGCGTACGCTACTTGAGTTTTCGCGTACGCTACTTGAGTTTTCGCGTACGCTACTTGAGTTTTCGCGTACGCTACTTGAGCTTTCGCGTACGCTACTTGAGCTTTCGCGTACGCTACTTGAGCTTTCGCGTACGCTACTTGAGCTTTCGCGTACGCTTGTCCCCGCGAATAGCCAGTCCCTTTTATTAAACTGCAAATATAGATAGTTTTCCAGCAACTTACTCTTGAGCGTATGGACTTTTGAAGTTCTTTCTCTTTCATATCCTCGTAGATAGTACGAAGTGTATTTTGTGATTGAAGATAGTTTTTGCGAAAACTAAAATATCCATCGAATGCGAGATAACATGACTGACAGATGTGTTGAGGTAATCCATCATAGCGATGAAACTGCATAAAAATTTTGTTATTAAAATTGTGAAACAAAGTATAATCTTTTTAATCACCTGTACTTTCCAACTTTCTATTATCTCACGCCTAATGTTTTTAATCACATTGTGGTGTTCAGTTGGATCATGCAGTCGAATTAATGCAGCTGAATTGTCCGATCCGATTCTACCACAAAAACGGCACATTTGCACTTCAACGGGAAGTTTAACATTTGAAAATTCATCGAAAGATGAAGCATTTGATGTTTCATCTTCTGAGTGCATCCTCATCCTGGTTTCTATTTAAGAAATTACTTTAACACGAGCTTGGAATTTGTTCATATTTATGTTAAGTTTTGACAATTATCAGGGCTGCAAGGCTTTACTTGGTTAGTTCATACCTTCAATTTTAAGTCTAAATTCAATATTGTTTGGCATCACTAATTTCAGCTGGTCGAGCGTGTCACATTTTTTTCTTAACGAAGTGTAAAAGAAATCTGAACCTTCAACCAAAAAGCTGAAAACAGCCGTAGATCATTTTTTAAATCTCCGGTAAAAACAGGCTATCAAATTGCTTGTTAAATTAAGATAAAAAATTTCTAGCATTTTGAAAAAACTACGTGCACAGTTAAAATTCAATTGAAATATTGTTTGGAAAAAAACATGATTTTACGATTGTTACACTCTAACCATCTAATCTTAGTGATCATGTGATGTCACAATGTAGGAATGTCTATGAAAATGTGACAATTTGTGACATGGAGGGGGGTTTAAAAATCTTGAAACTCGTGCGACATAAGAAGTGAACAAGCTAACTAAAGAAACAGTGACGTTGTTTATTTATACTTTAACTTTTTTTTTTTTCAAATAAACCTTTGTAGACACTTTAGAGCCTGGGCACGTGGCAAACAATGTAATTGCGCAATTATCTTGTCTGAATAGTGTTTGTATTGCAAACACACAGTCGATAGCAAATTGCTCTCATATGCCGCAATTTAGAATCAGATAGTTGCTCAACTATTCTGTTTGTCGTGTGAACCAGCTCTTGAAGTTAATACCAGAAATTTTTCGGACTAACAAAGCTAACTAAAGAAACAGTGACGTTGTTTTTTATAATAATAGCCTGTTTCCACAGGAGAATTAAAGTGAGATTAAGCTGCAACTCACCTCATTCATCATGCATTAAACGTCAACTAAATCTGAAAATAGCCGTTAATCCCATTTCTTATTTTCGATGGAAACAGGCTATAAAGTTTTTTTTTATAAATTTATCTATGTAGGCACTTTTAGAGCCTAGTCACGTGGCAGACAAATTAGTTACGCAACTATCCGTCTGGCGTGTAAGCCACCTCTAATACAATCCAAATTATGAAATTAGTGATGCCAAGCAGTCTTGAACTTATAACATAACACTGAAGGTATGAACTGGCCTTTTTGACACTATTGTGAATGATTTTCAAACAAATTAGAATTTTCTCTGGTATTTATTTAGTTTTGTTAAGCTTCGTTTATTTTAAGGAAAAAACACTGCTGTAAACAAAATATGGAACATAAAATAATTCTAAAATGCCGCATTTGCCTGGATGACTTTGACGAAGCTAAAATGTTTGATTTATTCAAGGAAAAAAGGAGTAACCTGAAACTTAGCGAAAAAGTTGAGTTTTGCTGTGGAGTCCGGGTATATTTAAAAAAATAATAACAAGTCCAGTTTACTGTCAATTGCCCAATTTGTTAGGGGTAAAAGTGTGGCTTGTCCTTGTTTCGGAGATTAGGCTTTGGAAGATTTGTTATATATTTCATAATCGCTCAGCTCCGTAACCAGATCTGAGCAACACTTTTTGATTACATATTTTGTTTCTTAACTTTAAAAAAGAAACCATTAAACGTGCGCTGGACTTAGCCAAAGCAAAATATTTACTTATTGGCTTAATGTTACTTTAGAGCCTGTTGTTTTTTTTTATTTTTTGCCCAAATGGGGCTCTGGGTATTAATTAAAACAACAACCACTTCTGGTCGAACCTAGTTTCGGAGATATAGTCATGGTATAAGTTGGGAACCCCTAGATAAATTTTAAAAATATTGATGTCACATGAAAGGTATTTTACCGGGCTATATAATTGCCGTACAAATTTTTTCAATTTGAGTCATAGTTTTCGAGACATGATAATTTTTCAAAAAACAGTTATTTTTCCCAAAAAATTTATTTTTAACCTATAATTTAAATAACTAAATTAGGAAGCCCAATTTATTTCCTTTCATTTGATATGCAACATGTATCTGAAATTGCTTCATTAATAAATTTCTATGGAAAAAAACAAAAATAGACCAAATCAATTTGCTTGAACTTAGGAACAACAACAATGCGGGAACTGACAAATTTTGTACAGAAATTATATAGCCCGGTAAAATACCTTTCATATGACATCAATATTTTTAAAATCTATGCAGGGGTTCTCAACTTGCACCGATTTTTATAAAAGATATATCCCGATCTTCCGATGGCTATATCTCCGAAAGGAGGTTCGACCAGAAGTTGTTGTAATCAATTCACAGAGCCCTATTTGGACAAAAAAGAAAAAAAAAAACAACAGTTGCTAAAGTAAAATTGTTTCCATTTATTTAACCGGCTCTTTACAGATAAGGGAATCCAATGAAATGCCTTCAAAGATATGTATTAAGTGTTTCGATATGACACGCATCTGGTACAACTTTCGTCAACTTTGCATCAATTCACAGGTCTATCTGGAAAGTCTTTGCAGAGACCGTCAACGACCCAAAGACGCTGATGATAGTGAATATCTAGAATACTTGTTTGAAGATCTACAATCTTTCAGAAATGAAACGCGCAAAGAAAATTCTGAATTCGACCTTAAGCTGGAAACCGCAATCTCAGAGAATGACGACGACAATGGCGACGAAACAAATGATGAATTCTACGAAACAGAACCTATCCTAACTGCTGATTCTGATGCCGAACTGGAAGCTATGATACAAAATATTAAAAAAGAGCAAGAAGAACAAGCTGAGGAACATGAAAAAGAAAACTCTAACCAAGCAGTTGCCAAAAGGCAGAATTTAAAAAGTAAAAAAAGAATTTCGGCAAAAAAATCTTTATCGTCGCGTTGTTTATCAAAAAGACGTGGACGACCACCATCGCCTAATTCGTATATGTGCTCTATTTGTGGTAACGTGTACAACAAGAAGGCATCCTTCACTTATCATATGAATTTGCATTCAGACGTGAAACCTCATGAATGCGAGTAAGAACATTTTTTAACATATTTTATTTAAGAATCCTATCTTATAAACTCGACACCTCAATTCAGAACTTTCGTGCCATAACACAAAAATGTATAGGAAACACCCCTATTGTTTAGGGTTTTGTCGATATAAATTTATTTTTTAACATTGCATTGTAGGCTCTGCGGGAAAAAATTTCGTCAAACTTGTGAATTGAAAAATCATATGCGCCGTCACACTGGAGAGCGCCCGTACAAATGTTCTTTTTGCGATCGAAGCTTTATTGATCGCAGTGAGAAGCACCGACATGAAAGGTTTGTATGTAAATTTAAAGTGTCTGTTCAAGCGAAGTTATTTTTCAAATTTAGAAAAATAGTTGATGCACGCGCCCTCTGTACAAGAAAGGTGAAGCAATGCATACCGTGAAATGCTGGTTATTAAAAATTAACTTCTGAGCACATTTCTAAAAAGTATTCTAATAAACTTTATATTAATGTATTTTTATATCAAAGGGTACATACGAATACACGTCCCTACATTTGCAACGTATGTGGAAAAAGCTTTATGTATTCGGCTATTCTGAAAAATCATAAGAAATTGCATTCTGGTGAAAAGGATTTTAAGTAAGTTATTTTATTTATCATATATATTAAAAATAGTTTTATTTTTAATTTCGTTTTCTCATTGAAGCTGTCTAGTTTGTCAAAAAGCGTTTACTCTACAACATCAGCTGAAAGCACACCTTCAAACAACTACACATAAGCAAAAAGAAGCACAATTTGTTGGTGCAGGATTTGAAGTTGTTTATGAATAAAAATATTAAAAAATTAAATTTAAACTTTAGATAAACTGTTTTTCTCAACCAGTCCTTACTTAGATTGAGTCTTGGTATATTTTTTTTTTTACTGTGGTGGCTCAGCATTCCAAGCAACGAGTACTCCACCACCACATACGATAGAATAGCATTCAGTTTTAAAACATTTAAAAAAAAAAATGGGGATTATCGTGAATCAAGATTCCCGGGGAATTTTTTTAACTGCTATAGAGAATGCACGGCAGTCTGAGAAAATTGCCCGGGAATATTTATTCACGATAACCCCCAATATGTATATGTATGGTAAAAATTTTTCTTGAACTTGTGATTGACCGACAATAGTAAAAGGTGCCCGTTGTTTCAATAAGAATTTTCAAAGGAATGGTAAATAACTGTTGAAACTATTTTCAGCTAACCGTGTTATATGAATGGGATTTTTTTTTCAAATTGGAATACATAAGTCCATAAAGAAGCAAAAATAATGCCAAAACATAAGTTGGCTGCCATTTTGTTAGAAATTTAAAAATTCGGTTCGTTATCCCGGAAAGTTTATTAGAAGCTGTAAAATGTATAACATCAAGTTAAAAAAATTATATCAATCAAATGATCACGAACATTTTAAATTGCTGCACGCGTAACATCTCGCCTCACCAAATCGGTTGGTTTACTGTCAACAAATTCTCTATCTGTCTACAACATAAATATAACGCAAAGATATTCGACATTTGCAAAAATTATGATACATTTAAAATACGACATCAGTTTTGCACCATCTACCGGGTTGATCCACATTGTGCACGCTTTATAACATTTTGAGTGGTTGCTCGCAATGAATTTGGCTCTAATTCGTTGGGTCTTTAACTAATTCTCCGCCTATCTAGAACATAAATGCCAAAACATAATCAGGCCTACCACTAAATCCATCGTAGATACGAATTTCGTGAGATCTACGAAAGTGCTATCATTGAATTCGAATTGGCACGACGTGAATTCAAAATTCGTAGATTGGGATCACTTCCTCCATCAAACTCAAATTTTTTTTTAATTTTCGATGACTAGATATGACTACCGAAAAAAATATCATTCAGGCATGAAATCCGATTCACTTCGGAATCAGAATGAAAGCAATCTTCAAGAGCTCCGCACTTCGATAATTAACTTCAAATCGGATTTATGTTTTGGTAAATCGAAAAAGAGCCATTAGCAAATTTCATTTGTTGAAAGACAAATCCGATTCCATATTATTAATCGCAATGCAGATCTCTTGAAGATTGCTTTCATTCCGATTCCGAAGTGAATCGGATTTCAGAACATGCCTGATTATTTTATTTTAGAAGTTACGTTCGTGGTTTGTTGAAAACAATAATAGCATTTTCGTAGATCTCACGAAATTCGCATCTACGATGGATTCAATGATAGGCGTGATTGAAATTTGACATCATTTGCAACAGTTATGGGATAGATATTCACATTTTGACATTTCTTTGTACAGACTTACATACATACTGTTGGTATTTAATGACCTTTCTGATATTAAATTCTAAATATGATGGCTGCTTTACAATGAACGTAGCAAATATTGTCACATGATTTTTGTATTTTTTGTTTTACATTTATTTTTAATTTCATTTCATTGTCCTACGACAAAAGTTTATGTAAATGTGTGTTTAAATGGGCTTTCAACTGATGAGGTAACTTGAATGACTTCAAGCACGTTTCACACCTGTAATAGAAATAAATAATCAATTACTGAAATATCTATGAACTTAAAACTATGACTTTAATATTTACTTGTAAGGCTTCTCTCCGGTGTGTATTTTTTCATGTGCTTTCAGAGACGTCGACAGTGAAAAGGCTTTCCCACACGTACTACATTTGTACGGTTTTTCATTGGTATGAATACTAGAAAATAAAATAGACATGTATGTATTTAATTATAATACAAAACTCTCTAATTGTGCTTTCCGGACATTATAATCTTCAACTGAATTTTTGCTGTTTAGATTTTCTAATGAAATAGTTCCGCCTAATACATATATAAAAAATAAGTATTTGACCTATAAACATAAACTTTTGTGCAGTGCTTCGACCACAAAATCTCCAAAATTTTTTATATTTCAATAGACAGAACTTATTTTCAACAAATTCAAAATTTTCAAACTTCTAACATTTACATGTATTTTAATTTTAATGTCGTTTATAATGTTCTAAATATTGCATTTCAAATGTAAAAATGATTTCCATGAACAGAATATATTCCTTTTTATACCTGCCACGCCCCGTATCTGCTTTACAAACAGAGGCAGAAAGTGAATATACACTGGATGTAGGATATTCAGATATAGGTACCTTATTGTTTTTCTAATTGCAAAAAGCCATTGAAGAACTTACCGTTCATGCTTAATATGTGAGCTACGATCTGCAAATTTTCTACCGCAAAATTGACATTCGAACGGCTTTTCACCAGTGTGTATTCGCATGTGAGCAGTAAGATTGCAAGCTGCATTAAAACGTTTAAAGCACAATCTATTAAAGTTAAAGTAAAGATTGTAAATTTATATATCAAGAAAATGATTTTGTTCCACCCACTTACTCGCATTCATAACTTTTTTCATTACGATGAATTTTCATGTGAAAATTAAGCAAGTGTTTGTTTGTAAAATTATTACCACAAACATCACAAACATGTAGATCAATGCCCGCTTTACGTTTTTGTAATAGATGTTGTTTACTGCGTTCTTTAGATTTTGTTCTTAAATTTATTGAAGAACGTTTTAACTCTAGCTCTGACTGTGATTGCTCATCTGTGACGTCCAGGAATTCTACATTTTCCATAGCATTAAACTCAGCATTTGTTTCGTCATCTATACCTACGAATTCAATTGGATTCATTTCAATGCTATCATCATAGTGATTTGTTTCACTTTTGATATCTTGATCAATAATGTATAAAAACTCTTCCACTGCTTCTCGACGAAAGTCATCTTCTTCGCTTGCAGCCAGTATTTCATCAACAACTAATGGCTTATGACTTATTTCAAGCTTTTTTTTTGTCAAAGCACATTTTTTAGCTTGTGTTTTTATACCTTTTTCTTCAGCTCCTAACTCTCGGTTATCTTCTTCTTCTTCGTTGGAGGCATGTTCTTCAATATCATTTCCTAATATTATAGAATCTTCCTCATCTAAAACATAGGTGTCTACAACACTTAATGCAGATGAGGTCTTTGAAAAGCTTTCATTTTTAATTTCAGGTATTGTTGAAAGCACTGAACGAAGTACACATAATGATGACGTTGAATGTGTTACACTGGGATATGTGTCATCAACAAATTGGCCCGAGCTATCAGAAGCAGCTGCTACCGTCTTCTGGTTTAACATATTCCCAAGTTTTTTAAAATTTTCAATATTTCCTACTTCGGGCAATGTTTTTGAACTCGAAATTGACGAAAGTACCGTACTATTCGTTGGTTTCGTTACATTGGTGCCCACCTTATTTTTCTTAATTCCAGGTAATTGTTCTGATGTTGGTTTTATCGGTTCCCTTTTGCGCTTTTCGGTGACAGCATCTTCCGGTGGATCATTTGTTTTGACGGAAACATCGTTTGTATCTTCTTCTTCTTCAAATATTTCATCCACCACATCATCGAATTCCAAAGATTCTTCACGTCGCTTATCTTGCTGAAAAAGTGATGTCGCCGAACGTGTTTTTTGCATAATCGATTGGAGGTACTCATCAGAATTTCGGCATGTGGTACGAAAATGATAAGCTTGCCTTAAACCTGTCAGACATTGCAGGCATATTTTTTCTGGCAAGCTATCGTTTGGTTTTATCTGCAAAGGAATGATGAAAGATAAGAATTTGAATACAAAAAACTTTTGGGCATTACTACGATTTTCGTCAAATCGCAGCGCCACGGAAATCGTAGCATTCCCAACTTTTTAAATATTTGATCTTACCAATACTCCAGAGCAATCATAAATTTGCTTGGCTAATTTTGTATCGTGAAATATATGTCGCAATGTGCCACTTGCACTCTTCTGGGGTTCTTCCTTGAGGCACACTCGACAAACATTCCATTTTATACTAATTTCCATAGATAATGCACGCTTTTCACTTCCGTTAAAATTTTCCGATCTTTTTTAATAAATTTTTTCAGATATCAAATAAAATTGTTTACAAAAATATAAAACAAAAAATAGACAGTGTGGAAATTTCACAAACACTTCGAATTTTTTGACAAGCAAGTAGTTGTGAATTGCATCTATACCCCGTTGGAATAAATGGAAGCTGTTTTCAAGGGGAGCGCAATAGAAGCACTTCTTTGGCTGCTGAAATAGAACTGTGTCGTTATTGTGTTAAGTTCAAGTGAGTAAAATTAAATTAAATTAAAATGCAAGATAAAAGAACAAAAAAAAAACTTAAGTGGATTTGTAAACGTGAGCATGAAATAATATAAAGTTATTTTGATGATAGAGGTTATAGAGAAGACTTCGAAGACTGGCGAAAAAGAGCATCCACACACAAGAAAGAGAAATGTGAGCAAAACTGACGAACATAACCAATAATGAGTACTGTAACGGGTGTAATATATAAAATAATTTCTTTAACTACTGTCTTCATTTTACTATGTACAATTTCATTTTATTTTCATCAATTTTGATTTGTTAAATTTTACAAATTGAAATATAGAAATATAAATTTTCTATTTTCATTCGAATAAAATCATTTGAACAGAAAATTTCTAATTCTTTTAAACTTAAATGTTTCAAAAAATATATACAAGGAATATTTCAAGGAAGAAGAACTTAACTTAATAATAAAACAGATAACATTAAGACGTTTTAAGACAAATTATCGACTACGTTGGCTAACGTTTATCTGTTCTATTACAGTACCAGATTTTAGGAACACCTTGCTTTTTATAAATCGTATTTTATAAGCAGAATTATTTGCACCTTCAAATATAGTGGGTCAAAAACTCTGCATTTTTCACATTTTATATGTAGGATTTCTTTTTTAGAAACGAACACTGTTTCAGAAATTATTTTTAGAACCGAACGGAAAATAGTAATACCACATCACCATTCATACCTTAACCATAATCAATGGTTCTGTCATTTGGCTGACAATTAGTTTGAAGTTTACCAAATCACAACACTATTTTCAATTTTTTCACTTATATTTTTGCATAAGTCATTTAAACTTTTTTTAAATAACTGCGCGATCGCGAAGAGGCTTACGCTTAATTCTACATAGACACAGAAGCTTAGTTTTAGTACGCTCTTTTTTTGTCACTGCAGTTCGACTTTGGAATAATCTTCCTATCGAACTGCAAATGGTCAGGTCGTCGACACAATTTCGGACGGGGCTCGTAGTGTACCTCAACAGTTTGACTCCTTAGGCTCAATTGAAAAATTTGAAATATTAAAATCTCTAGAGTTTAAAATATTTAATCATAATTTAAATTTTGATTTATTTATTTTTTATTTTTTTTAATTCCTCTTTTAATTTTATTTTATTATTTAGTTTAGTTTTGCTTCTTTTCATTGCTGTTAATTTTGAATACTGATATAAATTTTTGTGCTAATTATAAGATTTATTATCTTGAAGCATTTTGTATTAAATTTAAATAAATGAAATTAAATGAAATAAATACATTTTTGGTTTTGATTTTTTTATTTCCCTGGTATTTTTTGAATTTGGTGTGCCATCTGCCGATTTTTTTGGGTTAAACTACCTAATTTTTTGAAAACTAGCTTCTCCCATACAAATCGAATATCTTTTTGTATGGAAAACTATCCTGGTAAATGTTTAATCAGCATTCATCTGGTTAACCAGGCAAGTACAAATAGGGGATTAAGTTGTTACCTGGCAAAACTTTATATATCCTACACTTCAGTATTTTTAAATTTTGCTTAGGGAGGTCGCCTAATTTTTGGTCAGGGCTTGCATTTAACGTTTTTACTGCCAGAGTAAAATTAAGTTGGATTATCTCAAAAAATATTTTCAGCAAAGCACTTTGAAGCCGATTACGTCTGGTTTTTGCTCAGAGCTTGCACTTATACAGGCCTATTCCGTAATCCGTATTTTCAATTACTTTTCATTTAGGAGGCTTTTTGAAGAAAATGGTGAGTCACACGATAAAAAGTATTAGAATCTTTTTTGTGGAGAATTACAGGTTCTACAAATAACATTGATTTGCATTGCCGAAAAAATAACTTTTGCTTATATCGGAGGTACCGCACCCACTTGTCCAATTTCGTGTAGTTTTTGCTAAGACCTTGTCCTTACGGTCCTTAGTACTTATGTGTATTATGGTTGCATTGTTGTGAAAAGTACTCCTAAAGATGCATTTTGAATATATTTTTTGTATGGGCGTAGGCGTGTCCTTTGACCGCTTTCGCTCATTTTCAAAAAGTCGAGCTAACTTTGGCAAAGGAGGTTGCAGTATTGGATCAATGTTCGAGTCTACAGGATGTAATGTTGAATGTTGTTGGCAGGATATATTTTAGCTGGCAAGATGAAAATTAAAGTTGGCAAGATGTGCACAAATTATTTTGAATGGTTTAGCAGGATCGCCAGTTGTAGACTCCAAATATTTATTTTATTTTGATATTTAATTACATATATTAAGTTTGTAAAATATTTATTTTGTACAGTTTATTTTAACAACAATTCAATTCCAATTCAATAAAATTTTATGAATGAATTTTATTTGAATACAATTAAAAACTGGAAACTATAAAATTTTTAAAACAAAGTTTTTTGTGTAAAGTATATTTGTGATGCACTACACATATATACTTTTCCATGCCTGCCACGCCTCCTTCTCTGCAGTACAAACAGGAGGACAAAGTGAATATATCAAGGGTTTGTTTATAAAAAAGACAACATTCAGAAAAAGGGCTGAAAAAATGTTGAATTGTTTTGAGAAACGAAATCAACACATAAGACAAAAACAAATCTGTGGACTTTTGACAAAACAACCTAAGTCCAGATAAGACAATTCTCCAGGACTTAAGTCCTTAATATAAAATTTAAATACGCTTCTATTGGTATAATCGCATGTCTCTATGATTTCTTGTTCCAGAGATATAAGGGTGGCCCATAGTTCACGCAAGATTTGAACTTAGCGCCATTCGTACGGTGAAGTGTTATGAACCAAAAGAAAAAAATAATTTGATTAGTAAAACTGTATGGAAAGAGGAGATTCAACGCTGCATCAACGAAATTGAGCGTTATTATTGAAAAGTGGATAATCAGTTTAAGCTCTCCTGAAAAGTTGCCAATTTCGAGTTAGGTTGTTTTGTCAAAAGTCCACAGAAATATGGCCGTATGGCCGCTTACATGACGACACACGCAAGATGTTGACTTTGTCTTAAGTAATAGCCCCTTTTACATTATCAGTGTAGCCATCAAACTGGCCATCAATATGTCATATCGAGTTTGTGTTTAGATGTTCAATAAACTGTCAATATTTAGTGTTGCTTTGTACGCCAAAGAGGAAACAAAGCAACAGCGGATGCAATTTTTATGATAGAAATTGATATGCTGATGGAAATAACAGAAATAAATTAATAAAAAATAGTGGAAATATCAAAATTTACACCATAAATTTATTTAAATGGGTCCACAGCAACAATTTGTCATTTCCGAACCCACTTTATCACCAAAAATATGGGTTTTGGCCGTTTAATAAAATTTTTTTATTGAAATCTTTTTTTTTAAATTAAAACTAAGAGTCTTTGACAAAAATAATAACAATCAGGTTTCAGTAAATTGATTTTGTGCCAGTCAAAAAATTAAAAAATTTTCTTAAAGCTCCCATTAAGCTTCAGCGAAAACCAAAATCATTAAACTATCTGTTTTTGATTAAAAACAAATCATCTATGCAAGCCATTTTCATTTCCGCACGATGTGTACCTGTTGAAATCTTTTCTTAACTGACTAAAAGTGTACTGAAAAATTTTAATTGCGTTTACACTGTCAACCTACCCATCAATAAAGTCATCAATACAGCAGAAAGTCAAAAAATTTTGTTTTTCGGCAATCAGATTGTCAATACAGATTGATGAGTGTCTACATTAACAGTTTCTCATCAATCTGCATACATTCTCAGATTGATGAAAAAAAGTGAACTTGGCATCATTGGCATATTGATGGCTAGATTGTTAATGTAAAAAGGCCTAATAGCACTTTCCGAACACAACAATTAAACAGTTGAAAGCATTACCTAAAAAAAGTTGATCATTAGTTTTATTGTAAGGAAATAAATGTATTTACTTTGCAATTGTTAAAGAGAATATAAATTAAATTGAATTGTTATTTTAATAAAAAAAAGTTTTCCGAAAGAATGGCTGAATATTATTTATGTCGAATTTGCCTAACTGAGGATACGAACGCCTCAAATATGCAGCCACTTTTTGACGAAAATTCGTACAGTTCAGAGATTCTTCAAAGGATTGAAGAATGTGGTGGAGTTGCGGTAGGGCAAAATAAAATTAAATATAAATTTATCAATCTTATAATTTTTTTTTAGCTAAAACCAAAAGATGGATTTCCAACAATGATTTGCGACGAATGTATTAGACTACTTGACATTTCCCACAAGTTTCGGAGCATGTGCCAGTCCAGTGAACTGGCTCTAGTCGAAGCTTTAACTACTAAGGTAAGTCGTGTCTCTCCTAATCAATCAACTTTGTCTTGATTAATATTTTTTAGCCTGAAATAAAAGAAGAGCCTGAATATTCTCACGCTACTGATTCAGATGATGAAGCCGATATATTTTTTAACGAAATAATAGAGGCAGAGGAAATAGAATTAGAAATTTTGACAGAGAAAAACGAAATAGACTCGGTGAGCTCGAACCATTCGGAAGATATAATAACCGATTTCTCTGTAAGTGGATCAGAATTTGAATACATTGAGACGAAAAAGAAAAGTCCGAAAAAAATCAAAACCAAGAAAATTAGACGTTTAGACAATGAAGGTAATGAACCAAAACCAGGAAGAGGGCGGAAAAAACTAGAAAAAGAGGAGCAAATAATGTGCGAAATTTGTGGAAATATTTATACAAAACGTCACTTGTTAAGGTCTCATATGAGAGTCCATATGGATGAGAAGCCATTCGAATGCGAGTAAGTACTCAATACGTATACCTATTTACGTGCAATCACACTTTTTTGTTTAACTACATTTGCAGGATTTGTAATAAAAAGTTCGCTCGAACGTCTCAAATTCGGCGGCATATGCGAGTACACACCGGAAAAAAACCTTATGTTTGCAAGTATTGTGGGCGTGCTTTCGGTGACCAAAGCTCTCATGTAAAACATGAAAGGTTTGCATCAAATATTTCCTTAACATTTCATTTGATATAAAATCTAGATACTTCTTTTAATTACTTTCAGAATACATACACAGGAGCGTCCATTTACCTGCAATACTTGTGGTAAATCATTTACGTATTCGAATGTTCTTAAAAATCATATGTTCACGCATACCGGTGAAAAACCTTTTAGGTAAATAACCTTTTTTTTTTTTATACCAAGAACGTTAATTTTTACACATGCCATTTTTTTAAAGCTGTTTTCCTTGTAATAAGCACTTTACACTTAAGCATCAGTTAGATCAGCATACTGCAACATTAACACATCATCAGACAATAGGCAAAGAGATGGGAGTAAAGAGTTTTACTCCCATTTAACAGCGCTGTTAAATTTTTTCCCTTATCCAGCGGACGTGCTATGGATAACATCAGTTTCCGGTGAGATATTTAGAATCCTCCAGCGATGCGTTTTATGACGTCTTGATTATTTATCAGTTAAGAAATTTCACCTTGGTTTTGCTAATTACATTTTGTTATTAGACTGTAAAAATCAGACAGGTGGAAATGCATTTTAAATAAATTATTAAGAAAAAAAAAAATTCAGATCTAGATAACGGTTTTGGAGGAAATAAAGTATGTATTAAGGAGTGACTCTAACTTGTAATAATGATTACATACAGTTTTATAGTACCGCAGTGAAACCTGGTCCAACGTTACCTGGATAAATGGGAAACTTCTATTAGTGAGACTCACTTCAAGGTCCGAGCACTTTTGCATCAAAATACCTTTATTACTGGGATTATTAAATCTCTATATCTGCAATATGATTTTTGAAGTTTCTGTGCATCTTCGCTTTTACAACATGGGGTTTTCCCTCAAAAACTGGAAACAATTAGAAATAAACTCTAAGGGCCGTTTTCTCAATGTCCGGTTAAGCACTAATCGGAACTTTAACCAGCAGTTAAAGAGAAAAGCGTTTTTTCAATATCAAAAAGTTGTGTTGACTCATTTGGTGCAGACGGACGTGCCGCGCGGTCCTCTGTTTTTTAATTCGTTTTGTCGTAGTATATGTATAATTATATGTAAAATATGTTTTAGTGTTTTTTACATTGTGACAATTTTGACATTTAACTAAATTAATTTGCCGCGCGGCTAAACAAAATATCAAAAAGAAAAATAAAATAATAAAGAAAATTAAAAAAAAAAAAATAAAAATTCAACACAAACTCAACAATATAAATCTAAAAAAAAAAATAACTAAAATCAAAACAACAACATCTGCAACAACAAAAATAAAAAAATAAAAAAAAAACAAACACAACGACACGAACCAAGCGAAGGGCTTTTCTATAGCTACCACTTGCTTGTACTGCTGTTGTTTTTGTTTTTCTTATTCCTCCATTCCCTCTCCCATGCAGTTGTTGGTGTAGCTGAAACTGCACTTAGAGCGTGAAGTGTTTGTGCGGTAAGGCATAACACTGTCGTACAGCATTTTATGCGCTCTTTTTGCATTTTTTAGTTGCATCACTAATTGTAAAATTTTTCTTGACGTTACGGGTGACTCAGATGTCGGCAAATTTTCGCATAGACTTTTGCAATATCTGTGGCCTGAGGTCGAATTTTTTTTCTGTCTATGCCCATGTCTCTAGCTTTAAGCCCCAAATAATGGCTTTAGGTGAGACCCAGGTGTGTGCGGATGCAGATCCGCTTGATTTTCATATACCTGGGTATCACTTATTGCCATTGTTCTCCGCCCATAGGGGTCTCGCCATATACATTCGCAGCGATGTTGCGTACCAGTGCCGGCAGCAGTTAAACACGACGGACGCCGAATTTAGCTCCATGTGGGTTAAGTTCAAAGTCCAGTCGCACATCCTGCATTTTTGCTTCATTTATAGAAGCCCGAATTTAGGGAGGAATCCCACTTTTGATAAAGTGGACTTCCTCTCTGACTCGATTTCCCAAATTTTGGAGTCGTACCCGGACAGTGAAATCGTTGTTGCTGGAGATTTCAATGTCCATAACTCTAATTGGCTGCGCCATTCCAGTCGTACAACTCCTGAAGGCCGTTATATTGAGCTCTTTGCCGAGTTAAACCAACTTACTCAACTAGTGAATGACCCCACATATATTCCTCGTGTTGGGGGGCATAACCTTAGTATTCTAGACCTTTTTCTGACGTCGCATCATGAGAAATATGATGTGTCTGTCTTTGCACCTCTTGGTAATTCGGACCATTGTACCATTTCCGCTGCTTTTTCATATTCTAGTTTACTCCCTGTTTCGCCCGAATCCCCGAAGCGGATTATGATAAAGCGAATTGGGATGCGTTAAATAATTTTTATCGTAATTTCAATTGGAAATTGTGTTTCGCTGACAGAAACATAAATGCCGCGGCTTTAATGGTGCAGGAAATTATTTTATTGGGTATGAGGTCCTTCATACCCAATAAAAAAGTTTGCCTTAAACCTAAGGACCATTCTTGGTTTAATGAGACTTGCAGGATTGCAGTCAGGTCCAAAGAGGAAGCATTCCAGAATTGGCGTTTTAACAGGAACGCCGATACAGAAATTCTTCGTAATGAGGCTAGAAATCGCTGTAATGCCACGATTCAGCGCGAAAAGCATCTTCACGAGCTTGACATCCGCAAAAGAATCCTTTTACTACCGAAAGGTAGTAAAAACTTTTGGTCGTTTGTTAAGAGAGTGAAGAATCAGTCTTCATCGTCTATTCCAACTCTCTTAATGAACGACCAAATCTTCACTGATCCCGTTGATAAAGCTAATCTCTTGGCAAGCATCTTTTCTAAGAATGCTACACTCCCAGATAGCAATCAACCACCGCCCAACATCGAGAGAAAGTCTTCGGCTATGCCAAGGATCCACTTTCGAACTAGGGCAGTGAAAAGGGTCCTTGCTAATCTCAATATTAACAAAGCGTCAGGGCCGGATGGCATATCAGCCCATGTGTTGAAAAAGTGTGCATCAACACTGGCTCGTCCATTACGGAATCTATTTAGCATTTCCTACACTTGTGGTGAATTTCCATCATGTTGGAAGATTGCTAATGTTCAACCAGTTCCCAAAAAAGGCGAGGCTACGAACCCTAATAATTATCGGCCCATTGCAATATGCTCAGCGCTTTCCAAAGTTATGGAAAGTGTTATAAACTTTCACTTTATGAATTATCTAGAGCGCAACGAATTACTTAATGATCGCCAATATGGCTTCAGGAGAGCTCGCTCTACTGGTGACTTAATGGCGTTCGTCACTGAAAGGTGGAACCAATGTGTCCACCTTCTTGGTGAAAGTATGGTTGTTGCTCTGGATATTTCTAAAGCTTTTGATCGTGTGTGGCATAGCGCCCTCGTAACAAAACTTATTGCATATGGCGTCGGTGATTCCTTCGCTCGTTGGATAACGAGCTTTTGCAGTGGCCGTTCTATACGTGTTGTCGTAGACGGTTTCATATCTAATGAATACCCCATTAACGCTGGAGTTCCTCAGGGTTCGGTCCTATCCCCGTCTCTTTTTCTTGTTTTCATCGATGACCTTCTGTCATCGACCATTAATCCAATCCACTCCTTTGCAGATGACAGCAGTATTTGTCATTCATATTGCTTCAAAAAGCGTCCAAGCTCTGAGGAGATTGAGAGAAAAAGGCGGTATATGAATGACACTCTCACAAATGACCTCAAAACAATCTCCGAGTGGGGTCGAGCTAATCGGGTCGAATTCAACGCTAGCAAAACCCAATGCTGTCTGTTGTCTCACAGACGAGTGGATTGTCCCCCTCCACCCCTCAATATGGCCGGCGTAGATATTCTGAGATCAGCAACTCTTGACGTTCTGGGCATATCAATTCAAGCTGATCTGAGGTGGACAGATCATGTATTCGATGTGTCGAAAGAAGCGGCCAAGTGCTTAGGTTATCTTAAACGGTGTAAGAAATACTTCACTCCTGTTGATCTTCGGACTGTCTATTTCGCCTATATTAGACCTAAGCTAGAGTACAATTCGCACATCTGGGCCGGGGCTCCAAAAACTACTTTGGAGCTGCTAGACAGAGTTCAACGTCGTGCGATGAAGTTAATTGGGGATGCGGTTGTTGTATCTTCTATTGACTCTCTTGAACACCGTCGTAACGTTGGGTGTGTTACCCTTTTTTATAGATATTATCATGGGATGTGCTCAAGAGAAATTTATGGGCTGGTTCCGTCAGTTCGTATATTTTCTCGCAGCACTCGGGCGTCTCATCAGGCCCATTCCTATTGCGTTGCAACGGTGTTTAACAGAACATCGCACTATCGTGATAATTCGTTCTTTGGTCGCACGATCAAGTTGTGGAATAATCTTCCTGCGAACGTTTTTCCCGACAGCTGTGACATCGGTAGATTCAAGAAAAATGTTCATCAACACTACTCCTCTTTTCCCCCATCCCTCTAACCCATTTCCTTTTCTGCAAATCAACACGGTGCATTGCATTTATAGGGGCTATCCCCTGAGCGTTGGTTTAAGTATAAAAAAAAAAAAAAAAAAAAAAATCTGGTTAGTAGTAATCAGTTTGTCAAGTTCTGATTAAGTTAACGGCAAGATGTTTATTTAAATGAACATTAAAAATTGTCATAAAATTAAGAGGTTACGAGCTTTCATATGAAATACAAAAAAAACATATTTTGAATCAATGATAGTAGAGCATATAAATTTTTAATTGATTCATCGAATCCTTTTATAAACTCGTGGGCTTGGAAAAAATCTCACAGTGTCGTTGTTCGGTTTTCATAAACATCCAATTTTTGATGTAAAAATTTAAAGACTCAAATTAGACGTTGCCTTTGGAAATCCTTTATAGAAGAAAAACCATATAGTCAAAGAACCGATCGATGGATTTTCTATATAATATAAGTTTTTGTGTTAGTAATAATTCGAAATCAAATGTGGCCAACTTCTAAATTACTTCCTCCGTATCGGTGAATATAAACACAGGTACAAAAATCCAAACTAAATCAATATCTTTTTATGAGATACTACTCAGGTGTCATGACAAATGCGTCCGATATTTGATGTAACTATTAAGTTAATTGGGTTATCAAACAATATTATACGTTGCATTCAAAGGAGTTCAACCCACAAGGGCCTACAATTGTAGTTTTAATTGGTGAATTTCGAGGGCCAAGATCGAAATAAAAAAAGTTAAAATTTTGTGATTGAAAATAGTACAGGCTCCTAAAAAAAAGTTTTCTGAACACAATACTTCTTATATGCAGTCTTATAATTCTTTTGGCGCTGAATCGGACTGCGTCCTCCAAATTGTCAATTCTTGCTTGAAGTTGGAGAAAATAATGTTTTGAAACTTATGGCGTAGCTACAGGAAAAGGTGAAACTCTGTTTTTTAATGGCATTGAATGGATTCACTCTTATGCATATAAGAAGTATTGTGTTTAGACAATTTTTTTTTCTTTGGAGTGCCTGTGTAGTTAAAGGTTGATTTAGGTATATGTTTTTCATGTTGAAGCAAAGTAAGTTCGTATCCAGTTAAGATTTTTTTTAAAGCATGTATTTAAACACAATAGCCATTATTCATCATTAATTTTAAGATATGCTCAAATAATTTCCGTAAACCATCAGTTTGTTGATTTAATTATTTTCCTCATTAAAGTAAAAAAATGATCTCTAATGTTAAGTATTATCTTGTCCAAGAAAAAAAATATTTATTAACTAAATACATACCTATACCATACCGCTTAAGGCATCGAATTGCGGCCGCCCCAGTCTTCTTGTTTCATAAAAACCTAATTTTTCAGCGAACATTTAAGTCAGTTTGAACAAAATGCATAACATTTGGAAGATAATTCCAATAGCTAAATGTTCCTAAGCAGAAGATTCAAATAAATTCGTTAGAATTTAAAATATTTCAAGTCTTCCATTTTTTTGTGAAATTTATGAAATATTTGTATTTTTTATTTTGATTTAATTTATTTGAAATTGTCTTTTTGACATTGAAAAATTCACAATCGATGAGCAAACCTCTGGTTAGTTAATCAGCACTTTGTGAAAACGAATTCATTGATTTCATTTGTCGTATGGTTAGCAATCGTATGGTTAAGAACAAATTTAACCGGACATTGAGAAAACGGCCCTAAGTGTGCAATAATATTTACTAGCGTTCGCCTTGTGACTAAAAAAGCAAAAAGTTTTTATAAAGTTCCTTGGTCGATAAAACACAAAAAGCTTTTAATATTCTTCCTTAGGGTTCTGGTTATCTGCGTTCAAAAAAAAAAAAAAAAAAAAAAAGCAGCTTAGTTGCAATACTCCTACTAAGAGCAAAAAGTTTTTGATATCTTTCCGTGCCAATTTTAAAAAAATTAATGTAGTGGCTTAGCCTTGAAAGCGTTTCATTTAAGGGCGTGGTACAGCCCACTGAAAATCATAATGATCATGTTATCATTCCTTAGCGTTAATCCTATCTCTATATCAAATTTCGTAAAAATCGATGCAGTTGTTTAGCCGTGAGAGCGTTTTTTCTATTTAGGATCGTGGCACCGCCCACTGAAAAGCATTATGGTCATGATATCGTTTCTAAGTGCCTACCCTATCTCCATACTAAATTTCGTAAAAACCGCGACAGTGGCTTAGCTGTGAGAGCGTTTTTTCCATTTAAGAGCGTGGCACCACCCACTGAAAACTATAATGGTTACGTCAGTGCAAACCTTATCTCCATACCAAAGCTTTCTTTCTATTTAGGGACATGGCACCGCCCACTGAAAAACATAATGGTCATGTTATCATTTCTTAGTGCCTACCCTATATCCATACCAAATTTCGTAAAAATCGATGATGTGGTTTAACCGTGAGAGCGTTTTTTCTATTTAGGGGCGTGGCGCAGCCCACTTATAAAAAAATAAAGTCCTATGCACTGCTCCTCCTCACAGCCGTTCCAACAAAAAGAATGAAGCAAATCGGTTGAGATTTAGGTATAGAAAAGAAACAGGGACTGAATCGATTTCGTTTGCCTATTTATATATGTATACTATAGATGTCTGTATAACTTGTTATTTTGTGAAATGGTTTTTTAATAAAATTTCATGGAATCATTGACTTAAGTAGGCTGCAAATGGTCATTTACAAACTTATTCGAGTTTCTTCTAAACTGTGTAAATGGGAACCTCTTTAATTGAGATAAAGATGTTGGTCCCTTGGGGATTCCAGTTATCCAGGTTTCACTGTAGATGAATTACCCTGGTTGCAGCGATAACAAATGCTGCTTCTTCTTAAACTACGAAAATGTCAAAATTTTCTGGTCTTTTGACAGCTTTTTTATTTTGACAGCCATTGTTATTGAATCATGGCTCTATAGGTCAAAAGGCACACTTTTTTGGCCAAAATTCATAACGTCCATATTATCATGGATACCAATTGCAAATGTAGTTTTTATGTTGACTCTAGACTAAAAGAACAATTCTGAAAAAAATCTTAGCCCTTAGACTACCGGGTCAAAAATGGCACGCAATAAATTCTCTAAATTAATAACACATACCAGAAAGTTTTTTTTTCAAGCATTTCCAAAGTAGCTTTATGCATAAAATCTGAATCTGAGGTCAGAATTAACCCACCACCTCAGGATTTGGAGATATTTTAGGTCAAACTCATGAAAAATGGCTATTTTGGCTATTTTTGAGGTTCGATGCAAACTGCACGAAATTTTCGTTATTTCTTTTTACAAAATGTATAACGTATTTCTGTTATGTTTCTTCAAAATACTTCCTTTAAAAGTTATGGCCGATTTTAGATGACATCTTGAAATCCCATAAAATGGGTAAAACCCCACAACTTTGGATTTCATGATATCATCTTAAATATGCAATAACTTTTGAAGGAAGTATTGTATGGAACTTTTAAAGACCTCGTTTTAAAGGTAAAAAGTAGTACTCAGTAATGAATTTTGCAAAAAAATAAAAAAAAAATTTTGTGCAGTCTACAACTAACCACAAACGTAGCGAAAGTACTAATTTTTCGTATATTAACCTCAAATATCTCTATTTTTCAAAAAACCTAATGCAAAAAATTATGCACACTTTTGCCCAAGTTACTTGAATTAGTAGTATCTTGAATATTTTCTAATAAAAAATTGAAAAACAGCATCTTCGTTTCTTTTTTGTCTGTCTTTTGCAACCAGACCAACGACGTATATTTTTATCAAGATACACAGTTCGTTACTGCGGCGGTCTGTGGAATTTGTGAAAATTGATAAAATGTTGCTGAAAGCGGACAAACGAAATGTCTAAATACGTTTGTTTTTTGAATTTGGCGTCTGTTTAATATAAAATTTTTAATAAATTAAACGCAGCGTTGGCATAGCAACATTAGCCATGTTCACGATCCGGTGCAAAAGGTCTTGCATCATAGCATTTGTAAATAAGTGTTGAAAAATTTTGCTATACAACAACAAAATATATAGGATTGAATTTACAATTGCATTTACAATTGCATTTACATTTTCTATACTAAAAACCAATAGCATAAAAATATCATGTCATTTTTCATATGAAAATTTTTTCGTATCCTGCAATGCTTATACTTTTAATATTGCTCACAATCAAGTGTAAATTTTTGCTACTTTGGAAGTCTAAATTCTCCGGATTGTGAACACGACTATTTTATTCCTCTTTGAACAGCTTTATTTGTGTCTAACCAAATTGCACAGACCAGCGAGTAAGTCAAACGAATAAAATTTGGGTATCTTATTTATATACGTCGTTGACCAGACTTCGAATGTATCGGGATTGCGGAAGAAAAGTTACCTAACAAAGAAATTCATTAAAAAAAAGAACGGGCAAAATCGGGCATCTATATTTCTAAATAACATTAACAATAGCAGCGTCTAACTGGTTTCTGGTTTCTTAGGACAAACAAGTTCCAACAAAATTTTAAAAGCTTACATGAAGTTCAAAATTTAAAAAAAATATTAAAAGACAGGGGTCTAATTTGAATTTTAAATTTTTACACAAAAAACTGAAATATATTTTAATGTTTTGACCTAAATTGCGTTATATATAACATCATCAATTTTATTCATTTTTATTTTAGAAAAAAACAAATTATTTTGATAACTTTTTATTGATTGAAAAAAGGAGTTAAAATACCGACTTTTTTGCGTTATCGCATTAAAATGCAAATTCAACATCGCTGAGGAACGGAAAATTACTTTTTCCCAAAACAAAAAACACTTTTGTTTGTATTGCATCAACAAAAACTCAATAGCAATACTTTTAAAAATTGAATTAAATTGAATTTTGGCCAAAAAAAGTGTGCCTTTTGACCTATAGTGCATGGTTACTACAACCAAAAGGATGGCATGGTCTTACAAAACTCCTAGTGCCAATGATCGCTTATGCTTTGATTTTTAAAGTAATTTGCAGATTTTGAAACTCTTAAGTGGATACTTCACTGGTTTCTCAACAAATTAAGCATGGTTGCATTATCGAGAAAAATACTCCAAAAGTTGCATTTTGAATATATTTTTTGTATGGGAGGTAGGCGTGTCCGTTGGCCGATTTCGCTCATTTTCAATCCCCCCGAGCTAACTTTGACGACGGAAGCTGTGCACCGAATTTCATTGAATTATTTTGCTTACTGCCATACCTAAATTGGAGCGTCAGCGTTATTTTACTGTCAAAAATTTCTCATGTACATACAATTTGTATGGCACATACCGAAATTGCCAACGCTCAACGCCCAGCTATTCGAATTTCCAATTTTGACAAAGCGTTATGGAGTGAAGTTAGCTGCAGAAAATTAAAAAAAGAAACAACAATATGATTTTGACAAACAAATGACTTCAACGCAACGCTCTTTATTTCGGTATGGCGCTTGACGCTTGACGCTTTTGAGAAACGTTAAATAACGCAACGCCTGACGCTCTAATTTAGGTATGGCAGTTAGTTTTCCCAAAAAATGTATTTCTACACACAGCCAGCCAGCAACCCAGCCAGCCAGCCAGACAGACGGACATAGCTATATCGACTCAGAAGATGACGCTGATCAAGAATATATATACTTTTCCATGTCTGCCACGCCTCCTTCTCTGCGTTACAAACGGAAGGACAAAGTGAATATACCCTGGGTGTAGGGTATAAAAATGAAGGGTGTTATATGACACCAATTTGTACAATCAGAGGGTGTTATATGACACCTTTTTTGAATCGCTGTGACACTCTCCCTTTTGAGTTGATGGCAATGCTGTATGGCAGTTAGTTGTATCATGGTGCATTATTCTCTCTTTTTTTGTTTGTCTCGTTTAATCCTATACGAGAAGATACGCAACCACTCCTATCTTTTATACAACGAATCTCTAGAATCGCGTTTTGACCAGCACCGCTAATTTGGGGTTATCGTGAATAAATATTCCCGGGGAATTTTCTCAAGCTGCCTTGCATCCTCTATTGGGGTCAGAGGAAAATTCTCCTTGAATATCTATTCACGATGAGCCCGTGTGAACGCGTATATTTTATTTGCCCATATCAAAAAATATTATTATATGGCAACATAATAGCTTTTTATTTTTGACAAGTGACAGGAGCGTTTTTTGGTAAGTACTGTGAATTATTTACAATTTACATATAAGAACAAAATAATTTTATTTATTACAGAAACAGAAAAAATGGCAGTATTCCATCTCTGTCGAATTTGTCTAACGGAGGATACTAATTCTGGAAATATGCAGCCGTTATTTGATAAAAATAATTCTTATTGTGCGATTCTCGTACAAAAAATTGAAGAATGCGGAGGAATCGCGGTAGATTTAGAAAAAATTATTGATAACAAATCAAATTAATTGAAAATATTTTTTGTTTTTTTAGCTGAAACCACATGACGAATTTCCAAAAATGATTTGTGATCAATGTTTGAGTTCATTGGATACTTCGTACAAATTCCGCGCAATGTGCCAAGCCAGCGAACATGCGCTACTGGATGCCATAGTAAAGGTAAACTAAAGAAAAGTCCTTGGCTTGTATATTTCTTCAATTGAATCAATGAAGCAACTGGAAAGTAATTTTATTGCGACAACCATATTTTCTGAACCTATATAAGGCCTCTATTTATTGTGATCTTTTGTGATGATTTTCTTTTATCTATTCACATCTATTCTTGGGCTTCCCTCTCAAACAACCTTTTCCAGGTGTGGCTTAATGTTAGATTACCGGTGTTAATATTTTTTTTTAAACCTAGTTTGGTTTGTTAAGCTTTTAATTCTACGAAAGAATATGTAATCAAAAATGTCTGATCGGATCTACTTTCGGAGATATAGTTTTCGAAAGATCGGGATATAGCTTTTATGAAAACTTTAATTAGTTCTCGACCTTTTATTTGATTTTAATTGTGTTAGATGAGCTATAGGTCATTAAAATACTTCAATTTAAATCGTTGACAAATTAAAATTTTTATTTATCCAACATAAATAAGTATAAGTTCGGAACCTCTGGCTGGATTTTAATAATATTGGTGTCATATGAAAGGTATTTTAACTACAAAAGTTTCAAATCCGAGTCAAGATTTTCGAGATATGGCGTATTTTCGAAAATTTTGACCAGTTTTTTATTTTTAAAGCACAGCAGTACAGTTTAATTAATATCGTCCTAGGCCATCCTTATTTTAAGAATTCCGTCCCATGGATTAACAATAGTAAAAAATACCGATGTTCTTTTATTTTGTATTTTCCTTCCATATTAGTACTAATCGGGGTAAAACTTTAATCCATTTTCTGTCTAAAAGAATATCAAAGGACTTGCACATAAAATCAATATGGTATTAAATAAACAGTCAACGCCGATGGAAACGGGTAGGGTTTAACAATATGATTTACTAATCTCAGTGGAGCTATATCTTCAGTGGAAACGGGCTATTAGTTCTGTAATTTTGGCTATATTGGCCATCCCATTTCGTATCATTATTTTCCACCTTGGATGGACAATATCTTCAAAACTACAGAACTTACGGAAGGAAATTACAGATTCGATTTTAGCAGCCCAAAAATTTTGAAACAAAAACATTTTTCAGGAACACCTTTTGGTTTTCAAAATGGTTTGGGATGCATCAAATGTTCTCTGAAATGAACCAAAATTTACGTAGTGCTTATTTGCATCAAAGAGAACATTTTGATGCCGTCCGAGCGCAATTCCAAGAAAATTTTTGTTTTTCATACAATTTTAAAACAGTATAATATACACATATTCATTTATTTTAGTCCGAACTTAAAGTGGAGAGTCATGACCACGGTTCGAATGCTGCAGATGTCGAAGCTAATAAATCACATATTTTTTTTGATCTACATGCTGAAATAATCAATGCGGAAGAAGTCGACATAGATATGTTGGAGAAAAATGAATTCCATTCAGAAGATAGTACACATAGTTACGAAGGAGTACATAATAATCCAATAAGTGATAGAACAGATTCAGAATCTGATAAAGAATTTAAGCGTGTGGAAACGCAAATAAAGATCGAATCAAAAACAATTTGTAATAATAAAAAAAAAATTACTGCATCTAAAGCAAGAGGTCGCCCAAGACTAAATCCTATTGTTGTTGCGTTAGCAAATATTAAGACAGAAATTAAACCAGGAAGGGGTCGTAAAAAACAAGAAGAAATACAAGATCAAATTATGTGCGAGATTTGTGGAAACATTTATCCTAAGCGCAGCTTACTAAACATGCATATGAGACGTCATATGTCTGAAAAGCCATTTGATTGCGAGTAGGTATTTAATTTTATTTCTAAAAAAAAAATTCATTAAAACTGATATGCTATTAATTTCCCTAAAAATTATAATGTTTAAGCGTAATAATTTAAACACTAGAGAATTGCATGCATCTTCAATCAGAAGATCATTTGTTGTCCTTAGACAACGGTATTATTCTTTTATCTGGCGTCTTAACGCTCTTATATTTTATAGATTTTGCGACAAGAAATTCGCTTGTACGTCCGAAGTTCGACGACACATGCGTGTGCATACTGGAGAAAAACCTTTTGTTTGCAAATTTTGCGGACGTACTTTTGCAGATCGAAGTTCAAATATAAAGCACGAAAGGTAAACATATCTTGCTTATTCAAAGTAAAAAAGTTACTTAAAAAGAGTTTAACTATTTATAATAGAATACACACAAAGGAACGTCCATTTTCCTGCAATACATGTGGAAAAGCCTTTACATATTCGAATGTGTTAAAGAATCACATACTTACACATACAGGCGAAAAACCTTTCAGGTAAAAAAATAAGATTATTTTTATTATTGAATAATGTTCATTAAAGTGGGTCGAAGAAAAAAATTAACAGCCCCCTATTTGGAAGTATATTTAAAGAATATCTAGGGAACAAAAAAAATGTTGTTTCTTGCAGCCTTAAAAACAGCCAAAATAGTATATTTTCCATTCGGCAAGTGATGTCCGATGATTATGATGTACCGTTGTAAAGTTCTTAATAAGGTCTAATTAAATGGAATGTGATTAGAATTCAAATCAAATGAAATTTCCCTTTGATTTAAAAAAAATTCGCGGTAGCTTCAAATCCATTTTTATTTGTTTGTTCTGTGCATTGATTCGAATGTGATTGGTATTCAAATCAAGTAAAATTTTCTTTTGATTTAAAAATCATTCGCGGTAGATTCAAACGCATTTCTATTTATGTTGGTTCCCTTCTGAAATAATTGTTATATCGATACCTTAGAGCGCTATAGTCCTATCTCCATTTTTCCAATTGTTGGGAAATGCAAAAAGAAGATTTCAAACAGTGGTTATTTAGGATTGGCTGTTATTTTGATATAACGATACATGCAATATTTTTACCTATGGTATATTTTAACATAATTTTATATGTTTAACCAATTTTATTAATTTTTAACGAAATCCCAGCCAATTTATAGTATGTCATTACTTTTGCCCTTATATAGAATTCCACTACTATTCACAAAAACGACGTCTTTAGTACATTTTTTAAATTTTTTCCACTAAAATGTCGTAAAAAGTCATGAAACGTGTAGAGAACACGAAAAAAACGAATTTTTTTTTTTTTTTTTTTTTTAATTTTTGGTTCCGACAAACAAGAGTGGAGCCTTGGGTGTAACCAAATTTGTTCGCCAAAATGTCGCAAAAAGTCATGAATCGCGAAGAAAACGCGAAACTAGTAAGGGTGTAAATTTTGCCTTGGCCAAAAAATAAATACCCTACACTGCAGTATTTTGAAAAGTTTGCTTATATGGGAGGTGCCACGCCCTCTTGTCCGAGTACACCCAGTTTTTGTTCAGAGCTTGCATTTATAGTTTTTAGTGTCAGAGTGAAATTTAGTTGGATTATCTCAAAAAACTCTTTCAGTATAGCATTTTGAATCTTTTGCTTATATGGGAGGTGCCACGCCCCCTTGTCTGATTTCACCCAATTTTTGCTGAGAGCTTTCATTTATAATTCTTAGTGCCTGAGTCAAATTTGGTTCAAATATCTCAAAAAAAGCTTTCAGTATAGCGTTTTGAAGCTTTTGCTTATATGGGAGGTGCCACGCCCTCTTGTCCGAATTCGCTTGCGCTTACAATTCGTAGTACTTATATGTATTGTGGTTGCATTGTCGTGAAAAATACTCCTAAAATTGCATTTTGAATATAATTTTTGTATGGGCGGTAGGCGTGTCCGTTGACCGATTTTGCTCATTTTCAATCCCCCGAGCTAGCTTTGACGACGGAGGCAGTGTACCAAATTTCATTGAATTATCTTGCTCAGTTTTCCCAAAAAGTGTATTTCAACACACAGCCAGCCACCCAGCCAGCCAGCCAGCCAGACAGACGGACATGGCTATATCGACTCAGGAGGTGACGCTGATCAAGAATATATATACTTTTCTATACCTGCCGCGCCTCCTTCTCTGCGTTACAAACGGAAGGACAAAGTGAATATACCCTGGGTGTAGGGTATAAAAACGAAGAATTTTTTTTAAAAATGTGACTTATTTGAATATTCAGTGGAGATAGGACTGTAGCGCTCTTGAAAAAATTATAGTTTGGAGATAGGATTTTTCTTAATTATCGATTATTTTGGTATTTTAGTGGTATTTTGACCTCAGACAGTTTTCCATACGGTAAAGAAGCCTACAATGATGCCATAACTGCAAAAATCTCAAAATCGCAAAAAGTGGAGATAGGACTATAGCGCTCTAAGGTATCGATAATATGTACTGTTATATGTTAAAACATTTTATTTAAAGATCATAAGTTGACAAATATGTAGTCGATCGTAGTGACTGCTGCGTTCAATTAAATCAAATTTCAATCGAAAAAATTTTAGAAATTACCAAATCCGTCCTTCTGGCTTCTCATTATCTAGACGAAGCTTTCAAAACCTGGACTGGTTGAAGGGATTTTAATTCTCTTTGCCTCAAACCACAAGTTTTTTCCCATATATTATGTACAAACCAATTCCCAATCGGTATAATTCCTCGCTTACTCAGCCTTAGAATTGCTGCGATTGTTTCATCGATTTCTCGTTGGTCTTTTTGGAATTTTGTATATTTGTTACATGTATACCGCCCTGTTCCCAATTCCACTTTCACGTGAAAGTGGGTATAAAGTGGAATGCGAAACTTTTTGAAAAGTCGGCATTATGCTACGACTTTTCAGTTAATTTTGCTTTTTTAAAGCTGTTTTATCGATCAAATTGAAAAAAAAAATACACAGTCATAAGCTCCAGAGTTTTTCCCTTTTTAATGAGTAGTTCTTATTTTTATTGTAAATGTAATATTGTAAATATTGCTGAAATAAAAACCTCTAACTAAAAAAATATTTTTTCCGATGACAAGTAAAAAGTCGGCAAATTGGCATTTTCGAAGTCAGTGTTTGTGTGAATTATTTGACATTTCGTTATATTATGGTGTTAGTAAGAATAGTTCGAAAACAGGATGCCACCTGATTTTATTTCTTAAATTGCAATAGAACATCTAATTAACCCAATAAAATGCACTGAGCATGAAAAAAAACTTTCTGAAATTCCCTCAAATCAGAGGAAACCCCATAATTGGGCATCTCGCCTAATACACTATTTTGACAGACAAAATTGCGAGCATTTATAAATTCAAGTGCATTGCAGCAGCCGTTAAAGTGAAACTCAATTAAAGTTAATAAATTTAATAAAAAGCATTTTGATTAATAAATCTTGTTTACTTGTGTGTATTTTTTAACTGACAGCTAAAAAGTTTGCGTTTCTACTGAGAAAAATTAAACGTCTTGAATAGTCGTTGAATAGGCTTCACATCCACATCGAAAATAAAAAGTAATCAACAAGTCTTCGAAATTAAAAGTAATTGAAATTACACGGATTACGGAACAGGCCGGATAGTCTTCCAGAATGTCTTCGTTGGCCCGAATAAAATAAAATGCTAATTTCTTGTTAGGTTGATTTGTGAAAAACCCGCAGATTTAATATATATCTTACTTCAATTTCTGCTGGAAAAACGGATACAATTTCATTGACAAGGCTAGGAAACAGCAATTTTAATATGTCTATTATTAAAGTTAAGTTCTTCACTTTCGAAAATTACATACTTTCATTTCAATGTGGCAAACAAATTTTACAGATCAAATTCTTTTAAAACTTCTTGAAGTTGTTCATCCAGGTCGGTTTCGTCTTCAAACGTTAAATACATACGAACGACGTTGAACTTTGTAAATAATGGTTTTTTCTTTCGAATCAATAGAAGAAAATAATGGTTTTTATAAATTTTAATTTTGAAATTTGTGAAAGTAAAATATTTGATTTTACAAACCAATTTTTCACTGAGTGTACATTCGTTTCGTCATGTCATGTAGATTTAATTTAACCCTTTACAGCGATATATAACTTATTAAAGATTGGA
The DNA here is from genome assembly GCA_951812925.1 of Calliopum simillimum. Classification (NCBI taxonomy): domain Eukaryota; kingdom Metazoa; phylum Arthropoda; class Insecta; order Diptera; family Lauxaniidae; genus Calliopum; species Calliopum simillimum. Next base: position 23,194,427 of record OX638368.1, read on the forward strand.
CATTACCTGCCGAGGTTATGGATAAATAGCATTTTGATGTCTTTAGAGCGGTTCTAACATCTTTTTTTGTTTGTTTCGTAGATATTCAAATTAACAGGAGACTGGTTTTCCAAACATTTTATTTTTGCATGGAAACCAAGCCAGCTTTTTATGTACATATTGAGTGATAAAGGTGAATTAATGCAAATTCGGTTTTTTTATTACAGTTGTGCTCCTTGTAATAAGACATTTTCACGCAAGCATCAATTAGATCAGCATTGCGCAACTTTGACACATAACCACACAATAAAAAGTATCGCTACTGCAGCAACGGAGATTTCCGATATAATCATGTCACAATCTCAAAATAATACAGCGTTTATAGAAAATAAGCACGTAATAAAAAATATCGCAGAAACTGACATTACAGAAAATGATATGATGATGTTGCAATCTCAAAATAGTGCAAATCCTATGAATTGCATCCCAACGCAGTGAAATTTAAATTTTTAGTTTTTAACTTTATATGTTATGTAAGTTAATATATTAATGTACGTTGTAAAATTTTATATTTGTATAAATTAAATAAATCTAAAATTAAAATATAGGTTGAAATCTTAACTGATATCTTAATTTAAATTTTTATAGGGTAAGCTTTGCAGGGCAACACCTGCCATTTGTGACCAGTTGTTAGCATTTTCCGTTGATGGGGATGACGTTGGTTCTTGCTGCTCCTGTAAGTGCTTTTCTTCGTTTTGTTTATGCATCATAGATCTGTAATGTGTAACAAGATGTATTTTGCGTCCAAAAGATTTGTCGCAAAGATCACACCTGCAAAAATAAAATAAAGGCATTAACATTTAAGTCATCTCATTTACTAGTTCTTAATTAAAGAAGTACCTAAACGAACGCTCTCCGGTATGTGACAGCATATGGTTTTTGAGTATGTAAGAATTTGCAAACGCTTTTGAACATTGTGTGCAGGCGAATGGACGTTCATTCGTATGAGTCCTACAAAAATAAAAAAATAAATTACTGCAATGTACAATTGTGGCTTTAGTACAACTGAATTATTCATTTCAAAAACAACAAAATATGGGCTTTTTCGATATTTGTTATGCTCTAGCAGCTACATACCTCTCGTGTTTACATCTTGCGCTGTAATCGATAAACCGACGTTCGCAGTATCTACAAGGGAATGGTCTTTCACCAGTGTGTTTGCACATATGACGCTTTAAAGCCTGATGTAAGAAAAACTTTTCTGGGCAAATCCTTAAAATTTAGATATAAGAACATGTTTGGTAAAATATAAATTCATGTAACTTACTCGCATTGAAAAGCTTTATCGCCTGCGTGTCGTCGTTGGTGAGTCAAAAAATTTGTTTTACAGTTAAAATAACTACCACATTGATCGCAAATAAAAGTTTTCTCATTTTCTGTTTTTTGCTTTTTCAGTGCGACCTTTTTAAGTTTTTCTTCGCGTTTTTTAATTTCTGCATCCGGATCCTTAACCCGTTTTTTGTATTGCCTTTTAACTCTTGGTACACCATCTGTTATTGCTTTTTTTTTCTCTTTTGTTTTGTCAGTTTTCACTTCCTGAGTAGTTGTTAATTCGTCACTTATTTCTCCACTAAAGTTACTACCACTAGAGTTATTATTACTACTGCTGCTACTGCTCCTACTGTCGTCTTCGTTAGCAATGCCGGGAGGTTCATCTTCCTCGAGCACATCCTTACTTTCAGTTTTAACAAAACAAAACTCTGCTATATTTTTTTCTTCAATCGGCAGTTCATCTTTTATTTCAATTTGCGGCGTGCAAAAGTTCTGAGCAATACTGAATTCATCAAGTGCTGGTATTTCATCTTTAATTTCAAGTGCCTCTGAACCTTTCGCGCCATTAAAATCGACAGAGTTAAAATATTCTTGTGAGCTTATACATCGGATACGGAATTCATGTGCTTTCTCTAGGTCTTCCTGGCATAGTTTACAAATATTCTTTGGCAAGTGTTTTGTGTTTTTTAACTATAATAGAAGTAATTTAAATATGAAATATTTTTAGTATAAAATTAAAATAAAAAGAAAAAGTTGAAGTAAGTTAAGAGAATTTTTGAAAAATTTCGGCCGGTGGAAGACTCATCACGGTCGATATCGTATCTCCGGGCAGTTCAGAGTTAAACAGAAATTGGAAAGTAAGCAATTCTCAATCTACTCACTAGAAATGAGCAGCGCTAGACAGCGTATCTAAGATAGTAAGTAAGCCATTTAAGCCCAGCTTACTAAAATTGAAAATATGTATTGGGTTTGGATTTATTTATTGGTTTTTCTTTTCTTTTTTTGTGCAAGGGACTTACACAGATTCCTGAAATTTCTTCAACTTTTGCAACCCAACTTTGACTTTTTTCGAAAAGCTTATTTAATTGTCCGGCTTTTGTTAATTTTGCACATATCCTGCACAATTTAAATTGTTTCATTTCACTTTACTTTTTTGTTTAAGCAAATTGGAAAAATTGTAAACAATCAAGAAGAAGTCTCCAAAAAACAAAAACAGTGCTACCAGATAACTAAAATGACATCCATGCATGTATTTACCTGAAGCTTCAAATTTCTTTGCATGATGCAGTCCACCTGACCAGTTGATACCAATGTCACTGTGGTTATGATTTAGCTTTTGTGCACCTTCCAGCGATGCACCAGTATACAGGGCACCAAATTCAAAAAGTCCATCAAAAACCGGACAATCTTCACCTACACTAAAATGCGACAAATATTTTGTATAGCCCACAGCTGAAATAAGTAAAATAAATGAAAGCGCAGTTGTTGTATTTTAATTTCTAACATACAATTGCATTGAATATTTTGTGGTGTTACTCGTTGCAAGAACTCTATGTATTCCTCACTGTGAAAACGTAACATGTCCTGAACACTATAACTGTTTCAATTTCTTGGCGCAAACAAGAATAACTGTACTAAAATATTTTTAAATAATTTTAATAAAAGTTTTTTGTTAAAATTCTTGTTAAAATTCTTATAAAACGGGTTCAAAACTATACAGAACAATTCTGTTACGAAAGCACATCGTCTGGCAACAGTGCAAAAATCTCCAGTTCACCTTAACCCACTAAACATTAGAATTAGGGGGAGTCATTCGATCCAAGGAAAATTCCGAGTTTCGTATTTTTCCACAAACCGCATGAGCACCTCATAAATCAGATTGTGTAAAAGTAAATAAGCAGTTGATTCATAACCAAAAAAGAAAAAATTTTAAGCCTTACTATGTTCTAAATGCTTGTGCGTTCTATCAAATTTACGTCCGTATCCTTGAATTAAGATCAAAACATATATGTTCATATTTCGCAAATTTTCGCACATTTTTTGCATTACTCAATCGATGGTTACATACAAAGATGAGTCGCTTTGACATAAATTGGAAATTACGGATAAATTATTCAAAACATTTTTAAACAACTTTTTTTTTCTATCAGTTCAAACAATGTAAATAAACAAATGTGAATAAAAATAATAAAAAATATTATTTATTTTTTGAGTCCATGGGCTCAGAGTCGCTTAATTTTTATATATTCACATGTGAATATTCTGTTCTTTTGGCAGCCCATCGCTTTACCCAGTTGCTTCTTTTTTATGTTTGTTCTTTTTTTTAGTAAGCGCAATAATTCCTAATATGATGATAATAATAATAATAATATATCATATACCATGCTTCTTACTCACAACCTGACTGATGAGTTTTTGACTGACGAACAAGATCGCTAGTGTGTACCCCCAATAGGCGAATCAAACTTTGTCGAGTGGGCATAAGTCAACCTTCTAAACGGGTCAACTTAATTTAGATTGTTGGTGGTTTTCATCTGACATCTGATTTATAATTTTGCAAAATGAAATTGCCAACGATAATAAATTAATTTGTAAAAAAAGGAATATTATAAATTTGTTCAATCTTTATTTCATCATTGTGAAATATTGAGCAATATTCAATCAAATGGATCGATCGAAACGGGACCTGGAGGCTCTGGTCACAACCCAAAAAGAGCAATTGAATCGTTATGAAAAAAGATTGAAAGGTAGAATATATAATATATATGTTAAAAAAAGTGCTTACATTATTTTTATTGATTTAAACAGATGTTGTTACTGCCTATAAAGGATTGTTGAAGGAAAAGGAAGCTTTGGACACAAGTCTAGCAGCAATTACAACAAATACGGGTAGCAACATTGCAGTGTCCAATGACAATTTATCAACAGACAATACGTTGAAGGTGGTGGCAGCGCTAAATAATGATACTGTAGATTCCGCGATGGAAAACGCAGAAGGTAGAAATTATATGAGAGCTAGTGTTATATATCTATATTATTAAATTTGGAGTAATATTTTTACAATTCCCACTCCATGAACTATAAAAATAACACTGCGGATTCCGAACCAAGCAACCGTGATCCTGTAGTTTTCCTTGCTCTAAAATGTTTTTTTTTTGAGCAAATGGCGCTCATCCAGGCAGTAAAGAAGATCTCTTTTTGTCAACGGCAAACCCTTTCCCTCACCGTATGCCACATACGATTTTTCTGAATTTTTCTTAAGAATTTTCGGAAAGGTGGCCCGTAACATATCTACTGCTTCTGAAATGTGAGCTCACCCGTATACTTTTGGAAATCTCGATTTTCAGGAAATTGTCAGGTAAACGACCTCCTGACAGCCCCTTATGTCGAAATTTTGTTCACCTATTGGGTATTTCATTTTACACGTCTAGGAATATATTCCACCACATGTGGTTCAAGAATATGGGAAAAAAAAAATGTTTACCGAAAACCTGGGTCAAATAAGGGAAGATATTTTTCGGATATGCCCATACGAACATTAGACCGGGTCGGTAAAAAAATAATCGGAAAAACCGCCCCCTAGTTAAAAGCTTATTTTGAGAGTATCTAGGAAACAAACATAAAATTTTTTTTAGACCACTCTAAAAACAGCCAAAATCGCCTTATTTCCATAGCTTCGGCAGGTGATGTCCGATGTTTAAAAATTATATATCATTGTAAAAATCTTAATTAACACATTTTGGGTAAAATGTAAATATATTTTAAAAGAATTTAATTTTATAAAGAAAAAATGGCATTTAGGGGGTCACGAACCAGAGAAACAAGGTCGTACTAATCGAATATGACTTCGGAGGTCTAAAGAACACGTGGATCATGTGGACCTAATTAAGAACTTTACAACTATATATAGTTTTTAAACATTGGACATCACCTGCCGAAGTTATGAAAAAATAGAAATTTGACTGTTTTCAGAGTGGTCTAAAAAAGTTTTTTTTTTCCTAGGTACTCTCAAGGTAAGCTTTCAAATAAGGAGCGGTTTTTCTAAACTTTTTTTTTTTGTATGAAGATTGACCCATCCTAATGAACATACGTACAGAATTTAGTTTGCTCATATGTACAGTAGGGCGGGTCACAGTGGGAGGATTCACACATTTAGTTAGAGTAAAATAAAAAGAGTACTCCTATGACTCCTATGCTACGTAAGGGCGCGATTAGTTAATGGACATGCCTACTTACTTCCCATACAAAATGAACCATATTTTATATGTGTGGAGAAAACGAAAAGACCTGAAAATTTTTGCAAATAATGCGGGTTATCGTGAATAAAGATTCCCGGGGAATTTCCTTAAACTGCAATAGAGAATGCACGGCAGTCCGAGAAAATTCCCCGGGAATCTTGATTCACGATAACCCCCAATAGAAAATACATAGGATCGGATGAATATATCAACTTGAATTTTAGTCCAAGATTAAATATCTGTTTTTAGGTGGATCTACCTATATTTATTGCAAATAGGCCAACGGACACGCCCACATAATACATTTTAAAAAAATTGCTCTTGGAAGCAATCATTGTGTCTTAAAAATTGCATAAAAAAATGCAAGTTGACGCAGATCACGTTTGGTCCTTGCAATCACAAGAAATGTATTTGTTAAATAAAACATAAATTACGGGAATCCTTGGTAAATAACAGAAGTTCTGTTTCTGTATGGAAACCAGGCATAATGTACATACAGAGCAGAAATATCAAATAAGAGAAACGAATATCGTTGCATCCCCCTCTCACAAACATACAGCACTATATAACGAAATGTGATGTGGTTTTAAGCCAGCAAACCAAATACATTCCATTTGAAAAGTTATAAGTCCTATCTGAGCAGAAAATTGAAACTCAAAAAATTTTTATGAAACACAGTACACACACCCGACTAGACATTAGTTCAGCTATTCCAGATTATGAACAAATTCGAATAAGGTATGCCTTAGTATACCCAGCTGACCAGTTCTTCATCAGGATCTGATACTAAAAACTTTAATACGATCTCGGTGCGTTGTTTGAATCAGTATCGTATCTACTGTCTTGAACTAAATCGTAAGTGGAGTGCTTCATATGCATACGAATTAAAAATAGCGTTCCAAAAAAATGAACTTATTTTGTCCCGTCAAAAACCACAATTTGAAAAAGTTCATAAAAAAAAAAGTTGTCATAAAAGGCAGCAGGGACTTTGCATTTCGATTAAGCATACTTGGCCACAGATTATATTGAAAAATAATGAAAATCAGAAAATGTTTTTGTTTTTTTTTTAATGCCAAAGTTTGCAATTTTTCCATTTTTACCATTTTTTTTTAAATATTTGAAAAATCATTATAATTCATATAAAATCGGCAAAAAAAAAATTTTTTTTAACAAAGTAGAAACAATATTCTTTCTAACGATATGCTACATTAGTGGATCGGGCTTAAAACAAATTAACTAGAGCGTTTATCCAGCAGTTTCTAATTTTAAAAGTTCTGTAGAGCATTGTGTTGCTACACCAAAACAAAATTTTAAACTTTTATAGTTTTTTTTTCGTCCCTAAGTATTATCTGACGAGTGGCGTAAAAATTTTTGAAATCCATAACACTTTTAAATTTTACCTATTTATGGCCACAATCTCCCATTGTGCGATGGTGGAATAAACTACCGATTTACTTACGCTCGTTTTTAATCAAAGATTATTATTTTTTGTTTGCGGGCGTTATTTCGTTTTTATTTTGGGCATTATTACATCATTTAATTATTTCTTTTTTGGGGTTATTCACTTATATTTTTTTAAGTAACATAAAGCCCAAATGAAGGACTATTTAGAATGGGCACAGTTTTACCTCAAGACTTACCAGTGAAACTGGTTTGTGCAGGTAAGTCTGTACGTGTGGACGGCAAAAGTCAAGTTCGCACAGTTAAAAAGTGCGACCTGTGCTTTCTTTGAATTTCCAACGATTTTTTTGTGCAAACTAAGCTTGCGCAGGCAAGTTGGAACTTATGGACGGTGTACGGCCGTGCCTTCAATCTGACGCTTAAATTGCAGTCTTTAAATACATTTATATTGCATGTGTCACTCTGTCATGAAAATTAAGCGTTTTTTCATTGATCTATTTTGGAAAACGTACAAAAGAAAAAACAATTCAAACGAAAATAAAATAAGTATCCACGAACTAGGTTTGCGCAGGTAAGACTTATGGATTATTTACATTTGTACAAGTTGTACAACAAATTTGTCAACTGAAGTGGCTAATTGAAAAATTTGTATGGCATATGCAAAACGTCAAAAGTCAGCTGATCAGCTGATTTTCTATGATTGCTTTATTTGTACAATTTAGAAATATTGAGTAAATATGTTAATTAAAAATATAATAAGGACATTGAGTAAACGTAACTACAGCTATAAATCAGTGCGACGGCCTAATATATCTATAAATCGAAAACCTACAGCTTCGCAAGTGGAAACACGCAATGGAGCTACTTTATCAAGTCAGTTGCGGGCTAAAATTTTAGCAACTGGACCAATTACTATAGCTGATTATATGAAAGAAGTATTGACGAGTCCCCATGCAGGATACTATATGAATCGAGATGTTTTTGGAAAGGAGGGAGATTTCATAACGTCCCCGGAGATTTCTCAAATTTTTGGAGAGGTGAAATTGAAATTGTATGCGTAATATATGTATTTTTAGAATGCATAGAAATTTATTGGATGGAATTGTTGCTCCTATTGTCTTATGATATGACCAGATGAAAAGATTGATATTTATTTCCATTGAGTTTATCTCGTATAGATACTTAGTTTTGTTTCCAATTTGGCTTAAGTTTACTTAAGAGACATCTAATACATATTTCTATTGTAAACACAAATTTTTGTAAGCTTTTTACTCTAAGAATGCGAAATCAAAGGATACCTATCGCACGGATCTATTTTCAGAGATTATATAATTAAATTAAAATTTTTCGAGTTAAATTGACTAATGATAATAATTAGAAATTTGTGTTCGAGGTAAATTCCTCTTAAGTAAAAAGTATAGGTAAAAGTAATTCTTATAGATATCGATTTAGACAAGATTTCTAACTATTTCCATGAAACAATCTTTCGGAAAACCTCTATATAGCCTCAGTTCTTGATATCTGCGTGTTATGGAGGCATAGTTGTGATTATTTATTGAATAATTCTCAGTTTGAGATTTTCCAATTAATAGATACAGTCATAATATCAATAATAGTTATGTTTTCGAGGTCTTTTATAAATGTTACTCTTCAGTATATTTAGAAATTATGCTTATATATTTCTATTTTATCCTAAATTTATGACAGCTAATAGCAGTATGGATTCTCATGGAGTGGCGAAAAATTGGAACACCAATGCCATGTCAGTTGATAGAACTTGGTCCTGGAAGAGGTACACTGGCACGAGACATACTTAAAGTTCTAGCAAAATTTCAACCTGGAGCTAAATTGTCAATACATATGGTTGAGTTAAGCCCTTTTTTAAGTAATATACAAGCACAGCGACTTTGCTACCAGCACAAAATGATGGAAGAGAACTCTTTGCCTTATTATCAAAAGGGCGAAACGGCATCTGGTATTGAAGTCTTTTGGTACAAACATTTAGAGGATGTGCCGAAAGAATTTTCGATTATTGTTGCGCATGAATTTTTTGATGCACTTCCTATACATAAGCTACAACTTGATAATGGTGTATGGAAAGAGATTTTAATTGATGTGGATCAAACTAGAGAAAATGAATTTCGTTATGTTATATCAAATTCTCAAACACCGATCTCGAGTATCTTTCGGTCTAATGTAAACGAAAAACGTCAGTGCCTGGAATATTCAATAGAAACCGAAAGAATTATTGGAATGATTGCGGAAAGATTTGAACGAGACGGTGGCTTTGGCTTGATAATGGATTATGGGCATTGCGGTGAAAAGAGTGACACATTCAGAGTACGTTCAATTAAGTTTTTAAGCAATATTGAATTTTTAATCATATGTAATTTAGGCCTTTAAAGAGCACAAGCTTCATGATCCATTAAAAGAACCAGGTACAGCCGACCTTACCGCTGATGTGGATTTTGATCATATAAAACGTGTTGCAGAGCAAAAAAATCAGGTTATTTGCTATGGGCCAGTTGAGCAAGGATTATTTTTAAAGCAAATGCAAGGTGACGCACGTTTAGAAGTATGTACCACATTGAATGCAGTTGAATCTCGATTATCCCAGCCTCCATTAACCGGTTACATACATATGTATGTACCTTCGCCTGGCTTGTACGGGCCAATTTTGTAAGGTTCCGTAAAAAAATTATTGTGTCAAAGTTTGGGCCGATCAGAGGAGGGTAACACCTGCCGCAGAGGGGTAACTTGATAAAAATTTCACAAAAATAATTCAAAGCTCCTCGGAGGAGCTTCCCAACATTATCTCCTAACAAACCTACCCCCTATCTGTCCCACTCAAATATTCACATTTTTGAAAATTCGCTGCAACTGTTTCAGGAAGACTCCTAGATAGGTCAAATGTATCGCAAGATCGTAATATTTTTGTATCCCCAATATTTTCTCCTGTCTGCTACTCAAACTGTATCCAAAAATCAAACTTTTTATAGCCAGGATTTTCGGTATTCCGAGCGACCCAGATAATAGAGATTCAACTGCACTATTATATTGAAGTCTAAAATATATCATACCAAAAGACGATTTAGCAAATTTTTATACCCTACACCCAGGGTATATTCACTTTGTCCTTCCGTTTGTAACGCTGAGAAGGAGGCGTGGCAGATATAGAAAAGTATATATATTCACCTCCTGAGTCGATATAGCCATGTCCGTCTGTCTGGCTGGGTGGCTGGCTGGCTGTGTGTGGAAATACATTTTTTGGAAAAACTAAGCTATATAATTCAATGAAATTTGGTGCACAGCCTCTACCGTCAAAGTTAGCTCGGGGGATTGAAAATGAGTGAAATCGGTCAACGGACACGCCTACCGCCCATACAAAAAATATATTCAAAATGCAACTTTTGGAGTATTTTTCATGATAATGCAACCAAAATACACATAAATACTACGAGTTGTAAGCTCAAACTCTGAGAAATATCTGGGTGAATTCGGACAAGAAGGATTGGCACCTTCCATATAAGCAAAATTTTCAAAATACAGCTGTGTAGGGTATTTAATGTTTGGCCAGGCCAAAGGTAACACCCTTACTAGTTTGTTTTAAAACTTGTTTGGGTTGTAGTATTCCCTATACTTTCCGCTAAATTAAAAGGTTTAATGTTCAGATGACACCTTTTAAAAATATTTAACTTTTGCTTGTTTCTTTGTTATTTAATTCTAGCAATTAATGGAACATGCACTGGAAGAAAATAAGACCGCTATTAAAACTGGCTATGATATTCTTATAAATCCAAAAGAAATGGGTTCCCGATTCAAATTCTTATCAATGTTTCCTATTGTACTTAAGGAACATCTTTCAAAATATCCTGTAAATGGTTTTCATTAATAAATAGATTAAAGTTTAACATAAGTACTAACTTTGTATGACAAATTCACAATTTGTGTATGCGTTTTATTTTAAATTGCATATTAAATTTGTATTTGAAAAATGAGAACAAATTCAGAATTTGGCATACAAATTTAGCTCCAAGTATGAGAATTGATATTTGATAATAATATTTAACAGAATGTTTAATGTCAACAAATATGTTTAGTTTAATACATAATAATAATTTTAAAATAAGTTTTTAATTTATAGAAATTTATTTTTTAGGGAATGCAGTGTTTATTATTTGTATTTCAGAAGGCGTAAATTGTAAAACAGCACTTATAGCGTTTAACATGTGTTGTTTGCCATCAGCATCTTTAGTCACAATGAAACTGATAATAACATTTTTTAAATACTCTAAATTAGCACCTTCACGCGTTTTACAACGTTCAAGACTAAAAATAAAAAATATAAAAATAACCACATTTCAAAGAAATTATTTCTTGCAGCTGTATTCAAGCTTACCGATCAACTTGTTCCTCCAGCTCTCCAATTTTATCACACAATTCTTCCTGTACCGCTACTTTGTCGTGTATAGCTTTTCTAAGTGATGTTTCTGCTGCGTATTTTGCTTTACGTAGGCCCGATATTTCAATATCTTTACGTGCAATTTCATTGGCATAATGCAGCATATGGTGGCAATTTTCTCCAACAGATAATTTTTTTGACTTTACGGCAACTCTATTACTTCCGTCAACATTACCACTATTTCCACCTTCTACACTCTCACCATCTGAAGAAGCATTATTATATTGATCTGCGGCTGCAACATTGACTGTTGGTATTGCTGCTGTATGAAAGACTTCAAATGATGTTTGTAATGTTTTGATTTCTTGCTCTTTTTCATCCAGCAACTGTAACGAACGTTGACGTTGCTTTTGCAATTGCTGTTCCATTTCGTAGACTTTCGCACGATATTCATTTTCCAATTCAGCTAAAATCTCTTTCCATTTAGAGCGTTCATCCTTGATAGCTTGATGTTTTTTTTCGTGCTGTTGTTTCAGTTCCAACTCCTGTTCATCAATATTTCGATTCAATACTATGACTTTTTCTTGTAATGTAAGAATGTGCTTTTTTTGCACTTCCATTTTTTCTTTTAAGTTCACAACTTCAGCTTTTACTTAAAAAAACAAAGAGTTCAATTACCATATATATTATTTTTTTATCATTTTTTATAATTCCCACTTATCCGTTGCCCCTATATCAGGTGTCGCCACCAAACTTTCCCAACCAAAATTTGGTTACAGTTGCCTAACGACTTTTCTAATACAGCAGATTACATTTTTTTCTTCTAAGATGCCACTCCCATTCGTCCAGTCAGCAACGTTTTATAGAATGATTGTTTTTTTATAACGTCTTTAAATAGTATCGGGAGCATAGTTGCCGTTTATGCGTTTATGTGTCAATTGTGCCAAAACTGGCAATTTTTTTAATTTGGCTCACTTTTTCCCATCTTTGCACAATTTTTTGAATAGCATGGCGACAAAAATGCACATTCGACAACACTATAAACTTCGAAACAAATTGGAATGCAAAACATTGAATATCTTAATGCTTTCCAAAGGAAATGCTATAATGATCTACACCAGACTTGTAAAACTCAATTTCCAACTGGGCCGCACGATAGAGGATTTTTGTTTTGGGTTTTCATTTGGCCCAGACTGAAAGATAGCGGGCTAATCTACATTATGTTTGGTTTACTTTTAATAGGGTAGGCAGATGATAACACTAATCCGCATCAGCAATTTTAATCCCAATTCACTTGTGCATAATGCACATCTCAATTCGCATGCACTCCATAAATAATGCATGAAATCAAACTGAATTAGTACTGAAATGAGGTATTTAAATATGGTAACGCTGTCGAATTCTAAAGATTGTAACAATTCGACAAACAAAACATCTGAGTGTCAATTTTGAAATCACTTTGTTAAATTTATAAATGTCTCTTCAGTTAAGAATACGGTTGCCAGGCGTACTGTTTTAAACAGTACATGTACTGTTTTTTGAAAAAAGTACTGTTTTATGACCTACACCCAAAACAGTACCCAAAAGTACTGTTTTTTCAATGGTGTACTGTTTTTGTACTGTTTTTTCTAATAACATGTTATGTGTTGAAAAATATATTTTACTCATGTGCTTACGCAATGAATTTTTTATGAAATTAATTTATTTTGAATCACTCTGTATAACTCCTTGACCACTCTGTCTATTATTAAACTTTCTAGCAACACTGCGGAGAACATTTTCATTTTGGTTTGAAAAAACGCATAAACCTTTGATATGGATTGATATGTATTTACTTTTTGATGAGTTCATTCACTTGAAAACTTTTTCTGAAACTGTGCAAAAAGAAAAGCCGGTTGAGGAAAAATGGAAAGACTTTTTAAATAGTGGTTTCTTTCCGAATTTTGAAAAAGTATGCAATTTTATTTTTTCTATACCTCATTCAAATGCTGCCTCTAAAAGAATATTCAGTTTAATGTAGTCATGTTGGAGAAAGGAACGAAAAAGGCTTTTATTGAAAAATTTAAAAAGTGAACTGATTATAAAAACTAATTACGGATATAACTGTATCGAATTCAATAATTTTTTTGAAAACCGTGGAGGGAACAAAAGGAATTGTGAAGTTTATACAAAAAGGTGATAAATACTAATAAGTTTTTGTGAGATACTTTTTATAAACTTTCATTTTTTTTTTTTTTTTGTTTTAATTAAAAGAAAACATATTTAAATTTAGAAGTGCTTCAACCACATTTAAGGGGGCACATAAGGACACAAATTAATAGCACATAAGGAAACAATATGTCGGAGTTGTACCTTTTGCAAAAAATGCAATAATTTTTGTTATGTTCTCATAGTTTCAAGTATTTTTATATTGTTTCTACATTGTTTTTCATTAAAATGTTTTGTTTAAAAGTTATGAATTGAATAAAAAAAGTGTACTGTTTTTTTTTTGAATTGTACTGTTTTTTTTTTTTCATGATGTGCTCTTTTTTTTCTAATTTCAAATCTGGTCACCTTAGTTAAGAAACATATTCAAAAAGAAAAAAACGGAAAATGACCAATGAAATTTTTTTATTTTAAGACTGAAATAAAAAGAAAGTGCTCTGTGTGTAGCGAGGGCGATGAGCAGGTGCTGTCAAAAAACAAGTAAACAATATCAGTTTTGAGGTTTGAGGTAATAGATGAACTTAAGTTTTAGTAACAATATTTTGTTATTGTAAAACCAAGAACTGTCAAACCAAAAAGATAACAACTATCATTAAGCAGGAACAACTCTGACCCTCAGACTTAAAAATGCTCTATCATTTTCCAGTATAATTTACTATAAAATGTTTTCCTTACCTGCTTCAAATTGTTGCTGAACACGATTTAAATCTTCCTGACAGCGTATATGATCTGTATTTAATGAAAACACTTTGTTAACATCAATTGGATTTGTAGAACGTGCATTTTCGGATATTAGGATTTTTTTCAGATTCATAACTTCGTCAACAATTCTTGAAATGTCGTAACCAGATTTACTGAGCTTGCGGTAAACATCGTTATTTTGCTCAACCTCTGCACCTTTCGCCTTGTCCTCTTGTGCCTGACCATTACGACTTATATCTAAATCTTGTAGTTTTTGCTTGAGCTCTTGTATACTCTTTTGATCCAGATGTCTTAAACGATCATATGTACCAACTGTTGCACTTAGCTCTGCTAAGCGAGCTTCCAAATTAGCAACACGATCTTCATGTACAGCTGCCAGTTTTTTGCTACGCTCTTCAGCAATGTGTACCCGCTTCTGTTCTACTTTTATCGCTGCAGCATGATGTTCTTTGAGCTGTTGCATTTCTTGCTGTACTTGCTTTAATATTGCTGGATTGCTGTTAGCGTCATCACTATCATCACTTTTTTTTGACTGGTAGCGTTTCAGTTGGTTACGTGCTTCTTTCAGTTGAGCCTCCAAATTTTTTATCCGACTGTTTTCAGCTTCATCACTTGCAAATTGTGTTTTGAAGTTATTCAACTGCATTTCAATGTTCTCTTTTAGGTGCCGCTCATCAGCGTAAAGCTTTTGTAGTTCGCGTATCATAAGCATTTGATTATTAGTCTCCTTTTCACGATCCTGACGTTCAATAATCCATTTAGCCTTGACTTCTTCTACAGCAATTTTAGATCGTTCCTCAGTGTCTTTAATTTTCTCTTGCAACTCAGCTACAGTTTGTTCTTTTTGTGCCATTTGAGTGCGAAGTTGTTTTTTGTCAGCTTGAAAAGAGGCTTCCATCCGTGATTTTTCGGCCGACAGTGTTGCCAAAGAGTTCATCAAGGTGATAATTTGTGTTTGAAGTTGATTTTTATCTGAAATAGCAAATTGAAATTTTTTTTAAATAAACGAAAAATGGACAAAACAATGACTAAGACACATGGCGCATATTTGGGGAGTAGCGAAGTTAAGCTTTCTCAACGCTATCGAATAGCCACAATCTTCTTCATAAAACCTGAGTTTAAATTTTCAAATCGGATCATTACTTTTCGAGATATCCATTGGAGTAAAGGCATCTCAGTTCCATACAAATTTAATTTAGTGCTTTACATAGAGTTTCGACACATTTATTTCAATGAAAGATATCTTGGAAAGTAACGATCCAATTGGAAAAGTTATAAGGTAAGGTTAAAGATTAAGACTATTTGATGCCGTTGACAAAAATAGATCTTCTTTACTGCCTGGATGAGCGCCATTTGCCCAAAAAAAAAAAAACATTTTAGAGCAAGGAAAACTAGAGGATCACGGTTGCTTGGTTCGGAATCCGCAGTGTTATTTTTATAGTTCATGGAGTGGGAATTGTAAAAATATTACTCCAAATTTAATAATATAGATATATAACACTAGCTCTCATATAATTTCTACCTTCTGCGTTTTCCGTCGCGGAATCTACAGTATCATTATTTAGCGCTGCCACCACCTTCAACGTATTGTCTGTTGATAAATTGTCATGGGACACTGCAATGTTGCTACCCGTGTTTGTTGTAATTGCTGCTAGACTTGTGTCCAAAGCTTCCTTTTCCTTCAACAATCCTTTATAGGCAGTAACAACATCTGTTTAAATCAATAAAAATAAAGTAAGCACTTTTTTTAACATATATATTATATATTCTACCTTTCAATCTTTTTTCATAACGATTCAATTGCTCTTTTTGGGTTGTGACCAGAGCCTCCAGGTCCCGTTTCGATCGATCCATTTGATTGAATATTGCTCAATATTTCACAATGATGAAATAAAGATTGAACAAATTTATTATATTCCTTTTTTTACAAATTAATTTATTATCGTTGGCAATTTCATTTTGCAAAATTATAAATCAGATGTCAGATGAAAACCACCAACAATCTAAATTAAGTTGACCCGTTTAGAAGGTTGACTTATGCCCACTCGACAAAGTTTGATTCGCCTATTGGGGGTACACACTAGCGTTCTTGTTCGTCAGTCAAAAACTCATCAGTCAGGTTGTGAGTAGGAAGCATGGTATATAATATATTATTATTATTATTATCATCATATTAGGAATTATTGCGCTTACTAAAAAAAAAGAACAAACATAAAAAAGAAGCAACTGGGTAAAGCGATGGGCTGCCAAAAGGACAGAATATTCACATGTGAATATATAAAAAATAAGCGACTCTGAGCCCATGGACTCAAAAAATAAATAATATTTTTCATTATTTTTATTCACATTTGTTTATTTACATTGTTTGAACTGATAGAAAAAAAAAAGTTGTTTAAAAATGTTTTGAATAATTTATCCGTAATTTCCAATTTATGTCAAAGCGACTCATCTTTGTATGTAACCATCGATTGAGTAATGCAAAAAATGTGCGAAAATTTGCGAAATATGAACATATATGTTTTGATCTTAATTCAAGGATACGGACGTAAATTTGATAGAACGCACAAGCATTTAGAACATAGTAAGGCTTAAAATTTTTTCTTTTTTGGTTATGAATCAACTGCTTATTTACTTTTACACAATCTGATTTATGAGGTGCTCATGCGGTTTGTGGAAAAATACGAAACTCGGAATTTTCCTTGGATCGAATGACTCCCCCTAATTCTAATGTTTAGTGGGTTAAGGTGAACTGGAGATTTTTGCACTGTTGCCAGACGATGTGCTTTCGTAACAGAATTGTTCTGTATAGTTTTGAACCCGTTTTATAAGAATTTTAACAAGAATTTTAACAAAAAACTTTTATTAAAATTATTTAAAAATATTTTAGTACAGTTATTCTTGTTTGCGCCAAGAAATTGAAACAGTTATAGTGTTCAGGACATGTTACGTTTTCACAGTGAGGAATACATAGAGTTCTTGCAACGAGTAACACCACAAAATATTCAATGCAATTGTATGTTAGAAATTAAAATACAACAACTGCGCTTTCATTTATTTTACTTATTTCAGCTGTGGGCTATACAAAATATTTGTCGCATTTTAGTGTAGGTGAAGATTGTCCGGTTTTTGATGGACTTTTTGAATTTGGTGCCCTGTATACTGGTGCATCGCTGGAAGGTGCACAAAAGCTAAATCATAACCACAGTGACATTGGTATCAACTGGTCAGGTGGACTGCATCATGCAAAGAAATTTGAAGCTTCAGGTAAATACATGCATGGATGTCATTTTAGTTATCTGGTAGCACTGTTTTTGTTTTTTGGAGACTTCTTCTTGATTGTTTACAATTTTTCCAATTTGCTTAAACAAAAAAGTAAAGTGAAATGAAACAATTTAAATTGTGCAGGATATGTGCAAAATTAACAAAAGCCGGACAATTAAATAAGCTTTTCGAAAAAAGTCAAAGTTGGGTTGCAAAAGTTGAAGAAATTTCAGGAATCTGTGTAAGTCCCTTGCACAAAAAAAGAAAAGAAAAACCAATAAATAAATCCAAACCCAATACATATTTTCAATTTTAGTAAGCTGGGCTTAAATGGCTTACTTACTATCTTAGATACGCTGTCTAGCGCTGCTCATTTCTAGTGAGTAGATTGAGAATTGCTTACTTTCCAATTTCTGTTTAACTCTGAACTGCCCGGAGATACGATATCGACCGTGATGAGTCTTCCACCGGCCGAAATTTTTCAAAAATTCTCTTAACTTACTTCAACTTTTTCTTTTTATTTTAATTTTATACTAAAAATATTTCATATTTAAATTACTTCTATTATAGTTAAAAAACACAAAACACTTGCCAAAGAATATTTGTAAACTATGCCAGGAAGACCTAGAGAAAGCACATGAATTCCGTATCCGATGTATAAGCTCACAAGAATATTTTAACTCTGTCGATTTTAATGGCGCGAAAGGTTCAGAGGCACTTGAAATTAAAGATGAAATACCAGCACTTGATGAATTCAGTATTGCTCAGAACTTTTGCACGCCGCAAATTGAAATAAAAGATGAACTGCCGATTGAAGAAAAAAATATAGCAGAGTTTTGTTTTGTTAAAACTGAAAGTAAGGATGTGCTCGAGGAAGATGAACCTCCCGGCATTGCTAACGAAGACGACAGTAGGAGCAGTAGCAGCAGTAGTAATAATAACTCTAGTGGTAGTAACTTTAGTGGAGAAATAAGTGACGAATTAACAACTACTCAGGAAGTGAAAACTGACAAAACAAAAGAGAAAAAAAAAGCAATAACAGATGGTGTACCAAGAGTTAAAAGGCAATACAAAAAACGGGTTAAGGATCCGGATGCAGAAATTAAAAAACGCGAAGAAAAACTTAAAAAGGTCGCACTGAAAAAGCAAAAAACAGAAAATGAGAAAACTTTTATTTGCGATCAATGTGGTAGTTATTTTAACTGTAAAACAAATTTTTTGACTCACCAACGACGACACGCAGGCGATAAAGCTTTTCAATGCGAGTAAGTTACATGAATTTATATTTTACCAAACATGTTCTTATATCTAAATTTTAAGGATTTGCCCAGAAAAGTTTTTCTTACATCAGGCTTTAAAGCGTCATATGTGCAAACACACTGGTGAAAGACCATTCCCTTGTAGATACTGCGAACGTCGGTTTATCGATTACAGCGCAAGATGTAAACACGAGAGGTATGTAGCTGCTAGAGCATAACAAATATCGAAAAAGCCCATATTTTGTTGTTTTTGAAATGAATAATTCAGTTGTACTAAAGCCACAATTGTACATTGCAGTAATTTATTTTTTTATTTTTGTAGGACTCATACGAATGAACGTCCATTCGCCTGCACACAATGTTCAAAAGCGTTTGCAAATTCTTACATACTCAAAAACCATATGCTGTCACATACCGGAGAGCGTTCGTTTAGGTACTTCTTTAATTAAGAACTAGTAAATGAGATGACTTAAATGTTAATGCCTTTATTTTATTTTTGCAGGTGTGATCTTTGCGACAAATCTTTTGGACGCAAAATACATCTTGTTACACATTACAGATCTATGATGCATAAACAAAACGAAGAAAAGCACTTACAGGAGCAGCAAGAACCAACGTCATCCCCATCAACGGAAAATGCTAACAACTGGTCACAAATGGTCGAAATAAAATGTATCCTAAAACCGGACAAAGGGTTCTCGAGTTATGGAAACACAGACAGACGTTTTATTTTATATAGTAGTATGATGGTGGTCAAATTAGTTCATCTAGAATTAGCAAAGTGAAAACATTTAAGTATTTTCGATTTTTCCCTTAATTACGCTAATGGGTTTTCGTATTGAAAATTCTGCCAAAAGGGTGTTCTGGTTGGTCCTTTCTTAGCCAGTTCATCAGCAAAGCCAGACCCAGAATTCAGCAAAGTGTTATATTGCAGTTTTGACGTGATATAATTTGATGAGATTGCTTTGATGGCCGCAGGGTAAATAAAAATTCTTCCAAGAAATTTGGACTTATGCATAAACCTCTGCCTGAAAGACACTACAGTCGTTTGGCAGTCTATAAGATTCTGCTAAGTCTAAAGGCTAAGAATAAATACCTGATCCAGTACCAATTTTAGCCTATTCGTTTGTATTTCAAGGGATGAGAGCCCAATCATCCCTTTCAGGTATTACTACCTAGAAGTTAGTTGGGAATAGAACATGAGGTAGGAGATAGTCAGTACCACCAATTATATCACAACCCATAAATTGGAGTAAGATAATATTATGACTCAAAAGTTTTGATTTTCAAAAATCCAATTCTCTAAGTCTGTTAGCATTTTTCAAGTTCAAGAAAAAGAAACGTTACCAGGGCTGTTGTTTTAAAAACCCCAGTAACACTAAGCCAAGCAACTCCTTGATCCTTGAACAGCATATCCAAATAACTTTGTTCCACCATACTAAAATTCTGTAGGTAAGAATCGGTCGGATGGTAGCCCTACAGAAAAAAATGTTTTCGGTTGAAAGCTCCATGTCTTACCAAACAATTCTATTCTCGACATTCAGCTGCCATTTAAGTTTACGGTCAAGAACACATTAAAGTGACGCTTTTCTCTATAGAAAGACCAGTGCCATCCAAAATTTGATGCCTGAAGTGAGGTAATTTGATGTTTATTTGAAAAAACAAAAAACCTTAGTTTTTTCAGGATTCATACTAGGTCCTTTTGTGATTGTTTAATGGATACAAACAGACAGGTATACATTTTTTTTATTTGTATTCAGGATGGATCAACTTTTGTAAGTTTGAGAGTCGTAAAACTTGTTAAGCTTTAGAGTTATACAAAAAATATTAAGAATTTATCGTAAAAAACTGTTTTCTTGAAATATGGGAACCATATTTGAGAAGTGAAATGGCACTGAATCATAATGTAAGCCGCACTGAGGTCTGCTCTTAAACTTATCAGATAGACAGTGACATTTCTGCTTTATCACGATTCCTGCAATTTTATCAGAACAATCGAGACTGGTTCAGATTTGAATGGGAAAAACTAAAGTTGACTGAAATTTCGTTCCCCGGGCACTATAAGTTTCATTTTGATGTAGATAAGCACCATATCATGTCATATAGTTCATATCAGGGAATATTTGATGAACCCAAAACCAGTTTCGAAAACGAAAAAGACTCCGTAACATAAGTAGAAATTTCTTTTTATTATTTTGTATTCCAAGAAAAATGTATTTCGATGAAATTTTGCAAGCAGTATACATCGTCGAAGTTAGCTCGAAATCGAAACTTTAGTGAATTCGGAAAAGAGGATAAAACGCTCCTCACACGCTCTAAAAATTTTCAAAATGCTATACCTACTAAAAGCGTCTTTTGAGATAGTGCAACGAAATATCAAGTGGATAACAAGGATGGTGCATGGTCTTAACAAAACCAAGATGAATTCGAAACTCAATGTTAAGAACACTATTTCAGACAATATTGTAAAGGACATTTTAAATGACTGTAAATCTTTTTTGTAAAATTTTTTTCTTGAAAAATTTAAAAAAACGTTTCAAGCTTTAAAAAAAAAAATATACGTTAAAATGTTAAAATGCAAATCAAATGAAAACAAAATTTCATATGCTTTTTTCACAACAATGCCAAAAGGTTTTTCATGTATTTTAAAATTTCCAAATGTAAAATGATATTTGTCACTTAATTTAAATTTTAGAGTTTGCATTCAAGAATTTCATTTATAAGTCCTATTGACTTTCAATCAAAATAATCAAAAAACATCAAATCGAACAATCGATCAAACAAAACATTCAAGTAAAAAAGGACAAAACTCCTGTAACGTGCTATACATCATATGCAAATTTGGAATTTTTTAAAAATGTTTTAGAACAAAAGTCTTTAAAATGGAAACATTTGTAGCATTCGCCGTATATACAAGAGGATCCACAAAGGCTGATCCAGCTTTTGTTTTGCTATTATTATGCTGATTTTGCTATTATTGCGATTTTTGTTGTTGTTGTAGTCCTTGCCACTCGCAAATGTAACGACTATTTTTTTGAAATTAATATCCTTCTTGCTAACGACGACGAAAATCCTTATACGTATAGTGCCTATGCGCAGTTTCAACTTTATTTGATATACAGTGGGTTGGAATTGGAAATGTCGTTAAAAATGTGAAGTGAGGCAAAGTTTCGTTAGATGAATTTAACTACAAGTATTTGTTCATATCAAAATTTTAAAGGGCAGATTATTGGTATCTATCCTGATTTTGTCAAAAAAAAAAAAAAAAAAAAAAAAAAAACACTCTACATTAGACCTCACGGTGGTTTTTAAAAAATTTCAACTTTTTGAAATACCACCCGCGATTTTTTTCGGGGATAGTGTTGGGGGACCCTTCTAGTATCAGAATCCGGGAACCGCGAAATCGAACGTCCAGCCGTTTTTTTTTTTTTCGACATTTTAGTTTTTTTAACGATTTTTGAGAATGTCTCGGATTTATATACATATTATGTACACATATATATGTATGTACGTACATATATATACTTGTATATGCATATATGTGTAATATATATATTTGTATATATATATACATACATACATATAAAAGGTATCGTTTCCGCACCATTTATTTAAAAAAAAAATCGGTTTTTTCGTATATAAAAAAACACAAACAAAAACCGGATACAGCAATAGTCACCCCAGATGTGATTTTTGATGCTTAATCCGAATCCGGTCTTAGAATTGCTCTATTACTTCTGGACTTTGAGATATCCTTACATATATGTATAAAGGACACCACTTTTTTTCCTATTTTTGAAGTTATATAACAAGATAAGATAAAATTATGCCGTAAAATCTGGTATGACAGTTAATAGCCCTAGTTTTTTTCTTGAAAACTCAATCAAACCGATAACGATATCTTTTTTTTTGTCGGAGATATCTATACCTAAAAAGTTAAAAAAGTGCAAAAACACGATTTTTGGCTATATTGGATGTTATATGCAGAACACACAAGATTCTTCTGTGAATTTCTGTTACCAGAAGCATTTAGTACTTTCTTTTGGCTTTCAATTGAGCTATTAAATGTTTATCTGCAATATTTCTCTCAGAGTTGTTCCTGCTTAATGATAGTTGTTATCTTTTTGGTTTGACAGTTCTTGGTTTTACAATAACATAATATTGTTACTAAAACTTAAGTTCATCTATTACCTCAAAACTGATATTGTTTACTTGTTTTTTGACAGCACCTGCTCATCGCCCTCGCTACACACAGAGCACTTTCTTTTTATTTCAGTCTTAAAATAAAAAAATTTCATTGGTCATTTTCCGTTTTTTTCTTTTTGAATATGTTTCTTAACTAAGGTGACCAGATTTGAAATTAGAAAAAACAGCACATCATCAAAAAAAAAAAAAAAACAGTACAATTCAAAAAAAAAAAACAGTACACTTTTTTTATTCAATTCATAACTTTTATACAAAACATTTTAATGAAAAACAATGTAGAAACAATATAAAAATACAAGAAACTATGAGAACATAACAAAAATTATTGCATTTTTTGCAGAAGGTACAACTCTGACATATTGTTTTCTTATGTGCTATTAATTTGTGTCCTTATGTGCCCCCTTAAATGTGGTTGAAGCACTTCTAAATTTAAATATGTTTTCTTTTAATTAAAACAAAAAAAAAAAAAAAAAATGAAAGTTTATAAAAAGTATCTCACAAAAACTTATTAGTATTTATCACCTTTTTGTATAAACTTCACAATTCCTTTTGTTCCCTCCACGGTTTTCAAAAAATTATTGAATTCGATACAGTTATATCCGTAATTAGTTTTTATAATCAGTTCACTTTCTAAATTTTTCAATAAAAGCCTTTTTCGTTCCTTTCTCCAACATGACTACATTAAACTGAATATTCTTTTAGAGGCAGCATTTGAATGAGGTATAGAAAAAATAAAATTGCATACTTTTTCAAAATTCGGAAAGAAACCACTATTTAAAAAGTCTTTCCATTTTTCCTCAACCGGCTTTTCTTTTTGCACAGTTTCAGAAAAAGTTTTCAAGTGAATGAACTCATCAAAAAATAAATACATATCAATCCATATCAAAGGTTTATGCGTTTTTTCAAACCAAAATGAAAATGTTCTCCGCAGTGTTGCTAGAAAGTTAAATAATAGACAGAGTGGTCAAGGAGTTATACAGAGTGATTCAAAATAAATTAATTTCACAAAAAATTCACTGCGTAAGCACATGAGTAAAATATATTTTTCAACACATAACATGTTATTAGAAAAAACAGTACAAAAACAGTACACCATTGAAAAAACAGTACTTTTGGGTACTGTTTTGGGTGTAGGTCATAAAACAGTACTTTTTTCAAAAAACAGTACATGTACTGTTTAAAACAGTACGCCTGGCAACCGTATTCTTAACTGAAGAGACATTTATAAATTTAACAAAGTGATTTCAAAATTGACACTCAGATGTTTTGTTTGTCGAATTGTTACAATCTTTAGAATTCGACAGCGTTACCATATTTAAATACCTCATTTCAGTACTAAATCAGTTTGATTTCATGCATTATTTATGGAGTGCATGCGCATTGAGATGTGCATTATGCACAAGTGAATTGGGATTAAAATTGCTGATGCGGATTAGTGTTATCATCTGCCTACCCTATTAAAAGTAAACCAAACATAATGTAGATTAGCCCGCTATCTTTCAGTCTGGGCCAAATGAAAATCCAAAACAAAAATCCTCTATCGTGCGGCCCAGTTGGAAATTGAGTTTTACAAGTCTGGTGTAGATCATTATAGCATTTCCTTTGGAAAGCATTAAGATATTCAATGTTTTGCATTCCAATTTGTTTCGAAGTTTATAGTGTTGTCGAATGTGCATTTTTGTCGCCATGCTATTCAAAAAATTGTGCAAAGATGGGAAAAAGTGAGCCAAATTAAAAAAATGGCCAGTTTTGGCACAATTGACACATAAACGCATAAACGGCAACTATGCTCCCGATACTATTTAAAGACGTTATAAAAAAACAATCATTCTATAAAACGTTGCTGACTGGACGAATGGGAGTGGCATCTTAGAAGAAAAAAATGTAATCTGCTGTATTAGAAAAGTCGTTAGGCAACTGTAACCAAATTTTGGTTGGGAAAGTTTGGTGGCGACACCTGATATAGGGGCAACGGATAAGTGGGAATTATAAAAAATGATAAAAAATAATATATATGGTAATTGAACTCTTTGTTTTTTAAAGTAAAAGCTGAAGTTGTGAACTTAAAAGAAAAAATGGAAGTGCAAAAAAAGCACATTCTTACATTACAAGAAAAAGTCATAGTATTGAATCGAAATATTGATGAACAGGAGTTGGAACTGAAACAACAGCACGAAAAAAAACATCAAGCTATCAAGGATGAACGCTCTAAATGGAAAGAGATTTTAGCTGAATTGGAAAATGAATATCGTGCGAAAGTCTACGAAATGGAACAGCAATTGCAAAAGCAACGTCAACGTTCGTTACAGTTGCTGGATGAAAAAGAGCAAGAAATCAAAACATTACAAACATCATTTGAAGTCTTTCATACAGCAGCAATACCAACAGTCAATGTTGCAGCCGCAGATCAATATAATAATGCTTCTTCAGATGGTGAGAGTGTAGAAGGTGGAAATAGTGGTAATGTTGACGGAAGTAATAGAGTTGCCGTAAAGTCCAAAAAATTATCTGTTGGAGAAAATTGCCACCATATGCTGCATTATGCCAATGAAATTGCACGTAAAGATATTGAAATATCGGGCCTACGTAAAGCAAAATACGCAGCAGAAACATCACTTAGAAAAGCTATACACGACAAAGTAGCGGTACAGGAAGAATTGTGTGATAAAATTGGAGAGCTGGAGGAACAAGTTGATCGGTAAGCTTGAATACAGCTGCAAGAAATAATTTCTTTGAAATGTGGTTATTTTATATTTTTTATTTTTAGTCTTGAACGTTGTAAAACGCGTGAAGGTGCTAATTTAGAGTATTTAAAAAATGTTATTATCAGTTTCATTGTGACTAAAGATGCTGATGGCAAACAACACATGTTAAACGCTATAAGTGCTGTTTTACAATTTACGCCTTCTGAAATACAAATAATAAACACTGCATTCCCTAAAAAATAAATTTCTATAAATTAAAAACTTATTTTAAAATTATTATTATGTATTAAACTAAACATATTTGTTGACATTAAACATTCTGTTAAATATTATTATCAAATATCAATTCTCATACTTGGAGCTAAATTTGTATGCCAAATTCTGAATTTGTTCTCATTTTTCAAATACAAATTTAATATGCAATTTAAAATAAAACGCATACACAAATTGTGAATTTGTCATACAAAGTTAGTACTTATGTTAAACTTTAATCTATTTATTAATGAAAACCATTTACAGGATATTTTGAAAGATGTTCCTTAAGTACAATAGGAAACATTGATAAGAATTTGAATCGGGAACCCATTTCTTTTGGATTTGTAAGAATATCATAGCCAGTTTTAATAGCGGTCTTATTTTCTTCCAGTGCATGTTCCATTAATTGCTAGAATTAAATAACAAAGAAACAAGCAAAAGTTAAATATTTTTAAAAGGTGTCATCTGAACATTAAACCTTTTAATTTAGCGGAAAGTATAGGGAATACTACAACCCAAACAAGTTTTAAAACAAACTAGTAATGGTGTTACCTTTGGCCTGGCCAAACATTAAATACCCTACACAGCTGTATTTTGAAAATTTTGCTTATATGGAAGGTGCCAATCCTTCTTGTCCGAATTCACCCAGATATTTCTCAGAGTTTGAGCTTACAACTCGTAGTATTTATGTGTATTTTGGTTGCATAATCATGAAAAATACTCCAAAAGTTGCATTTTGAATATATTTTTTGTATGGGCGGTAGGCGTGTCCGTTGACCGATTTCACTCATTTTCAATCCCCCGAGCTAACTTTAACGGTAGAGGCTGTGCACCAAATTTCATTGAATTATATAGCTTAGTTTTTCCAAAAAATGTATTTCCACACACAGCCAGCCAGCCACCCAGCCAGACAGACGGACATGGCTATATCGACTCAGGAGGTGACGCTGATCAAGAATATATATACTTTTCTATATCTGCCACGCCTCCTTCTCAGCGTTACAAACGGAAGGACAAAGTGAATATACCCTGGGTGTAGGGTATAAAAATTTGCTAAATCGTCTTTTGGTATGATATATTTTAGACTTCAATATAATAGTGCAGTTGAATCTCTATTATCTGGGTCGCTCGGAATACCGAAAATCCTGGCTATAAAAAGTTTGATTTTTGGATACAGTTTGAGTAGCAGACAGGAGAAAATATTGGGGATACAAAAATATTACGATCTTGCGATACATTTGACCTATCTAGGAGTCTTCCTGAAACAGTTGCAGCGAATTTTCAAAAATGTGAATATTTGAGTGGGACAGATAGGGGGTAGGTTTGTTAGGAGATAATGTTGGGAAGCTCCTCCGAGGAGCTTTGAATTATTTTTGTGAAATTTTTATCAAGTTACCCCTCTGCGGCAGGTGTTACCCTCCTCTGATCGGCCCAAACTTTGACACAATAATTTTTTTACGGAACCTTACAAAATTGGCCCGTACAAGCCAGGCGAAGGTACATACATATGTATGTAACCGGTTAATGGAGGCTGGGATAATCGAGATTCAACTGCATTCAATGTGGTACATACTTCTAAACGTGCGTCACCTTGCATTTGCTTTAAAAATAATCCTTGTTCAACTGGCCCATAGCAAATAACCTGATTTTTTTGCTCTGCAACACGTTTTATATGATCAAAATCCACATCAGCGGTAAGGTCGGCTGTACCTGGTTCTTTTAATGGATCATGAAGCTTGTGCTCTTTAAAGGCCTAAATTACATTTGATTAAAAATTCAATATTGCTTAAAAACTTAATTGAACGTACTCTAAATGTGTCACTCTTTTCACCGCAATGCCCATAATCCATTATCAAGCCAAAGCCACCGTCTCGTTCAAATCTTTCCGCAATCATTCTAATAATTCTTTCGGTTTCTATTGAATATTCCAGGCACTGACGTTTTTCGTTTACATTAGACCGAAAGATACTCGAGATCGGTGTTTGAGAATTTGATATAACATAACGAAATTCATTTTCTCTAGTTTGATCCACATCAATTAAAATCTCTTTCCATACACCATTATCAAGTTGTAGCTTATGTATAGGAAGTGCATCAAAAAATTCATGCGCAACAATAATCGAAAATTCTTTCGGCACATCCTCTAAATGTTTGTACCAAAAGACTTCAATACCAGATGCCGTTTCGCCCTTTTGATAATAAGGCAAAGAGTTCTCTTCCATCATTTTGTGCTGGTAGCAAAGTCGCTGTGCTTGTATATTACTTAAAAAAGGGCTTAACTCAACCATATGTATTGACAATTTAGCTCCAGGTTGAAATTTTGCTAGAACTTTAAGTATGTCTCGTGCCAGTGTACCTCTTCCAGGACCAAGTTCTATCAACTGACATGGCATTGGTGTTCCAATTTTTCGCCACTCCATGAGAATCCAAACTGCTATTAGCTGTCATAAATTTAGGATAAAATAGAAATATATAAGCATAGTTTCTAAATATACTGAAGAGTAACATTTATAAAAGACCTCGAAAACATAACTATTATTGATATTATGACTGTATCTATTAATTGGAAAATCTCAAACTGAGAATTATTCAATAAATAATCACAACTATGCCTCCATAACACGCAGATATCAAGAACTGAGGCTATATAGAGGTTTTCCGAAAGATTGTTTCATGGAAATAGTTAGAAATCTTGTCTAAATCGATATCTATAAGAATTACTTTTACCTATACTTTTTACTTAAGAGGAATTTACCTTGAACACAAATTTCTAATTATTATCATTAGTCAATTTAACTCGAAAAATTTTAATTTAATTATATAATCTCTGAAAATAGATCCGTGCGATAGGTATCCTTTGATTTCGCATTCTTAGAAAAATTTGTGTTTACAATAGAAATATGTAGTAGATGTCTCTTAAGTAAACTTAAGCCAAATTGGAAACAAAACTAAGTATATATACGAGATAAACTCAATGGAAATAAATATCAATCTTTTCATCTGGTCATATCATAAGACAATAGGAGCAACAATTCCATCCAATAAATTTCTATGCATTCTAAAAATACATATGTTACGCATACAATTTCAATTTCACCTCTCCAAAAATTTGAGAAATCTCCGGGGACGTTATGAAATCTCCCTCCTTTCCAAAAACATCTCGATTCATATAGTATCCTGCATGGGGACTCGTCAATACTTCTTTCATATAATCAGCTATAGTAATTGGTCCAGTTGCTAAAATTTTAGCCCGCAACTGACTTGATAAAGTAGCTCCATTGCGTGTTTCCACTTGCGAAGCTGTAGGTTTTCGATTTATAGATATATTTGGCCGTCGCACTGATTTATAGCTGTAGTTACGTTTACTCAATGTCCTTATTATATTTTTAATTAACATATTTACTCAATATTTCTAAATTGTACAAATAAAGCAATCATAGAAAATCAGCTGATCAGCTGACTTTTGACGTTTTGCATATGCCATACAAATTTTTCAATTAGCCACTTCAGTTGACAAATTTGTTGTACAAATGTAAATAATCCATACGTACAGTCTTACCTGCGCAAACCTAGTTCGTGGATACTTATTTTATTTTCGTTTGAATTGTTTTTTCTTTTGTACGTTTTCCAAAATAGATCAATGAAAAAACGCTTAATTTTCATGACAGAGTGACAGAGCTATCACATGCAATATAAATGTATTTAAAGACTGCAATTTAAGCGTCAGATTGAAGGCACGGCCGTACACCGTCCACACGTTCCAACTTGCCTGCGCAAGCTTAGTTTGCACAAAAAAATCGTTGGAAATTCAAAGAAAGCACAGGCCGCACTTTTTAACTGTGCGAACTTGACTTTTGCCGTCCACACGTACAGACTTACCTGCACAAACCAGTTTCACTGGTAAGTCTTGAGGTAAAACTGTGCCCATTCTAAGTAGCCCTTCATTTGGGCTTTATGTTACTTAAAAAAAATATAAGTGAATAACCCCAAAAAAGAAATAATTAAATGACGTAATAATGCCCAAAATAAAAACGAAATAACGCCCGCAAACAAAAAATAATAATCTTTGATTAAAAACGAGCGTAAGTAAATCGGTAGTTTATTCCACCATCGCACAATGGGAGATTGTGGCCATAAATAGGTAAAATTTAAAAGTGTTATGGATTTCAAAAATTTTTACGCCACTCGTCAGATAATACTTAGGGACGAAAAAAAAACTATAAAAGTTTAAAATTTTGTTTTGGTGTAGCAACACAATGGGCCCAAAGTTGGACTTTAAACAGCAAAAATGCTTTACAGAACTTTTAAAATTAGAAACTGCTGGATAAACGCTCTAGTTAATTTGTTTTAAGCCCGATCCACTAATGTAGCATATCGTTAGAAAGAATATTGTTTCTACTTTGTTAAAAAGATTTTTTTTTTGCCGATTTTATATGAATTGTAATGATTTTTCAAATATTTAAAAAAAAATGGAAAAATTGCAAAAAAAAACAAAAACATTTTCTGATTTTCATTATTTTTCAATATAATCTGTGGCCAAGTATTCTTAATCGAAATGCAAAGTCCCTGCTGCCTTTTATGACAACTTTTTTTTTATGAACTTTTTCATATTGTGGTTTTTGACGGGACAAAATAAGTTCATTTTTTTGGAACGCTATTTTTAATTTGTATGCATCGAAATATATCAAAATAGTATTTTGGCAAAAAGTTTGAGCATTTATCTTTTAAAAAAACATTTATTTGAGTTTTTATATATGATAGGTGAATTATAGTGATTTTTCGAAAATTTAAGCTCAAAAGCCAAAATCAATAAATTTTGAAAACTTTGACATTAAAAAAAAAAATACATTTTCTGATTTTCATTATTTTCCAATATAATATGTGGCCAAGTATGCTTAATCGAAATGCAGTCTCTACTGCTTTTTTTGGGAACTTTTTTTCCGTGAATTTTTTCCTGTTGCAGTTTTTGAGAAAAAAAATTATTTTTATTTCTTTATATTCTTTAACGTTTTACAGTAGATTTATCGATTTCAAGCTTTCAGTTTGCTTAAATTCGGAAAATGCTTTTTTTAACGAGAGGGTAGTAGGTAAGGGGTATATTCACCCCTTTTCAGCCCCTTGGAAATTGCCCTCTCTTTACTTGGACATACCATAGCGAAGCTTTTTACCAAATATTATAATTTGCGCCAAGTAGCGTTAGTAATACGACAAATTTTATTTTCATAGGGCGTGGCACTGCCCATTTTTTCATTGAAAATTGTTTTTCTCTACGTCCAGCAGTTTCTGAGATATGATGAATCAGCATTCAGAGGGGCGTGGCACCGCCCACTTTTCTAGTGAGAACTATTTGTTCTAATTGTCTTAGCTTATGTACCCAATCATATCTAAGTCCGGCAAATATTGTCAGAGAAATAATGAATTTATTTTTTTGAGGGCGTGGCACCGCCTTTTTTCCACTGAACATTATTTGTCCTGATGATTTTTACATATTTACCAAATCTCGTTTATCTGCGTCAAAGGGATTCGGATATATGATTAGTTGAATTTTTGGAGGGCGTGGTACCGCCCTTTTTTTTAGCGTATAACTTAGCCTTTTTTTGTACTAACACAATGTAACAACTTCTTTAAAAACGGTTAGATGGTTTCCGAGTCAATAATGGACAAATACACAAACAAACAAAATCTAGTTTTTATGAAGTAGATTTTCGTTTATTTCGCATAACTTGAAAACTATGAAAGAAAGCTCAGAATTTTTAACATTTTTGAAATCAGCGGGGTCAAGTTATTAGGATTTGATACCCATTTTGCAAAAAAATTCCGACCACGCCCTAATTTTGTATGGGAGGTAGGCGTGTCCGTTGGCGGATTTTGTTCGTATATACAGAATTTTATTATTTTAATATAAAAAACATCTGTACCAAATTTCAATAGCCTAGCTCTATTATTACTATATATGACCGCCGTTCCATACAAACCCTCCCATTGTGCATCGGTAGTCTGTCAACCTATTTGGAATCTTTACACAAAATTTGGGCATTTAATGACATCTGTTGATTTCTGTTGTAGATAGATGATTTAAAAAAATTTTTTATTCAATAAATTTAAACATATCTTAAAATTACAAATATGTCAAATATTTGATATTAAACCTAAT
Source organism: Calliopum simillimum (assembly GCA_951812925.1). NCBI lineage: Eukaryota > Metazoa > Arthropoda > Insecta > Diptera > Lauxaniidae > Calliopum > Calliopum simillimum. Next base: position 23,226,526 of record OX638368.1, read on the forward strand.
ATTCACTGTAATGTCTTAGTCAAACTAAAGTCAAAGCAATTTTTATGTACTAATTTATTTTATATTGCAGTGTTAGATATATTTCCGCCAACAGTTTCTTTAGCCGAAACTCTGCTAGTACCTTGTTGTTTTTTATCAGCATTTAGTTTATGCAATATGGATTTGTAATGTACAACTAAATGCGTTTGACGTTGGAAGGCTTTATTGCACAGTTCACATCTAAAATTATAAAATACAATTAGAACCAAAGTTTAATAAACTTTTAGTAAAACGTACCGAAATGAACGTTCTCCAGTATGTACAAGCATATGATTCTTTAATATATAAGATGTTGTAAAGCCCTTGGAGCATTGTGTACAAACAAATGGACGCTCATTTGTGTGAGTTCTAAGGACAATAATAAAAGTTATTTTAAGTTAACCCAAAAATGCAACTTAAGCTTTTTGATATTACCTTTCGTGTTTAATTCGAGTACTATAATCAGTAAATCGCCGACCGCAATGTTTACAAGCAAATGGCTTTTCACCAGTATGTCGACGCATATGACGGTTTAGTTCGGAATGGGTAAAAAACTTATTGGGGCAGATCCTTTAACAAGTAAAATATTGTATAAATGAATACACATGTTTCATATAAAGGTAAAGCTTTAAACAGACCATGATGAAATAATAAATTATTAAACGAAATAATCAAGCATGTTCTCAATACCGACTTCGATCGGAATCGAAATGGAATCAATCTTAGGGTGCTCTTCGTTTCGAAAAACAAAATGGAATCGGAATTTTATTGCAATAATTAAAATTTGCTACTGGTTTCAATCTGATTTACTGAAACGCAATTCCGATGTGGTGTTTAATATCGAAACGCAGAGCACCTTAAAATTGATTCCATTTCTATTCCGATCGAAGTCGGAATTGAGAACATGCCTGAATAAAAAATTTTTAAATCGTTTCCAAATTACATAGTAAAAAACTCCTCTAAATTATATATTTTTTTATACATATGTATATATTATGCCACTACTTACTCGCATTGGAATCTTTTATCGCCTGTATGACGCCGTAAATGAGTCAAGAAATGATGTTTAGAAGTAAAATTGTTGCCACATTGATCGCAAATAAATGTCTGATTCTTTTCGCCGGTGATATGTTTTTTTCGCGCATTCTTTCTAAGCTTTTCTTTGCTTTTTTTAGATTTAGGAATGCATTCACCAAACTCTTTCTCGATTTGAATTTCCACCTTAGGAACTAATTTATCTTCTTGAACTGTAATTTCTTCGATATCGTTAAAAGGATACTCATCAGTATTGAAGTCGTCACAACTATCAAATGCCTTAGGTGATTCAATTTGTAAAAATTCTCTTTCTTCCTTAACTAAACATATTTTTGATTGGTCTGCAGCAGGTGACAACTCGTCTTTTATTTCAAGAATATGATCTTTATCAGTGTTTCTATTAGTGGCTACTTTGAATTGTTGTGTAAATTCATCTGTATTAAAATATTGCTGGGCATAAATACAACGTTCTCGAAATTCGTGTGCTTTTTCTAAATCTTCCTGACAATCTTCGCAAATGTGTTGTGGTAATGATTTTGAATTTTTTAACTAAATTGTAAAATTGAATATTAGTATAATAGTAACTTCAAAGTTTGTATGCGGAAAAACTTACAAGAATTCCTGTAATTTGTTCAATTATTTTTAGCCATTTCCTTTGACTTTTTTCAAAAAGTTTTCTTAAGCTGGTATCTTTTGCCAGCTTTGTACATAATCTGCATAATTTTAATTGTTTCATTTTGAACGTTTAAACTGATAAGTGAGAATATTTGATATAAACAATTTAAATGGCAAAACAATTACATACTAACAAAACATATGTTTTTGACACAATTACCTTGCGCCTTGACTACAAGACAACCAGTGCTGCCACATCCTTAGGAAAAATTTAGTTACCGGGTCATAATCTCCACGGACGTAATCCCCACTTCGTAAATGGGGACTGTGTCCAAAAATTTTTCAGTCATAATCCCCATATTGGTATTGGGGTTTATGTTTTGCAATATAAGTGTTGGACATTATAGACTGATCCGCGGCCAAAGGCTGCCGCAAAGCCGTGGTTGGATTATTGGGAGTTTTAAATCCTGAGCTGCCGCCCACTTACCCATACTTTGATGTAAAATTACTGTGGCTTGCAAACTAGGTGTTGTATATGATAGACTGATCCGCGGCTGAAGGCTGCCGCGAAGCCGGTATTGGATTTTTGGGAGTTTTAATTCCTGAGCTGCTGTCAATAACATAATAAGGCGTTAGGAAATATCGTTATGGGGACTATGTCCGTTTTTTTGGAAAATTGTTTTTCTTCTATTTGATAGATTATTATTCTGTTTATTTAACAGAAGATAAAAGTGTCTGCAAACTTTAATAGAAATGTAGTGAATGGGGATTTTGTCCGCACTTTAAGAAATGGGGATTATGTCCGCAATTTTATTGGCTCAACGATATCTTACCATGATGAAAAAAGGGTTCTACTTTATGTATATTTTCTTTATTTTAATAGGTTTTTTTTGTCTTCACTCCCTCCAAGGGGGCGCGCCCCACTAGTTGAGAACCACTGTTTTAAAGCATCATAACAATGGTTATGGCAAGTTGCCAAATAAAAAAAATGGAACCCTGATCTTTCCTTGCTATCTTTCAAAAGACTAGAAACATTTGACATTATCATAAAGAGTAATAGTGACCATATTTCCTACAGGATATATATGTAGTTAGCTTCTATATTTTATACTAAAGAGGGTTTGTTTGCATCCTCAATGTACATAGTATTGTTACATTTGTGAATTGTTTTCATTTTAATTTGCAAAAAAAAGGATTATATTTGTAGTTTTGCGCAAAAAGAATAAAATACCATGCGTCAGTTAAACACCTGTAGGCTTTGTACAAAATCATCAATAAAAAAGAATTCTAAAAGTCTTTTTGAGGAACATAATTTGGTAACACAAATTCAAAATATCACGGGCATTGTTGTAAGCTATCCTTCTATCTCTAATTGAATTTAGTGATAAGCTTTAATTAATACCACCATTTTACAGTTAAAAAACGTAAGATCTCTACCACAACACATATGCAAAGTTTGCTTAGAAGACCTAGAGAAAGCACATGAATTCCGTATACGATGTATCAGGTCACAGGAGTACTTTAATTCCGTAGGTTATTCTGGGCCAAAGGATATGTCAGGACTCTATGGAATACAAAAGGAAATGCCAATCAGTGATGAATGTAATAATGAACCAGACGCCCCAGAAAATTTTGGCATACCCGAAAACGACGAAATAGAGTATGAACTACCAATTGATGAAAAATCCCATCAAGGATCTTTTTCTCCAAAGTCTGAAAGTGAAAATGTTCTTCGAGCAGATGACGAACTGTCCGACAAAGCTGATAGCAGCAGTAATAGCTGTAATCACAGTAACTATAGTGATAATTTACATGGAAATATTATTGAAGTCGATACACAAGAAAAAAGTCTCGAAGAAACTGAAATCGAACGACAAGAAATATCAAACAAATCGGAAAAAGTAATTTTTGTTTGTGATCAATGTGGTATGTCATTTCCCTATAGGTCCCACTTCGTATCTCATCAACGGCGACATACTGGTGAAAAAGTATTTCATTGCGAGTAATTAGTTAATCTAAAGTTAAAGCTATAATACTTAGTAAGAACCATTTTTTTTTATATTTTTCATTACAAATCGCAAAGGATTTGTCCCCAAAAGTTTTTCGAAAACTGGCAACTGCAAGTGCATTTGCGAAAACACAAAGGTGAGAAACCGTTTGCCTGCGAAATTTGTGGCCTTCGTTTTTCGTTAAACAACGATAGAAAGTTACATGTAAGAAGGTAAAGTATATAGAACAAATCGCCGAAAATGATACAAATGAAAAGTGTTTTTTTTTTTTTTGTACAGACGACACACAAATGAACGTCCATATGTTTGCTCTCAGTGTTCAAAAGGTTTTGCAGTTTCTGGAATGTTAAAGAGACATATGCTGACACACACAGGCGAGAAAACATTTAGGTAACAAATTTTATACATACATAACTAAAATAATCAAATGAGATCGAAATTAAATACTGCAGCATTAAGATTTTTCAAAAACTCGCAAAAAGACCTATTAACCATAGCTTTCGAGTGTAAAACATTAATAGCGCCCGCCCTCTCAATTCATATCCATTTTATTGTCTACCCCATTCTCACTTGCCTGATTAGCCAGAAGAGATCTGATTAAGCACTAACCAGGATAGTTTTCCACATAAACAGCTTTTCGATTGGAACTAAATCGAATCGAGATTTTGGCATCATAACTTTTGATTTCCAGAATCGAAAATATTTCCAATCAAATATGTTGACAAGGCTGATTTGATTTTGATTGCAAAAATTTTCGATTCCGATTCTGGAAATCAAAATATATGATAGAAAATCTCGATTCGAATTAGATGATAAGGATGATTAGCTAGTTTTTAAAAAATTCCCTAGAGAAATTGTGAATTTATGGACTCGGGAACCAACTGACTGGTTTGAATGAAATGTATAATAAGAAGCAAATTCAAGCTACAATCAAAAATGCATCAGTCTCAACAGTTTTAAAAAATTAATTATTCAAAAATATGAGTGAATAGTGTTGCGATTTGGTAAACGTCAAATTAATTGACAGTGAAATGACAAAATGTTGGTGAAGGTGTGATTGGTGATGATTAATTTTAAGGATTTTCTTATTTCATCTGATTAACCAGGCAAGTGAGAATGAGGTATACAATTTCAAATTATTCTTTGTAGAAATTTTACACTAGTTTTATTTTTTGATTTTTAGATGTGACGTATGTAATATTTGGTTTGGGCGCAAAACAAATCTCGTTAAACATTACAGATCACTGAGCCACAAACTAAGTGAAGAAAAGGTTGTAGCAAAATTTGAATCAACTTTCTCATAAGTCATGGATATTTCAATGACAGGTTCACTAGACTAAGTATTATTATTAAGTAGCATAAGCATATGATTGATCTGAATATATGTAGGCAAACATTAAGACACTTTTATTGATGGCAAATCTGTAGATGATCTCTAGCTATAACCAAGAGAACACTTAACACAGACTACGGTGAATATCTAGATAGAAAGAATTATAGTAGAATTATCAATTTTTAATTTATCGGTTTTATTTTTTAATCCACAATACGCATTTAAAAGATTTTGTTTATTATTCTCTTCACTTGGTTATATGTATAAGTATACAATGCTGAAAAAATAATGGCAAACGAAATAATATCAATCACTCTCGTTTTAATGGTTTTATTCTATAGTTTCCGTTGCAAAAATACTTTAAATTTCCGGAAACTACAAAAAATTAAACTACATTTAAAGTTTGTTGTATACAAAAGATTTAAGAGTTGCCGGTAATATCTATTGAAAATAGTGAATTTTTCTTTTTTAAATAATATTTTATTGCTAAAGAGCAAATAATATTTTTTCTACATTGTTAAATACGACAAATAATTATTAATACAAAAATATACATATGTATGAGAATAAAATCTAATTGTAATATAAACTAGTGGTCTAAATGTACAAACCAAACAAAAACCTTTTCGATCGTATTCATAATTATAAAAATTTTAGTCTCCAATTTTAATACACACGATATTTATAGAACATTATAAATGAAATTGTAACATTCCAGCCAATTATCATAGTTACCAAGTATAACAGAAATATGATGGGAAGTGGTATAAGGATTAAGCGTGTGTTCTTTAGATGTGGAATACCTGCAAAAATAAAATGAAAAATTTGTTAATATTTCTGAAATATTTTTTTGATTTTTTCGCATATGTACTTACAATTATAGCCCAAAAATGTGATATACACATAATAACCAAGCGCGAGTAACCAAAATGTGTTACCCAAGAACCGCGAAATAAACCACGTTTGACTTATCAGCCAATTATAGAAAAATAACTGTATAAAATGTAACAACATAAGTGGTGGAAAAAACGCATTTAAGTGTACGTCAAATGCATAGCCCCATTCTATATCTGGTTCAAGGTTGCTACTACGTAAATAACGATTTGTGACAATCCAAAGGAAAGACGCCACAATAATGCCTGCGAATATGCAATCAACAAAAACAACATAAAATATAAATGAGATGCTCTGCAAGATATCTAAATCCAAAACCCAAGCGAATCCAAGTGATGTCACTGCAGAAAAAGGAAGTTTAGAACAAAATTAACATGTGAAGATTCTAAAACAAACCACATAAACAAACGACAAGCAGCACTAGAAAAGCAGGGTCATCTCTGGCAAATTGTGATTTTGTTTCTAAAATAAAATTATAATAAAAAAATGCAGTATGTTAATTAAAAAAATGTAATTTAAATTAAATTAATACACCAAAAAACAGTCTCCGCAGGAGTAGAGGAAGGAGAAAAATGGTTTGCAACACAGTTTATATAAACTTAAATCTTACGTTTTCGGTAGTTAAAGTTTCTATAGACTTTTTGAGGCGAAATAAACAAATAAATCATTTGCCATAGTGCGAATTCAAAATCCATTTGATTAAATTTTAATAGGCGTCGCAAGTATTTGTAACTTTTTGTTGTGGCTGAAAGACAATCTTTTCGATGATTTGCTGGCGGTGGTAATGGTGACTGTCCTCGAGAAGCCGTGTAACCATAAGTGGAACCAGCACTTGTAAACGTCGAACCTGCCACCGAAGGCGTAGGCGATGTTGCGAATTTCATTTTAGTTTTATTGTCCGATTATTATTATATCAAATATTTGGTAAAACTGTATGTTTTTATAAATTTAATCACTTTTTGTGAAATTAGTGAAATATCGACCTTTTTCGAGCAACTGACACATCATTGTCAAAATCACAACGTCAAATGTTTCAATTCAATCACAGGGCCGTACACACTTTCAAATATCAAATTTATTTGATGCATTCCAATTTGCTTGGCATCACTAATTTTCTGTCAATAACTGTTCCGTTCGTATTTTTGACGATGATATCCAATTCTGCGGACTTTTGACAAAACAACCTAACTCGAAATTGGCAACTTTTCATGAGAGCCTAAAAACTGATTAACTGTTTTTCAATAATGTGGCTCAGTTTCGTTGATGCAGCGTTGAATTTCCTCCTTCCATACATTTTTATTAATCTTAAAGTGTCAGCTGTCAAATAATTTTTTCTTTTGGTTCATAACACTTCACAGCACGAATGCCGCTAAGTTCAAATCTTACGTGAACTATGGGGCACCCTTATATCTCTGGAACAAGAAATCATAGAGACATGGCGATTATACTAATAGAAGTGCATATAAATTTTATATTTAGGACTAAAATCCTGTAGATTTGTCTTATCTCGACTTTGGTTGTTTTGTCAAAAGTCCACAGAATTATACAACTCCCATATAAGAAAAGCGGCACGAAAGCGTAACGCTGGCGAAGTCTATAAGTCATTCAAGACTTTGTAAACGTGCCGCTTTGGCGATACGAATATGAACCGTAAACGTAAATGTTAGAATAAGAACAGTAAAATTAAAAACGTAGTTATCTCTATGTATTGGAACTATGTTTGGAGCTCACAAAATAGTAACGTTTACGTAAAAAGTGTTTCGCTTTTGCTTCGCTAAAACCGGAGCCCTTATGAACTAATTTAAGCAAAATATTGCGCTTTAGTTTGATAATAATTTATATTTAACTTTTATCATATTTAACCATTTCATTTATATTACATTTAACTTACTATTATCAGATTTTTCAATACCCATTTCCTTTTTACACTTTATACTACTTTATAGAACCAATCAATGATGGCAGGTTTTCAGCCTACGAGTTCACTTTATGTGAGCAATAAGTTGGTTTTCTTATTTGCTGATTTGACGGCATCATAACCGTTTATGATGTTACTTCAAATCTGGATGCAGTAATCTCCACGAATAGTGTCGGGTCAGAACGGTTGATCTCACCCAACATCACACGTCCAGTTTTCACTTTCGAGACTTCTCACATAATTTAAACAAATGGGGCAGAACCTGTGATTCTGGTTCAGTGAAACTGTGAAGTGTAAATAAATTTATCACTTTCATTTTCACCGAATCTTTTCACTTCACTTCATCGATTGAAGCGATTCTGGTTCACAAAGTGAAAAAAGTGAGTTGAATAAAATTTTCAAATGTGGTGTGTGAAAAATAACTAACATTCTCTAACTGACAAATAGTTTGATTTAAAATACAAATTTTATACACATACGTAATGAGACTCTGTAGCTGATGTGATAGAGGGTTTGTTATCTAAATATTTCTTAGTGCTGTGTTAAGAGTTCAATCCCAATGCGGGACAATTATTTTTTTTTTTGAATTTTTTTTTTAATAATTAACGCTTACCTCTTTTTTGTTAAGCAGAGGTAAGCGCTTACCCCCTAGGACATACAATGAAACGGTGCTTCTTACGGAACGTAAGTGCTTGGTGCTAACAAATACATAAATGCTAATGAAATCCTTTTAAATCACTTTTTTCCCCTTGGTCGAAATTGATTTTTAGAATACAAATAAACCACAAGGTTCTAGCTAAGAAGCGAGCCGAATATAGCATCAATCGGGGTCGTGGAGAGCCAATTGCTTATATCTTGCAACTTTTAATTTATCCATCTGATCGAGCACCTTCGGTCTATTTGACTATGCCATTTACAACAGCTTGTTTTTGGCGAAATTTTAATTTTCTTTCATAGGACACGACATTGGAAATATTATTGTTGATTTGTTTATGTTTGTATTTCATTAAATTTTTATCACTGTCGAATTTGTCAGTGAAAACTTTTTCTTGAGGTATAAAAAAACTTTTCACATTTTTAAAAATTTTAAACAACAAGAATCACTTTTACGGTGAAGTGATAAAAAATCATTTCACTTCGACTTTTCACTGAACCAGAAGCGACCGCTTGGTTTGTATGAGAGAACTTTGTGATGAAGCAAATGGCTATATTTCAGAATTTATTAATAAAAATCAAACTAGAAAAATTTTGACAAATAAAATAAAATATTTTTTGTTTATCCATTCGATTCGTTCTTAGATGGTCTAGCTCAAATTATTCAATCAATCTTTTAGCTGTTACTAGTTGGGCTGGTGAGAATCATATTTCTATTAACCCTCAGAAAACTAAAATTCTTACTTTTGGTGATTCTTTAAGAATCATCCTTTGGCAAAAGCTATTCTAATGCCTCATATTTTTAAGGCTTAGAAATTTATTCCAGCACCGATGCTGGTAACATACACAGGCTTAATTTATGCCTTAATAGAATTGTTAGGTGCACCTGTCACTTACGGTCCAGAGATCATATTTCTGATTATGTGCTCAGATTTTTAGGATGTTCTTTTCAGATTTTTGTAACCATTCGATATCTTTTTTACGTTTATTGCTGTATGAAACATTAACAACCCTCATATATACTCAATTTGTTTTTTTTTTTTTTCTCAACACGAGAAGAAATCGACAGTTGCATATTCAGCACTTTTCTTCTGCTTACTACGAATGTTCTTTTTTTTTATCAGAGAAGCTAGACTATGCAATAATTTACCACCGTCCCTTAAAGTGTTCACGTTACCTCCCAATGACTTCAAGAGGGAGTTATCTTCAAATATTTTTCCCTTTTGCTTTGGAAATGTAGTATTGGAACACTGATTTTTTGTCGATTCGGCGAGTGATTGCAGAGCAATTTGAAGGTGTATTTTTATTTCAAAAAAGATTTCGACGAGTACACATTGCACGGAAAACGAAATCAAAGAGAAAATGATTTTTTTAACGCAATAAGGGTTGTTTTCATTACTTTAATAAAGGTTGTTTTTAAAAGAAGGCTTAAATAATTTAAGTTTAATAACTCAATAAGTTCTAAGCCAATTTGAAGAATTTTACAAACAAAAGAAAAATGTGTGGTAAAATAGCATTTTTAGCTGTCTTTTCATGGATAAAATTATTTATTTCTGCAAATAAAATTTATTTTGTAGGATTTCCACTATATTCTAAGAACAAGTTTCCTTGTTTTTCAGCGACGCATACATTTTTATAGCTACAATTTTTTCGCTATTTCGATATTACTTTTCATTGGCGTACAAAGCAAATTTAAAATTTGAAGAGTGATTTGTTGCAAAATTAGTAATGCCAAACATATTCGAATTGATCCATTAATTTGTAAATGTAAACAGCCTTATTGCATATTCACAACAAACTGACATAAATTATTTTTTACACTTTAACGTTTTGCAGATTTTTGACAGCTTAAATAGAACATTGAAGGTTATAAATTTCGATAGGTTTTTGTAAATTAAAATATTTATTTAAGTATATACAAGTAATGCAAATAATATTGCGTACATTTGCTTTGAAAGTGGATCAACGCCTGTGTAGAAAAATATCAAAAATAATCTCTAGAATGGAAATGACAACAGAGCCGGTGCACCAACTTGGAGTACCAACAAAAATTCGCAAGAATCCAGCATTGAAGAAAATTGACACCCCAGAATTTCGTTCAATATTTACTGATGAATTGCATACGCTTATAGGAATTTTCAAAAAATACGATTATGAAGTCAGAGTCGCTGGTGGCGCAGTACGTGACATTTTAATGAATATCAAACCGAAGGATATTGATTTGGCGACAATAGCAACGCCTGATCAAATGAAGGATATGTTTGGCAAAGAGGAAGTAAGTGGATAAGATATTTTCAAAAGGCAGAGTGTTGGTGCGGACAGGAGAAACTTTGTTAATAATGATTAATTGCAAAAAGTGCTATGACCTAATGTAGCATGAGTTCTTTGAGCTAGGAGATTTGTTCAGACACTTACCGCAGCCAATTTTAGTGATGAAGAAGTGAATTTGCTCATGAAATTAGTGCAAAAGCACAAAAATATAATTCAGTGCAAAAAACCGAAACTTGATGCCGACGATCAACCACAATATTGCAAAATTGCGCCATTATCTGCGTCGCTTTCATTATCAGACTCAAAATTGGTTATGTCAATTTTGTATCAGAAATGATACAAATGATACTTGTATATCATTTTGATATCGTTTTTGATATCATTTTGATAACATTGTGATATACGCAAAGCGTTACATTCTGTATGTCGTTGTGATATCCTTTTTTTATCAAATTTAAGTGTGTCACTGACATGTTTTGGATATCATTTTGATATGTTTTTCTTATACGTGTACTTTTCTTGATCGGGTTGAATCTCTTGACTCGCTATCTGTAGTGTGTCTTAAATTTTTATTTGGATCTCTTAGATTAACTTTGAAGTATCGGCTATAGACTTAAGTCGGAAAAATCCTCCTTGTAGACAGTAGAAACTTTTATTTTGATGTAAACGTCTTAAAATACATACGTGCATTTAATATTAATCAAATATAAATTTACAGGTGCGCTTAATAAATGCAAAAGGTGAAAAACATGGAACCATAACGCCACGTATCAATAATAAGGAAAATTTTGAAATAACAACATTGCGCATTGATGTTCGCACTGATGGTCGTCATGCTGAGGTTCAATTCACAACTGATTGGCAGTTGGATGCAAATCGTCGTGACCTTACCATTAATTCAATGTTCTTAGGCTTCGATGGTACTGTTTATGATTATTTCTTCGGCTATGAAGATTTACAAGAACGGCGTGTTGTTTTTGTCGGGGATGCTGATGTACGAATAAAAGAAGATTATTTACGGATTTTGCGATATTTTCGTTTTTATGGACGCATAGCAAAAGAATCGAATAATCACGATGCAAATACATTGCACGCAATACGCAATAATGTTTCTGGCTTAGAGCGTATCAGTGGTGAACGTATTTGGGCAGAAATGCAGAAAATCTGTGTAGGAAATTTCTCGCTAGAGTTATTAAAAGAAATGATTAATTGCGGTATATCGCCGTATTGTGGGTTACCTACAGCGTCAAATTTAAAGGAATTTGAACGTGTATGCGAAACACTAGCCAACTTTGTTAAGCCTCATTATCCTATACTTTATATGATTGGTCTACTGCACACAAATGAAGATGCAATGCGCTTACATGAACGTTTGAAGTTATCAGCATTCGAGCGTGATTTGGCTCTATTCATTACGCAGCAGGTTAAGAAGGTACGTTAGTGCATATTCTTATAGTTTTATCAAAAAAGATTGAATAATATTTAGATTCTCAATCAATATCATTAAGTTATTAGCTACCAAACAAGTGTGTATCATATGACATTGTTGGTTTGAGCTTACTGTTCGATGTGTTTTAGTAAAAACACCAACCAAAATTACAAAAACAAAGCGAATTGCGTAAAGGGGAAAAAAAAATGATTGGAAGTCTGGTTTTCGTTACGTTTCAATAATCACTACAATGATATCAGACGAATTTGCCACAATCCAGAAGAGTTTGACAAGCATACTATATTTAACCCTTTGCATAGATTTGTTGAGAATCACAGCAAAAAGTAAATACAGCACATGCAAAAGTTCTAATTCTTTGCTGTTTCTTTGTTCTTCGGAATGTCGGCAAATACGTCTGATGATATGACCTATAGTGGGCATTGAAACAACCGTAACTAAAGCCAACCTTCCATTAAATTAATTTCTGTGGACTTTTGACTAAACAACCTAAGTCGAGATAAGACAATTCTCCAGGATTTTAGTCCTAAATATAAAATTTAAATACGCTTCTATTGGTATAATCGCCATGTCTCTATGACTTCTTGTTTCAGAGATATAAGGGTGTCCCATAGTTCACGCAAGATTTGAACTTAGCGCCATTCGTGCGGTGAAGTGTTATGAACCAAAAAAAAAAATAATTTAACAGCTGACACTTAAAGATTAGTAAAAATGTATGGAAAGTGGAGATTCAACACTGCATCAACGAAATTGAGCCAAATTATTGAAAAGTATTCAACCAGTTTTTAGGCCCTAATGAAAAGTTTCCAATTTCGAGTTAGGTTGTTTTGTCAAAAGTCTACAGATTTATTTCCTTTATGCATTTTGTTTTGTTTTTGTAAATTTGGTTGCTGTTTTTTACTACAACACATTGAACAGTAAGCTCAAACCAACAATTTCATCTGAATTATGCTTGTTTGGTAGCTAATAATGTAAATCATAATCTGTTCCAAAAACAATTAAAATTCATTAAGTTTGACCGCTCGAATTTTTTAAGTTTTAATATATACCGCTTCAAAGGCACAAGTAATATTGTTAATTTTTTTCAGGTTGACAAAGAATATCATAATTTACGTGATTATCAAAAGCTCTGCCTACAACCTTACGCCAAACGAGAATACGTTGAAGAGCTGCTAAAGTATTGCAACAAAAGTGATTTATATATGCAATTAAAGACTTGGAAAATACCAAGTTTTCCTTTAAATGGAAATATGTTAAAAGAACATGGTTGCCCGTTAGGCAAGAAAATGGGAGCTATTATGTCACAACTGAAGCTTATATGGGCTGATAGCGATTTTAAATTAAGTGCTGATGAATTACTACAAAAATATTATCCAGAATTGTTGGAAAAGTTTACTTCGCCGCCTTCGTCACCAAATAAAAAGCAAAAGAAGTCGAACTGAGCTCAAGGTAGTGTTAATTATTAGGTTTATTTTAAAATATTTAACGAATAATATGTATATTTTGTACATTCTTGATTTATTTAGAAATTACTATTTCTAACACTCGAGTTGAAACATCTTAGTTTTATATTTTCTTTTTACAACTTTCGTATAACTAAATAGTAAAAAATTCTTGTAACTTGCATAAACCTACACCTTCGCCTATACAGGGGTAGTTTTCACTCCCGCATAGGACAGTAGAAGCTTTGAGCATCGTAGCTGGCTCACCTTTTCGAAACCACTGATAAAAAAAAGCTTGTGATAAAGGTTCTACAGAAAAAGCGTAACATGAAAGAGTTAAAAAAAACAAAGACAAAGCAAATTAAATTTTGGCAAATGCTTTTGTTTGGGCTCTACATAGCTATTAAAAATAGGAAATAGATACATTGGGCTTTAACATGAATAAATATTCTGGATAATTTTTTCTCATTCTGCCTTGCAAGTCAGATAAAAAATTCTCGAGAATGATAATTCATGAAACGGCCCATTAAGTTTGGAAGTACACCTAAAATTTTCATATCGGCATAAGTGCCACTGAAAATTTTGGGTTTTTCGTTAAGTGATGCCGTTTTTTGCTGTGTTGTTGTTTTAGATTTTTTTTGGTATAATCACGCAGTACAGAGTAAAATGAACTAAAATAAAAACATTTTCTAATGATGACAAAATTCAACTGATGTAATTGTATTTTACTAAAATTTATATTTTCAAAAATATACACACATTTTGTATTTACTAATGCATTAATGACTGTAGGAAACCCTTATATGTAGACATTTGCCTGTGACCAAACAATATAAAAAACTAAAATCACACAAGCTGCTGTAAATGTACATATTTAAAGACAAACTGTACCAAAGTTCAAGTGTCTTTTTAGTTATAAAGCTGGTCGCACTTATTCTTTGGAAAAAATTTGTATGGGTCTCTTAAAACCGGCTGCGCAATGATCAGGTACACCCATTGATGTAACGCTCTTAAATCCAACTTCGGAGCTTAACAAATAACTTGTAAAATCTTTAGGAAAAAACTGGATCGCATTATAATTTTTAAAAATAGTTTCCTGTAAAGATAATTGTTAAAATATAAAAGATTTAACATATACAGTGTCGGCCAAAACCTAAGCACCCCCTAAAGAAGTTTTTTCTTATATCAAATTTTTTTTGAGAAAGCGACGTTATTTACAAACTTAAGCGGTATGTGTTTGGATCGTTGTCCTGTTGGAACCTCCATTTAAGTGGCATCTCTTGATCCGCATTAAGCAGCATCACATCATTTGGTATGTCAAAGTGCATAAAACAATCCATTATTCCTTTAGTCTAGTGAATTAACCCACTCCCTTGACCAGAGAAAAAGCCACAGACCATTGAACTCCATCCTCCGTGCTTAACAGAGGCTTTGCAAAATTTTGGTTTCAATCTTTTTCCCTTTGGTCTGTGTACTCGCCTAAATTCATCCGAACCTTTGATATCATGCTACGAACCCAAGTCCTACGAATCCAAGTACTACGAATTCAAGTATATTATGAAAGATTCGGATAGAATACGGCGAGTAAGCAGACCAAAAGGAAAAAGATTGAAACTAAAGTTTTGCAAAGCCTCTGTTAAGCACGGAGGATGGAGTTCAATGGTCAGTGGCTTTTTCTCCGGTCAAGGGAGTGGGTTAATTCACTAGACTAAAGGAATAATGGATTGTTTTATGCACTTTGACATACCAAATGATGTGATGCTGCTTAATGCGGATCAAGAGATGCCGCTCAAATGGAGGTTCCAACAGGACAACGATCCAAACACATACCGCTTAAGTTTGTAAAGCCTGGTTTCAGAGCAATGGGATGCAAGTCCTTGGTTGGCCAGGCTAGTCTCCAGATTTGAATCCCATTGAGAACCTCTGGGAGATCGTTAACACGTAAATCTATAAGGAAAATTGCAAAACCAAGAAAAATCTCTTTGAAGCTTTGAAAGTAGCCTTAGGAAGGGATATCGAAGGATATCATTAATAATATAATGTCCTCTATGCTTTAAAGATGTGCTTATGTAACCCAGTATAAAGAGTTTTCAACTATATATTAATTTTAAAAGTTTTTATTAAATGTTAAGAAGGGGGTGCTTTAGTTTTGTCCGATGAAGTTTCTAAATTTTAATGTTTATTAAATGTTAACTCCTAATTTATAAAACCCTGAATTTTTTAAGTCCTTGTTTGTCAATAATTAACGTATAAATAAATAAAATAAACACATAAACTAACTCAATAACGTCGTTTTCTCAAAAAAAATTTGTTATCAGAAAAAACTTCTTTAGGGGGTGCTTAGGTTTTGGCCGACACTGTAGGTTCTTTGCAATTTAAGATAAAAAAATGCAGAAGATATGAAGTGATTTGTTTTGAAAGTGGAATAAGTTCATTATTGCAAAAGTAATGTCATATATGTACTATAACAACCGGTTAACTGATCAACATCATCTTTTCAAATCAGTGCCATGAACGGTTCACCATCAAGTAAACTTGCCCCAAAACTGAGCCCAATTTTATTAATTTCTAACAAAATATCAGCTATTTCCTATTATGACATTACTTTTGCACGTTGATTGGGATTATTCCACTTAAAAAAACATTTTAAATCGTGTAAATACAAGATCTTAAAAAATTAAATTAGCCTTTGACCTATGTATTACTTACGGTAATTTTTTTTCGTCGACCATAATTATCAAATGGTTGCGCTTCCAGAATTAGTTTGCCACCCACGTGCAGCTGTAAGAACATACGACGAAAGGCTTGTTTTAAGCCGGCATCGCCGAAATTTAATTGAATCCATTTTGTAACCGAGAGGCAGAGTATCACATCAAATTGTGGCCTTTCAATCTCGAGAAGCACATCGTCACGCAACACATAGTTTGCATGTATAAAGGACACGTTAAAAGGGAACTCATTGCGAGTTGCCTTCTCACCAGTGAACGCTTTCTTCTGTTTTCCTATGTATTTGTTCACTTGATTAATGAGTCCCCGATCAATGTCAATGCCTGTTATTCGTTGCACTTTGAAACGTTTAGCAATTTCCAAGGTTATAAAGCCACTGTTGCAACCAATATCAAGAATAGTTTTATCCAGAAATAGCGGCGATTGTGTTTCAAAAACATCAAGTCGAATATCGTGGAAATCTTGATTTTTATTGCGGTAACCATAGTATTTGCTGTAATTGCCGTAGATAAATTTTTCTTTTGTTTTTTTACTTGCACTATTTTTATTGTTATTGATGTTTGTCGTCGTGATCTCTAGACGCTTTTTAGGACTTTGATGTGGTACTACGACGATATGACAGTTGGTTTCTTTCGCAGGTTGACTCTCCGACTCATTGCCGTTTTCTTCAACTTTTTGCTTTTTCACCACTTCGTCTTCAATTGGTTCGGAATTATGTCTTTTTCTACATTGGTCTGGTTCGTCCATTTTATAATAAAATACAGCATATTTTTCAAGTTAAACGTTTTGTAAACGATTGCTGGATTGCTGTAATGTGTGCTAGTTGCAGTTCACAATAATTTAGTTTGTTTTGTTTCATATTTCATTTGTTCCTACTAGAACTATTCACATTACCGCCAAAAACTGAAAAAGTTCTTAAAAGCAAAGGGTGTTAAAGAAGTTAATAATTTATGATATATTCGATTTTATACTCAATCTGCATTGACGTATTGCACTTTGCTTTAACGTTAGCCGTGTTTTTGATGTAAGTTTGTCCCAAGCACACTTATACCTTATACAGCTATTATGGACTATGTGATCTTATCTTATCGCAGTTTGTTGTGTTTCATTGTAATCTATAGTTTACACGAGGAAATTTTTCAAACAAATTCTTTGAGTTTGTAGGCAAAAGAAGGGAAACGAAAAGAAATATTGTTGTTGTTTCTCATATAAAATCAAAAAATTTGTTTAAAAAATTTCCTGTGTAAACAAGGAATTAATATTGTAAACTGTTCTTATATGTGGTGGTTCAAAATAAACATTTAATTCAATTCAATTCAATTTAATTCAATTTAATTCAATTCAATTCAGATGATAAGAATTTTATTCATATATTTTATCGGTTATTATATCAACGAAATAATAGCTTTTAGAGCCTGGACACGGCAAACAAAATAGTCGGGCAACTATCTGGTTCCCCATTGCGGCATATAAGAGCTAACACACGAGCGATTTGGTATCGCCTGTGTATTTGCTATACAAACAAGATAGTTGCCCGACCAACTATTTTGTCTGCCTTGTGTCTGTGGACAGCTTGCAACGAAAATTGAAAACGAATATCGCAATGCAATCTACTAAAAGCCTGGACATACGAGAGACTAAATTGACAAGCGGAGGGACCACTTTCCTACAAATAGTACTATCGCCCGACAATTTAGTCGTGTGTGTGAACCAGCTCTAAGTGGTAGAAAGCTATGACATAAAAAGTTTTGAAAAAAGTTAATTTGTTTATTTACAATGCACGATTGAGGTATCATTTTACAGAAAAATTTATTCCTCGTTATTTTTTATTTAAGTTTTTGAAAATTGAGCGGGATGGTATACGATCAACGATAAATAATAATTAGAACTCGTTTGTATTAGTTGTTGCTATTTTTTTATTTTTTTTATAAGCAAATGCTCATTTGAAACGGTTCTCCACACGATAATTTAAAGTTCTTCGAGAAACAGAAGCCTTGAAGTCCGAAGGTAAAGAATCCATTAAAACATTTTTGTGCCCGCCCTTATGGTAAATGATATGAAATATTGTCTGGAAGAGGGATTTTCAATAATAAATGAAAAATTTTGGTCAAAAAAAAAAAAAAAAAAACATCTTATTTCCTGGTCTATGCTAAATATCTTAGAAAACTTTTTTTCTTTACCAAATCTTTACTAGTTGCTACATGACATAATTTTCTTGGAAGCCTTTTTGTGTTTAATTTCTTAAGTGGCACAATTGAAAAATTTTTGCCCAGTAATTACCTCGACTTTTTAGACCATGTTCAATCAGAACATAGTACCTATTAATATATAAAAAAAAACTAAAAAAAAAACACAAAAAAAAAACTCAGCAAAAAATTTTAACTTTCGATGTATTTGAATACGCTGAATTCGAATCCGACATCAGAATTGCTCTACCTCGTATGGTTTTTGAGATATACCTAAGAGATCAAAAACACTGTTTTTTGCTATATTTGTGGTTATACAACAAGACAAGATAATTTCTTTACATAAAACCTGATATGGTAGATAAAAGGAAAAGTCGTTTTCTTTAAAACCTAATTTGATTTTAATATTTTTAATTTTCTCCGAAATATCGTGGGTTGAATTTGATTAACTTTGGTACAGACGTTAACTTTCAGAACGCCGGAACTCGCATATTTTGTTTATTTATTTTAAAACAAGATCCATAAGCTACAATACACATCAGCATCTTAAATTTTATAAGCCTAAGTCACATTAATTAGAAGTTCATATTAAAAAATTAAAATAAAACTAGTGTTAATACTCATTGTGAAATTAAGTAAATTGCAATTTACACGTTGAGTGCCACCATACAAGCAAAATGTCCTCCGCCATGTGCCACGTGAACCGCCGGCGGTACACACTCAACTTTCACCTGTGTGCCACGTGCACCGCCGGCGGTACACACTAAAACTTCCCCGGTGTGCCATGTGTACCGCCGGCAGTGCACTAAAACTTCCCCGGTGTGCCATGTGTACCGCCGGCAGTGCACAGTCACATGTGAACTCAATGCAATATATCGATACCTTAGAGCTCTATAGTCCTATCTCCACATTTTGCGATTTTGAGATTTTTGCAGTTTTGGTATCTTTGTAGGCGTCTTCATCGAGTGAAAAACTGTTGTATGCCAAAATGCCTCTAAAACACTAAAATATTCAAAAATTAAAAAAAATCCTATCTCCAAACTGTAATTTTTTCAAGAGCGCTACTGTACTACAATGCTTGAAACTTGTAAAGAAGAATCTCCAGAAGATCTCTATAGTAAGTTTTATTAAAACTAATAAAAATATCGTGCTTTGTAGTGATTTGCTATTGTTTTAGACAATAATGCGGATGGGTCAAAAATAAAAAGGAGGCGAGTTGCAAAACCCGCAACATGGAAAATAAATATTAAGAAACAAAATATATTACAAGGAAATAGCTACAATACCATTAAATTGACTGACTGTGGTTGTAGATTTAAGTGCCGGGAGAAGGTTAGCGAACATCAGCAAACGATTTTGTTTAAGGAGTATTACGCATTACAAAATAAATAACGCCACAAAGATCTAATATGCAATTTTGTGAATGAACTTCCAGTTTGGCGAAAAAGGAGGACAGACGAAAGTTCTGGAAAAGGCAAAAAAACTAGCAGGTACTACACCTTACCAGATGGAGATGGAAACATGGTTCGTGTCTGCCTCCAGTTGTTTTTGAATACATTTGAAATTTCAAAATCGTTAATAAATAAAGCATTAACTTCTAAAAGTCCTCAAGGAACATACACTGGTCAAAATAAAAGAAAAGGAAAGGCACCACCAAATAAAACTCCAGAATGGGTAACTCGAAAAGTGCGTGCATTTTTAAACTCTTTTCCAAAAGTTCCAGCACACTATTGCAGAAAAAAGAGCAATCGTCTTTACTTATCACCTGATATTAACATCCCAATCCTTCATCGTATATACGGCGAAGATGAAAATAACCCTCAAGTATCAGAATATGTCTTTCGTAATATTTTCAAAACGCATACACCACCATTATCTATTTTTATTCCAAAGAAAGACCAGTGCTCCAAATGCAATGAGGCAGAGCGTACTAAAATTAGTTCTGCAGAACATATTAATAGAAACGAAGAAATAAAAATAATGAAAGAAGCAGATCTCAAAAGTGTTAATGAAAAATTGGTGTGTGGAAACTTTGATCTACAGGCAGTTTTACAGGTACCTCACGCTGGTGACTCTCAAATTTATTATAAACGAAAGCTTTCGCTTTATAATTTTACAATCTATGACTATTAAAAACGGTACCTGTTTCTTATGGGACGAAACGCATGGAAAAAAGGGAAGTGCTGAGATAGGAAGCTGCCTTCTCACCTACATTGCAACACTCAACTCTACAGTAGAAAATTTGATACTTTACGCAGATACGTGTGGTGGCCAAAACAGAAATCAGAATGTTGTTTCTGCTCTTCTGTATGCGATGAATGCAGAGCTGCTCACAAATTTGACAACTGTGGACATTAAATTCATGGAAAGCGGACATAGTTATCTGGAGGCCGATTCAATTCATGCCACCATTGAAAAATGCAGAAAACATAGATGCATTTATACCCCCGAAGAATATAAGCTTGTGATAGAAATGTCAAGAAAAAAACCACATGCATACATTGTTAACATGAGAAAATACTCTGACGTTTACGACTTAGATGCACTTACTAAAGAAATAATGAAAAACCGAACAAAGGATTCTTATGGAGAAAAGATAAATTGGTTGAAAATTAAATGGTTCCGCTTTGAAAAGAATTCATCCTTAGTAAAGTTCAAGTATAGTGTTAACGACGAATTTCGTACCCTTAAAGTGAACCCCAACTGTATTGACTGGGGAACTTTAGTTATGGGATCTAAGTATGAAAAACGAATTCCCATATCTTTTCAAAAGAAAAAAGACTTGCTGTTTTTGTTAACAAATGGAGTGATTCCCAGCGGCTATCAAGAATTCTTGCAAGGTATACCCTGTGCTGTGAACGTCAAAGATGAAGCAGTATGGATCACGGAAGAAGTGGAAAACGACGCTGATAACTAATTACTTAGTTCCTAGTTTAAATCATTTTAACTTGTTTGGTGCAATAAATATTAATACTTTTAAAGAAGTCTTTTATTTAGATGATTTTTGTATTGCACTTCGTATCATAAATATTGAACAAAATTTTTAGTAAATGGTATTTTGGCACGAAATCTTATCATGATTACTCCCATTGTACGCAAAATTTACTGAATGCGTCGTTTTCTTTAATAATAGTGCAATTTCATATAAAGGCAAAAGTAATTGGCTGGCATTTTGTTCGAAATTAACAAAATTGGTTTAAAACATTAAATTATGTTAAATTATACTAAAGGCAATATAATTGCATGTTTTGTTATGTCAAAATACCAGCCAATTCTTAATAACCACTGTTTGAAATCTTCTTTTTCAATTTCCCAACAATTGAAAAAATGGAGATAGGACTGTAGAGCTCTAAGGTATCGATATATTCTGAAGCACTGCAGTTATGGAAAAAATTGTTGTATTGTGTCACAGACGAGAAGTTATTTTTGGTTAGAGTTTTGAAATTTTTTCGATAGCTTTTATTTTGGAAGAATTACAACAGTTACAAAAAAGAGGAACAAAAAAAAAAAAAAAAAATTTTATTGGAACAAAAACTAACTATTACATCAATTAAAGGTTATAAATAATAAAAACTAATAACTAGTGTGTTATGTTGAAGCATTCCAGGCAAAAAAAGGGATTATTTATACACCCGTCGCAAAATGTTCGTTGGTTCCCATTTGATCAAGCGAGAACTGCGATTCGCACGATTATCAGAAATTTTTTTGTTAGCATTTAAGTTGGTATAGTTCGCTATTGGGCGAACAAGCAAAAAGAATAGTAATAATGTTTAAATTATTGCAAGCTGCCGAAATACAGCATGAGATTAGTTTTAAATTGCACTGTGTTACGTAAACCAAGTAAATGAGCTGGCAAAGCATTCCAGAGACGAATTGCGTAGATGTAAAACTGGCGGTCAGAATTTAAAGTTTTGTGCTGTATTTGTACAATTTTATTCAAACGAGCAGATCGAAGAAACTTTGTCAGAATCTTATTATTTTCTTTATGTTGCACAGTGTAAAATGCTATGAAATGAACTATGGGATTATTACTCACATACCCAGTAAAAAAAAACTATGACTTTTTTATAGAAAAAAGAAGTCGTCATTCGGTTATTAACATGAAAGAACTAATTTTTTTTTTCAAAATTTTTCCCTTTTTCCCAATACTTTTATTTTGTCGTATTTCAGCTGCGTTTAAAACATACACCAGTCAGCCTTAGATATGCCAATAGACAGTTGTCCCAAATTTCATAACAATCCTTTCATTCATCATGCAACGTGCCTTTACAAAAGGATTACGTACGTACAAGATCAGCAGCAACCCAAAGAAGGAAAATTCTTTATAAGAAAAATCTTGTTATTTCAACAACTGTAAGTGAAAAGACACAACAAAACATGCATTTTCAGAGATTGAGGGTGGATTTTTTGTTATATGATTTTTTCTTTGCATTTTGTGTACAACACCAACATTTTCTATATTTACTAAAGTAGATCATTTCCGTTTGATTTAACACATGTCAAAAGTTTTTGATTTTTTTTCACTATAAATTTGAAGAAGTCTGTTAAAAAGAGTGTGGCAAAACTTAAACGAAATTGGCATTTTTAATACAAATATAAAATTATTGTATGAATGAGAGACGAGGCTTATAATTGACCAGCTTATGTAAAAAATGCAAATATATTTAATATGCATAAAACTTATATTAAAAGTCTTGCGGCCTAATGTCATCTCAAACGCAAACTTATACCTCGTTCCCACTAACTTGGTTAAAAATCGCAACCAGAAAAAACCAAAACTCAATAGTCCGCGCTAAAACTATGTTACTTTGTTGTTAACGAAATCACAAAATTATTTAGGGATCGCATTCGATGAAGATCATTAATTTTGGTACTAAAGTCCCTCCTAGGGACAATACATACGAGGGGCAATATTTAAGACGCCGGAATTGGGGGGTAAGGATTGAAAATAAAATTACAAATTTATTTTCCTGTTCAATATATTCTTCTGCTACACTCAGAAAAAAACATTGTTTGGAAAGTATTTGCAGCAAATTACCGAATATTTAAAACAAACACTTATTATTCCAAGCAAAGATTTATCTTTTACCACAAGTGATTAGTATTTGCAGCAAACACTAAGAAAAATATTTCACTTGATACAAATAAGTCATCGGAAATATTTCTGTAAGTTCGACGAACCATTTCATGAATTGTTGGACCCAAATATTTTTTATCGCCTGCAACAAATCATAAAAATATTTGGTATCCATGGGCGCGGGTTCGAATCCTAGTGTGGCTCATTTTTGTTTTCTACTTTTTTATTTTTTTTTATTTTACATTTTTTTTTTGTTCACTTCTCTATTTTCCTTTGTTTTATTTATTTATTTTTGTTTAATTGAATTGAAATTGAATACACATTAATTTTTTGTAAGTTTGTAGGAAGCATTCGAATATCAAATTGTGTATACAGTCCCTTTTATAACAAAAGTCAGTGGAGTAGAGGATTAGTTTCAGTCTATTAGTTCGAAGGTTCTAGGTTCGAACCCTGGTGCGGTCGTTCGATAATTTGTTTATTAAATGTCAAACACTTAAAGTGTTTGATTCAAAAGATTATTATTACTTGCCGCAAGTGTTAAAGTTGTTCCATCTATATCACTTGTGGTAAACAATTTTTTTTTTAGAGTGTACCATAATGCATTTTTCATTTAATTTTTTGAGCTATCGTCGGCTAAACAAGTCAATCCCTAATAAAACCTTAAATGTGGAGCAAATCGCTGTTGTACATTTTCTTACCAAGCAAAGAAAATCAGTTCAAAAAAAGAAGGGGAAAATTGACTATAGGTGTTCTTTTTCTGCATGAGAACGCAGAAGGTGTCTTGTCTTGACCTGGCTCCCAGCTTATATACGTATTATCTTATCACAAACTTGAAATCCTCGGTGTTCTGATTGTCAAGCGATGTTGAAAATGCTATCGGCTCTTGAAATCAGACTTAAAATGATCTGAGATACTTAAGTAAATCGAAATAAATTCCTTTATCTCTTATGTCATTTTCAGCAAACATTTTTATACTAAACGATTACACCGGCACCCAAAAAAATAAAATGAACTTTTGACTAGGCATACATATGTACCCTAACGAACTTTTCGACGCTGAATCCGAATCTGAGGTCAGAATTGCTTATAACTCTGGAAAATTTTGAGATATCCTTGCTTGAAGTTACAGAAAGCTATGTTTTCATGGTTTAGTTGCAGGAAAAGTTGTATTTCTAAATGTTTAATGTTATCGGATAGCCATAATCTTTCTTATAAAACTACAACTCAAAATCGGTAAATCGGTAAGACTTAAAGGTATAGTTTGATAAGGAAGATTATGGTTATTCGATGCCAATAATTCCTGGAACTACGCCATAAGCCTGAAAACATACATCGCTTTATTCAACTTAAAGCAAGGATATATCTTGCATGTATACAAGCAATTCTGACCTCGGATTTAGATTCAGCACTTCGACGCTGGGTACATAGCATGTCCTGTTAAAAGTTCATTCCATTTTTTTATTTTGTGTGACTGTATTATAGGCGTTATGACAATTTATTCCAAAAAAGATTTTAGAAAATTCCTACAGCTGTTGTCTGGACAATCACATTTAGTTCTTACATATAAGTTTTTAGAGGAAAATACTACATTACTAGAAAAAATTAGAGTTACAAACAATAAAGACTGCCTGAATAGTTTAGAATTGCTCAGTTGTGTGCTATAACTGCGCAAAGATGGCGAAATATCTATGTGCTCGATTTTTTTTTTCTTAATGGATATTTTTCCTTATCTAGACAGGTCTCAGTGACATCTAGAAACTGCCAAACTTCTAGTATATTTCAACGCCTTTTGATTCCCGAGCTGAAAGATATGATATGATTTTTGTATGATTTTTCTTATCAAATTAAACTTTAACTTCTCCTAAAAAATTACGAAAATAGACATATCTATCGTATGTTTGCAACTTCTTACAAATATGGCTTAAAGATCTTTTAACCCATTACTTTCTGCTTTTATTTGTTTTAACTTGATATGTTCAAATTGGCTTAGCATTTTTTATTTTGCATGAATCCTTATTAACAAAAAAGAAAGAAATTAAATTACACAAAAAAGAAAAGAAAAAAATTCTTGACCTTTAACTTGACCCCAAACTGTCAACACAAACAATTTATTTTCATTTATGCCAACTATCCTATTCCTATCTTGAGAGCGCATCCCATTTTGCATAAATAATCCTATTGATTGCATTATTAGCAGCAAATTAAACCCAAGATATTGCATAAACACATATCTCATTGTTTGAAGTTTGAATAGCCAGCCAAGCAATCATCCCAATTTATAGATTCAGAATTCAGGCAGCCAGCCAGCCACACAATAAAAGTGAAGAAGTGACAGCTTAATAACTGAAAGATCTACCACCGTCCGTATTCAAATGTGAGAAACACACAATGAGGATCATTTTCATGATCAATACACGCAAAATGATGATCAATAAATTGTGCGTTGTTGCCGTTAATGCATTTTCCCAAGGTAAATCAGCACAAAAAAGAAAAAAACCAACGTCTAATTTCTTTGAAAAACAAAGAAAATTTGCTTTCAGTTTTTTCTTTTTCAAAAGATCTTCCTAAATAAAAAAATAAAGGAAAATCACAACAAAAAATACGCCAGGTACGTGTGTGAAAAAGAAAATTTCGCACACATTAACGCAATGATCATAAATTTGGATTTTGCGCATCCTCTTCATCGTCATTTAACCTAATGGACCCTGACCTATGGACACGAGGACCCCTCTAAGCTGTGGCAAAAATCTCCTTTACGGGTGAATTCCTTAATATTTGTTGAATTTACTGCTTTTTTAGAAGATAAAAAATAGCGAAAAGGTTTTCGTCCTCTCTTCTCTTAAATTCAGTGTAATTGCTGCATAGGGGTTGTTGCAATATCTCAAGATTGTCGTTGCAAATATCCATCAAATGTAAGCGTTCAGTGCGTTTTTGGAATCCCATACTTTCTCTCATATTTGCTTAGGTCATAAAGTAAACTTAGGTTTGTATGCCGAAAAAATCATTAATTCTCAAATGATGATCAATGATATCGTATGTGGGGAAAATTAAATTTGGTTGCAGCAAAGTCGTAGAGCTCTTGTAAAGCTGCAGCTTTAGTTTTTTATTGAAAGAAATGAAATCTTAAGATTGATGATTATGTGGTGTAAAGGATTTCTTTCGAAGGAAGCCACCGGTTCACTTTCTTAACGTTGAATGCGTAATCCTTCTTTGTAGTTATTGGAACTGGATCTGCTGAAGATAAATACATGATTATCAACCTTCAGTTCGGATTTACTTACTATCATAACTTGTTTGCACATTGATTTTTACGATGTAATTAGACTTCTACAGCTATAATGTTAATCAAGCTTTTGAGATAAACTTAATTGATAGTTTATATAGTATGGATTTAGTTCAAATTAACCGTGTTTTAAATAAATTGAATAAGGTTTTAGATTTAGCATTTGTATCCAAAAACTGTAAAACTAAATTAAACGAAAGTCTATGCCCTATTTCTCCACCTGATATGCATCATAGTCCTCTGGTTTTAGAATTTGATTTTTATGAATTTGAAAATTTTGTTCCAGTGAATAACTGCTACAATTTTAAATTATGCAACTTTGATTTTTTAAATTCAGTTTTTGATCAAATTGATTGGACCGCTTTATTTTTAAGTCATAATGTCGCATCGTGTTTTGAAATTTTTAAAACTTTAATATCTCAAGTTTGTTCTGAGAATATCCCCCGATTACCACAAAAGGTATACAAGTTACCGTGGTACACGAAAAATTTAAAAAAGTTAAAAAACTTGCGTAATAAATTTATGAGATTATTTAAATCAAGTAATGATACTCAGCACCAGCTAAAGTATATTCATTATACGAGAGAGTTCAATTTTTTAAATAAATTCCTCTATAAACAATATATTTTACGCTGTGAAAATAATATCAAAACTAACCCTAAATCTTTTTGGAATTTTATTCAATCAAAAAAGGGGGGATCCTCCATTCCAAACTCAATGTATTATCTTGGAAAACAATCCTTTACTATAGATGACACTGTTAATTTATTTGCTGATTTTTTTAAGTCAAATTATGAAGACCCAGTGCAGTGGAATGATGAATCAATTCTGAATAACGTCAATCCTGTCATTGATCTTGGAGCTATTTCAGTTTCTGAATCCGATGTTTTAAGTGCTCTCTCCATTATGAAGGTTAATGTTAAAATGGATATTGATGGTATTGCTTCAATACTTCTCAACAAATGTGCGTGTGCATTGACAAAGCCGATTACCCAAATATTTAACAACTCACTTGCAACTGGTCAGTTTTTGGACTGTTGGAAAATTGCGTCTATAACTCCTGTTTTTAAAAGTGGCATAAAAAATGAGGTGTCCAATTATAGGCCAATTTCAAAACTGTCCAATATATCAAAACTTTTTGAGACCATTATTAAAGAAAAAATCTTCTTTCTGGTGAAACGTCACATCTGTATTGAACAGCATGGTTATTGTGCGGGTCGTTCTGCTATAACTAATTTAGCACTTTTTTCTAAATATTGTGTCTCATCTTTTGAGCAAGGAAATCAAGTTGATGTCATTTATACCGACTTTTCCAAGGCTTTTGATAAAGTTTGTCACAATGCCTTAGTTGCAAAGCTTTTTAAAATGGGTTTCCACTCTATCTTTTTGAAGTGGATACAATCCTACTTAGTCAACAGATCATGTTATGTTGAAATAAATAATGTCAAATCTGACAAATTTATTGCGTCATCTGGTGTTCCACAAGGCAGTATCCTTGGCCCTCTTTTCTTTATTTTATTTATAAATGATATTGGTAGTTGCATTACTTATGCAAATTTTCTACTTTATGCGGATGACTTAAAACTTTTTCTAAAGATTTCCACTATAAGTGATTCAGTTTTGCTACAAAATGACCTCAATCAAATTTATGTTTGGAGTGTTAAAAATTTTCTTCTGCTTAACATTAAAAAATGTTTCTCTTTAAGCTTTTATAAGTCGAGAGAAAGTATTGACTGTACATATAGTTTATCTGGTTTGCCTTTACAAAAGGTAACCTCAAATCGTGATCTTGGGGTTATTTTTGATTCGAAGTTTACATATGTTGAACACATCAATTACTTGATACCTAAGGCTTATGCATTACTTGCATTTGTACGAAGGAATAGTTCTGAGTTTTCAGATCCTCATACTTTTAAACTGCTTTTTAACTCGTTTGTAAGATCGCGGCTGGAATATGCCTCATTCATCTGGAATCCGGGTTTTAGCATTTATTCCAATAGATTGGAAAAAGTGCAGAAATCTTTTACTAGATTTGCGTTGCGATCTTTGAACTTTGAAACTGCTTTGCCTTCTTATAGTGCTAGATGCCAACTTTTGGGATTAAAATCGCTAGAGACAAGACGTAAGATTCATTCCCTAAATTTGATTCATGATCTTATATCTGGGTCTATAGATTGTGCTCCTTTATTGCAATGTGTGATTTTTAATATTCCTTCAAGACCGTTGCGACATCATGATTTGTTTTATATTCAATTTCATAGGACTAATTATGCGCATAATGAACCAATAACTAGAGCTGTATCTCTTTTGAATTCGTTACTTGCTCGTGATAATAACTTAGATTTAAGTTCATCAAAAAATAGGTTTCAAAGCTTATTAAATACTTTATTTTTAGTTTGATTTAAAATTGTTAATTTAAGTACTATTAGTTCTTATTATTGTGTACCTCTAGTCTGTAAGGATATGTAATCCAAAGACTCAATAAACATAAACATAAACATATATTGTTGAATTAATATCCAAATTTGAACGATCCAATTCGACTGTTTTAAATCTTTTCGATATTATTTAATACTTATGTTTTTTGATATTTTTTCATGTTTTTCGCTATGCTTTAAATGCTTTCCAGACTAATCGTAACTTTCCGACTATAATGACTTTTTCAATACTTTTGAATTTATAGCTTCTTCGAAACAACCAAGACATTCAATGGCAATTTTCATAACAACATTTCTGTGCCATCCATACCAGTTGTTAACTACAACCAAATCGTGGTGTATATAATCAAATTGTTTTCTCTATGTAGTTGAAAAATATCACCATACAGCAATAATGCAATAATTTTTCCATGTGTACCTACCGCGTTTTTGTTGCTTAAACGTATAAATCCTTTCACAAAAGGTGGTCCATGAAAGAAAAAAAAAAAATTGACCGTTGATGTGACAACAGGAAAACTGAGTTCAAAGTAATTTTAAGCTGCATTTACAAAAGTAGCGATAGAGAGCGAAACGAAAAAAATAAACAACCAACCCAAAATCCGCGCTGACCCTTAATTAAATGTATTTATGAACTTCAACCCTTCGCCATATACCTTAAAATGTTCGTACATACATGTATATATGGTGATCATCACGTTATAGAGCATCTCGCTAAAACGCAAGCTGTTCCCAAAATCTCTCGTAGCCGAAATGCATCATCATATGCGTTAGCATGCAAAGTTTGAAAATTTTGTTCATTCTTCATGTAGGGTACATTGTTGACCAAATCAAATTTAATATGGACCGTTGTGTGTTGTTTGCGAATACAAAAGGATTGCATTTGAGCAAAAAAAATTTAAAAACCAAACTGGTTTTAAATTTCCGAATCGCATCCATCAAAAATGAAACTTTTTACCATTTCATGGTTCTTGGTCATAAAACTAAAGGGGTTTTTGTTACGTTTTTATAGGATATATTTACAGCAGGGCAATTGAAAAAAAAAAAAAAATATTTTTTAGACTACGTTCTACTCTAATTTTGTGCCTATTGTGCCCAATATTTACAATATTCTGGAAAATTTTTGGATCCTAAGCTCAAGAAACACAGCATTCTTAATTCGGGGGTGTAGCAGATCGTATAAAACTTAAAGTGATGCTATCTAAACTGCACACACCTATCCTCAATCAAAAATAAGTTTCATGAAAATGCCTAATGAAACGCTTCACGAGATCATCTTATTTCAGCTATTTCATAGTTTCGAAATCTGTTCCGATTGAAATCCTAGGTCAGGTTAGAGTGGCGGTTTAGCGATGCAAGCTAAAGCCTAAGTAGCACTAAAAGTGCCATTTTAATACCACAAAAGTGACTTGACAGACTGGTATAAGTGTATGTGAAAATTTTAATCACCTAACTAATGATATCTATATTCAGTTAGTCCTATTAACGTAATTGAGCAGCAAGCCAATTTCAATGTCGGCAATTTCGCTGAGTGTATTGAAAAAGGCTTTCCCAGTGGGCAGTCACAGAGAAAGTGTTCAAGAGATTCTTGCTCGATTGCAACTAAGCAACTCCGACAAAAGGGGTTGAAAGAGATGCGTAGTTTTTCGGTTACGGTTATTAGCTAGTAAATAAGTAGTTTTTGACCTGCTATATAAAGGCCAGATTGACCTGGATATCCTTCATGTAGTCAATGCTTTCCAATTATTGTTCGCCTCGGTTAAGTAAAATGAGAAGATCCTCTTCTTTACTATACCTAGCGGAGTATGTACCCTAGGCATGCGCTTATTTTACGATTTTCTGATTTTCGTTGATGCCGCCCCCTGAAATCCTTCGAATGGTCATAAAAACAAATACTATGAAGTTTCACGGCGATCGGATAACGATAACACGGCCCGCAAGAGAGGTCAAGGTCAAGTTGAGGTTTCAGGCAAAAAATAATGAAAATTTTTTTTAAACTTAGTTAAATTAGTCAAACCATAATTTTATCTTATA
Source organism: Calliopum simillimum (assembly GCA_951812925.1). NCBI lineage: Eukaryota > Metazoa > Arthropoda > Insecta > Diptera > Lauxaniidae > Calliopum > Calliopum simillimum. Next base: position 23,257,904 of record OX638368.1, read on the forward strand.
GCAAATTGAACTACCTTTCTAACAAGCTATAATTGTTTAAAATCGGGTAATAAATACGAATTTTAGGAATTTTTCTTTTACAGCATTAGCAAAATTGCCGCAAAATACCATATGTAGTAGTATAGCATTTTGCGGCAATTTTGCTAATGCTGTAAAAGAAAAATTCCTAAAATTCGTATTTATTACCCGATTTTAAACAATTATAGCTTGTTAGAAAGGTAGTTCAATTTGCTATAAGATAAAATTATGGTTTGACTAATTTAATTAAGTTTAAAAAAAAATTTCATGATTTTTTGCCTGAAACCTCAACTTGACCTTGACCTCTCTTGCGGGCCGGGTTATCATTATCCGATCGCCGTGAAACTTCATAGTATTTGTTTTTATGACCATTCGAAGGATTTCAGGGGGCGGCATCAACGAAAATCAGAAAATCGTAAAATAAGCGCATGCCTAATGTACCCGCACCGTACTGGTGACGTTAAGGGAGGAACCGTGCCTATCAAGTTCGTCAGCCTTTTCGTTGCCCTCGATGTCCCTATGGCCTAGAACCCAAACGAAAGCAATATCAAACCGACGCACAATGGGAGATTGTGGCCATAAATAGGTAAAATTTGAAAGTGCTACGCATTTAAAAAATTTTTACGCCAATCGTCAGATAATACTTAGGGACGGAAAAAAAAACTATAAAAGTTTAAAATTTTGTTTTGGCTTAGCAACACAGTGAGCCCAAAGTTGGACTTTAAACAGAAAAAATGCTCTACAGAACTTTTAAAATTAGGAACTGCTGGATAAACGCTCTAGTTAATTTGTTTTAAGCCCGATCCACTAATGTAGCATATCGTTAGAAAGTATATTGTTTCTACTTTGTTAAAAATATTTTTTTTTTTGTTTGCCGATTTTATGTGAGTTATAGTGGTTTTTCAAATATTTAAAAAAAAATGGTAAAAATGGAAAAATTGCAAACTTTGACATTAAAAAAAAAAAAAACACATTTTCTGATTTTCATTATTTTTCAATATAATATGTGGCCAAGTATGCTTAATCGATATGCAAAGTCCCTACTGCCTTTTTTGAGAACTTTTTTTTTATAAACTTTTTCATATTGTGGTTTTTGACGGGACAAAATAAGTTGACTTTTTTGGAACGCTATTTTTAATTCGTTTGTATCGAAATATATCAAGATAGCATTTTGTCATAAAGTACAAGCATTTAGCTTTTAAAAAAACATTTGTTTGAGTTTTTATGTATGATAGGTGAATTATGGTGATTTTTCGAAAATTTAAGCTCAAAAAGCCAAAATCGATAAATTGTACAAACTTTGACATTAAAAAAAAAAAAACACATTTTCTGATTTTCATTATTTTTCAATATAATATGTGGCCAAGTATGCTTAATCGAAATGCAAAGTCCCTACTGCCTTTTTTGAGAACTTTTTTTTCTATGAATTTTTTCCTGTAGCAGTTTTTGAGAAAAAAAAATATTTTTATTTCTTTACATTCTGCAACGTTTTACAATATATTTATCAATTTTAAGCTTACAGTCTTCTTAAATTCCAAAAAAAAATATTTTTTAAGAGAAGGGTGACAGGTAAGGGGTATATTTCCTCCTTTTAATCCCCCTTGGGACTCACCCTTTCTTAAAATAAGCCAAGAGCATATTGAATTTAGTAATAAATGATGATTTCTATCAGAAATCATACAAAAATTCCGACTCAATAATTTAATTATAAACCAAATTTTTTATTTTTTTTTGGTAACCTTTGTTTGTTGTTGGATAATTTGGTAGGTCATATAAAATCAAATTGACTTTCAGTCAACTTCGTTATAATATTGGTTGTGGTGCTGATGGCTGACGTACGCATCTATCACGCAATGCATTGCAATCCACACGAAAGGTTTCCCAGTCAAATTTTTACAAATAGTAAAAACAATAATATGTTTTTTTTTCTAATACATAATTGTTTTTAAAAAAAAAAATTGCTAATTTTTAATATGGTACAGTATAAAATGAAATTAAAAAAAGCCAAAACCGAAAAATTTCTATGACTATGTTTTTTTTACCTATGCATTTTGCCTAATGTAAATCATTATCTGTTCAAAACAACAAAAATAAAAAAAAATGCATATCTGGATTAACGTATTTTCGGAGATATTGATAAGTTAATTTTTTGGTAGGCGTGGCACTGCCCATTTTTCTAGTGCGGATTATTTGTTCTGATGGTCTTTTAATATGTACCAAATAATATCTATCTTCGGCAAATATTTTCAGAAATATGATGATTTTTTTTTTTTGAAGGCGTGGCACCGCCCATTTGTCTAATGGATATTATTTGTCCTGATGATTTTTACACATTCACCAAATCTCATTTATCTGCGTCAAAGAGTATCGGTGATATGATTAGTCAATTTTTTGGGGGGCGTGGCACCGCCCACTTTTTTAGTATATTGCTTAGCCTTTTTTTGTACTAGCATAATATAAAAACTTCTTTAAAATCGGTTACTTAGTTTCCGAGTTAATAAGGGACAAATACACAAACAAACAAAATCTAGTTTTTATAAAGTAGATTTTCGTTTATTCCTCATAACTTGAAAACTATAAAAGATAGCGCAAAATTTTTAACATTTTTGAAATAAGCGGGGTCAAGTTATTGAAAATTGATACCCATTTTGAAAAAAAATTCGGACCACGCCCCAACTTTGTATGGGAGGTAGGCGTGTCCGTCGGTGGATTTTAATGTAAAAAACATCTGTACCAAATCTCAATAGCCTAGCTCTATTATTACTATATATGACCGCCCTTCCATACAAACCCTCCCATTGTGCGACGTCCGATCCTGAATTACTCCTTCTTGCAGTCCCCCACCAATTTTGACCTTATTATTGCTGAATTCAGTGCTTTGATAGCTGCCTGACTGTCTGAGAGAATTGCCAATTTTCCGTAAATGTCATTATTCCCTAATGATTTGCAGGCTTCGAGGGCGGCAAAAACTTCTGCCTGAAAAACGCTGGCTGAATCTGGCAAGCGAATTGATTGAGATAGTTTCAGGTCTTTTGAAAATATTCCCGCGCCAACACCACACTCCATCTTGGAGCCATCGGTGTATATGGCGGTTTCAAAATTTAGGTTGATACTGCCATCTTTCGACTGAGCTCTATCAGGAATCCATATTCGAAAGTTATTATCAAACTGAGTATGGGACAGGTGTAATCTGTTGAGCTGGTGAGCTCAGTTTGCAGATCTTCTAGGATGGCAGAGTGACCATACGGTTTTGGTACCCAAGAGCCGATTTCCCTGAGTCTAACTGCGCTGCTTTAATAAAAGAGGTAGGAGGCAAAAGGTGTAAAATAATGCTTAGAGCTGCGATAGGGCAAGATCTCAGTGCCCCCGTTACACCGACACATGCGGTCCTTTGCACCCTCTCTAGTTTTGCCTGATTATAGCCTTTGCTAGTGGCTGGCCACCAAACTAGGGAGCCATAAGTGAGGATTGGACGTACTACTGCTGTGTACATCCAAAGTACCATATTTGGTTGAAGTCCCCATTTTTTACTGACAATTTTTTTGCACCTCAGTTCGATGTTTTCTTTCCAGTTTAGCTTTGGATCCAGTATGACTCCTAGATACTTGGCTGTCTTGGAAAGTGTCAGAGTATGCCCATTCAGCCGAGGGAGATTGAAGACGGAATAGGACAAGCATAAAAGCAAAAGCTTAAAAATAATATACTGAAAATGTTTTTTAGATAATCTAACAAAATTTCACTCGGACACTAAGAACTATAAATGCAAGCTCTGAGCAAAAACTACGCAAACTTGGACAAAAGCAAGCAAAATATCCAAAATGATTTAGAGAAAGCGTTTTTTGAGATAATTCAACCAAATTTCACTCTGACACTGACAACAGTAAGTGCAAGATCTGAGCAAAAGCTATGTGAATTCGGACGAGAAAACATAATTTTTCAAAATAGTTCAGTGTAGAGTATTTTATGTTTGGCCAGTTAAACAAACTAGTTTTTTTTTTTTTCGAATAATTAAATTTGGATTACGAGGTGCAACTCTGAACTGCCAGGCAATCTTCGTTCGTGTCAACGAAAATGAAACTCCAAACCTTGTAAAACCATGATTAACAGCGCCTTGCTACAGAATTTAAAAGATCCTATGTCTTTACAAATGAGATGTCAAAAGTAGAGACAAATAGTTTACAAACACTGAGTCTAACTTTCAAGGTAGCAGGAAACGAAACTTTTCGAAGATATCGTGGAATCGACTGATGGAACAAAAAATACGTGAATCGAGGAATGTTGGCGAGAAAGCATAAATAAATATTAACTAGTATTATATTACATAGTGTCGAAATTCCGATTTATGGCCAAAAAACACTCAAAATGAGTTATGAAATATGTTAGTGCCAATAAGGGAAAGGCGCTGGAATAAAAAATAAAGATGCCACGTCGCCAAAATATTTCGTCCTTTATATGGGGCTGAAATACCTTCTATTCAAAGGATCATAATTCAGAAAGTAAGAGTCCTATTGGAAAAGAGCATTTAAAAAATTAATAGTTCGATGTAAGCTATGTATTTAAAAAAAAATGTCTTTTTAAGAAAATCACAAAAATTTTCCCGCATTATTTATGTCAAATATCGGTACTGCAATACCTAGGGCACTACTTATATTTTGGGAAATGGCAACACTAATTTCAATAGCTAAAATCTGGCAACACCATAATAAAGTTTGACATTTTTTAGCATAAACGTGCTCACAACGTTTTGATGTATAAGTGCTATTTGTTTTGTTTCCAGTGAGTTAAGAAAATCAATTTGAAAAAAACATGGAAATTTCAAGAAAAAGTTTTCGTTGGATTATTTTTCACAACTTTCGAAGTGGATTATGTCAACAAGAATGTGTCGATGAACTCAGTTCTTTGTATGACGTTAAAGCACTATCAAAAACCACAGTATATGGTTGGTATAGTGAATTCAATTGTGGACGGAGTTCGGTCACCGACGAATTCCGTGAAGATCGTCCAAAATCGGTTGTGCCACAAAACATCGATGCAGTGCATGAACTGATAATGAATGATCGTCATGTGGCATACTGTGAGATAGAGGAATCCTTGCACATTACTTCCACTCCTATACATTCGATTTTGCATGAACACTTAGTTGTAAAAAAGTTTGTTTTCGTTGGAAACCCCATAGCTTATCAATCGCTCAAAAAAAGGTCGCATCGTTTGGTGTAAGGAAATGATTAAAAAATTCAACCGTGGTGCTTCAAAAGACGTAAGATCGTGACAGGTGACGAATCGTGGATATGAGCCGGAAACAAAACAGCAATCGACCGTGTGGGTATTCCAAGACGAGCTAAATCCAACAAAAGTTGTTCGTGGAAGAAGCACAGCGAAGCAAATGGTCGCCTTTTCTACGGCAGAACGGGTCATGATCCCACTGTTCCGCTTGAACAACGTAGGACTGTCAATTCAGAGTGGTACACGACCATTTATTTGCCGGAAGCCTTCGGATAAACTCGTAAAACCAACCCCCGAAGACGAATCATTCTCCATCATGACAATGCGAGCTCTCACACATCTCGTTAAACAGGTGAATTTTTGAGCAGTCAAAACATCGAATTGATAACTCATCCTCCGTACAGTCCTGATTTGGCACCCAATGACTTCTTCTTATTCCCAAACATCAAAGGTAAATTGCGTGGTCAACGATTTACGAGCGCCGAAGAAGCAGTTGAAGCGTTCAAAAACCATGTTTTGGAGGTGTCTCAAGAGGAATGGAAAAACTGCTATGACAAATGGAATATTTTGAAAAACAATAAAGCCATTTTCAATTAAAAATGTTTGTTATTATTTGCTATTCCCGAAATATAAGTACTGTCCCTCGTATTGCCAAATTTGAGCTAAATCGTTTTCCTTCATATACAAAGTTACTCACTTCTGTTTCACTTGTTTAACTTCCAATTGGCACGTGCCAGCTGACCCTTTCTTGATTGTAAAAACTGACCTTAGGCTAACCAAGTAAACTTAAATGACCATGATGATGACCCATGTTAGCGCATCAAATCGTTATTCCTTTTGTTTGTGCAGCCTTTGTTATGTCTGAGGTATACAAAAGATTATAAGCAAAGTGTGCCAGATCACTGGCCAGTGGTCAATTTGGTGAAGGGTTGCTGGTGTTGAAAAAAAAAAACGTACATAAATCTTAGACTACAAGTTGTCGAATTTTGAAAAAATTATTTTGATGTATTTTTATGCCAACAGCATTTAATCCTTGGATTGATCTTCGTTATGTTTGAATTCTTAAAATGTTTCATTTAAGTTGTGTAACAAAAGCATTTATTTTATTGTGTATTACGAGTATTTTACTCAATTCCCACTTTAATCCTTTCTTTATTAAATGATCTCCCAAGAAATCGCCAGATGTGCGACTTTTGATGCACACATACTTAGTATGAAAACGAATTATAGTTTTTCCACAAAGCATATGAAAGCAAAAATTGGAAAAAAGGTCACGCAAAATAAAACCAGACTTTAAACTCTCATGATGATGCTGCGATCAGCGCTTGTACGAGTATACACGGTCGATGGATATGCCGGATGAACGTGTGCTGCTCTATCGTAGGTCATTTTCATAACGTTTTTTGCACATCATCCCTTAAACACTGTTTCAACAGAAACAACAACAACATTGCCAAAACAAAACTAAATCTAAAATTACTAACAAAGTTATTTATTTTTATAAATTTCAAAATGAAATTCTTCAATGAATGAAAGAAAGGGTTGCCAGTGACAGAAAAAACTGTAAAAAAAACCATACGCTTATGCGACCGCTGGTCCTTTTTGCCCTTTTGCGCACGAACAAACGAATATGCGCCAAAGTACACCTAAACAAAAGAGATCATTCACCCGTGTTTTAGAGAAAATTTGTTGAAACAGTGTTGAGTACACAGCAAAAAGTTTAAGGAAAAAGTATAAACTTTGGATTTGTATTCATTCCAAAGTTTATACTTTATCCTCAAACTTTTTGCTGTGTAGGAAACAGCACTTTAAATAAGAAATTAACTCTTCCAAAATCAAGACTCCAAAATTTGGAATTTCAAAACAGTTTTTCCAGTTCCATGACCAATAGAATTGTTTTCGATTCCCTCCCAGAAAAGTCCAATTTGAAATAGAATTTTCTGCAATTTTCTAATTTCTCTGAAGGAAAATTATAAACGAGAGCTTTTCGGACTAAATCCTTAATTCTGGTCTAGTAAACGAACACTTTGAATGCTAATTTTTATAAAAAAAATAAGCGGAATCGATAAATGTGTAGTTAGATATCAAAACTGCCTAAGTTCCTCTCCGATATGTGCGCAAAATAAAATAAATAAAAATTATATTAATGAAATTTATTTTATTTTGCCTTCATATCAAAGAGGGACTTAGGCAGTTTTGACATTTAACAACATAAAAGATCTAAAAACTATAAAGGAAATTTTTTAAGATTTTATCCGTTTTAGGGAAATTAGTTTTATTTTTTTGGGAAGGTTCGAAATTTTTAACTGGGTAGCAGTTCGTAGCTCAACTCAGCTTAAATTGGATTTTAATGAAAAAGACTACTTTCAAATTTTACAGTGGACCTGAACCCATCTAGCTCACGGTGTTCAAATAAGATATCTTATTGGGACGACGTGCCGTACCCTTAATTTTTTGCTGAAATCAATAGTCCTAAACCACCTGAGTAAAATGATATGCTTTTTAAAATCGAAACCTTGGCACTTCTTTTTTTATTGGGCAAAATGGGTTAATAGATAGTTTTGATAGATCTAAGCATTTCGAATCCGGTCTCAATTGATTTTCGAGATATCCTGACTTAAAAGTGCTAAAAATACCCTTTTTCGCTATTTTTGAAGCGTTACAATGTATGTATGTATGTATGTATTCTCCTTTAACTCCTAGGAAGAGCATAGGGCCAATATGAAATATCTCCATTCGTCGCGATCCCTTGCGATGACTTTGATATCTTGCCACGACTTCGCGTTTCTTGGATTCTTTTTTCCAGCGACCTTTTCCAGTTGGTTTTGGGTCTACCACGTCCTCTACTGCCTTGTGGATTCCACTCAAGAGCCTGGCGACAAACTTCGCTGTGTGGTTTCCGGAGAGTATGATCAATCCATCCCCATTTGCGCAGCTTGACCTCGTTCGCTATAGCCCTCTGATTGCATTTTTGATGTAGCTCGGCATTTGATATATTTCGAGGCCACCAAATCTTTAGTATACGCCTTAAGCATTTGTTGACGAATACTTGCAGCTTGTTCGTTAGTTGTTCAGTAAGAATACATGTTTCGCACCCACATAACAAAACCGATTTCACATTCGAATCAAAAATGCGCACTCTCGTTTTAGTGGATGAAGACCATATTTTGTTCAGTTGAGCAAACGCGCCTTTTGCTTTTGCTATTCTTGAGTTGATATCCTCTTTTGCTTCACCATCCATGGAGATAATGCTGCCTAGATACGTGAAACTATCGACGTTTTCGATGTCATCACTGCCAGCTCTAAACGTGATGTCATTCCTGTTTGCGTTTAACTTCATGCTTTTAGTCTTGGATACGTTGATTTTTAGGCCGGCCTTTTGTGATTCCAAGACAAAGTCTTCAATTTTGCTTTGCATATTTGAATGTTTGGACGATAAGAGGCAGATGTCGTCAGCGTAGTCGAGATCTTCTAGTTCTTCGGTAAAGTTCCATTGGATACCCCGTTTGGCCTTATTAAGAGCTTTATCTAGGTTATCATCAAGAACGATGAGGAAGAGAGATGGTGATAGTAGACACCCCTGCCGTACGCCTGAATTAGTGGTGAATGTCGGTGACAACAACCCGTTGTGTAACACACTGCATTTAAAGCCTTCATATTGTGCACGTACTAAGTTTATGGCCTTTGCGGCAATACCTCTTCGTTGCAGTGAAACCCAGATGTTTTCTCGGGAGACACTGTCGAAGGCAGTGCTATAGTCTACAAAGACAAGTTGAAGTGCAGCACGCCACTCGCATGATAGTTCGACAATTAGTCTGAGGGTGTTGATTTGATCCACGCATGATCGGTTTCGCCGGAATCCTGCCTGTTGCTTTCGAATGACCGAATCAAGTTTTCCATTTACTCTGTTCAGAAGCACTTTTGTCAATACTTTTGATGGTACTGAAAGCAAGGTAATGCCGCTTAGGTCACCTTTTTTCGGCAGTTTGACTAACATGCCATGTAGTAAATATCTCAAAACTAGTTTCGAGTTGGTTGTCACATTATTGCATAACACTCTCCAAATATCAACAATAATTTGTAGCTTTTTAATCAATCAACTAAACTCTTATGTCGATCATATAATTTTTCTTTCTACATATTTTCATCTTAAACAATAAAATGTCGAAAGGAAGTCTACTATTCATTTTACATAGGAATATAAGCATATTGAACATCTATCTACATTTGTATTGAAAGACTACATACTTCGGGTTCGCGTTTTATTACAAAATATCCAAAAAACATCTGCTTCCTTAACTTTATCAGATATTTTCGCATTAAAATAACAATTCCGTCTGTTTAATTCTTAAAGAAATCATAAAATTTTACCCCTTTTATCAAATAAAGAAAACCCAGAACAATTTGCGAAATACTTACGAGTATCATATTTCGCAGCGCATACATAGCAACACAAAACACGACGAAGCACCTCATACCACTGAAAACAGTAACGCAAATGATCGATGCACAATCAATCTAAAGGCGGAACCCTTTCACGCAAGAAAGTCCATGCGTAATACAATCCTTCCATTTATCCATCGATCATGCATCTTCCGCAAACATTGCAATGCTTGCAATTTCCGCAGTAGTGCGCAAAAAAAATTCCCATGGCATGAAAGTGTAGAAATCGTTTGGAAAAAAGGATTTCATTGAAATTTACGACAGATCAAATAACTACGATCACTGCCAATGCACGGCAATGCAGGTATCAAAGGGTACTAAAAAATAGAAAAGACAATGCCAGCATTGTAAAAACATTGAACCTTAGCCAAAAAAAAAAAAAAAAAAAATGAAAAATGAAAAAAAGAAAAGGCGAAAACTTTTAAAGAAAAACACAGACGCGATCAGTTCAATATGTCACGTCTTATGATGTCATTTTTTTTTCTTTCGTTTTACGAATTATTTTTATAAAAATCAACAACGAGTTTTTTGATATTTTTGCCTGTTTCGAGTAGTAGCAGCAGCAGCAACAACCCCCAAACAGAATTTAATCCATTTCTGCAGATAGTCATCGGGTTCACAGTAAATTACATCCAAAGGTGAAAAGTAAACAAAGAAACTGTGGAGAAAGGATCACAACCCTTGCGATCCTTTTGCAAATCGATTTCTCTTTCGTATTTTTTAATGATCTTTATTTAAGAATTGCTGTTTAAAAATTTTTTTTTTTGTAAAATCTCTTTTTGACCCATAGCTAAAAGAATATTTGGAGGAATAAAGAAAAAACGAAGAAAATAAATCTTAGATCAAAAAAGATCATTACAGATATATGAGATATTTAGAAAGTGTTCGGTATCGAAAATAAATGCTGACTACCCTTAGGCCATTTCACATAGGGAGCAAATCTGTCTGTGTGCAAAAATAATAGGAATATTAAAGAAATTCTTCACCCGTGAAAAAATCTTTGCCACAACTAAATTTACCAAGGAGACCCTGAGCAATAAAGGTTGACGACGTCTATCAAGGTTAAATGTTCATTGAAGAAATTTGATTAAAAGCAACTTTTCGTTTCAACAAAAAAAGAAAATGGCTTTGAAATGTTGCGATAAATACTATTGACTGTTTCTGAGCAAAAAAAATTATATGATTTATATTCTAAATTGCTCAAGTAATATGTAAATGCAAACAATATAAAGTTAAGTAGAACATTCAGGCCTGTTCCGAAATCCGTGTGATTCCAATTACCTCTCATTTAGGAGGCTTTTTAATGAAAACGATGAGTCGAGCGATAAAAAGAATCAAAATATTTTTGGCGGAAATTTACACATTCTACAAATAATATTGATTTTCATTAACCATTTGTCATAGCAGTTTTCCTATCCTCTTGAGACACCTCCAAAACATGGTTTTTGAACGCTTCAACTGCTTCTTCGGCACTCGTCAACCGTTGACCACGCAGTATACCTTTGATGTTTGGCAACAGGAAGAAGTTATTGGGTGCCAAATCAGGACTGTACGGAGGATGATGTTTTGACTGCTCAAAAATTCACCTGTTTCACGAGATGTGTGAGAGCGCGCATTGTTATGATGGAGAATCATTCGTCTTCTTGGGTTGGTTTTACGAATTTCTCCGAAGACTTCCGGTAAAAAAATGGTCGTGTACCACTCAGAATTGACCGTCCTACGTTGCTCAAGCGGAATAGTGGCCTCATGACCCATTCGGCCGAAGAAACAGGCGAACATTTGCTTCGCTGTGCTTCTTCCACGAACAACTTTGTTGGACTTAGCTCGTCTTGAAATACCCACACGGTCGATTGCTATTTTGTTTTCAGCTCATACGCATATATCCATGATTCGTCACCTGTCACGATCTGATACACGTCTATTAAAGCACCACGGTCGAATTTTTTATCATTTCCTTACAGCAAACGTTGCGATCCTTTTTTTGAGCGATTGATAAATTATGAAGTTTCCAACGAGAACAAACGTTTTTTACAACTAAGTGTTCATGCAAAATCGAATGTTTTGGAGTAGAACTAATGTGCAAAGATGCCTCTATCTCATTATATGCCAGATGACGATCTTTCATTATCAGTTCATGCACTGCATCGATGTTTTATGGCACAACACTTCACGGAATTCGTCGGTGACCAAACTCCGACCACAATTGAATTCACTATACCAACCATATACTGTGATTTTTGATTTTGCTTTATCGCCATACAAAGAACTGCGTTCATCGACACATTCTTGTTGACATAATCCACGTCGAAAGTTGTGAAAAATATTCCAACAAAAACCTTTTCTTGAAATTTCCATTTTTTGGCCAAATTGATTTTCTTAACTCACTGGAAACAAAACAAGAAGCACTTGTATATCAAAAAGTTGTGAGTACGTTTATGCTTAAAAATGTCAAACTTTATTATGGTTTTGCCAGATTTTAGCTATTGACATTAGTGTTGCCAGTTCCCGAAATATAAGTAGTGCCCCTCGTATAGTGAGGGGACCAACTTCTATGTATGTCAATTCTATATAAAAAAAATAATTTTCGAAGAGTAAATACAGAAAAACAGTAGCTCAAATATATGAAGCACTCCACGCCAAGTGTACAAAAAAAAAATTTTTTTTTTCTCCGATTTCGCACAAATTTGGCAATATGGTAGATCCGGTGTGCAAGAACAACAATCCGAGAGGATTTGATCCTAGTACCATTTGTTGTTAAAATACAGGGTGTTGAAGTTGGCGTTTTTAGTCATTTTCATGAAAAGGGTGTTTTTTCAAAAATTTATAACTTAAACTAAAGTTTGTAAATTGATAAATCTATGTTAATGGTCCCATTCACTTTGAAGTGTTCTTTTTATAAAAAAAATATTTCTTGGTGAAAAAATTTTTTTTTCACCAAAATTTTTTACACTTAAAAATACTTTTGAATTTTTTTTAAAAAAAGCCCCCTTTGATTTTTTTTAAAGGTACTTTAAATTAAAGCATAATTTATAAGCTTAAAAATGATGTGTGATTCAAGATGGGATTCGGATGCTAAATGGGAGTTTTTGGCTTTTGAACGCCCGCGGAAGGCAAAAATCTTTTTTTACTCGAGAGGAAAGCATCTTACGTACACTTGGTACACTTGGCGTGGAGTGCTTCATATATGTACAAATAATGTCTTATAAGTTTTTTAGAAAATAACGAAATGAAAAACAGGCAAATTAAGTGCAAAAAGGAAGCGGTTAAGGACAGGACGGAGAATGAGTTTTTAACACTTTATGCTATAATTTCATAGTAAAATATTAAAAATTATTTTTTTTTTCAAGCTATTCGTATTGTATTAAAAAGTTAAAATATCAAAATTTCAATTTAAACATGGTTTTAAGCCCGGGACATATAATGGTAACTTTTTTGGAGAATCACCCATATGCGTTTGTTTCATTTTTTTGCTTACGCGTGATCAAAAAGTTTACTCACTGTATGTGCTATGTTCATAGTACTATAAGTAATTGGCGCCACTTTGGAATAATTTGTTGTAGTTTTTTTAAAAAAAAAAAAATTGATAAAAACAACTATCATCTCTTACGAGTAAAGGCACCAAAAAGTCGTTTCTTTCTATTCGCTAAGATTTTTTTTTGAAATTGCAAGACAGTTATAACGAATTCCCATGATTTCCCATGAAAAGAATGCACCAAATAAAAAGGTATCATACAGACAAAATGAAAACTTTAAAATAAAATTTACTTGCATTAGCAAAAAAAAAAATCCAAAAACTAGACAAAGGGATGATTCCTTCCGTAACTGGACCCAGGAATAAAAGCATAAGGCGACGCGCCGCGAGATGATGTTTCTTAATGCAAACCGGTTTGGACATCATCATTTTTTTTTGAAGCTTTAAATATTTAAATTATGCAAGATTGGGTCGCTGTCATCCGCTATGGACCCTTTGTTAAAGTTACCTCTTTTGCAGCAATTGCTATGGAAAAATAGCTAAACTGAAAAAAAAAGAAAAAAATTTAATGAAAATAACAATAGCAATATGGAAGATCAGGTCAGTTGGTAGTATGTAGTATGCATAAAATATGGTATGTGTTTTATTTCGAAAGGGCAATGCGTTAAAGGGATTTACGAAAAATGGCGGCATACGAGTTGATTGTTGTTGGCCATTCAAGAAGGGACTGTGGTTATTTTCTTAAAACCGTCGTTGTTATAATTAGAGGGTCACAAGGCTAATGTCACAATATGTTTCCAAATACATACAACTTTATGTAGATTTTTTTTTTTTGCAAAATTTTTTCATGTTTTCAAATTAACCGTTACTTTTAACAAGTTTTTTATTCGAAAGTAACTTGAAACGACATTATTCCCTATAAATCTGCGGGAAATAAAATCGCGTTTTTATTGGAAACATTTCAAATTAACTTATTTAGATACTGTTTAAATAAGAAGTTATTTTTTTCTACAAAGAAAAGCATAAATCTGCGACACGCGCCATGAGAACTCACCCCTTGCTCGAATGACCATCAAAACTGACCATATGCAAATTATGCTTGACCACACAAAATCAAAACTCGTGCCGAAGTTTTGTGTAGATAATAAAACTCAATTGGTCAGTTTTTCTAATTGTCGTGTATGACAATGAGTTTATAGTTGTATATTCTTAAAGATGATGAATGTTGGCATCAAAAAAGTGTCAATTCTGGTTTTTATTGGCATGAAATTTTACGTGAGGGGCAGTCAATTTAACATTAATTTACTGTTTAGGCATGCCATGGTTAGATTTGAGTAGGCAGACTATCGAAAAAATACTCATAATGTGTCATATTAATAGACACACTTAAACCAAAGTTGACCCAGTTTTTTTTTTTATAAAGGGGACAAAAGGACCCATAAGAACAGAATTTTACGGTTAAAGATATTCTAAAAAATTGTTCTTTACTTGATTTTATGATGATGTATGTATTCTCCTTTAACTCCTAGAAGGAGCATAAGGCCAATATAAAACGTTTTCATTTGTTGCGATCCCTTACGATGACTTTGATCATTTGCCACGATTTTCTCGACTCTTGTATTTCCTTTTCCAGTGCCCTTTTCCAGTTGGTTTTGGGTCTACCACATCCTCTACTGCCTTGTGGATTGCACTCAAGAGCCTGGCGACAAACTTCGCTGTGTGGTTTCCGAAGAATGTGACCAATCCATTTCCATTTGCGCAGCTTGACCTCGTTTGCTATAGCCCTCTGATTGCATTTTTGATGTAGCTCGGCTACATCATAGTGACATAGTGCGTGGCCACCAAACATTTAGTATAAGCCTTAGACATTTGTTGCCGAATACTTGCAGCTTGTTCGTTAGTTGTTCAGTAACAAGCCACGTTTCGCACCCATATAACAAAACCGATTTCACATTCGAATCAAAAATGCGCACTCTCGTTTTGGTGGATATAACGGATGAAGACCATATTTTGTTCAGTTGAGCAAACGCGCCTTTTGCTTTTGCTATTCTTGAGTTGATATCCTCTTTTGCTCCACCATCCATGGAGATAATGCTGCCTAAATATGTGAAACTATCGACGTTTTCGATGTCATCACTGCCAGCTCATTCCTGTTTGCGTTTAGCTTCATGCTTTTAGTCTTGGATACGTTGATTTTTAGGCCGGCCTTTTGTGATTCCAAGACAAGGTCTTCAATTTTGCTTTGCATATCTGAGTGTTTGGACGATAAAAGGCAAATGTCGTCAGCGTAGTCGAGATCTTCTAGATGTTCGGTAAAGTTCCATTGGATACCTCTTTTGGCCTTAATAAGCTTTATCTAGGATATCGTCAAGAACGATAAGGAAGAGAGATGGTGATAGTAAACACCCCTGCCGTACGCCTGAATTAGTGGTGAATGTCGGTGACAACAACCCGCATTTAAAGTCTTCATATTGTGTACGTACTAAGTTTATGGCCTTTGCGGCAATACCTCTTCGTTGCAGTGAAACCCAGATGTTTTCTCGGGAGACACTGTCGAAGGAAGTGCTATAGTCTACGAAGGCAAGTTGAAACGCAGCACGCTACTCACATGATTGCTCGGCAATTATTCTAAGGGTGTTGATTTGATCCATGCATGTTCGGTTTGGCCGGAATCCTGCTTGATGCCTTCGGATGACCAAATCAAGCTTTTCGCTTACCCTGTTTAGAAGCACTTTTGTCAGTACTTTTGATGGTACTGAGAGCAAAGTTATTCCTCTATAATTTCGGCACTCGCTTAGGTCATTTTATGATGACCTTGGAAAAAAAAGTTTAATCCAAAATGAAGATTTAAAGTTTTACAGTATGGTGAATTTTCGCAAAAACGTTTTTTGAGGTTTTTTTAGCCAGAAAAACCACATGTCGTTGATTTAAGTTCCAATTTTTATTTTTTTTTTTCATATACCTTGCTTCAAGACAAAAAAATTTGATAAATCGCACGACTCATTCGGAGCATTTTTGAAAGCGCAATAAAGTAAAATCCGCATTAAGCCAAGACTTTGCATAAATCGACGTTTCGCTAACTTTCTTTCTTTCGCTGACTTTCAAAAAAATGTAAAAAAATCTCAGCAAACTTTTTTGACACCCTCTTTCAGATTTTGGGGCGTAATTGTGAAAATTCCAAAAGTTTTTTTTTTGAATCAGTCTTACAAAAAAAGAGGTTACCCTAGCGTTTTAGAGACAACTTTTTTGTAGAAAGGCTTAGAAGGATTTCGCAAAAGTTCTGGACCTTTAAAGCTGATATTTTAATTTTTTTTTTCCTAATTTTCACTTTGGCGGCCATTTTAGTATGAAAAAGATCCTTTTTTTAATTTTTTAGGAAACCCTTGTTAAATTCTAATTCAATAGCACATTTGTCAAACCAATTTTTTTAATTGAGGTCAAAAAAAAAAAAAAAATTTTGCAAGAACAATCCGTTTGAAGGGCTCCAGCATGCCAACGCATGCGAGTAACCCGTGTGTTACATAGAAAAGTATTTTTTTCCGACCTCAAATTAAAAAGTTGGTATGATAAATGTATCTCCGAATTAAAGGAAATTTAACGAGGACTCCAAAAAAATTTATTTAAGATTATGCTAATAGGACCATTTTTTGACTTTAAACTTGGATTCAACGTCGAAAAGTTAGTTCATTCCAATATTTTTATTTTGTGTGTCAATGTTATTTATAACACCGTTCGATCCAAAAAAAAAAACACATGAGAAAATCCAAAAAAATTCTTAAATTAGACGTTAAAAAAAAAATTCCCGTGTCTCGTGGTTTTTCCCCAGCACGTCACATTTTTTTTAATCGATTTTTCAACTTTTTTTATCCACTGTACATGAAAAAAGCAAAAATACCGCATTCTTGTGTTAAATCGATGAATTTAACTATATGATCCTTACATTCGAGGTGTATCATGTGTTTAGCAAACTTATGCAGGATATTGCAGAGAATATTTTGATGAAAATCTTAACCCTGTACAACCCCCATATTTGGGTCATTTTTGGCCTTTTCTTTAAAAGATACAAAAATCGCACCTAAAACAGGGGAATACTGAGTCAGTATGTACTGCAGAAATATTTGCTATACAATTTCACTACTAGTTGCGGAACCCTTAAAAAGCAAAATTTTATCCCGAAAGCAAAAAAATAGTTAAAATCAGTTCTAACAATAAATATTTTCCAAATTTTACCCCACTGAAAAACTCTAAAACTACATTTTGGACAAAACTCGTTGTCACAAGATCATAACGAAATCACACAAGGATAATTTTCCTAGAATACATTAACCTATTATATCCTGTTTTTATGGGTCTTTTTGACCCCTTTTTCTAAAACTGAGCCACAATGGGTTAAAGAATTTTGAAAAAATATACTACAAAAAAAATTCACTAAGAATTACCAAAGACGAAAAATTCTTAAAACTTAAGGTAAGCGCATCAGGGATGTATTTAATATGCAATGTGAAAAGTCCTAATTGATTTTAACGATTTTTTTGGTTTCGGGCTCAAATTTCGACCTTTACGTGCTTAGAAACCGGTAGTGAAATTTTATAGCGAATATTTCTGCAGTACCTACATACTGACTCAATATTTCCCTGTTTTGGGTGTCATTTTTGTACTTTTTTATGAAAAGAACAAAAATGACGCACATGTGGGGGTTGTACAGGGTTAAGATTTTCATTAAAATATTCCCTGGTAAAAATTTTCTACAAAAATATTCCCCGCAATATCTTGCATAAGTTTGCTGAACACATGATACACCTCAAATGTAAGGATCATATAGTTAAATTCAACGATTTAATATAAGAACGCGGTATTTTTGTTTTTTTCATGTAAAGTGGATAAAAAATCTTCAAAAATCGATTAAAAAAAAAATGTGACGTGCTGGAGAAAAACCCTGAGAAACGGATATTTTTTTTGAACGTCTACGTTAAGAATTTTTTGGATTTTCTAATGTGTTTTTAAAAAAGTTCGAAATTGTTGAACAGTTTAATCAAAACCGTACGAATATACTTAAATTTTTTGCTTCTGATTGACCACTTTCAGGATTTGATCATTTGTATAAACGACACGTGTCATTTCTTTATTTAAAAAAATTTCGTACACATATTTTTTTTTTTTTTTTTGTAAGTCTGTTACTTTGACCATTGCTATTTAAAAAAAAATGACTTAACTTTCTACCTGGACATTGCATGAATAGTTTAAAATCTTAGATTGTATTGTTATAAATGATGACTTCCCATCATCCCTTCAAGTGTTGAAATGACCATTTAGTTAACGATCATCTTCACACTTCCCATCATTGTTGCATAAGCAAATAATAAATCTACAATTAGCATCCCTAATGGTCATTGCATCTTAGAGCATAAGTAGGGTATACAAAAAATTGACACGAGCTACTTGATGGCACAAAGGACATAAGAATTTCTGAATGACTGAAAAAAAAAATAAATGTTTTAAGTAGCAAAGCATAAGGATCAAAATGAGTTTTGATGAAACATTACAACAAAGACTTAACTAGGCATTGAGCGCGAATACCATCGAAACAAATAATGTTTTAAAAATTCGCTTTTACCATAATGAAGTATTGAGATAGAATCTGTCGTGTCCTGGGAAAATACATTAAATTTTCGTGAAATCCAATCTGTCGCTTCAAAATGTTTTATTCAAGGTCGAAATATCCAGCTTAATTGCTGAAATTGAGATCAAGTGTAAGAGTAACTAACATAGAAAAATTTTCTAAGTAAGAAGCTACACGGAGAAAAATACGTATAATAATTTTTACTATATTGGCTAGTCGAAAAACTAAAGTAATCAACACTAAATTTCAAGTATAAATTACCTTACGTATGAACTATTTGATGGGTCCGTAAAGACATATCTACAAATAAAATGTAGTTAAATAATAAAGAAATATTTACTACAAATTTCCTACATTTGACTATATGTAAGGTAATTTGCACTTTCAGAAAAAAAATGTGTGGTCAATTTGAATTTATTATTCTAGTCAAATTAACTTTATTTTTTTCACGCACAAAAATGAGTATCATAATTTTCACCTTACGCGAGTAAGGTAAGTACCACCAAAATATAGAGTCATTTTGACTTTTATAATTTTAGTAACAATTTATATTTTTGGACAGACATTTTCTTGATATACAAATTTGTTTGCCTTTACATCATATGCGGAAGCAGCCCAGTGGATATGTATCTAACTACCATTCGGAAGGGCCAAGGTTCGTATCCCGGCGCCGGTCAGTTCATTTTTTTTTTTTTTTTTTTGTTTGAACTATACATACAGTAAGGTAAATATCACGCCAATTTTTCATTAAAATTACTAGACTGTGAGGTCATTCGAACAATCTGAATTGACTAAAACAGTAAGGTGAATCTTACTTCGGTGTAAAGTTGTCACTATTCTGACTTGAAAATCTGGTAAAATTTATGAGAAATAAAGTAGCAGGTACTATTTTTTTTCTCCGTGTACCTACAATCAATTTTTCTTTTTGAAAAATACAAAATTTTTGAGTTTCTCATTAAAATATCAAATTGCATTTTTCATAAATTTCAAGAAAAATGATTTTCGTTAATGTTCAAATATATACAATTTTTGAAATAACAAAGCAAATTTTTGCAAGGGTTGCAAAAAAAATGAAAATGCAACAGCTTCTGGCATCTGTTTTTTGTGTGTCTGAGCGAAGAAACAACCCTTTTGCTTGAAAACTATTTTCGACAACGAATTTTGATTAATGCCTAAGACTATGTTGGTATTGAACATTTTGTAATGATCATTACCTGTGTTTTGAAAACATCAGCCGGATTACGTGTTCAGGGTTGCATAACAGCAGAAGTTTACTTACCTTCCTTCACTATGCGTAGTTTGGCCAGCGACGACGACAACTACAAAAAAAGGGTAAAAGGATATGCGCAAGGATATTAATGAAGTGAAAAGGTATCTTATAACACTACAAAAATCATTAATTTTAATACTGTCATTAGTTTGTTTTTCATATTTATTTTTTTCCTAAAAATGTTGATGGTTTTTCTTACAAAACAGGCAAAAATTTCATAAAAAACTGCGTGAGAAAATATGAAGAAAAAAATTCTTGCAAGATGCTGTTAATGATAAAATTTTCGTTTTTACCCAAATGTTCATACGCTGAATTATGCAAAAAATCATTAATCATAAGGAAAATTCTCTTTTCGTATAACTTTAATGATAGTTTTATTAAAATTTTTTTTTGTAAAATAAAGGTATTTCTAAGGATACTCAAGTTGTATTTTTCAAGTGCTGAAATGCTTCTTTTGTGTAAATAAAATCCATAAAAATTCTTCATTAATCAAATTTTGCCAACAGAGTGACATACAATTTAGTACTATTAATTCTATATGTTGCTCAAACCACCCTATTGCAGCGTTTTCATTTTTTTGCAAACTGAAGTGCAAAAGTCATTGGTACCGATCGTACATTCGGCAAAATTTAGTTTTTTCAGCACAGAATATGCAAATGACCTGTCACTGTAAGCACGCGCAAGCGTACAGTTAGGGCTTAACGCATGGCTGAAATATGTAAATTAAATTAAAATATTTGCCATTTCGTATTGAGTGGTTTGTCGCTTGGTTAGAAAAATTAAGTTTAATTGATTTTTTAATCAAATCTGTTGCGATAACTTTAAGTCACAAGGAGGGAATGATGTTACAGGCTTGAAAATATCCCTGCAGGCAAATGGATTAGTTCAACTGTAGTTCATTAACTAGTCCTCTACCAACCAGTACTAGTCCAAGCAACTGTTCGTTTTTGAGTGTTGATGTCCTACGAAATTTCAATTGTCCCCTTCTGCATTACTCTTACACCAGTCCGGGGCTAGTTGTGCTGTGAAGTATTCTTTTAACAAGTAGTCTTGAACCAGTGGTGTCGTGTGTGGTCAACCTATAGTAATATTTCTTTGATTTGAATTTACATTTTCTTAAAATAAATAAAATAAAATTAAATTACATTCATAACAAGATAAATAAAAAATTAATTCAAATGATTTGATGATTTATTGAGACAAAAGGTACTTAAACAATTATTTAATTTTTTTCCACAATTTATTTTGACACACAATTCAAGTGACACAAAACACAAATTATTTCAAAAGCAAAAATGAAAATTGTATTTTGTTTTCGTTACGATTCAAATTTACTTGCCCCTACAAACTGATGTCAAACTGGCCCCCACTACATCTCTTTTATACTAGTTTCGGGCTAGTACTAATCGTGAACTAGTATTTTTTGTAGACTGTGTCATATTTTTACTGCAGTGTTGTAATTCTCTGTTCTGATAGAATCAATTTCATATTTGAGCTGTTTATTTCGAAAGTGGCGGCTCACACTGCGTTGGCTAGTGGGCAAAAATCAAAATTTTTTGTGACTCGAAACCTAATAATATTGGTATCAATCGACAGGTAATTGTATCAATAAAATTAAAACAAAATATTTAGGGGAAAAACTTAGTTTTGGCTACGCTGTGACACTTCAAAGTTGAGATATTTTTCAAAAAAAATCATGTGTTCTTCACTTCGTTTTGGGTTCTCTTAAACAAAGAGTTATCAAAAATTTGTCTTTTGATTAAACTAAGCGAAGTAAAATTTTTTATTATAAATAATATTTGAGTAAATAAATAAAACTAAAAAATTTTGCAAAATATATAATTTGATGTATATTGTAGTGATTTTAATACACGATATTATCAAATGAAAAACTTCAGAAATTGACAAATTTCGATGAAAAAAAAAAAACAAATCGTATAAAAATAAGTGCCGTTTTTTTTCTTAATCTACTAGTTCGAATTCTATATAATCAAGAACTGCAAATAACTTTTCCTACTTCGTCCTACAAATATTTTTTTTCTTTTTTTAAAAAATGCTTAAAACGAAAAATTTGCATGAAATTTAAAATTTATGTTGAAAATTTTTTTTTTGTTTTTATGAACACAAATGGTCTCACAAGTACAAAAAACATTATTTTTACTACGTACATTTCATTTATTAACATTAAACATTACTTTTTCATCATCGTTATATATGGACCTTAAGAAAATCGTCCTAAATACCTGGTTTTTAGCAAAACTATAAAGTTTGCAACAAATCTGAGATCATTTTTGAGCTCAGCGACCCCAAATTACTTATAGTACCAAATTTCATCGATATCCAACCACTCCTTCTATTTTTGACCATTGCTTGTATGGGCTCAACGCACTGTGCGGCTGTGCAAAAGTAATGTTATACACATTTTGTGCCATAATGATCGGTTATTTGACCAATATAATTTTCTAAAATTAATTCCATCAATTTCGCTTCATCAAGTAAACTTTTCTTGGAAACAGAGTCCAATTTTATTCAAGCTCAATTTATGACATTACTTTTGCTTCGTTATGGACTTGCCCCACTTTTAAAAGAAACGGCTCATTTGTCGAAATCTTTAATTTATTCTTTGAAGTTTAAAAAATAACTTGCTCTTTTTAGTAATGATTATAATCCTTGTTATTTTAAAAAAAATTTGAAAAAAACTTTGATGTTTTTGACAAATTTTAAGACTACCCTGTAAGACCGGGAGAAAAAATTGTCATCTTTCGTCTAGTTATTTTGTAAGTAGACCAAAACGGATTACACCTAAAACCAGTGGCGGATCCAGCACTGTCAAGAGGGGGGGGCGATTGACCACATTTCTAGATAATAATAATAACCATGTAGGCGCAAAAATGTAGACAGTACAAAACTTTTCATATTTAATTATTTTTTAATTTTATATACGAAAATTAAATCATTTCATGGCATCGATTATCGGTATGTACATAGATCGTCTACAATAGTCCTGAGGATTTTGATATGGATAATTTGCTCGATTTCGTTGCTTTTGCGCTAGCCGAGGAAGTTTCATTTCTATACCGAGTTCAGTAGCAATGCCTCGAATTTCGTCATACAAACTTGAAAACGTTTTATCACATTTTTCGCGCTTTCGATTCAAATCTTTAAAACATCATTGAGCATATCACGTGCTGATTTTAGATCGATTTTTGAATTTTGAAAAAAAAAACGACTTAATGGCAAAGTGCAACAAAGTACTTCTGATAAGCAAACGGTCGACACAAGAAAGCCAGAGTCAGATATAGCAGATTTTAATATCTTTGCCTTTGCAGCAGTCTGAAGGTCCTTCCACGAAGATATATCGTCAAGGCATTCGTGAATTTTCGGTAGAGATTCTCGAAATTGATTATTGATTGATTGATTTTTGGTTTTTTCAGAACATTTTCTCAATAAAACGGGCATAAAAAAAGTCTGTCGGGCCGATTTAAAATTTTTTTCGGATCTTTCAACCACAGCCTTACTTTAAATAATGAAAACAAGCCTTATGGTATAAAAAAAAAAATAATATTCCTCTTTACTTTCATCATTCAAGCGACGCACAAAGGGGTATTGTATGCGCTTTTACGCATTTAATTGAAAAAAAAATTTTTTGAAGTACCAGTTTTTTTTGATACCGTTTTAAAGATAATTAAATTCTGCGTCACAAACAATAAAAATTGTTGACCTAACATTACTAGTAAAAAAGTTATATGCGGTTGAAAATCAACTTTTTTGCTTTCGTTCGCGCGCTGCGAAAAATTTGAATTTTTTGGCTTTTTTAAAGTATATTTTTATTTAAAAAAAAGTTTTTTGTGGAAAAAATTTTAATGGAACCTTTAATTTCAGGTGATTGTGGTTCTTACTACATTAAAGCTTTTTTGAGTTAATGTTAAAAAATTTTGTTTTATGTATATTAAATATGTGTTAAAAAATTAGGGTTTTTTATTATTCAAGTGGAGTTAAAGTATTTTAGGTTGTGCAAGGTTTTCATCTTGTTATGATTTTCTTTAACTATAGACTGTTCATAATAAGTGTTAAAAATTTGGTTGTGCCATGTTTTGCTCCTTCGGAATTATTAAACTCTTTGTGAGAGAACTCCAGTCGCTATAATCACAAGAAGCAAGTGCAGCCACCAACAATGCAATGATTTTTTTTCCTTTTGTTTTGTTTTTCTTCTTAAATTTTGATGGACTCTTTTAGTTCAGGTATTTTTGTAATACAAAAGTGGTTTTTGTTTTGTGGAAAAGTATTTTGTTATATTTAATTTTTTTTTTTTTTGTTAGTTAGTTTAAAATAAAGTTCATTTTGGCTATATACATAGACATATAGTCGTTCCAAAAGTGAGCTCAAACAAAAATGTTTTGATTTAAATAAAGAGTAGACATTTAAGTTACTTTTTATGAAAAAAAAGTGTTGCGGGTTTTTGAGCGGGTGGGAGGAATTTTAATTTTTTTAAGGCAAACTGACATGTCCAATATGTATGAAAGTGGAGCAAAAAACAAATAAAAAGTTAAATACAGACATAAAGACAGATAATTACCACCAAAAATCTGCAGAGGGTGTCAATAAAGTACGCTGAGTTTTTAAAAATTTTCGAAGGTCATTAAGTGGTCGCTCAGCGCCGTTTTATGCAAAATCTCGGCTTAGTACAGTTTTGATTTTATTTCGATTTAAGAAACGCTCGGAATGAGTCATCCGATATATCAAATTTTTTGTCTTGAGTCAAGATATATAAAAACATCATATCTCGAATTTAAAATCATTCATATATTGTTGTTTTAGATAAAAACCTAAAGAAAACTTATTTTCGATATTTCGGCCTGCTGTAAAACTTTTAAACTACATCTTGGAAAAACTGTATTTCATAAGTTTATCATAAAATTATACAAGAAACAATTTTCTATTGCATCTTAACCCATTATATCCTGTTTATATGGGTCTTCTTGACCCTTTTTTCCAAAAACTTGGTTAAAATGGGTTAAAATGTTCTACAAAAATATTCTTCAAAAAATTTCACTAGGGGTCATCAAGGACAGAAATTCTTAAAACTTCAGAATAATGCGTAAAAAATTTGATGACAATTTTCAATTTCCGTTTTTTATTGCTATTAAAAAAAAATTTCACTACATAATGTACAACTGCATAAGTTTTCTACTTTTTTATGCATAATTAACTAAAAAAATAAGTTTTTATAACCTTCAATAGTCTGGATGAATTAATAGCGTGTTTTGGTATCTAATACCCCACTGTGCGACGTGCACTCGTTGAAATCTTTTTTGAAATGAAAATACGCATACAGAAAAATGTATTTGCGTTCACATTTTCAAATAACTCATCAAGTCACTCGTCAAATCAGCGAAATGTCGAAAATTTTTGATTTCCTTCAAAGTTTTTGACAAATTATTTGAAGAAGCATTCTAACGATCAAAAACTCATCAAATCAATAAATTTTTTTTTTTTGATGGCAAAATTGGTGATGCCAAACAAATTCGAGCTCATCAATTTAATTTTTGCAATTTGATAGTGTGTACAGTAGACTGCTTCATAATTTTTTTTTTGCTTTCCAGCAAGTTTTTTTGTTAAAACAATAGAAACTAAAAATTCTGGTGCAAGGAGAGCCTATAATATTAATATTTACTGGTGGCGCATCGTATTTCTCTGTTTTAAGTTTGAAAGAGTACTCTTCTAAACACTTTTGTACATATCTCGTGAAAGAGAAAACGCAGACAAATGAGACTGCTACCATTGGAAATAGCATACAATTTTTCATAAAAAAGTTTACAATAATTTTTTTCGGAAAGATGTTACTTCGGTAGTTTTTTAGCTTTCATAGTTAAAAATCGTTTTTAAACTAAATATTTCGGTTTAAAGCACAGTTTTCTCAAGTTTAAAAATGATTTTAAACTTTGAAAGCTAAAAAACTACCGAAGTAACATCTTTACGAAAAAAATCGATCGCCCCCATTGCCCCCCCCCTGGATCCGCCAATGCCTAAAACTAGAATAAATTCACTTAAATTATCAATTGTACCAAAACTGGTCCAAGTGTAATGCAAAATCGGTCATTTGTTTTCAAAAATGGTCCGAGTGTAATGCATAATCCGTCATTAGTACCAAAAGTGGTCCAATTGTGTATCGATTGTGTCAGTGAAACTATAACGTTACTTGTTACGTTCTGTTTAGCAGTACGTCGACTGTGAAGAAGAGTTAACGATAGTGTATCGGTCTAATGACTTGCGCTGCGTGGAGAGGTCCAGGTTCAAATCGTCAACTCGGTGATTTTCAATTCCAATTTTTAAATTGCTATTAATTTGTACACAAGGTATAAAATAAAAATTCGAACCCGGAGCACAATGCTCAGAAATATACATATATAAAACTCTTAGACATATTTGTCTATGAAACCTTTTGACGTTTATGTGTAAAATTTGTAAATTAAATTAAATTCTTTAAAATTTATAAATAAAATAAAAAAAAAAAAAATTGGCCTTTTGCTGGTCCGAATTTAATGCATAAGGAGACAATTGATATTTTTCTGGCCCGAATGTAATGCATAAGGCGACAATTGGTTACGCCCAATGAAAAACCATGCAAAACGCGAATAGAACTTTATATGTGATTCGGCCAGAATTTGAACTAGTCGGTTTCTCCCATCGAGTAGTTAGCAAACTAGTTTTGGAATAGTCCCTGGTCCTGCAGGGTACTTTTAGAATGGACAAACAATGGCATCTATTTTGTTTTAATTTTTTAATTAACAAAAAAAAAAAAGTGGGTGAAAAATTGTTCGTTCCAGGAAGATGGAAAAAATGTTTACCGACCGACCATTATTTTTCCTCCTCCCCAACATTTTTCTCGAACATACTACCCTCTTTGTTCCACTCCTTAAAGTAGCTCCCTTATAAAATTGATATTCACATCTAAGTGTTGCATGTTAGAGAGCAAAAATTAATGGAGGTCGGTGAACATTCCTTCTCTCTCCCTGCAACGAGAATATTTTTTAATAGTTATATCCTAATTTTGTATGGGACCTCCCTTGAGAGCTGGAAAAAAATGTTTAGTATGTTTGAGAGAAATGTTGGAGAGTAAACACAGTGAACATTTTTTCACTTTCCCGGCCCATTCTTAAAATAGACTCTAAGGATACTAGGTTAATCTAAAGAATAGGGCTTGGCACCTTCCATACACTCAAAGTTTTCAAAATGCCTCTGTGCAAGCATTTAATTCTACCATTTACATTAAACAAAATATAGATATGGCCATTTGCATGGTGTCGAACGTGACAGTCAAACACATTAAAAGTAAAAAAAAGTCAAAATAAAACACATTTTTATTTTAACCATAGGCTTAACTTATAGCTCTTAATTAGCTCTGTAATTGGCGCTAAGGATGATTTCGGACAATTTTTCATTTACAAGATATATAATTGCAAAAAACCAAGACGTTTGCACTGGACAAAAACAGAAGTGGTTTTCGCAGCCAACAATTCAAACGCTGATTTCAGGGAAACTTGAGTAATTTTTTGAATATTGTGCATAAGACCGGGTCGATTTTGTATGAAACAAAATAAAATCATCCCGAAATCAACTCAAAAGTTAGAGGGACTCTTAAGAACGATATCTGCATTATTTTTTTTGTTCATTCTAAGAAAAACCAATGGAACACTTTTGATTCTACTGAAGGCCTATTTTGGCTAAAAAACATGTTTTTTGGTCATAACTTTTTTTCATTAGAATATAAAGACGATGTTCGTACAAAAATGTTGCCGTTTAAAAATATTTTTTTTTTTTTTTGGGTATGTTCGTAGATAATATTCGGTTCCAAAAATCGATTTTCTTACGATTTTCAATAACGAGTTTGGAAAAAAAGACAAATCGCTTTAACTGGCCGTAACTTCTGAACTATTGATTTTTTCGCTGATGTCGTTGAGTAAATTTTCACAGAAGACTTGGTTCAAAAATGAAATAGGCACAATTACTAGGGGTGGTATGTGTAAGCTCTGAGGAACAATTAGGTAAATTCTGATAACTGGGCGTGGTGCCTCCCATATAAGGAATAGCTTCAAATTGCTACACTGAAAGTGATTTTTGATACAATACAACCAAATTTCACACATACTCTAACGAAAGTAAATGTAAGCTCTGATCAGAAACTAAGTTAATTCCGACAAAAGGGCATGGCACTTCCCATACGCTCAAAGTTCTCAAAGCATTAAACTCTACCATTTACATAAAACAAAAAAGAGCTACAATTTTGCTTTTTGCAATTTTACGGAAGCGAAATTGTTTTGGAAAAAATATATATATATAAAAAAAATGTAAAATTTGACAGACTCTTTCCAACCAAATCCCTCACAGAAAACTTTTTTATGTACTATGTAAAAATCGTTGTTAATTGTTGACCTACTTTTTTCTCAAATGCTACACTCACTGGACTATAAATTTAATCAAGTTTTTTGTTTGCCAATAAATAAAATCAGTTTTGTTTTTGAAAAATATTCCCACGTCCAAGACATGATGGTATCAGATGTCAAAATCTGCAGCCAACTGTCATAAAATGGATTAATGGTTAAACTAATTATTTTACGCATTTTGAACTTCTTAACCATTGCAATTTTCACATGGGCATAGGTATCTACTACTTAAAAAAAGGTTTCTTAAGAAATTCAAAGGGTTGCAGAAAATGCAAAAATGCAAAATTTTAAAGCATTTGCAATTAAATTGCAGCACCCTTTTCACCCTTTGATGGAAATTTTGAAAATCAGGTACTCAAAGAAAAAATAAGCCATATTACATTTTCTTTTAAGAGGAAAAAAGGGTTAAGCTAAGACATAAAAACGCATAAATACAATAAGCTATGAACATACTTACACTTATAAATATATGTGTACTATGATTAAAATAGAGTGAAAAACTTAAATGTTTGTATTTGGCTTATCTATGATTAAATTTGATAAACTCGAAAGTTTATCAAAAACATTGGGGAAACGTCTTAGGAATATCGCTGAGATTGATAAAGTTGATAAACTTTGAATAATGTTAAAAATTCCATTAATAAATTCAAAATATCTTGAAAAACATTTGAAAATTTGGAAAAGTTTGAAAAAGTTTTAAAAAATATTGAAAAATACGAAATGCTGCCCTAAGTTTCATCCGTAAACCATATCTTAAACTTTTTCAATTGGATCATTACTTTCTGAAAAATCATCAATTGAAGTAGAGATACTTGTATCACAACTCCTTATAAATTTAATGTAGTCCTTTACATGGATTTTCGATACTTTTACTTCAATATATTATATCATATATAATGATCCAATTGAAAAGTTAAAGGCATGTGCAAGGAAAAAGTTCAAAGCTATTTGATGCCGTAGGCGAGAGTAATTTACACTACTTTCTGAATATACGCCATATGTCTGATAATAACATTTTCTGCACTTTGAATAAAGAATAACTCGGTTCTCAGACCATATAGTCAAACGAAGCTAGATCAGGTTAATTAAATTTCTTATTACGATTTAGTTCAAGACAGTAGATACGATACTGATTCAAACAACGCACCGAGATCGTATTAAAGTTTTTAGTATCAGATCCTGATGAAGAACTGGTCAGCTGGGTATACTAAGGCATACCTTATTCGAATTTGTTCATAATCTGGAATAGCTGAACTAATGTCTAGTCGGGTGTGTGTACTGTGTTTCATAAAAATTTTTTGAGTTTCAATTTTCTGCTCAGATAGGACTTATAATAACTTTTCAAATAGAATGTATTTGGTTTGCTGGCTTAAAACCACATCACATTTCGTTATATAGTGCTGTATGTTTGTGAGAGGGGGATGCAACGATATTCGTTTCTCTTATTTGATATTTCTGCTCTGTATGTACATTATGCCTGGTTTCCATACAGAAACAGAACTTCTGTTATTTACCAAGGATTCCCGTAATTTATGTTTTATTTAACAAATACATTTCTTGTGATTGCAAGGACCAAACGTGATCTGCGTCAACTTGCATTTTTTTTATGCAATTTTTAAGACACAATGATTGCTTCCAGGAGCAATTTTTTTAAAATGTATTATGTGGGCGTGTCCGTTGGCCTATTTGCAATAAATATAGGTAGATCCACCTAAAAACAGATATTTAATCTTGGACTAAAATTCAAGTTGATATATTCATCCGATCCTATGTATTTGCAAAAATTTTTAGGTCTTTTCGTTTTCTCCACACATATAAAATATGGTTCATTTTGTATGGGAAGTAAGTAGGCATGTCCATTAACTAATCGCGCCCTTACGTAGCATAGGAGTCATAGGAGTACTCTTTTTATTTTACTCTAACTAAATGTGTGAATCCTCCCACTGTGACCCGCCCTACTGTACATATGAGCAAACTAAATTCTGTACGTATGTTCATTAGGCTGGGTCAATCTTCATACAAAAAAAAAAAAGTTTGGAAAAACCGCTCCTTATTTGAAAGCTTACCTTGAGAGTACCTAGGAAAAAAAAACTTTTTTAGACCACTCTGAAAACAGTCAAATTGCTATTTTTCATAACTTCGGCAGGTGATGTCCAATGTTTAAAAACTATATATAGTTGTAAAGTTCTTAATTAGGTCCACATGATCCACATGATCCACATGTTCTTTAGACCTCCGAAGTCATATTCGATTAGTACGACCTTGTTTCTTTGGTTCGTGACCCCCTAAATGCCATTTTTTCTTTATAAAATTAAATTCTTTTAAAATATATTTACATTTTACCCAAAAAGTGTTAATTAAGATTTTTACAACGATATACAATTTTTAAACATCGGACATCACCTGCCGAAGCTATGGAAATAGGGCGATTTTGGCTGTTTTTAGAGTGGTCTAAAAAAAATTTTATTTTTGTTTCCTAGATACTCTCAAAATAAGCTTTTAACTAGGGGGCGGTTTTTCCGATTATTTTTTTATCGACCCGGCCTAATGTTCGTATGGGCATATCCGAAAAATATCTTCCCTTATTTGACCCAGGTTTTCGGTAAACATTTTTTTTTTCCCATATTCTTGAACCACATGTGGTGGAATATATTCCTAGACGTGTAAAATGAAATACCCAATAGGTGAACAAAATTTCGATATAAGGGGCTGTCAGGAGGTCGTTTTACCTGACAATTTCCTGAAAATCGAGATTTCCGAAAGTATACGGGTGAGCTCACATTTCAGAAGCAGTAGATATGTTACGGGGCACCTTTCCGAAAATTCTTAAGAAAAATTCAGAAAAATCGTATGTGGCATACGGTGAGGGAAAGGGTTAAAGTAAATTTTATTTTTTTGTGATTCAAGGTACAAATACCATTGGCTCGAGGTATACCAACAGTTGGTAAGATTAACTTCCCATTTTTGGGGGCATAAATAAGAACTAAATAAAAAAAAAAAAATATAAAATTCAAAAATCATCCAGTACCAATAGAAGATCAGCGGCCATTTCATTTATTATAATTATGGTTATTATTGATTTTATCTAAATTTTTTATTATCAACCGATATACCGATGTACAGCATATGCATAATGCAAAAAGGTTGAAATATCAGAAATATCATAAATAAATCAAAAAAATCGTTACAAAAAATCTATGGCCATATGAACATCTGCGAAATTTTTGCCAAACTATGATTTAATGCAAAATTTTTGCAAATGGCAAATCTTTCTATAAAAACGAAAATGAAAAAAATTTGCATTACAATAAAAAAAACTGGAATTTTTTTTTTCAATTTTAATGTGAAATGTAAAATTCACAATTTGCTTATTTTCAACGCGCTGCGCTGTGTGAATCAATAAACCCTAATATTAAAATTTGCATATTTTAATTGATCCTTGAAGGCGCATGCGTAGAAGTTCAAATTTCCTTTTACATTCAGGCGGCTGGCACAAGTTACTAGGCTCAATTCTACGCCGCCCAAACAGGATACACTACCGTAGACGCTGTTGTAATTTTCCATTTACAACAGGCAGGGTGTATCTAACGCATTTGCATACGTAAAATTATTAATGTAAATTTTTGCAAACGACCTGAACCTGAACATTAAACTGATCCTCCGGTGCGCCTGCATTTTTTTATTTACATATACCAGTATAACAGCAACAACAACATTTTTGAATAATTTTGGCACAATCGACTTTGACAACTTTGAAGCAGCAGCCAGTGTTATGCAAATGACCTGCTTGCTTGTGTACGCGTACAGCGGCGCATGCGCATGCGTGCAACCCCAATCGTAACGAATTAAGGCGCAATGCATGTAAAATTATGCAAATTATATAAAATCCTTTGCACCCCTTCATATATCGTCATCATAATCAATGCCGATCGATTTGATTCAAAAATCGTTTGCGTTTGCTGGTTTGTCACTTGGTTAGAGAATTCAATTCAATTGATTTTTAGGTATTCAAATTGGGGTTTTATGTTTTGTCGCTTTAATCAGTGTTGCACAGTATAGTGCATTAAGTAAAGTTCTGTGGAAAATTATTTGATATCTATTAGGGTATATGAGGAGAATTTGTCAAATTCCGCTGGATTATTCATTTTCAAAATTTTGCCTAAGCAAATAAACTATGAGATGATATTAATAGAGCGCTTACGGCAAATACTTACCTTGTTCTCATCATCATGGTTAACCAAAACCAAATAAACTTAACCAAAGCTCAAAGCTCTGGGTTCTGAAATCTATTTTATTTAAGTTTGCTTAACCATGATTATAGGAACAAGGTATAAAAGGTTTTATGTTTGATATATCCAAAGAAATCGTATTTTGCAGATTCGAAACAAAAATATAGAAAAATGTTGCCTTACACATCAAAAAGTTTGGGTGTAAAATTCAAACCAAATTGGAACGAATACAGATCCACACCAAACTTGGTAAAAAATCTATGCTTCAATTTGGTATGCAAACCGTTTATGCTTGTTCGTTTAAAATGTATACACATAAAGTATTAACACATTCTAAACAATTTTGGTTTAAATTTTATAGTATCACTGTATAAAAATATTTTATACTTTTTTTGTATAAATTTTATACTGAAGTTCATATGAAAGTATTTTAAACCATTTATTAAATTTATATTATTTTTCTTTCACGTCATTTTTGAGGTATCGGCCATTTTTGATTTTGGACAAAAAAAAAAAAAAAATGGTTCCACTTAAAAAAAAATTATATTTTTTCGAAAAAAAAAAAATCAAAATCAATTGCAAATTTATACAAAAAAAAAATTTTTTTAAAAATAATTTGTTTTTTATATCATAGTCTATAGATTTGTGAAGAAAATAAAATACTATTTAGAAAAATCGATTAAAGAATAGAAATTAATATAAAATTGAATGAAAAATTTTTCTTTATTTTATTTGTCATAAATTTGTATATTATATACAAAGCATCTGGGAGGTGATACAATAGGCCAGGGCTAACAAAAAATTGCACCTGAGGAGGGGTCTAAAATGTACTTCTTAGGAGTTATAGGCTTAAAAGTCATTTTCTGAATTGTTGAGAAAAAAAATTTTATTGGGTCACCCTAGTGTTTTAGAGAACATTTTTTCTATCAAAAACTTTTAGCTAATTGTATGAGCTTCTGAAGAGTGTATTAGGCTTATAGAGTTCAAAAGAATTTTGCAAAGTTCTGAACCTTAAAAGTTGATATTTTAATTTTATTTCCTAATTTTTGACTTTGGCTGCCATTGTATATAGTATACCCCCAAAAAAAAATTATATTTTTTAAACGCCAAATTTTTGTAAGAACAATTTTTCTAAAGCACCCTTGGGTAACCATTTTGTAAAGAAAAAAAGTTATGACCAAAAAACCATTTTCTTTTAGCCATAATACGCCTTCAGTAGAATCAGAAATGCTCCATGTGTTTTTCTCAGAATGAAAAAAGATTAATGCAGATATCGTTTTTAAGAGTCCCTCTAACTTTCAAGTCGGTTTCGGGATGGGTTTTGTTTTTGCCTCATACAAAATCGAACAGGTCTAATGTAGAGTGTTTTTTTTTTTTTTTTTTTTTTTCACAAAATCAGGATAGATACCAATAATCTGCCCTTTAAAATTTTGATATGAACAAATACTTGTAGTTAAATTCATCTAACGAAACTTTGCCTCACTTCACATTTTTAACGACATTTCGAATTCCAACCCACTGTATATCAAATAAAGTTGAAACTGCGCATAGGCACTATACGTATAAGGATTTTCGTCGTCGTTAGCAAGAAGGATATTAATTTCAAAAAAATAGTCGTTACATTTGCGAGTGGCAAGGACTACAACAACAACAAAAATCGCAATAATAGCAAAATCAGCATAATAATAGCAAAACAAAAGCTGGATCAGCCTTTGTGGATCCTCTTGTATATACGGCGAATGCTACAAATGTTTCCATTTTAAAGACTTTTGTTCTAAAACATTTTTAAAAAATTCCAAATTTGCATATGATGTATAGCACGTTACAGGAGTTTTGTCCTTTTTTACTTGAATGTTTTGTTTGATCGATTGTTCGATTTGATGTTTTTTGATTATTTTGATTGAAAGTCAATAGGACTTGTAAATGAAATTCTTGAATGCAAACTCTAAAATTTTAATTAAGTGACAAATATCATTTTACATTTGGAAATTTTAAAATACATGAAAAACCTTTTGGCATTGTTGTGAAAAAAGCATATGAAATTTTGTTTTCATTTGATTTGCATTTTAACATTTTAACGTATATTTTTTTTTTTAAAGCTTGAAACGTTTTTTTAAATTTTTCTAGAAAAAAATTTTACAAAAAAGATTTACAGTCATTTAAAATGTCCTTTACAATATTGTCTGAAATAGTGTTCTTAACATTGAGTTTCGAATTCATCTTGGTTTTGTTAAGACCATGCACCATCCTTGTTATCCACTTGATATTTCGTTGCACTATCTCAAAAGACGCTTTTAGTAGGTATAGCATTTTGAAAATTTTTAGAGCGTGTGAGGAGCGCCTTATACTCTTTTCCGAATTCACCAAAGTTTCGATTTCGAGCTAACTTCGACGATGTATACTGCTTGCAAAATTTCATCGAAATACATTTTTTTTTGGAATACAAAATAATAAAAAGAAATTTCTACTTATGTTACGGAGTCTTTTTCGCTTTCGAGAGTGGTTTTGGGTTCATCAAATATTCCCTGATATGAACTATATGACATGATATGGTGCTTATCTACATCAAAATGAAACTTATAGTGCCCGGGGAACGAAATTTCAGTCAACTTTAGTTTTTCCCATTCAAATCTGAACCAGTCTCGATTGTTCTGATAAAATTGCAGGAATCGTGATAAGGCAGAAATGTCACTGCCTATCTGATAAGCTTAAGAGCAGACCTCAGTGCGGCTTACATTATGATTCAGTGCCATTTCACTTCTCAATTATGGTTCCCATATTTCAAGAAAACAGTTTTTTACGATAAATTCTCAATATTTTTTGTATAACTCTAAAGCTTTAACAAGTTTTACGACTCTCAAACTTACAAAAGTTGATCCATCCTGAATACAAATAAAAAAAATGTATACCTGTCTGTTTGTATCCATTAAACAATCACAAAATGACCTAGTATGAATCCTGAAAAAACTAAGGTTTTTTGTTTTTTCAAATAAACATCAAATTACCTCACTTCAGGCATCAAATTTTGGATGGCACTGGTCTTTCTATAGAGAAAAGCGTCACTTTAATGTGTTCTTGACCGTAAACTTAAATGGCAGCTGAATGTCGAGAATATAATTGTTTGGTAAGACATGGAGCTTTCAACCGAAAACATTTTTTTGTATAGGGCTACCATCCGACCGATTCTTACCTACAGAATTTTAGTATGGTGGAACAAAGTTATTTGGATATGCTGTTCAAGGATCAAAGAGTTGCTTGGCTTAGTGATACTGGGGTTTTTAAAACAACAGCCCTGGTAACGTTTCTTTTTCTTGAACTTGAAAAATGCTAACAGACTTAGAGAATTGGATTTTTGAAAATCAAAACTTTTGAGTCATAATATTATCTTACTCCAATTTATGGGTTGTGATATAATTGGTGGTACTGACTAACTCCTACCTCATGTTCTATTCCCAACTAACTTCTAGGTAGTAATACCTGAAAGGGATGATTGGGCTCTCATCCCTTGAAATATAAACGAATAGGCTAAAATTGGTACTGGATCAGGTATTTATTCTTAGCCTTTAGACTTAGCAGAATCTTATAGACTGCCAAACGACTGTAGTGTCTTTCAGGCAGAGGTTTATGCTGTTCGTAGAGCTTACGAAACCTCAATGCGCATAAGTCCAAATTTCTTGGAAGAATTTTTATTTACATTGACAGCCCGGCGGCCATCAAAGCAATCTCATCAAATTATATCACGTCAAAACTGCAATATAACACTTTGCTGAATTCTGGGTCTGGCTTTGCTGATGAACTGGCTAAGAAAGGACCAACCAGAACACCCTTTTGGCAGAATTTTCAATACGAAAACCCATTAGCGTAATTAAGGGAAAAATCGAAAATACTTAAATGTGTTCACTTTGCTAATTCTAGATGGACTAATTTGACCACCATCATACTACTATATAAAATAAAACGTCTGTCTGTGTTTCCATAACTCGAGAACCCTTTGTCCGGTTTTAGGATACATTTTATTTCGAAATATTCAAAAATCAGTTTTCCGATTTGCATGTTTTTGCTTTCGAAGACATGCTATCAGGTGAGATTCCAGTACAAACTCTTATTTGAAATACCCTCGGCATCGACCGGAATATTAAAAAATGCTGACACTGGGACAAATAACATCCGCTGGAAAAATGTTCAATACAGCGATATAAAAAAGAAGACTGTTTGACAGATATGGATGAGATTAGGTACATACATTTTGTAAGGGTATCGGGAACGGGCGAACGAAGTCGCTCTCGGGCAACTAAGAGGTATACATAGTAAAAATCCCACTAAATTTTTAATAGCAATGGGGAAGCACAATCTTAATTGGTTCAATTACTGGACATTGTGCCATGGAAAACTTGCATCTCGCTTAGGTTTCTCAAATAATAGCGACCTTTTTTGGGAATTGTAAAGACGCTGATATAGATGAAAAAGTTTTTCATTTATTTTTTGGGTGTCCAGGGCTTGCGCTTAGACGTACAATAGAAGGAACTTTGGTCATTTCCATTTTGAATCGCTTCAAGTATATGTGTATGTATATTAGGACGGGTCGAATATTTTCACCGGTCTGGCTCTGCGGAAATCATAAAATTTGGATAATTTAGAGAAACTTTGCGCAAGAAAGTATATATTTTCATTGCAGTCGGGTATACAAACGGCCTATTTCTGAGTCCTAAGTTAATGATGACAACATGATCATTTCCGGACCTAACTTTATCTAACCTTGTAAATCTTATCAAATCGTCTTTACAAGTTATTGAATATTTATCTGAAAGCTCCATTTAAGAACTAATTTATAATGACATAATTTCTCCGGACTCGAGATATTGTGTAAAATCAGAAAATCCATTTAAAATTAACAGCATAAATGTACAATCAGCGAAAATCACCCTTAGATTTACAAATTCCAATACAAAGGAAACTATGGAAAATTCCTTTACGCCCGTTGGTTGCATGATTTGCTGTTTTTTGTTTTTTACCTAAAAAATAAGGAATTTCCAATTAAATTTCCATTTTTTAATACAATTTTATTGGTGGAAAATGTTGCGAAATGTGCGCTATTTGGAAATGGAAAATGTGAGAAAAATTGCTTGGTTTTTTATGCAATCAAAATAGGAGTTCTCTCTCTTTTTACACACTGCGCTCTTCTGCGCTAGTTTGCTGACTTTGGTTTTTTTTGCCACTTTTTATCCCTTAAAAAACAACAAAACTTAGTAAAGAAAGAAGGGTGGTTTTTGTTGGAAAAATCTCAGTTACTTTTTTATTTAGCTCTGCAACCCCTTTCAGGTTGCGTAAAAATGTGATGACGTCAGAGAAAGAGCAACTTTGAAGATGAGAAAGATCACAAGGATCTTTAACGTTCCAGGATGTTTTTATTGTTTTGTTTTTTTATGAATCGTTTTTTAGAGAGAGGGTTGAATTGATTGTGGAAATAGTTTTCATCTGGCGCCTGCAGGATTTGCAAGGATATGAAAATTTTTGTTATATTAGCTGTCGCAGTGGAAGAGTTGAATCAGTTTAAGCTGTATACTCAAGCTTTAAACACAAACGCTGCTGATATTTTTTGTTTATAACTCGAGTTTTTTGTGAAATGCGAGGGATACACGAGATTTATCTGAAAACTAAATCGTTTAGCTTGAAAAATCAAAATTAACGGATTTTTGAGATAATAAAAATTTCGAAATTTCTATTTTTTGTGCCTTTAGTGTTGGGAAAAAATTTGAAAAAAGAAAAAAAAAATTTAAAATTAAAAAATTAAAGAATTAAAAAAATAAAAAATTGATTGAAAAAAAAAAAAAAATTTTAAATTTAATTTTCAAAAAATATTAAAAAAAAAAATAATAAAAAAAAATGGCTACACAAATGGAGTTCATTATGCAACTCTATATGATGAATTTAATGCAGCAGCAACAGCAGATCTTGCAACAACAACAGCAGCAGCAGCATCAGCAAACATTATCCCCAATTAAGGATAACCCACTAAAGGATAACCCATCAACAACAACAGCAGCAACAACATCAATCACACCACAAAATACAAAAATGAAAAATCGCAAAAATTCACATGCCAACACCAACTGTAGTAGTAGCAGTAGTTGTAGTCCCAATAGTAATAATATCAATAGTTTAGTCCAGCCATCCAATTATTATAATCCCACCGCAACAACAGCTAGCCTTAGTATGCAACAAATGTTGCTCAACAATGTTGCACCCATGATGCTGTCGTCGTCGTCATCATTATCATCAGCGTTATCACCATCTTTGAACAATATTAATGCTACCATGTCATCAAATATCTTGTTGTCACCCAATACACCTGGTAGCAATTTGTTGATGAATTTGGCAACGGCGGCAACAGCAACACCACTAACACAAAATGCTTTCATGGGTAGCAATACAATTGCTGACAACATTTTTGCTTTTAGCAACAATCGTAGAAATTCCACCATTTCTTTAGCTAATAATTTTTTACAATCATCCACAGTGACATCGACACCAACAGATAAAAGTCCAACACCAACATCATCATTAACGCAGCAAACAATGGAGGAGCAGGATGTTTCTTCCATAGATGGTTGTGTTGATGCTGCTGATACTGTTGCTGATAATGTTGTTGATGATGCCACGGCCACCACCACGTCTGGGGAGTTAAAGGGGGGCACAATTTCTTCGCTTGAATCAAATCAAACGGAGAATTTGGATGGGGAGATGACACAAGATGAAGCATACGATGCAGAGGATGAGCAACCTTTATCTAGCATATACAGTTCATCTGCTGAGATAGCAAGTTCTAGTGCAGAGAGTGCAGGGGTCTCAAAGAAATTATTGCCATCGGGAGTGCATACCTTAGAGAGCACTTTGGATTCAATGGAGTCATCAAGTATGGTGAGTTATCATTTAATTTAAGAAAAGACTTTATGAAATATCTTGAAAACTAAAAGTTGTATTTATACTGACAAGAATATTTAGGGTATTCCTTAAAACGGGTTAAAAAAAACTGTCAAAGTTTGTATTGATTTTGACAACTTTTATGAGGTTTTCGAGGCACTTACACGGGCTCCTGGAAATAACGCCAGAAAATTTTTTGGAAATAACGCCGGAAAAATCTACATTCAAAATTCTTGCGTTATTTCCATTTTGTTTTGGAAATAAAGCCAAAAATTAATTACGAAAGTACGCTAGAAAAGTTTTTGCCATTATCCCCAAAACAAAACA
Source organism: Calliopum simillimum (assembly GCA_951812925.1). Taxonomy (NCBI): domain Eukaryota; kingdom Metazoa; phylum Arthropoda; class Insecta; order Diptera; family Lauxaniidae; genus Calliopum; species Calliopum simillimum. The sequence goes on from OX638368.1 coordinate 23,297,871, forward strand.
TAAATCACACGAGAATTTTTTTTGTAGATTTTTCTGGCGTTATTTCCTATGGTGTTATTTCCGGGAATCACTTACACGTTTTAAGGAATACCCTCATTATACGTAAGTTGTTATAAAAGTTCTAAGCTTCACGTCTCTCCCAATGGAATTTAATATGACTATTAAGACCTGGAAGTAATCGCTGAACAGTAGGTTCACTCATGTCTTTCAAAGCAAAATAATCAAATTTTAACTTATGTAGCACTTTCTGATATGAAGTCTTTCGATTCAATTTTTGAATTGAGCTAAACATTTTGTATAATGGGCATTAAAAATTAAGTTCATTTTTGCCACTTTTCCGGAGAGCAAAAAACTGATTCTAGCTTGATTTTGTAATTAATTAAAAATTTTTTTCTGAATAATCTCTTTTTAAGACAACATTGCTTCTTTAAACCATTAGTGAAAAGCAAACCAAGACCAAGACCATAGCAGTCTTGGTCTTGGACATTGAGTCTTGGTCTTGATTTTGATATTGAGTTTTGGGGCTTTACCCGATATCTGAACGATACGTAAAATTTTTATATATTTTTATATATAGAGAGACTCCTTACGTCGAATACCATCAACAAAGTTCGTCTGAAAGAAGTCTTAGGTAGAAAAAAAGAACTGAAGATAGTTTCATATATACCCCTTTGCTTCCTAAAAGAACTAAAAACTGGTAAGGGTGGTATCTTTGGCCTGGCCAAAAACTAAATACCCTACACTGCATTTCAAGTACATTATTAGGAGAGTATAAGAACAAATTGCTTATATGAGAAGTGCCACGCCCACTCCTCCGATTTAACTTTGATTTTGCGTAGAGCTGGCATTTACTGTTCTGAGTGTTTGAGTGAAATTCGGTTAGGTTTTCTTAAAAAAATCTTTCAGTATGCATTTTGAAACTTTCGCTTACATGGGAGGTGCCACGCCCTCTAATCCTACTTCGCCTACTTTAAACTCAGAGTTTACAATTAATGTTCTTCGTGTTTGAGTGAAATTTGGTTGGATTATCTCAAAAAACACTTTCATTATATAATTTCGAAACTTTTGCTTATATGGGAGGTGCCACGCCCTCTTGTCCGAGTTTACCTAGATCTTGCTTATAGTTTGCATTTACAGATCCGAGCATTTGAGTGTAATTTGGTTGGGTTGTCTCAAAAAACGCTTTCCGTATAACATTTTGAAACTTTTGTTTATATAGGAGGTGCCACGCCCTCTAGTCCGAATTCGTCTAGTTTTTGCTAAGAGCTTATACTTACTTTCCCTATTATTTATGTGTATTTTGCTTCTGTTATTGCAAATAATGCTCTTATTATTGCATTTTGAATATATTTTTTGTATGGGCGGAAGGCGTGTTCGTTGACCGATTTCGCTCATTTGCAATCCCCCGAGCTAACTTTTACAACAAAGGCAGAATACCAAATTTCATTGAATTATGTTGCTCAGTTTTCCCAAAAAATATATTTCTCCACACACCCAGCCAGCCAGCCAGATAGACGGACATGGCTATATCGACTCAGGAGGTGACGCTGATCAAGAATATATATGTATACTTTTCCATACCTGCCACACCTCCTTCTCTGCGTTACAAACGGAAGATCAAAGTGAATATACCCTGGGTGTAGGGAATAAAAATTCGAACATTATGACTGAAATATTGGTCTTCCAATCAAATAACCATATTTTGAAAGCAATAGGCAATCTTGGAAAAAGTGCCACCTTGCTAATCATAATCAAGCAAAAACTCAATTTTGAACTTTTTTTATTACTGTCTTTCAGCTTTTCAGGTGACGATATATAATTTATATCATTACTATTTTTATGACGTGACACTCATGACGTTGAATTAATACCTAGATCTTATCGATCTCAAATTCCGTTCTCAATAGTACAATATTTTTTGTGGAAAGAAGACAATACTACCTTTCACACAAATCCAATACTAAAATGGTACTTTTATCGGTTTATGAGTTATGATTTTTTATGTAAGGAAATTTTGAAAAAATTCAAAAAATTATAACTCATAAATCGTTAAAGATGCCTTTCTGCCAAATAGCAGAAAGCTTTTGCTAATAGACTACTTCACTACCTTCCCAAAATAAGTCAGAACATGAAAATCGTCTGAGAAATGTTGAAGTCATGGGCGATTGATCGATTTCCTGTGTTGAAATGTTCAAAAAATCATTACTCCTAAGCTGCGGTACCGTTAAACATACCATTTTGGGTTAATATCATAGGTAATTTATATTTCTTTCCATACAAAATATTTTTGAACGTTAAAACAGTAGGTCATGGAGGATTTTTTATGATTTTAGTACTAAGAAAGTACTAAATTGAGTATTTTTTTCCAAGTCAAAGAAAACTTTGAACTTATACAAGAAAGCTTGATGAAATACCATTCCAAAATGAAAATCGGTTTAGAAAAGTGATGAACAGTTGAAGCAATGTTTGTCATGATTTACCGATTTTTTTCACATTTCCCACCCCTTTAAAATCCACAAAAAAAAATGTTGTTAAAAAATCAATTTTTTTCCCCCCTTTTTATTGATTTTTGGGCTGAAAGGAAACCATGTACCAAATATCAACGATATCTGAGATGGAGAAGCCAATTCTTGTTACGCTTAGCATGGAATGGCTACATATTCTATTTTCTTTAGCCCCAGCATATAGTTTGGACGATATTTATATCAGTTTTTCCTTTCTCCTTATTTTTAGCTCAATACACCAGTTAAACAACCCGCGGACTCATCTTTCAATGATTACAATATCGAAAATTCAATATATCTATGCAGAGAGACTGAAGCGATTAGTTCCAATCAGTTCGCTATATCGGAAAATGAAGATTCAAATGTTTCACCACTTGCACTGGCTGCTAATGCTATACTAACACCACCTTCCAGTGAGCAACTTATTCTGAGTAGCTCATCAGCATATGAGTCACAGTCTCAAACGACGGCGGCGACACCCATCAACACAGCATCAAGTTTGGATGCATTTTTACAAAATGAGGATAATATCAAAAATCTTAAAAAGTTTTCATCATATTTGGAATGTGAAAATGTGCTATGCCGCCAAGAGAATTTACGTGAACACTTTCATTGTTTCGATGAGCCATGCCAAGGTAAGATACTTAGCAAAAAGGATGATATCATACGTCATCTAAAGTGGCATAAGAAACGTAAAGAGAGTCTGCTCTTGGGTTTTGCGCGTTTCTCCTCATCGGATGATTGTGTGCCAACATATGGTGCGGGTTGCGCGTACAACTGGAAGCAAACACATTATCATTGCGTCTACGAAGATTGTCCAAAGGTTTATGTTAGCACCAGCGATGTGCAAATGCATGCGAATTTTCATCGTAAAAATTCCGAAATCGTGCAAGAGGGTTTTCGACGTTTTCGAGCACATGAGAATTGCAAAATCGCAGATTGTCCATTCTATGGTAAGAAGATTTCGCATTATCATTGCTGTCGTGAGGGATGTCAGCATACGTTCAAGAACAAGGCTGATATGGGTAAGTGGTGATTAAAAATTTAACGTTTGATTAATGATCCACTAATGTCGCTATTTCTTTCCGCAGATAAGCACAAATCATATCATTTGAAAGACTTTCAGCTGACGCAAGATGGTTTCAAAAAAATACTGAAAACGGAGGCTTGTCCCTTTGAGGAGTGTAAATTTTCTGGAGTTTGTAATCATATACACTGTGTGCGTGAGAACTGCAATTATATTCTGCACTCTAGTAGCCAAATGATAAGTCATAAGCGCAAGCATGATCGTCTAGATGGTGAACAGGCGTATCAGCAATACAAAAAACAGAAGGACTCTAGTGAAGAAGAATCACCAAAGCCGTCAGCTCAAAGTAGTAATAGCCATGTTTCAACACCATTAAGTTCTTTATCGGCAGATCATTTCTTGGCACGTAAACGTGGACGTCCACCGAAAAAGATTGTAAGTGCTATTGTGTAGTTCAGCTTGGAATCATAAATGGAAAGTAAAGAATTCTAGAGCTTAAAACAATCGTTTGCATATAGGGTGTATCGCATAAGGATAAAAATCTTCTGGGAGGTGATAGAGGGGGGCTAGACTAACAAAAAATTTAACCTAGGATGGGTCTAAATGTACCCCTGAGGAGTTATATGGTTAAAACTGATTTTCTGACTTGTTTTACAAAAACATTTTATTGGGTCACCCTAACGTTTTAGAGGAAACATTTTTATGGAAAAGTTTTAGCTAATTGTATGAGGTTTTTAAAAAATTATTTGGATTATAGAGTATAAAAGGATATCGCAAAGTTCTGGACCTTTAAAGTTGATATATTAAATTTTTTTTTCCAATTTTTGACTTTGGCGGCCATTTTAGTATGAAAAAGATCCTATTAACATATCTTTTTATAATTTTTTTTGGATTCCTCGTTAAATTTCCTTAAATTCGGTAGCACATTTGTTATATCAATTTTTTTAATTGAGGTCAGTAAAAAATACTTTTCAAGATCAATCCGTTTGAAGGCTTCATTAGACAAAGGGCAATACATGCGAGTAACCTTTGTGTTAAAAAGAAAAGTATTATTTCCGGCCTCAAATTAAAAAATTGGTATGACAAATGTTCCATCAAATTATAAGAAATTTAACGTGGATTCCAAAAAAAATTATGAAAGGGTATGTTAATGGGTCTTTTTTCATACTAAATTGGCGAAATCCTTTAAACTTAATACATTTTTAAAAAGCTTATGCAATTAGCTAAAGGTTTCTCTTAATAAAGTTTCGTCTAAAACGCTAGGGTGCCCCAAAATTTTTGTTTTTTGTAAAACAAGCCAAAAAATCATTTTTAACACTATACATTTCAGTAGATTTAAGGCCCTACCTCAGATGCAATTTTTTGTTAGTCTAGGCCTCCTCTATCACCACCCAGAACATTCGTTACCTTATGCGCTTGGTTCACTTTTTCTTTACTTAATCTATGCTGCAAACAAAATTTTCAACAAGAAACGTCCTAACTATTCCAAAAATGTTTTTTATTTTTATTTCATTGTTTATTATCTTTTCAGCAACTTCCCGCCGAAGCATGCAATGGAAAACGTATTAAAGTGGAAGATAACAAAGATCAATTGCAGACAACAGCTGTAAATAATGCAATGCCTGGTGCCATATATCCACCATTTCTACCGAATTTCAATCCTGCAGCAGCAGCGGCAGCGGTAGCAGCAGCAGCATCAGCACAAGACACAAATACACCAAATTTCCAGTTAACACATCTAATGGCGCTCTTTCAATTGCAAAATCCGCTTTTCTATCAGAATCTATATCCTGGTGGTAGTATGGCTGCTAATATGGCAACGAATCTTTTAGGTGCTGCTGGTACAATGCCAGCCACCAGCATGCTTGGTAATTTAGCTGCATTTGGAGCAGGGGCAGCGAGTGCAACTGCGGACATTAAATTGGAAATTAATGAAAAGCAACAGTTTAAAGAATGAATATGACCCCAATGTTTAGTTTAGGAACAAAGGGTTTTCCAATGGCATTTGCTGGGCAAACAAACCATAAATAGTTTGCTATATACATATATGGCACTTAGCATGCTACGGTATTCAAGCATAAAACTGCATCAAGCAATATTTGCAGCCCGGATGCAATCCTCAAAGGTAACACTGAAAATACCGAGGACTAAATGTTGCGTTAATTCAACTACAGCCTTATTCTAGAAAAAGTTTGAGTCATGTTTTTTGAAGTGGAAACAGTGAAAAGTTTTTGATTAGGATTTTTATTTTTACGCAGAACTGTTCCCTGATATCTGCACATTACTCTTATGGAAAATAATATAATTAAAAATAAAAAAGTTACGCATACTTAAATACCGGCTCCCAGACTATGTGTTTTACGTATTTGCTCATAACTTTTTAAAAATAAAAAGAAACTAGTAAGTCTGTTACCATTGGCCTGGCCAAACATCAAATACCCCACACTGCAGAATATTCAAAATTTGGCTTGCACAGGACACGGTGCTCTTGAACAGTCGATAGGTTTTTTGGCTATGTGGAGAAAATCTGTGAATGGGGTTTCATTTGTATTAGCTTAGTGGTCTGGAAAATGCAAACCCCAAAATCGTAGCTGATCATCCCCGCGAAATATCGCAAAAATACATATCTCATATAAAAAAAAAAAAATCGGAAAAAAACGCAACAAACCAATATAAAAATAATTAGATTTAATGTATTTTGCAATGCTGAATCTGAATCCGGCCTTAAAATTGCTATATCTCATACGGTTTTTGAGATATCGTAGCCTAAACAAGGAAAAAAGACAGTTTTTGCTATATTTTGACGCTATATAACTAGAATATAGAACATTCATACGCAAAATTCGATACATTATCTTAAAGTTCCAATCCGCATTTAAATTATGCCAATAGCTCAATTTTTTTCTGAAATATCGTAGACTGAAATAATGACAAAACACGTTTTTTGCACTTTTTTAACTTTTTAGGTTAGGATATCTCCGAAAAAAATAAAGATATCGACATTTTTTGAATTAAGTTTAGAAAATTGATTAAAGCTTTCCATTTCTGCATCAGAATTTACGGATATACGTCCTGTCATATAGCTCAAAAGCACAGCAATAAAACATAGCATCGGCTTTTTTTCCTTGTTTAGGCTAAGATATCTCAAAAACCGTATGAGATACAGCAATTTTAAGGCCGGATTCGGATTTAGCATTGCAAAATACATTAAAAATAACTATTTTTATGTTTGTTTGTTGCGTTTTTTTTCTGAATTTTTTTTATTTTATATGGGATATGTATATTTGCGATATTTCGCGGGAATGATCAGCTACGATTTTGGGGTTTGCATTTTCCAGACCACTAAGCTAATACAAATGAAACCCCATTCACAGATTTTCTCCACATAGCCAAAAAACCTATCGACTGTTCAAGAGCACCGTGAGGAGGTGTCTCGATCTATTGTCCTAATGCACATAGCTTTTGCTCAGATCTTGCACTTACTGTCCTCAGTGTTTGAGCGAAATTTAGTTGGATTATCTCGAAAACGTTTCCTGTGTAGCATTTTGAAACTTTTGCTTATATGGGAAGTGCCACAGTTCGCCGAGTGTCCGAGTTCGCCTAGTCTTTGCTCAGATTCGCCGATTTCACTCATTTTCAACTAATCGAGGTAACTTTGACGACGGAGGCAGGGTATCAAATTTCATCGAATTATCCCAAAAAATATTAAAATGATTTCAACGTACAGACAGACAGACGGACAGATCGACTCAGAAGGTGACGCTGATCAAGAATATACTCGTATATAAGTTCTTTTCCATATCTCATTCTCCGCTTTACAAACGGAAGGACAAAGTGAATATACCATGGGTGAAGGGTATAAAAAAGAAAAATACAAGACAATAATCCGTATCAGAAACTCTTCAAAGCTCAATTAAAAAAATTTTAGATGTGCTGGTTGGTTTAACTGTTCCCACTACAAAAAACATGTCTACGATCTTGATTATGAAGAATTTTGTAAAATTAACAATAAATTTTGATTTGATATCAGGTAAAGGGCATTACAAGTATCATTATTTAGACTAAATTTTGAAACAGATAGCACCATTACTCCAAAACCGACTTCACGATTCTTAGTGTAAGCCGAGGCTTCTGGATAATCGGGAAAGTATCCTTAAATCGTTTCTCTAAAAGAAAGGCGCTGATTACATTTCTGGTCGTCTGAAAAGGAATAGTGAGAGATTTTAATCAAACTCAAGGTGGGCTTACAGAAATCAGTCTTAGAGGGAATAGTCCAAAAAAAAATATCTCTGTTATAAATGCGATTAGTTTATGTTTGTAGGAAAAAAGTTTCTCTTACAAAAATTTTTTTATTTTAAATAAAATTTTTAATTAAAATTTTTATCAGACAAACTTTTAGTAAAATAAAAATAACATAACAGCGCGTCATCTCACGTAAACATTGTACCTCATCAAAGCGACAGCTTCCAAAGAAGTTTAATCCTTGAATCAAGCACTTAATTTTGAAGGTCTTTTTAATCGCTATTTTGAAACCAAAATCAAATATATAAAAGGTGAGATCACATCCACTGGATTTCATTATTTAGGGCGTTTATTGTGTCAAGATAATGGTATTGCAAAATATCTTAAAAATGAGATCAAAAGCAAGATTTTGATAATGTAATTTTTTGGATTGATGAATTTTTCGCAAAATTAGCACGACCGGTATTTGATTTTTTCAATGTAAAACACTTGGAAGAGAATAAGAAAATATTCGCAATGAAAATTCTTGAAAACACATTTCAGAATATGAGTGGGAAAGTTTAAATGGTGTGATATCTGACATAAAAAAATAAACAAGAACCCGTTGAATATTCGGGGATATTTAAGATGGTGATAGAATCATTTTTCTAAAGCGGAACATATTGACTTATGTTTATATTTTTTACTAAGTAAAAAGCAAATTTTCTGAGCAAGAATAACCTAAAAGAAATTTAAATCTTTAACTTAAAATTTATGTGTATAAATGTTTGAAGATTACTTATTTAAAGCTTTTGCAAAAATAAATTTTTAACTTAACATGAAAATTCCATTTTTACTTTTTTATTTAATTCGACCTCGAATAATATAATAGGGGTTATCGTGAATAAATATTCTCGGTGAGTTTCTTCTTAGACAGTAGTGCATTCTCCATTGCAGTTTGAGAAAGAATCCCCCGGGAATATATATACACGATAGCTCCCAATAAGTACATCAATGCTTATTGATGCTGTACTAAAAATAAATTTATGTATATTAATTTTAGTCATTATTTGAGTCATTCAATCACCACCTAAACAGCTTAAAATTAGAACCCAAAAGAAAGAATATTGAAATAGAGTTTGTGTGTTAAAGCTTTAGAAAAAAATTTTATTTGTAGAACGGTGGTAGCGATTTCATTTAAGTTTAGCGAAAAATATACAATATAAATTATATATTAAATTACAAATTGAAATTAATAACCAATTTTGTATTGTTTGTGATAAGTTTAAAAATGTAAACGATTTTGTTAAAATATAATATTTGTTATAGAAATTTGTTGTTTTTTGTTGAAATTTATTGTAATCTCGAAATTCAACATTAACTAGCATTTCCCTATGTGCGTTGCTACACCTTCTCTTGTACAGAGGGCGGGACATCTCCAATTAAATCAATTCAGGGAATGTAAATTGTCCCGATGCAATTTATGTACGCACCAAATGGTGGTTAAATATTTTATTATATTTTAAAAAGAAATAAAAATATATAGATCTGGTTATTGCCTAAAATTTTATTTGAAATCAGCTCCCTTGATTCAAATCACAATTAAACTGTTTCAATTGAAATGTCTTGAAGTAACCACCCAAATCATAGTAATATTATCGTAGTAATGCAACACGAATCCGTCTTCCGCAATCTTCCGTAAGTAAAATCGATAGCTGGAATAAGCCGGGAAAATTTTGTGGAGATTAAAAAGCGCTAGATAATCACTGTACACGATGAAAAAGTTTTTGTTTAATTACTGTATTCTAAGTGGAGATAAAGGGAAAGTTTCAGCTGCTGAATTTAGTTCACTTGGTTACCAGTTGGGCAACGCTACTTTTGAAAAACTGCATTTTTATTTAGCAAGTGGAAACCGCCAATAACTTTAGTTTCCATTTCAATAGTGCTACCAAGACACACCAGTCCTATCGTGTTTTAAATAAATAGTGCTTTCAGCCCTTTTTCAAAAGTGAACTGCACTTTTTCAATCTAAGAGCCAAAACTCTAATTTCTTAGCCCTAGACTCGGTACCAAAACTAACAAATAAAAGTTTGAAAAAAACGTATGCGAAAAATTAGTATGCAGAAAGTTTTCTGCCTGTCTGCAGATCTAAAAATCGCAAAGCGAAAAATCATATCTTATATCGTTTACGATATATTGCATTTTTAATTATTTTTTTTGACTTTCTGCAAAAAAATGTTATTTTTTCGTATAATGAATGAATAAAAACAAAATTAAACAGTTCCGATGTATTTTTTGATGCTGTATCCAAATCCAGTCTCAGAATTGTTCTAGCTCTTTTATATTATGAGATATTCTTACCTAAAATTTTGACACATACAGATTTATCATAACTTTTGAGGTAATATACAAGACAAGGTAATCAGGCCTATCACTGAATCCATTCGTAGATACGAATTTCGTGAAGTCTACGAAAGTGCTATCATTGAATTCGAATTGCTACGACGTGAATTCAAAATTCGTCGATTGGGATTACTTACTCCATCCGAAACTCAAATTTTTTTTTTAGTTTCCGACAAATGGATATGACTACCGAAGAAATATCATAATTTTATTAAAAAAGTACTTCAAACTCCAATAATTACGAAGTTACGTTCGAAATTTCTTGTAATCAATAATAGCATTTTCGTAGATCTCACGAAATTCGTATCTACGATGGATTCAATGATAGGCCTGAATAGTAAGTCATAAAAAGTGATGCGATTTTTGAAAGTGCTATTTTTTTCCTTCAAAACTCACTTTGATTCATATTGTTATCTTTATTATCCTCCGAAATATCCTAACCTTAAAAAAGTTAAAAATATGCACGATATATGCCATTACAAACTGTGGTTGTTTTATATGTATGGTTCGGAACTGTCCAAATTTTTGCTCCACTTTTTTCATAATTTTTAAACACTTCACATCTTCCATCAATTAACTTTGCTCAATAGTTTCAAAAAAAAAAAAAACATGCCTGGGCAACTACTACTTAGCAGATGCCTTATCTGGCTAATAAATATAAGGGCAACTGACGTACACGGTTGCCATCGGCAATGTGAATTTTCCGATGGCAACCAAGTTGCTATACGCAATAGGGGCCTTAATAATATAAAACTAATCCGTGTGAATTCAGATACTTTTCATTTAGGAGTATTTTTGATGAAAAAGGTGTGTCGAACGCTAAAAAGTATTAGAATATTTTTTTTGTAGAATTGCAGGTCCTACAAATAACATTGATTTGTATTTACGAAAAAGTAACCGTTTAGGATATATTCGATAAAATCGAATTTATCGCCGTTTTGTGTTTTTTTTAGAATATTTCCTAAACGGTTACTTTTTCGCTAAAGCAAATCAAAATTTTTGTAGTACTTGTAATTCTCTACAGAAGAGATTCTAATATTTTTAATCGTTCGTCTCACCGTTTTCATCAAAAAGCCTCCTCAATGAAAAGTAATTGAATTCACACGGATATTGGAACAGGCCAGAATGAATAAAAAAAAAAAAAAAAATTGATTAAAAAGATTTTTTGTTTTTATACAGTTTTCTTTATTTAAATTGCCTAAATCGTCTACACACTTATAAATCTTTACATTGATTTCTATTTTGCTACCAGCATCCTTTGGTTAAATAATTAAGCATTTTTAGTAAGAAGCATTTTAAACAATAAATATCAATATATGGTATATATGTATATGTATGTATATATAAAACTAAAATTAGCGTAAAGTATATATATATATTTTTGTTTGCATATATACTTGACCATTCTTGTAACATATTTGTAGATAGATACTTTAAATATACATTGTAACATTTTATTCAAATTTAAATATATTATGCATTATCTTATTATCTTAAGCTAATAATAATTTTAGTAAGTTAAAAAAAAAAAAAAAACAGCAATAGTTAACTTTAAATAACCAAATAAATTTAAACATAAAAAAATAAAATAAATTAAATATCGTAGAATTTAAAATTATTAAATATTAAGCTTATCATATAAAATTTTTAAATGGTTTTATATTGTAATTTCTTGTCAAATACATAACGTGTCAGGTTCTGAGGTAAAACTCATTAAGTGCTTAACAATTTCTGTGCACTAAGTGAATTTTATCTCTTAACTGACGATATGTATGCATACATTTAAACGTATGGTTTAAGCATATTACCGAAAAACTAACTCATAACGAATGCAGCCAATAAAACTATACATATACCCTTTATTCGAAAATGTCACCAGCTTATTTTTACTGTGCGCCACAATTTATATAAAACGATTAAGTTTAAGCTCAAAAATAACAAAACCAAAATCACTATGAGGGTTATCGTGAATTAATATTCCCAGGGAATTTTTCTCAAACTGCAATAGAGAATGCAAGGCTGTCTGAGAAAAATTTCCTGGGAATATTGATTCACGATAACCCCCTATATGTACTTTTTACTTTTTGTTTTCAAGCACAAAAGATCTTCTGAGGATAAAACAGAATAGTTTTTTTTTTATTTGTACATTAAGTTCTCAATTTAATAAAGGCGCTATCAATTAAAAAAATAAGTTACTACCAAATTTTAATACTCACAAATCACATCTTTACTTAAGAAAAAAAAAAAAAATAGTTTGTTTCGAAAATAATTGCTCAAAATTGTTTAAGACTTTATTTATTAGCTAAGGTCTTAATACTAATGTTCTTAAAAGATTCGCCGAAACAAACCACAGCCTCCTCCAAACATAGACTACATACATCGTCCTCTACAAGTGTTAAGGTGATAGACATCTGAAGTTGTCATGTCATATCCAGTCACTACTGCGATCAAACAGCTCAGACATCTCCGTTGACGACTAAGAATTACCGCTCAGAAGCTCTTTTTTGGACTCTCATATATTGTCTGCAGTTGAATGCCTTCCTCTATCTGCAGTCATGCAAGACGTCAATGCATTTGCTGACTAAAGCCTTTACCAATCTACAGTTATGGATATTTTGAAATATTATGAAAGATTTCTATATATTGTGATTTTTCTTTTTTAAGTAAAGGCATGATGAACAAAATCGAAATAAAATTTTTACACATTTTCTTATTTCAGATTTACTTATAATCTTGACAGTAATTATTTTTTATATATTTTTTAAAAATAGCTCTTATAGCGAATTTTATAAAGATTGTTTTTTTATGGGTTTAATTTTTTTTTTAAATATATGTATGTAAATGTTTAGGAAATACAAATGGCATTATTTGTGTGCTAGCAAAAACAATTATTGCTTGCATATATGTATATGGTATTATGCTTACATACTAATTAATAATAATTCAGAAGTTGAAAATAACTTTAGATTTTTCAAAGTTAAGTACAGTATCATGGTATTTGATCTGTTAATCGTACAATTTTGTATATAATACAGTTAGGTTTACTAGTGATGTTAGCAAAACTGTTATATGGCTAAAGGAGCTAAATGAACATTGGCTGTCCGCACAAAGTACTTGGATTTAAATAACCCATTTTCTGAGTTTTCGAGCTGTCGAACAGCAAATTTAATAATTTTCATACGATTTTTTTCTTTATCCAGATTTCAGTGACGCTGGATGTTATATACCATTTAATAGTTAATTAAATTCGCCTTTAGAAAAATATGATTTCGGTCAACCCCCTTCCCCACTTGGGCTGCAGTTCATGTTTAATGGGTTGAATGACGTATAATTATAATTAATTTTTTTCTAAACGTACTATTTTACTGTAAATAATTATTGTCGAAATTATTCAAAAAATAAATTTATTTGTTTTCACAAGGAACCATAGACAGACCTGCCAAAATGACTCTTCGAGAAGTCAAACAGTGGGGGTTCGTGGAAACAAGATTTATATACCTACATTAAAATCTATTGCTGTGCTTTAGTCAGGACAAAACTCGAAATTTTCTATTAATTTTTTCGGGGAAAAGGTTTAGAGGGAAAAACAGGTAATGCTAACATCCCTGAAGCACCGGCGGATATAATTGTCTCAGTAGTCCCATCTTTGGTCTAGTTACTTTGTAAGCAAACCAAAACACACTACACCTCAAACTAGAATAAATTCACTTAAATTATCAATTGTAACAAAAGTGGTCCAAATGTGATGCAAGGTCGGTCATTAGTAACTAATGTGGTCCAATTGTGTATCAATTGTGTCAGTGAAATTATAACTTAACTGACTACGTACTGTTTGGCAGTTCGTCGATTGTAAAGAAGACTAAACGATAGTGAATCGTCCTAATGACTTGCGCTGCGCGGAGAGACCTGGGTTGAAATCCTTCACTCGGTGATTTTCAATACCATTTTTAAAATTTCCATTAATTTGCATACAATTTGTCTGGAGAGTCTTTGGAGCGGAAAATGAAACAAAAATAGCCGAGGTATAAAATAATAAAAAAATTAATAAAAAAAAATTTTTTCCGCAGTAAGATGATCAGAAATATATAACAGAGTCTTTAGCATATTCGTCTATGAAATCTTTTTAAATTGTATATTAAATTAAATTCTTTGAAATTTATAAATAAAATTAAACTGATCTTTTTCTGGTCCAAATGTAATGTAAAAGGAGACAATTGACTATTTTCTGGTCTCAATGTAATGCATAAGAAGAAAATTGGATGACTAATAATACAAAACGTTAATAGAACTTTATATGTGATGGGACCAGAATTTGGACTGGTCGGTCGCCTCCAAGGTATAGTTTACAAACTAGCTTTGGAATAGTCCGTTGTCCTGCAGGAATTCTTCTTCACCAGGAGCACTCTGGAAATACTGGAAATGGGTAAAAAAATTTCATAAAAATATTAAGAAGATGAGATAGGGGGTAGATTCGTTCAGAAAAAAATATAAAGGGGGAAAAAATAATGAGTGTTGGGCTCACATTTTATTCCTCTAAGGGCGACATTTGCGCAGCTATGGGGCTTTTGACGACCATCCTCACATTTTCTTGAATTTTGACCTCAATAAGACGCCACTTAACATCATCCAATCTACCCTATTTTTTTGTGGTTTATGCATATGATAAAACCTCACCAAATTAAGGGTTGTTGCGTATGCAAATCAAGAAATCGAACTCTTAATCATGTCTAATATGCATATTCAATATATAAGCTGAATTTTGCGAAACCGTCATTGTTAGACTTTTAGAAATCTCTCGCACCTGGCGAAACAATAACATCTAAAAAATTCGACTTTCTTGGGTCTCCATTACTTTAGAAAAATTGCTGTTAATTCTAGATTCAAACTTTCATTTCGCGCGGCAGAAAATGGGTTAAGTGTAAAAATAACAGATTACATACCAGGATACTGTTGTAAATATACTAAAAAAATTCATATAAAAAATAAATAAACAAATGTTAAAGTTAAATCTTTACCAAATCATGTTGATCTTTTTTAAAATCGAATTAAATTTTTTCCAAATCAAAATAAACCTTTTCTAAATCATATTTAAACTTTTTCAAATTCAAATAAAACTTTTTTCAAATTCAAATTAAACCTTTTTTAAATCAAAATAAACCTTTTCCAAATCAAATAAAACTTTTTCTAAATCAAATTAACCTTTTTCCAAACACATGGCCAATTCCCTTGACATTTTGGAAGGTGTTTGGTAGACACAATATTCAACCATATGGCAAGTTTCATAATGCTTGCTGCTGAAGGTACAGAGATCTATACATAATTTTAAGTGTATTTTTTGTAAAGCTTGTTTGATTTGGAAAAAGGCTAATTTGATTGTTTTAAAAAGTTTAATTTGATTAGGAGAAAGGTTTATTTTGATTTGGGAAAAAGTTTATTTTGACTTGAAAAAAGATCAATATGCTGTGGAAAAGGTTTAACTTGCAGTGGAATCTGTAAAAATGGTGAAAAGTTATTTTCAATCTCTGATAAAATTCTTTTTAAATATACTTTAATAGCGAGCAGGTTATATTTTCAATATATGCATGTATGTAAGTTTGTATGTAGGTATAGCTATTGCAACAATTCCAATTGAAATTCTGAATTTGAGTCAGTTTTATTTTTTGTCCATTTCTACGCAAAAGTAATTAGTATAACCTTTGCAGAAACTTTGTTAGGAATCAAAATGGTTAGCTTCGACTAGATGCATTTGATGTTGGCTCATTTTCAGTGCTAACATTTGAAGCATTTGCTGATGTCAGCGAGCGCATATGATGCACTGGCTTTTTAGATTTGAGCTGTGTCGTACCATTAAAACGTACGTTAACATCACCTCCAACCATGCTAAGGGGATGCATTTCTTCAATTTTAATATCAACATTTGACAATATCGTAGATGATGATTTTGTAGTTGTTTTTATTGTTCTAGCTGACGCTGTAGAAATTGTCTCATCAATTGTTGCAGGTGGTGGTGGCGATACTGTGACTGTGGCATAATTATGTCTAACTGCAATTGGCGACAACGCTGCTGGTGTAGTTTTATAGCCCATACGACTAAAAATACTGCCACCGCTTGTACTGCTATTGTTGGTATCACCATAGCTACTGCTTGTATTACTACTTGTACTTGGCGGACTAATTGGTGTACCAACACCGCTATCAACTTCAAGTGGACTTTTAATGTTTGCAACATATTTATCTACATGTTCAGGTAATTTCAGCTCATCAAGTTTGGCGCGTATATCAGTGGCATTGTGTGTTATTGCATTTGAATTGCTGCTGTCTAACAAGCGATTAGGCCTTTGCAAGTGTTGTTGAGTTTGTTGTTGAAGTGTTGGTGGCGATTGCGACAATTGTGTCGTCGTTGGGCCGCCAGCAACTCCGGTTAGAGAACCTTGTGAGGCACGTTGTTGCTGTTGCCTCAGTTGCTCATAAGTATGTTCAAAAAAAGGTGTCTTCTCCTTCTTTTGTTTTTGTGGCGAACCATGTTCTTCTCTTTCGTTTAACTCTTCCAACACTTTCAGTGGAAACCCCAAGTGACTGTTCACCGATACGGATTTACCAATTTTACGTTCAGTAAATAGTGGTTTTCGACGTTGTCGCTCTAAATCATCAAGCTGTTGTAGTATACGTCGTACGTCGCTAGGTAATTCGAGATCTATATTGCGCTCGGCTAAATGTGCGACAAAACGTCCTAAATTCTGTATGGTCAATTCAAGTGACTGTATTTGAGTTTGTAATGTGCCTATTTGGTTTTGCTGGGAGGATCGCGTCTTTTCCAATTGAGCAATAGACGATTGCGCAAACTGCAAGAGAAAGGTAAGTGTGTGGTTAATTTTTGATTTCTTGAGATAACACTTTCATGTTTTTATACCTGTAATTGCTGTTCCAAATGTAGATTTTGTGCTTTTTCTCTGTTCAACATTTCCAAGTGATGATTTGTTGTTGAGATTTCTTCTTGTAGTACGTTGTACTCAACTTTGTATTCGTCCAACTGTTTGCCTATGTCTAAGGTGAATATCTGGAAAAATGTATGAAAAATATCGAATTATATATTTATGTTTTGAACAGAATAACTAACACAGTGCAACAATTTGGGAGAAAAAAATGTTGCGGTCGCTGATTTCAATTCTGGCCACCGCTTTTCTCCTTCAGGTGATCCGAGTAATTATTGATTTAAAGTGCAGAATACTCTTATTTTACGTATGGCACATATCCAAGTAGGAGTATAGCCCTTTTTTGTAAACGGAGTCGCAAAGCAATAATCTTTCTCATTAAACCTTACTTTTAAACTTTTCACTTCTTTCAATAAAAGATATCTCAGAAATCTATGATTCAATTGGAAAAGTTTAAAGGTAAGGCCGCGATCAGAGTGCTCGCTTTGAGCAACACTTTAGCTTTAGAACGATTTGAATGAAGGGCTCAAAGTGATTACAGTGAAAGCGTTGTGATGCTAAAACTCTAGCGCTATGGCACTTCGGAAGTGTTTTCAGTGACGGAAACGCTTTGTTCAGCATTTTTTTCGTGTGTTTCCTTTCGAATTAGAACAGGAAAATAAAGGAATAGATAAAATAGAGGTCAAAACAAGTAAACACTCATAAAAATGAAAAACAAAGCATGAGCGGCGCCTTGAGCATACCGCTTCGAGCAAAGAAGCAAAGAATACAAGCAAATGTATAAAAAAGTAAAACACAAAGTAATGAATTTAGCGTTGCAGAGGCCAGCAACGCGATAGCAAATCTATGCTATAAGCGCCGCCTCGCATTGCTCAAAGCGCCGCACATGCTTTGTTTTGCATTTTTATGTGTGTATTCTGTCGAATTGGAACAGGAAAATGAAAGAATAGGTTGAATAGCGACCAATAGCGATTTTTGCATCTCACATTGTTTGCTCGAAGCGCCCACTGTGATCGCTATACGTAGTTTGATCATCGCTACGATTTGCTTTGAGCGCAACTTTGCTCAAAGCGCGCACTCTGTTCGCGACCTAATGCATAGAGGAAGATTGGGCGCCTTTTTCAAAACTTAAAGCAAATCTTTGCTATAAGCACCGCCACGCATTGCTCGAAGCGCCGCACACGCTTTATTTTGCATTTTAATGTGTGTTTTCTGTCGAATTGGAACAGGAAAATGAAAGAATAGGTAAAATAGCGACCAATAATTATTTTTGCATCATTTTATGTATTTGTTATATTTTGCTTTTATTTCACATTCACATTCTTTGCTCGAAACGCCCACTGTGCTCGCTATATGCAACTTGATCTTCGCCATGCTTTGCTTTGAGTGCAAGTTTGCTCAAAGCGCGTATTTTGATCGCGATCTAAGGCATAGAGAGGAAGATTGAGGCTTTTTGGTGCCATGTTAAAAATTGAATTACACTACAGCCTGGAAGGGAGAGGAAAGAGTTTTCTGCACTTTAGAGCAATAATAACTCGGATTCCAGACCAGATAGATTCGGAATCATAGATCGAAATAAACCAAAAAAAGTTATCGAAATCTCATTTAGTATTTCGAATTGTCAGTGTAATTAGTTTAAATATAATAATCAAATGAGAAATGTAATTTTGTACTGATAGTAAAATGTAAGTTTTACGAATTTCTGGTCTTACCATTCTCATAACCTTTTCCATTGTATTCGCTTCGATTTTTGGTACCACCGTCTTAAGATAATCCATTATTTCTTCAAAATTATCACGTGCCAGTAAATCATCCATGTGTACTGTTAGCAATGCAATTGCAAACTTAAAAATAACTTCAGATGACTCCAAAAAGAGTAAATCAAAAATACGCGCCACAAAACCCAATGGAAATTGTGAACTAAATACAGTTAATATCCATGGGGCTGCATACAATGTTGGAGACACATCATTAACATCAAGCCATTCATATAAATCTGGTAAATGATCTTTAACAAGACGTGATAATTGATAAAGTTGCAATTGGAATTTCTTCATATCTGGCAAGTATTTGGTGCGCATTTGACGTTTAAACATTAGATGTTTAAGCAGCTCGAAAGCATCGGCTTCATCACACTAGCAAAACATAGAATATATTAATATTATAAAAAATGTTAAATGTTAATTTATTTACATGTAATAACAATATGCCACAAATAAATCCTAAGCCCTGGCAATAACCCAATTCCGGATCAAGTATTGAATAGGCTTTTAGCAAATTAAAGAGTGATAGCTGTCCTACACCCAAAGGATCTTTGTAGAACTTGTGATTGGGAAATGTGCGTCCCAAATCAATGAAAATCGCATGTTGATGTTCAGTTAGATCTTTTAATAGCGTTTGATAAGGTGTATTGTAATTGGGAAATTTCTTTATATCCACCGGTGCAGTGCACATGTTATATTGCTCAGCCAAAAATGTCCAAACATCACCGCGTTTCGAACGTGGTACGCCAGTCTTTATTGCTTGCGCTAATACTTTGGGATCTTTTTTATTACCAATTTTCATTGAGTCACGCTCAATAATCAATTCCCAACGTTCAATTAATTGCTTGTCACATGGTACAATCTCTTCGTAGTCCAATTTTATGCGTTTTAGTTCGTTTTCATTTTGTCGTGCTTGTAGCATAGCATTTTCGGTTTCCATGCGATTGAGTAAAATTGTCTGTCGTATAGCTGTCTTCCACAGTTCACGTAGCTCCTCACGTGTACGCTTGCCACGTTTTTGCTCTGGGAAGAGGAAAAAAGAGAGAGTCGAATTAATAATTTGGAAATAAAAAACCTTCTTTACTCAAAAAACATGAAAATTGGATACTAAATACGATGGAATGGAATGGAAACGATGTTTTTTTTTTTAAGTTCAAGGAATCGAATGCGAGATGGCAAAAAATTTACGGAAGAGGTAATGTTTATTAACAGAAAAACTTAAAAAAACTTACGGGTTATTCTCATTGGAGACAAAAATTCTCCTTGAGCATTATTTTCCATACCCTTTGACGGTGTCACAACGCTATTCAATATAGCTTGACGCCAAGAGCCTTGATGTGCCTCAGTTTCTTTAGGACTGTTGCCAACCTTCATGAAACTGTAATTTATGAACAACATACATATTAATTGCTACTCACGCATATAAAGAAAGAAAAAGTTGATGAAAATCACTTACATATCCATCATTGGACTTTTTAGCTGCTCTGCAGTTGGTTTACTTGGACTTGAGCCACCAATTGTATTCGAGCGTGAACGAAAACCTTCTGGTGGTGTGTCGTTACCACTTCTGTTGCCACCACCAGTGCCCTCTGCAGAACCCTCACGTGCTGCGCGCTCCAATAGCGCGCTGTGTGGCACAGCAATATCATCTTTAGAAGCTTTACGTTTCAAAAGATGATCAAATGAATTGGTCAACGAACGTTTCGCTTTCATAAAGATTGTGCTGCCACCCAAATATTGGTTTAAAAACTCTGAACGATTCTCTGCCGTATCATGTACATGCCGTTGTTGCCGTGACTCACAGTGAGCGCGTAGTAGCATCATTAGAAATTGATTTTGTTCATTGAGTGGGCAATTCATTTTTTCTGAACCATAAAATTTTGCCCAAATTGTATCTTGTTCGTCATCGCTCAGTGACTCAATACGGCGAAAGATCATAGCTTGAATTTTCTTTTCACTCAGACCTTCAATATCAGTGCAAAGTTTGTGATACCACAACATGGGACAATGTTCACAGGAGAAAATTTGACTGGCTTCTTTCTTCTTTTGCTCAGCACAGGTGATAAACGCCTGCGATATGGCGGCAACAATATCATCGCAAACATGCTCGGATTGGCATTTAAACACGTAACCGATGTAACCATCATTGTGCGCCTCACGACAAATGATACCAAAGTGATCGGCATGTTTTTGTCCTTGAGCGCAGCTGGCGACATCCTTGAAATCTTTGTAGAGCAGCACTTGCTTGCGATCGGGCGAAATGAGACGCAAGTCTGAACGACCAACGAGAAAGACCATAGTACGATTCTGTTCGACATAAGGTGGAATGCAGCCATATGAGGCTGAACGATCACGTTGCTTTGGTATGCTGGTGGTGGAGAAGATAAAAAGTAATTTAGTAAATATGCATAGAAGAAAAATAAACCAAAATGATTTGTAAAAAAAAGTAGTAAATTAATTAAAAGCGGAAAATGCAAGCGAATGAATGAAACACAAGTGACGCATTAGAATTTAGACAGTTTTGAAGCCATAACTTTTAATCTTTGTCAACGAACGACTTAGAAATTATTTAAAAATATTAATTTTATAAAATAGGATTAGCAAAACTTAAACAACACATTTTTTAATGTGTCACTCGTGTTTCATTTTTATGTAAATCCTAACAAAAATAATATAAAGCATGCAAAAAAGCATTCAATGTTGGCAACTACATATCTATGTGCGCTCTGGAACAGGGGGAGTGGGGGGATTAAAAAAAAAAACAACAAATTTAAACTTCAACTATCAAAGATGCAGCTACACCATCCTAACGATGTTACTCACTTCTCCAAAGGATTATACACATTTGGTTGCTGTTGTTGTGTTTGTTGTTGCTGTTGCTGTGGTTGCTGTAGTTGTTGTTGCGGCACTGGTGATGGTAACTTATTAACAATAACACATGGTATTAGTTTTGCACCAGGCGCATAATTTTCTTCGACTTCCTCAGAACCACTGGTATCAGATTTAACAATAGCACTTTTGAAGCAAGAGAATGGTAAAGATGTCAGACATTTATTTACAAAAAAAAGTTATAATTTTCCAACAGATATTAGTATATTTTCTTAAAAACATTTACGTAATGCGTGGGGATTCGAATAAGAAAAAAAAATCCTGCCAATGCATTGGGCCTTATCGTGAATTTATTAAGAAATCCCCTCGCGAGAATATAGGGCTCATCATGAATTGGTTATATCCCCAAGCTAGATCCGAGCAACACTTTTTGATTACATTTTTTAGAATTAAAAGCTTCATAGAAAATACATACAAGGTTTAATTAAAAAAATATGAGCTGCCACTAAAGTAAACTTGACTCTTTCACGTTGTTTTTAATGAAATTTAGGATGTTTTTATTTTGTTCATTTTTTATACCCTACACCCAGGGTATATTCACTTTTTTTAACCTTAGCTGTCAAGCTGACGTTAATCGAAACTACACGTAGTAAAGGTGTAACCTTTGACCTCCTTGTTCTATAAAAGAAATGGTGACCATGTTGAGACATTTACAACGATATACTATGATCGGACGTCGAATGGCGGAGGTATATGAAAAAACAAAACCGCATCGAATTTAGAGGCCGAAAAAACAAATGTTTTTTTCCTTAAAATTCTTTCAATATTAGCTTTCAAACTGGGGGCGGTCATTCGAACTTTTTTTTTGTATGGGGTCGATACTATCTAGTGTAGGGTATAAAAATAAGAAAAACGTGACGTGATTCTTGTTCCTTTTGAAGCGCTAGGTGCTTCTAACTGAGATTCAAATCACATCTAGGGTAAATCCGACATTCAACAATGTATCAGCATCTACTCTACACCTATAGTAATGTTATTCTCATTGATAAATTTGGGTTAAGTTTATTTTAGCGACACCTCAGATATCCTTTTATAAACATAGTTTATTATAATTAGCTTTTTATTCTAAGATTGAATTGTAATCAAAAAATATCGTTTGCATATAGTTTCAGGGATATTGCCATCGAAAAAATCGGATAAAGCTTTTAAAAAAACCGGTATCAGTTGATTCCAAAAATATGCAGGCCTGTTCCGTAATCCGTATGGTTTGATTTTAATTACTTTTCATTTCGGAAGCTTTTTGATGAAAACGGTGAGTCGCACGATAAAAATTATTTACGAAAAAGTAACCATTTAGGAAATATTCGATAAAATCGAATTTTTCGACTTTTTCCGGTTTTTTTAGGAATATTTCCTAAACGGTTATTTTTTCATAATTACAAATCAATATTATTTGAAGAACCTGTTATTCTCCACAAAAAATATTCTTATACTTTTTATCGTTCGACTCACTTTTTTAATCATAACGCTTCCGAATTGTTGAAAAGTAATTGAAACCACACTGATTTATTTGAAATGTTTTTAAATAAAAGCTGTGCGATTTTCATTTTCAATAATTTGATTTTGCTTTGGCACGCGTGGTCGGGTATGATCTAGTTCTTATACCGTCAATTTATATTTCAATATATATGTAGTACTTTGTAACTATGGTATATATAATTGACAGTTCCTCTCAACTTACTCTTTTTTCAACGATATTTCGATTTGACTTAAACCGCGAACCAAGCGCTTCGGTGACTTATTTTCTTTATTCTCCTCTTTTGGCTCTTTAGCTGCTACTGCATCTGGATTTCCATCGCTATTGCTACTTTCATTTTCCTGATTTCCTGATTGATCCTTCAAATCCATGCCGATATTTTCTGCATCATTTTTGTCGTCGTGTGCTAGCGATTTCTCTTCCTCTGCTTCTTCTTCCTCTTCCTTAACATCATCACCCTTGAAGGTAGTACCCTTAATTTCAAATGTGCTGACACCAGTTTCACTATTCAGCGACATTTTACGATTTGTGGACATTTGCATTTGTAGCCGTGAACGCTGTGCATCGTACGCTTTGAATTTTGGCAAAGCATCATCGATAAATGAGAAGGGCACACGCTTGTGTGACACTCTTATTTTGCCCACATACATAACTTCAAAAAAGTGCGTATGATTTGGTGATATATCGGCAAGAAGAGAAAGATTCCCCTGTGCCGAAGTTGAGGTTGGAATGTGTACCTGCAATAATTGGAAAGTAAAGCTTTGCGAAATTTGTGAGTTTGATTTATAGACTTACCGTGCCTGCTGAATTGCTGAGACCATGGGTATATGACTTGGATGATTTCATCTTTGATGAGACTAAATTTGGACTAGCATCGTGTTGAGCATTACGTACAGCTTCAGCAAGTTTTAAATTGGTGGCTGGTGTTGCATGTAAGCCACCGCCAGCTAGAGCCTTCTGTATGGATAAATCATTACCATTGCTATTGGCGACAAGTGTCTGTGGAATGCTGCCGACAGAGCCGCCAAGTGTGTGCGCAGGATCGCGCATTTGGTGCATTAGCTCGGCCATCTAAAAGAAAAGTGAGGAAATACTTATATGGTATGTATAAGAAGTTTTTAATAAATTTGAATGAAAAACAGTTTTTAAAATTTCAAGTTTCAAAAGGGTTTCATGCCATTAGATGCTGTTAATTTGAAATGCTTGGAAAATCGTAAAAACGAAACGCAATGTTAAGAGGCAGACCATTAGTGAATTGTACAGAATAAGACAATGCGCTGTTGAAACTCTTTTTACTAGAGTTCAAAAGTAACGATACAAAATATCTCAGCACATAGCGCAAGCTGATTTCGCTCTAGCGTATGGGCTGCAAAAGGAAAACTTTAACAGTACTGTTAAATACTAGTACAACTCATTACATTTATCTCTTATGGCTCTGTTAATAATAGAGGGTATACACAATTTTTAGATAGAAATTTGACAGAAATAGCACATTACTATTTAGGAAGATGCTGTTAACAATTTTTTTAAGATACAGAATAAAGCATTTCGAGATTAAGCTCCAATTCTCGCTGTAAATTACGTGACTTACTATACAAAAAAAAAAAAAAAAATTAACTTGTGCTGAGATTTATTTTAAATCTTCTTATAAATCTCAACAGGGCTACCGATTTCGGCTGTTTAAGACCAACTTAGGATTTAGGATGGGTAGGATTTAATGTCTAGATTTATAAATCTCATCCGTTGGAAACGTAGTGTAAGAAGAGTACACAGACAAAAAGTTCAAAAATTTTTCAATTGTTATTTCATTTAATTTAAAATAAATTAAATAAAACATAAATTGGTCTGATGATGGTTACGTGGCGGTAACCGAAACATATGTCACCATAGCCATGTTCAGTAGTTTTTTCCTCTTCTCCTAATTGTCATAATATTCTAAGTTGGAAAATGCATGGAATTTTCGATTCTTGCAAAACATTGACTAAAGTTCATAAAATTAGTAGTAAGAGTACACAGTTTTAGAAAATCAATATTAAAAAAATTGTAGGGGAAGAGTGCCGGTTGTGGGCACGTTTTTGTTTTCGACTCATAACTTTTGACCAAAAGTATATTATGCAGAAATCAATGGAAAGCTAGAGACTTTAGCTAACTACTAGTGAAGAAAGTAAATTGATTTCGTCAGTTCGAAAAATTATATAAAAAAATTAGTGAAGTGATCATTTTTGACAAACAGCCGCATTTGTTGTCTGTCAAAAGTTACGGGGAGTGCCCACACCCGAACCATGCCCGCAGGCGGCACTCTTCGCCTTTACTTCTCGTATACTACTAGTGCACTCATTTCTCTAAGAAAACTTTTTTCATAGAAATAAGTATGAGAAATGCTTCTTAACGGAGACGCGTTACACAAATGGAAACTGGTATGAGAAACGATTCCGTTTGTCTATGGAAACCAAGACCATAGCAGTCTTAGTCTTGATTCAGAAAATAAACCAGACCGAGATTGCCATTCGGTTTTGAGCATTTGTTAATGGGGGCTCGGAAACGGGTGTTGATTGTGCAATTTTTTCTGTTAATTTTTTCATTTCTAAGTTCAAGACCAAAATTAAGACCAAGACTGAGAACAAGACTGAATGCTCAAGACAAAGATCAAGACTCAATGTCCAAGGCCATAGCGTCTTGGTCTTTTTTGCTCATTAACAAACTTGACGTACGATTCAAAAAAAAAACAATTATACACAATGACGTCGCAGAGAGTCACTTACAAATGAAATATACATATATATCTTCTAGAACAGTGAACTTTTCAAATTACACAGGCCGACAGAAAAATATTGATATTTTGATTCTTAGAACATATCTTTGATTTCTTTTAGATTTTGATCCATTGAAACCGAATTTAAAAAATTAAGATTCCACACTGTAGATTTCGAATGAGAGGTGCTTTGGAAAATATTTCACACTCTGAAATGAGAACCTTTATTTTTTTTATAAACTTCAGCTTCAGCGCATCAAAATCTATAAAAAAATGATAGGCTAAATCTACTTAAAAGCCCAGACATTTATTTTTTTGTCGGCCTGTGCTACCTACATTAAATTTCGGGCGGCATCATAAAATTTCACTCGCAAGCAACATGCTCACAAATCAGCTGTTCGCGACGTGATTTCTTTAAGTAGTATCTGTTTGTGGATCTTCTCAAAAACTTTAACATTAAACAAAACAAAAAGAACGGAAAATCCTATATAAATTAATAGTGCCAAAATTTAAGACATCGAGGCCAAATTCATCAATTGAAAAACATTAATATTGGACGCTCGATTGTCTGCAAAAAAAATTTTTATTACAAAAAAACCAAATTCATTATATGGGATTTGAATTCCCTGTTCGTTTTTGTCTTGACCACACCAAAGGAAATATGTACACATGTACGTAACAAATCATCGCCATCATTCACAGCTTCTGTGTGGCATTTCGTTTGTTTTGTCTATAGGTATGTCTAATGTAATGATTTTATTTTCTATTTCTACTTCAGAAAGATTATAATGGTTTTTGCTTAAAAAGAGTCTCATTTTGTCAAAAATACATTTACGAGTAATTAACTCTATAATTAGATCATTGGTCAAATATGTAAAGATCACAGTGAGGCGGAAACGTAAATAGACATTGGACTGTTGATCATTTAGTTAGCGAGTGATCATACTAGAAACGTCACGTTTACAAAGTATGTAAAAATGCCTTTTAAGAAAATTTATTGACTTAGCCAGCAAAGCACTTTAAAGTTTAAACAATGTTTACAATGTCAAAGTTGATTTACTAAAGAATAGATAACAGTGTTTGGGAAAGTTCGTAAGCGATGCTTTTAAATTCCTACTGGTCTCTGTTTTTGGCTCAGGTTCGCCTCTAGGGTTCGCTTAGGCAAGACTAGGTTAGGATGGCGATAACTGCCAAGAGCAAAAACATCACATAAGCCAACTAGGTATATATTTTTGAAAACATATATGGGATGCTCCATGTCAACCGGAATAGCTCTGTCTCCAGAAGCAAGATAAAAATGAGTTTAAGGTCTCAACATTTTCGTCCGCTCAAGATCTTTCGAATGAAAAACGGCCATTTTTAAGTAAGTTTCGAAATTCAAAATGGCGACTACCATAAAAAATTTAACAAAAAATAGTTCGGATTTTTGTGGGAAAAAATCCAAGTGAAATTTTTTCACAAAAAAATCTTTATTTATGCATGATAAATAAACTGTGAAAAGTTCTTTGCGAAATCGTTTTCGTTTAAAAAGTAATTTGAGGTCAAAGGTCGCAAAAATCAGTTTTTTGCAAATATCGCTCTAACGGTAACTTTTTCAAAAAAATAGAGCAAGACAATTTTGTAGCACAGGAAATTTCCTATAAAACAAACGTCAGATTTATTTTCGTACGATATACTATGGTTTTTTTTTTTTGGCAAAAAAGAGTACACAAAAAAAATTCACAACAAGGACATAGATTCTTTAAAAAAATCAAGCTCGAAGTTAAAGGTTATCTTAAAATATGCACGCCTTTTCCAAAATCTGACCCACAAAAGTAGTGACACGGGTCGAAATATCTTGAATTTTGAAAAAATAACTTTTTCTGTTTAGAAATGCTAGTCGCATTAAACGCACGAGTGATATATAGTATGAATAAATTTATATACTCTCAATCAAATCAAGTAAGATGAAATCAACTCAAAGTGGAATGGGCGGTGCCACGCCCCAAAAACTAATTGGTCATATCTCCGAAACTATTAGACGCAGATAAATAAAATTCGGTAAGTTTGTAAAAAGCATAGAGAGAAATAACATTCACTAGAAAAATGGGCGGTGCCTCGCCCCAAAAATATAAAACACATGATATCTCCGAAACGATTTGAGCCATGTGGATGAGATTCAGTATATATACAAAGGTCATCAAGACAACTAACATCTGCTGAAAAAATAGGTGGTGCTACGCCCACAGCTACATGAATGAACTTGTTACCAATAGAACAGGGTGGCAATTAATAACGATGTGCTCATTGTTGAGTGTGGTACCGCCCATTTTTTCAGCAAATGTTACTTGACTCACTGCCCTTTATATATGTACCGAAACTCATTCAAATGGCTCAAATAATTTCGGAGATATGATGAGTTTTACATTTGTAGGGAGTGGCACCGCCCACTTTTTCAGTGGATGTTGTTTCTCTCTGTGTCTATTACAAACATATCGAATCTTATCTGTCTGCGTCTAATGGTTTCGGAGATATGACGAATTTGTTTTTGGGACGTGGTACCGCCCATTTTCACTTTGAGTTGATTTCATCTTACTTGATTTGATTGAATGCATATAAATTTATTCGTACTATATATCACTCCTGCGTTTAATGCGACTAACATTTTTAAACAGAAAAAGCTCTTTTTTCTAAATTCAAGAAATTTCGACCCGTGTCACTATTTTTGTGGAACAGATTTTGGAGAAAAGCGGGTAGCTTTTGAGATAGGTGAATGTACGTGTATAACCTTTAATTTTGAGTTTGATTAATTTTAAGAAAATGTGTCCTTGTTGTGAATTATTTTAGTAAACACTTTTTTGCCAAAAAAAATACCACAATGCGACATTTAGTTTAGGAGATATTGTTATTACAAAAGTGGATTTTAAGTTTTTCACTTTTTTAAGTCAATTATGAGGTGATCTTTCTAGTGGTCACTTACAAAAATTAAAAAAAAATGTTTCACCTTCAAAATTAATGTTGAAACGAATCTTTATATTTGTTTTTTTCGAAAATTTATTCTCACACGTTAGGTACGTTTTCAGAAAACATGTCAGATATTATTTATTCTGCTTAAACCTTCAAAAATCAGAAAATTAAAAAAAAAAGACTCAACCGCATTGGTTTCTGGACAACTCATATCTCAAAAAAGTCAATAACTTTAATAGTAAAATGAAAATTCCAACTCAAAATGAATTCAAATCAAACTGACAATAAGCTGAGAGTTCAGTTTTCCTTATTTTCATATCGAGCCGGTTGAAGTCCACCCAACTATGGATATTGTAAATGTATATTTTTCCGTCATACATATGTACGAATATATCAAAGCACACACATACAGATAAGTATTAAATGTTCATGTATCTGTTTGTTTGTTTAATAATAAAATTAAATAACAACAAAAAAAAAGTAAAAGTCTGTATATTTTTATTATGAACTTGTTTCCACTTTATGAGCTATCGTGTTCGGTCCTTACATATGGCCGCGATGGAATTCATGGAACGCTTTGTTGCCAATGTTTTGATTTTTTTTTTATTAAATATAAAATAAATATTTTTAATTTTCAGTCGCGTATTTTTTTAATTTTTTTCTCTGTTTGCCGCTGTGCCTTGTGTTTACACTTTGTTTAAGGAAATCCATACAATTTATTGTTTTTTAAAATAAATATTTTGAGAAATTGTAAACATAAATGCTGTTTTGATGTAACTATTAGCTATTAAAAAAAAAAAAAAAAAAATAAACCAATACCTAAAAAACTCAAGGTTTATTTTCTTGTATATGTACATATCTCTAGCTGTGGACTTTTGACGACAAAACAAAAGCAAATAACTTGTGCCTATTTCAACACAAAGTTTCAAGAAGAGAGATATAAGTTTTTTTTTTTTTGTCAAAAATCTACAGTTACAAATTTTTCTCAAAATATTTAGTAAGTACCGGTTTCATGTTTTCAAAAATGTTATTCCGGTTTCACTTGCGTGACATTTCCGTATGTATCTTCAACACTTTGACAACAAGTTTAGAATGGATACAATACGTACATCTTATCTAATTAGACTTCAATAACAAACCATCTCTCGAATCACTTAACAAAGGAAAAAGAAATTTAAATAAAAATAAATAAAGTAAAAAATCTAAAAACAAATTAAAAACAGCATGTGTTGTTGTTATTCTTTGTTTCTGTTCTTTCAAGTTCAAAAAGTAGAACAAAACAAAAACTTAACAAAAATAAAGTGTTGATGTTTTTATCGAAAAGATTTTTTATTCCTTTATTTTTTTGCTTTGAATTTCGTTAATTTCAAACACTCGTATTTGTGCCCAGGGAATTGCAGCTCATGGGGTTTCCTGGTTTTGCTTTTAAACAAAAATTCAAAAAAGTTCAGAAATGGACTTTGCACGTCTTAAAGAATGGCGCCGGAGCTAGAAAAGTCCCATTTTTGCGGTAATCGTTGGGAAAAATTCAGAAATAGTGGTGTGCAGATATGGAAAATTCTGTATATTATTGATTTTTTTTACGAGTCGATAGAGTGAAAGTGGAAATTATGATTATAGTGGTTTTTATGATTTTTTTTTTTTTTATATTTGTTTTTTTTTTTTTAATTTTAAGTAGTTAAAAAGTAGGTAGATAGTAGATTTTTTGACCAATTTTTGAAAAATTATGAAAAGTCCCCAAAAATTTTTAAAATATATATAACTCACGCGTATTTTTTGAACAATTTTAAGCATTTTTTGCCTATGCTCTTTTTTCGTAAGACGCTTTGGAAATTTTCATGTTCGAGTAGTAATTTTTCGGTAAATTTTTTAATTTTTTAGTAAAGCCTTTTAAAGGAAATTGTATCTACTTTTTTTGTATTCACTTATGTCCTGGTCTATCTCTGACCCTAAAAAAGATATAGGCAAAAGATTAAAAAAAAAAACAAGAATTCGAAATTTTTGCTTTTTTTTTTTTTGATTTCAACATTTTTAGCATAAGTAATGATTACACAGGACCACAAAAATAAAAAAAGTCCTGTAGTAGAAAGTTGAGGTACCATACGGATATCTCAAAATCTGAGGGTGATGGCTATATTCTGATCTCGGATTAGTTTTTAGCACATTGAAAACCATACCGTTGGTACCTCAACTTTCTGCTACAGGACTTTATTTTTTTTTTGTGGTCCTGTGATATTGTTGTTTATTTTATGACTTCTTAAATTTCAAATTATTTTTAGTCCTTGAAAATGAACTCCGACTGAGTTCGAAATATCGGAAATTAATAAATATTGTAATTAAAAACTGACCAAAAGCAATTTTTTTTTAAACTTTTTGAAAAAGCTATCTGGATGTAAAATTTAACTCTCCATAAAAAGTTTTCTAAAAGAAAAATATCGAAATTTTGCTTTGTTCGCAAGATATATTGAAAAAACTGTAAATGCATTTCCCCCCTCCCCATCCTCCCGACTTCCACCCACTAATTTAATAAAAAACCCGTAAACGTCTTAGTTCCTTTTTGCCATATTTTTTTGAACCTAATCAATAGACTATATCTATCAAGCCTGTTCAGTAATCCGTGTGGTTTCAATTACTTTTCATTTAGAAGGCATTTTCATGAAAATGGTAAGTCACACGATAAAAAATATTAAAATCTTTTTTGTGGGGAATTTCAGGTTCATTGATTGGCATTAACGAAAAAGTAACCGTTTAGGAAATATTATTGAAAAACCGCAAAAAGTCAAAAAATTCGACTTTATCAAATATTCCCCAAACAGTTACTTTTTTCGTAAATACAAATGAATATTATTTGTAGAACCTGTAATTCTCCACAAAAAAGATTCTTATACTATTCATCGTGTGACTCATAATTTTCATCAGCAAGCCTCTTAAGTGAAAAGTATTTGAAACCACGCGGATTACGGAACAGGCCTGTATAATATATATATATGTATATATATGAAGCAATGTACGCCAAGTGTACCAGCTGAAAATTTTTTTGTCTCCGATTTCGCTCAAATTTGGCATTATCTTAGTTGGTGTGCAAGATTAATAATCTGGGAGGATTTGGTCCTAGTACCATTTATTGTTAAAATACGGGGTGTTGAAGTTGGCGTTTTTTGTCATTTTCATAAAAAGGGTGTTTTTCCAAAAATTTATAGCTTACACCATATTTTTAAATTGATATATGTAAGTCCTATTCATTTTTAAGTTTTCTTTTTATAAAAAAATATAACTTAAAAAAAAAAAAATTTTCACTTAAAAATACTTTTGAATTTTTTTTAAAACAATCCCGCTTACATTTTGTTTTTAAGTTAAATTAAAGCATATGTAATTTATAAGCTTTAAATGATGTATGACTCAAGATGAGATTCGGTCGCTACATGAGAGTTTTGGCTTTTGAACGCCTGCAGCAGGCAAAACTTTTTTTTTACTCAAGAGGAAGTTATCTTACGAAAAAAGTGTACATGGCATAAAATGCTTAGAATTATCCAAGAAATGGGAATTTTTTGGAAAGTTAAAATTTTTTTTAAAAATTTTGAAAAAAAAATATTCAATAATTTTTTTTTTCGGTTTATTCTCAATACTGTGGTGGTTTAAAAGGTAAGAAATTTAAGTTAGAGTGCATATTTAGGATGGCCCTCATACAAAAATTTGTTTTAAGCCGCATTTTTTCAAAGACCGCTCAATCGATTCACATGAAATTTACACCAAATACTCTTTAAATTAAAAAGCACTACAAAAGCTATATAAATTTTATTTAAGTTGGCTATTTAGGGTGGCTCCTATAGAAAAATATGTTTCAAATAGCATTTTATCGAAGGCCATTCATACGATTCACATGAAATTAACACTACCTCGCTTTTATATTGAGTGGCCCTTACTAAGCTACATAACTTTTATTTAGGGTGGTTCTGATACAAAAATATTTTTAAAATTTGATTTTCTTAAGATTGATGATCGATGACCAAATAAATTTTAGGTTGTACGAT
This sequence comes from Calliopum simillimum, assembly GCA_951812925.1. Lineage (NCBI taxonomy): Eukaryota > Metazoa > Arthropoda > Insecta > Diptera > Lauxaniidae > Calliopum > Calliopum simillimum. The sequence continues at coordinate 23,330,816 of OX638368.1, forward strand.
GTTCACCGGGTCATCTGGTACTTCATAAAAATTAAACCAACAAAGTTAATTCGAACTTTTATTGTATAAAGTATACAGGGTATTTTAAATTTTTAGCACTGCCAAATATAATATATATTCTGACCATATTAAAAAAAGTCATCTTTGAATTCTCAAAAAAAAAAAAATAAAAATTAAATAAAACAATATTTCATTATAAATATAAATCTTCATTACATAACAAAAAATAAATATTGTTTCTTTAACGAATCATGTAAGCCTCTTGTTTGTTTTTTGTAATTTCTTTTTCGTTTCACTACAGATTCAGTCTAAAATTCTTAAAATTATTGTACCACAAAACAATTTACAATTAATTGGAAAAGAAAAAAAATTCCAAAATTGATTTTACAAAACATCACGTTCGAATTTTTATGAGGGGCGGCATGAATGCGTCATTTATTTGTAAAGAATAAAAACAAATCAAAAATATCGAGAAACAAACGAAATACACAATAAAACAACGTACAAAATTACATAAACATACAAAATAACAACAAAGTAATAAAATAAGAAAATGAAAGAAAAAATAAAAAATAAAAAAAATTTCTCTACAGACACGACGGTGTCATTTTGTTGAAGAAATTCGAAATATTTTTAGCACAAAAAAAAAGGCAACATCACGAACAAACGACACTCGCAATGCGAATTCAAAAATAAGCGAAAACGTGCCATTTTCATTGATGCCGTTGACAACAGACCACCACCATACGTCCACATGTCCACTCTGGTACCTATACGGTTTTATTTCGATTTTGCTAATGCAGCAATAAAAGCAAAACAGTTTAGGCAATAGAAGAAAAATTTAATAATTCTCAAATCAAAATATTTTAATGTAAAAGTACAAAGTACAAATGACACTGTTCGACAATTTCGAACTTTTTTAAAAACACATTAGAAAATCCAAAAAATTCTTAGAGTAGAGGTTAAAAAAACTGGTTTCTCGTGGTTTTTCTCCAACACGTCCCATTTTTTTTTAATCGATTTTTGAAGTTTTTTATCCACTGCACATGAAAGAAACCAAAAATACCGCATTCTTGTGTTAAATCGATGAATTTAAGTATATGATCCTTACATCTGAGGTGTATCATGTGTTCAGCAAACTTATGCAGGATATTGCGGGGAATATTTTTGTATAGAATTTTAACCCTGTTTAACCCCCACATGTGGGTCATTTTTGCCCTTTTCTTAAAAAGGTTCCAAAATGATACCCAAAACAGGGAAATATTGAGTCAGTATGTACTACAGTTTCTAAACACGTAAAGGTCGAAATTTGAGCCCGAAACCAAAAAAATCGTTAAAGTCAATTAGGACTTTTCACATTGCATATTAATTACATCCCTGACGCGCTTACCATAAGTTTTAAGAATTTTTCGTCTATAGTAACTCTAAGTGAAATTTTTTGAAGGATATTTTTGCAAAACTTTCTAACCCATTGTGGCTCAGTTTTAGAAAAAGGGGTCAAAAAGACCCATAAAACAGGATATAATAGGTTAATATATTCTAGGATAATGATCCTTGTGTGATTTCGTTATGATCTTGTGAGAACGAGTTTTGTCCAAAATGTAGTTTTAGAGTTTTACAGTGGGGTGAAATTTGGAAAATATTAATTGTTAGAAGTAACTACTACTGATTTAATGTTTTTTTTTTTTTTGCATTCGAGGTAGTGAAATTGTGTAGCAAATATTTCTGTTGTACATACTGACACAATATTCCCTTGTTTTAGGTATCATTTTTGTACCTTTTTAAGAAAAGGGCAAAAATTACCGACATGTGGGGTAGACCGGTGCGTTTTGGACGAAAGTTTAAAATTCGTCGCGCAACCGGCAGAATTGTAAAGTTAAACTATCGACATGAAGATTGCCACCACTCTAGCTCTGAGAGATGACGGAAAGAGCTATCGATATATTTTTGAAGGTTGAAAAACGTGGTTCAAAAATACATGCTCATCGGTCCGAAATGAATCAATTCTCAGCTTCGTAGTAGGTCGAAAACTGAAATCCAAGAAATAAATTCTTATGTATTTTTTCCCGTAAAATCGAATGGCATCATTAGTTTTCTGATTAGACGTCCGTTTTTGGCGTTATTCGAAAATTTTCCAAATCCCCTGTTTGAGCACTCCACAATTGAACAGAAAAAATCTTAGAAAAATTTGAAATGTAAATTTTGTTAGGATTTTTTCTGACGAATCCAGTGGTACCATTCTTTTTGCGCTACGACATTATTTTGATTCATGAAAAACGAATTTTTGATTTTTATTATCAAAAAATATCACGAAATCGGGCGAAAATATTTAGTCAACGACGGTTCCCAACGTCCGCACGGTTTTTTTTTGTCGGTGCCCCCTAGTAAAATTTTTTTAAAATATTTTTGGAAATTTTTTTAACCCATTATAAAGAAGTTTTTGAAAAAGGGGCCAAAAAGACCCTTAAAAACGGGATATAACGGGTTAGTTTGTTCACTTAACTTAATGTAGAATCAAGCATGGAACAATATTTTGGAACATCTTAACCCATTATAAACAAGTTTTTGGAAAAGGGGTCGAAAAGACTCTCAAAAACGCGATATAATGGGCTAAGATGTTCTAAAATATTGTTCCATGTTTGATTCTACATTAAGTTATGTGAACATGTTAACCCATTATATCGCGTTTTCAAGGGCCTTTTCGACCTCTTTTTCCGGAAACTTGTTTATAATGGGTTAAGATGTTCTAAAATATTGTTCCATGCTTGATTCTACATTAAGTTAAGTGAACAAACTAACCCATTATATCCCGTTTTTAAGGGTCTTTTCGGCCCCTTTTTCAAAAACTTCTTTATAATGGGTTGAAAAAATTTCCAAAAATATTTTAAAAAAATTTTACTAGGGGGCACCGACAAAAAAAAACCGTGCGGACGTTGGGAACCGTCGTTGACTAAATATTTTCACCCGATTTCGTGATATTTTTTTGATAATAAAAATCAAAAATTCGTTTTTCATGAATGAAAATAATGTCGTAGCGCAAAAAAATGGTACCACTGGATTCGTCAAAAAAAAATCCTAACAAAATATACATTTCAAATTTTTCTAAGATTTTTTCTGTTCAATTGTGGAGTGCTCAAACAGGGGATTTGGAAAAATTTCGACTTTTTTGAGCTGAAAAGTTCACTTAACGCCAAAAATGGACGTCTAATCAGAAAACTAATGATGCCATTCGATTCTACGAGAAAAAATACATAAGAATCCATGTCTTGGATTTCAGTTTTCGACCTACTACGAAGCTGAGAATTGATTAACTTTGGACCTATGAGCATGCATTTTGAAACCACGTTTTTCAACCTTCAAAAATATATCGACACCCCTTCCCGTCATCCCTCAGAGCTAGGGTGGCGGCAATCTTCATGTCGATAGTTAAACTTTACAATTCTGCCGGTTGCGCTACAAATTTTAAACTTTCGTCCAAAAAGCACCGGTCTAATGTGGGGGTTGTACAGGGCTAATATTGTTTACAAAAATATTCCCCGCAATATCCTGCATAAGTTTGCTGAACACATAATGCACCTCAAATGTAAGGATCATATATTTAAATCATATATTAAAATAATGCGGTAATTTTGTTTTTTTCGTGTACAGTGGATAAAAAAACTTTAAAAATCGATTAAAAAAAAATGTGACGTGCTGGGAAAAAACCACGAGACACGGGTATTTTTTTTTAACGTCTATTTTAAGAATTTTTTGGATTTTCTCATGTGTTTTTTTTGGTGTCGAACAGTGTGATATGCGCCAACTAATGGAATTTGAAACCTTTAATAACTACAAATATAGCGACTTTCAAACTTGAATACCTTATGGTGTGGCAGTGATTTCGTTGACGAATTTGAACATTTAATTTAAAAAACCAAAATCAAGCGGTTCCAAGAAACAAAAAAAAAAAAAATAGGATCAAAGTCAAATTTGTCTGGACTACATATAACACGGAAAGAAAAACTTTATAATTTTCGTAGCGAAAATCGACCAAAATTTACTGAACTTTTTTAATCTTCGTTCATTTGTTCATATTTATTAAAAACTGCTTAAAATTTTATAAAAATTTAAAATTTCTCCCTATATTCAATAGCTACAACATTGCTGAAGTCATCAAAACAATATTTTCGCTCGTTACCGAGATATAGCCATATGAAAAAATCGCTCAAAATCCAATTTGAGGCAAAAAGTTGCAATTTTCAGCTGGATAATTATATGTAATTATCTAATTCAGCAATGTTGTAGCTATTGAATAGAAGAAAAAAAATGCCGAACAAACTTAACCGAAAAAAATTCATCTAGTGCCTTAAAATCGCAAAAATTACCATAAAATCCTTATATGAGCAAACTTTGCAAAACGCTCTGGCAGAATTACTTGTTTCGGCGAGTACTTTCAACGCCTTATAACGAATTTTAGTTCACCGTCAATGACTTGAAAAATGTTGCACTGTGTTATTAAACAGGAATACAATGGACACATACAAATTTTTGATTTAATCAACTTTGTTTAAATTTTTTTATGATTTCTTATAGAAGTTAAACCATTTATTATATAAATCGATAAGCTGCTGCCTAGTTTTTCCTGACCTAACTCACAAAAATACCTAAATCTGTTTTGTACGTGTAGAAGAAAAGTTATTACACCAAAAAACAAATTTTTTTTTTTAAAAATTTCAAGTTTTCTTAACTATGGCCTTGATCACGTATGAAACTCAATTTTCACCATTTGCACATACATATGTAGATCGTTGAGACCATCTTGGTTTTGCCCAAATTTTGATTTTTACGGCAAAATTTATCAATAAATAATTTATTTCTTAAAAGATTTTTAGCATTTTATGCCTAGTACACTTTTTTCGTAAGATGCATTCATCTTGAGTAAACAAAGAGTTTTGCCTGCCGCGGGCCAAAAACTCTCATCTAGCGACCGAACCCTATCTTGAGTCACACATCATTGTAAAGCTTATAAATTATGCTTTGATTTAAGATACTTTAAAAAAAAAAAAATTGAGGGGGGTTTTTTTAAGAAAAATTCAAAAGTATTTTCAAGTTTAAAAAATTTTGGTGAAAAAAAATTTTTTTCACCAAGTAATATTTTTTTACAAAAAGAACACTTAAAAATGAACCAGTTACTAACATATATCAATTTATAAACTTAAGTATAAGCTATAAATTTTTGAAAAAATAGCTTTTTCATGAAAATTACTAAAAACGCCAACTTCAACACCACATATTTTAACAACAAATGGTAATAGAACCAAATCCTCCCGGACTATTTATCTTGCACACTGGACCATATTGCCAAATTTGAGCGAAATCAGAAACAAAAAAATGTTCAGCTGGTACGCTTGGCGTGTTTTGCTTCAAGAACAAGAATTCATACCTACTATTGGAAGAACACCCACACAAAAAATTCAGCTTTGATACTATGAGGAGTATCATATAAGCGCTGGCTCTGCGTCTATTAGTTAACACATTAAAGTATACTTTATAACACATATCGATACGTCCAACTCGAAAATCGTAGTTTTTAGTTATGAAGATTTTTCTAATTAAACTTCTTTTTTTTTTTTTGTATATAAAATAAATTTAGGTTGTGAATTCAAAAATAGCTCCCAGGCCTTCAAATTTCAAACTAGAGGTACCAAAATTTGACACAAGATGGAACCAAATGTGCAGGTTTCGAAACGATGTCCCGTAAAAAGTTGTTAACTTGAGTAACAAACTTTTACGTTGGATGTATCGATATGTTTAAGAGAATTTTTTTCCAACTTTCGTTGTCGAAAATAAGATTACATTTGACCAAAGATGCTGTTTTTTTTAATTTTTCTTTCAAAGACACTAAGTATTGTAGCTACCTCAAAATCTCCATCTAAAAATCATAAAGCATTCGGGCATCTTCAGTTGTTTGATTTCACTCTAATGTAAGTGTATGTATATTAGAGAAGAAGAAAAAACTTAAAACGGGTTACTATCAAATTGTGAAAATACTATTCAATTACGGCAAAAGTTATATTTAAATGTTAATTAGCAAATATTGAAAAATGAATAGGCAAAAAAAATAAAAAATTAAATAGAAAAAAAAATTATTAAAAACTCCAGCAACAATCGTAAATCAACATGGCTAATGACTACTATTACATTTTACACGTATTGACGTATTGCAAAGTTTAATGATAAAAAAATAAAATGTTTTCTAAGTTGAGAGAGAATACACGGAACCTAGAACCACATTTCATACATAGTTGCAACAATATAATACATAGTTTTTATTTTTCCCATTAAAAAGTTTATAAAGTTCAAGGTAGAAATATCAAGTTATATGTATTCCTGTTTTGTATTGAACTTGACTGAACTGTAGGAAAACAAAAACATTGGAATTAGGTGGCATTTGTACTTATTAGAGTTATAAATATTTAAATTATTTAAGAATTAGTTTTGTTTTATTAAAATTTCAGGTATTCTTATTTATATTGAAAATATGTACGTAGGTATGTAAATAGTATGTTTGTAAATAAAACCGTATTTGATAAAAATCACTATATGTATGATTGTAAGTGTAAGCTAAGTTACAAAAGTGGTAATTAATTTAATTAAATAATTTGTAAGCTTACGTATAATTAAGCAATTTTTAATATTTGAAAAAAGAAATATTGAATTTGGTATATATTACAATAGAATCATATTTCTGATGTGTTCAAAGGGAAAGGGACCATATAATCAAAAAACGTTTTTTGCATTTCCAAAAAATCTTTATTAACAACAATAAAATACACGGTCACACAGAGCTGAAAAAAGGATAAAGCACAAAGAGTAAGACAAAATGCAAAGCACTGCTTGAAAGTTTTTTGTTTTGTTTATATTTCACTTGAATTATACAAGGGATGATAAATGAGATTTTCTACTTCGTACCAAATATCAAAAAAAAAGTACTAAAAGTGTCCAAAAAGTAGGAACCATAATTATTTAGTGCATGTGTGGTCGATTTTTTTTTTTCTATTTCGTACCAAATAGCAAAAAAAAGTACTAAAAGTGTCCAAAAAGTACCAAAATTATTTAATGCATTTGCGGTCATATTTTGACCACTATGCGATTCTAGCATATATTATTTTGAAAGAATAGATACCTCGATTGCCAAAAATAAAAAAATCTATTTGCGTTATATCATTTAAAATTGTGAAATAAAACATTGAAATTTTATGTCCTAAAATCAATTTTCCTTGAAGGGGTAGAAAACTGTTAAAATGTACCCTATCTCTTATTGTTAACTCTGCTGAAAAATATTATCATAGAAATTGAGTTATTTTTTTCGTGTGGAATATCACATTTTATCATATTTTTAAGTATACATTTATAGCACATGTACCGTCATGCTTGCATTGGTTCCGAAGTTATTAGCATCACTTGTTTGCGATTTAATTTAATTTAATTTTTTAATTATGAAATTATTATTTTACTTACAATAAAAACATATTTAGAAGTTTGCCATTAAAATTTATCGTTTAATTTTGTCGTACATATTAAAGCAACTGTTTTTTAATTTAGCGTTTGAGTTGTAAAACCAACTAATCAAATTACAATTACGATTTATTAAAACCCAACATTACACAAATCTATAACTTAGGTAATAAATACACATTGTATTGTATTTAGTGATGAGCAAACCAAGCCCATAAAAGTCTTGGTCTTCGACATAAAATTTTGGTATTGGTATTGATGTTGAGTCTTCGTCTTGGCCTCGGCCTCGGTCTTGGGCATTAAGTTTTGATCTTGAAAATATTTTAAATAGTGTTGAGTATGCAATTTTTAATCTTACTTTTGGGCACATCAATTGAACTCCAAAAAAAAAAAAAAAACGGTTATGACAGCTAATCACAGAACTGATAGAAAAATACGGATGTCAGATTCTAAATAAAATATAGAGATCTCATTCAGCCAGAAATTTTAATTGTTATTCATGGAAATTCTGGTGATGCTAAGTTTTTATTCCTTAAAACACACTCTATATCACAAAATCGGTACACTCTATACGTAGGCTGCTACACATATTTCTGGCCTAGGCCAGGTGCCAGGTGCAATCTGACATTTCCATTGGAGAGTTTGACATTTTTTAGCATAAACGTACTCAGAACGTTTTGACGTACGACTATCATTTGTGTTGTTAACAGTGACTTGAAAAAATCAATTTGGCAAAAAAATGGAATTAACTCGTGAGCATTTTCGTGCGATCATTTTTCACAACTTTCGACGTGGATTATCACGACAAGAGTGCATCGATGAACTTAAATCTTTGTATGGCGACGAAGCACCATCCTATAGCACTGTGAAAAACTGGTTTAATGAATTCAATCGTGGCCGACGCTCGCTTAAAGACGAAATCTATGAAGGTCGTCAAAAAACGGCCGTTGTGCCAGAGAACATTGATGCCGTGCGTGAACTGATAATACAAGATCGTCATGTGACATACCGTGAGATAGAGGCATCTTTGGGTATTTCTCCCACCAGCACACATTCGATATTGCATGAACAAATGGCCGTAAAAAAAGTTTGTTCTCTTTGGATCCCGCACAATTTGTCAATCGCTCAAAAACAGGCTAGTGTCGATTGGTTCAAAGAAATGTTGAAAAAATACGATCGCGGTGCTTCAAAAGACGTTAATAAGATCGTCACAGGTGACTAATCATGGATCTATGCGTATGAGCCCGAAACAAAACAGCAATCGACCGTGTGGGTCTTCGAAGACGAGCCAAATCCAACGAAAGTTGTTCGTGGAAGAAGCACTTCGAAGCAAATATTCGCCTGTTTCTTCGACAAAATTGGTCATGTGGCGACTGTTCCGCTTGAGCATCACAGGACGGTCGATTCTGAGTGGTACACCACAATTTGTTTGCCTGAAGTTTTCGGTGAAATTCGGAAAACGAACAGGAGAAGACGAATCATTGTTCACCATGATAATGCGAGCTCTCGCACATCGGCAAACCAGCGCCTTTTTGACCGGCCAAAACGTCGATTTGATGAGTCATCCGCCGTACAGCCCTGACTTGGCACCCTTCTTTTTATTCCTACACATCAAGAAAAAAACGCGTGGTCAACGATTTTAGTCGCCAGAAGATGCTGTTAAAGCGTTCAAAAACCATGTTTTGGAGGTGTCTCAATCGGAGTGGAAAAAGTGCTTCGCCAATTGGTTTGAGCGTATGCAAAAATGTATAAATCATGCTGGAGAATACTTTGAGAAACAATAAAACCATTTTTGATGATAAATATTCGCATTTTCATTATTAGGCCAGAAATGTATATAGCAGCCCACGTATGGTTGACACTTTCAGTCAGTGACCCCAACTATTTTTTTTTTGGGGCACATTTATTTCGATAAGACCATGATAGTTTTCTGGACCGTTTACATGCTATAAAAAGGCAATAACGAGGGGGGAGCGGTCAGGGGAAAATTCTAACTTGAGGAAAAAAAGTTTTTTGATTCAATGTGCCCAACTTTTTTCAAGTCGCCAAGAACAAAGATATAGCTTTAACAGACTTTTAGGCATTTCAAATTCACCACAAAAAAAGGGTAAGACACCCCCCCGTTTGTTAATTAGTCAAGAAAAGTTATAGAGATCTCATTCAGAATTTTGTGTTGCACAGTATTATCATTTAAAGTAGAACAAATGAGCAGAAATTTTGCATTCATTTCTTTAGCTTTAAAACCATATTATGGGGATATCATCCAAAATTTATTTTTTATTACTTCTGCACGCTTTAAACGGCAATAAACCTTACAAAAATATTAAAGTTTTTAGTATTGAAATAAAAAAAAAACAAATAATAATATCTTAAAAATAGAAGCAAAATTATTTCTAATGAGCCAACTTATTCAAATTCATCATGCACATGCAGCAGCAGTATCTATTAATTCAAGCAAATGGGAAGAGACAACGCGATCTTTACGATCAACGACCTTGCAGCATGTGCCACATAAATACATACGGTTCTACTTTTACTCAAGGCCGACGCATCACTAATAGATGCCGTTAAAATTGTATCCCGATGAAATGGTACGGTAAACATATTGAAGTACTTTATCGTTGTAGTAGTAAGTAGTGTGCGAGTTGAAAAACGTTGAGTAGAGATAAAATTTAATTTAATGTTGAATATATCACAACATAGCAATCACAATAGAGTTATCATTATCATTATCAAAACATAATGATAATATGATTATTTTATATACATTTACAAAGTTACTTTTTTTTCTTTTTTAAAGTTGTAATTTAAAGCATTTTTGATTTTCGTTTATAGTAAATTAGTTTTGTTGAGAATCTACACACATATATAATAACTGTCTTTATTACGCAAGACACCCTTTGTTCAATAATCACTAAATTCTTGCAAAAATCACTCGTGCAGCAAAGTATTTATTTTGGCTTTTAATTTAATTTTGAATAACACGATATTTTTTTGTCCAATTTTTAATTTTATACACGCATTTAGAAATTATCAGCTGAAGATAATGATGTGAATTTTTATTTATTAGGTATCACTATCTTTAGACCGTAGAAATTTGTATATTTTTATCACGTTCGATTTTTTTGTTTTTAATTAAAAACTTTTAGCAAATTTTTTTTTTTTGTTTTGCTTTAATAAAATTATTTAACTCTACGGGGGAAAAAACCTTTCAAGTTTCCTTGACCGCCGCGAAAGTCATACAAATTGTACTTTCTGTCAAAGTAATTTGATTTTTTTTTTTTGCACTGTCGTTCATTTCTTCTTATATCACCATTAATTTATTGAAAAAAAAAAAAACTTTTTCATTTAAAAAAAAAATATATGCAAATAAAATACAAAATTGTTGTGATGCTTTTCGTTAATTAGAACGTTTACAACTGAGTGATTTGTGGCACGATTTGCCAACAATACTTTTTGCTTGACATCGCGGTATTTGTGAGTATTTCTGGTACGTAAGTATTTTGTACTTGTAGTTGCATCTTTTGCATTAACGGTATCACCAATGATCGGTTTGTTAGTCCGCAAAATTCCCAGTAAGAATGATAGCTGGTCATGAGTACATGTTCTTACTCTGATAAAACTTTAAATTTTGATAAAAAATTCAAAACACTGATACAGTGGCAGCAGTGAGACATTACTGATAGTACAGCATGAATATTGAAGAAAATGTGCCATATTTTGAATTTATGAAGAAATTTCCTCTCGAGCATGGAAATTCCCCTTTCACCAACGATGCTTTCTTCTCGCCAAAAAAAGCTATGCAGCTCTGGTACTAGTACTTTTCATTTAATTTAAATTCATTAAAACAATCAAAACAAAGTAAAATTACCAAATTGGTGATAGCGATATAACTCTAAGAGTTCGGTTAAATAAATCTCCCAACTTTCCCACTTCACTTTCAACAAAAAATAGCATATTTCTTGAGGAATATTTTAAAGTCTCACCGGACGAAATCGTATTTTCTATTCTGGTATGAGCACCGTTTTGAAAAATTAAAAATTTTGTTTTGGCTTGAGGTTTTTTAATTGGAACTTTCTCTATGTGACTCAATAAACTAGGAAAGCAACTGATTATACTGTGCTTATCCACTAGGGATAACGTTCCCCAGAAATTATTGAGGATCAGCAACCAAAAACGGTTCAAGCGCTGTACTACGCTGCCGCAAAACAACTTTAGAAATATTACGGAGTTGAATCATCAACCAATAAAGCTGTACACCTGTTTCAATGATTCTTATAGATAAAGTGGGTAGTCGTCTGCGAGACATACCTAAAAGGGCAGTCCCCCTCATTAATACATTTGGCACATGAAAAAACATATCGTCCCTATGCAAGTGAAAAACACTAAGTAAGTTTTTTCTAGTTTTTGGCTTGTTGGCATTTCTGATGTAAATTACAATATTATAGGCCGATAAAACCCATTGAGCCATATCTCTGCTACAAACGAAACCTCTTCCAAATCAAATTAACATTTTCCCATTCAAATAAAACTTTTTCCGAATAAAATTACACCTTTTCTCATAATTAACCTTTTTCCAATCAGATTAACGTTTTTACAAAAAAAATCAAGATGCTGCATTTTACGCTGATGACAGTGCACTGATCTGTAGTGGAAAAGTTTCAAACTCAATAATCAAAAAAATGAAAGAAGCCTTAAGAACGACAAAGAAATTTTATGATAAATGGAAAATTAAGATCAATTGCGCTAAGACTCAGGCAATTATTTTTCCTTTTAACAAGTCTCCTAAGCGAGTTCCGAGTATTCAACTTCAGTTTCAAGGTGAAAACATACCAATTAACGACGACATAAAGTATTTGGGAATTACGTTGGATAAAAAGCTGAATTTTAGATCACATATTCAAAATATTACCACCAAAGCTGTAAGATGTGGCAGAGCATTATTTCCTATGTTAAACCGAAACTCTTCACTTAATGTCAAAAATAAAGTTCTTCTCTATAATATGTGCATCAGACCTATAATGACTTACGGCTGCCAAATTTGGTTTTCAAAAATAGCTAAAACTCATTTAAAAAAACTCCAGATAATTCAGAACAAAAACTTGAAAATTATTCACAAACTCTCCAGTAGATATCCAACTATTGAGCTGCATGAAAATTTTGAACATAAACCAATCAACTCAACTCAGTGATAGATGCAGATTTTCTAACATTGATTATATAAGAAATTTACTTGAATAACCGGTCTAAAAACTTTGAAAAAAGTTATTCAATGCGTTTATTTCATTTCTTATAAATTTTTTTTTTTTTTTACGATAATATAAGGTTTTTTCAATACTTAATTTTTCCTTAATTAATTAACTCTTAATGGATTTTTATACATTTTAATTAAAGATTTAATTTGATGTAATACCTCTAAGTTAAATCTCAAATAATGTAATTTCTCTTATCAAAAAATAATGATTTTAAAGTTTAATAAATTACAATTACAATTATTACACATTATACAAAACTTTTCTGATACGAGGGGCACTACTTATGTTTCGGAAACTGGCAACACTAATGTCAATAGCTAAAATCTGGCAACACCATAAAAAACTTTGACATTTTTGCATAAACGTACTCACAAAGTTTTGATGTACAAGTGCTATTAGTTTTGTTTCCAGTGAGTTAAGAAAATCAATTTGGCCAAAAAATGGAAATTTCAAGAAAAGGTTTTCGTTGGATCACAACTTTCGACATGGAATTATGTCAACAAAAATGTGTCGATGAACTCAGTTCTTTGTATGGCGCTAAAGCATCATCAAAAAACACAGTATATGGTTGGTATAGTGAATTCAATTGTGGTCGGAGTTCGGTCACCGACGAGTTCCGTGAAGGTCGTCCAAAATCGGTTGTTGTGCCACAAAACATCGATGCAGTGCATGAACTGATAATGAAAGATCGTCATGTGGCATATTATGAGATAGAGGCATCCTTGCACATTAGTTCCATTCCAATACATTTGATTTTGCATGAACACTTAGTTGTAAAAAAGCGTTTGTTCTCGTTGGAAACCCCATAGTTTATCAATCGCTCAAAAAAAGGCTCGCATCGTTTAGTGTAAAGAAATGATTAAAAAATTCGACCGTGGTGCTTCAAAAGACGTGTATAAGATCGTGACAGGTGGCGAATCATGGATATATGCGTATAAGCCGGAAACAAAACAGCAATCGACCGTGTGGGTATTCCAAGACGAGCTAAATCCAACAAAAGTTGTTCGTGGAAGAAGCACAGCGAAGCAAATGGTCGCCTGTTTCTTCGGCCGAATGGGTCATATGGCCTCTGTTCCGCTTGAGCAACGTTAGACGGTCAATTCTGAGTGGTACTCGACCAGTTTTTTGCCGAAAGTCTTCGCATAAATTCGTAAAACCAACCCACGAAGACGAATCATTCTCCATTATGACAATGCGTGCTCTCACTTATCTCGTGAAACAGGTGAATTTTTGAGCAGTCAAAACAACGAATTGATGACTAATCCTTCGTACAGGCAAAGGTAAACTGCGTGGTCACCGATTTACGAGTGCCGAAGAAGCAGTTGAAACGTTCAAAAATCATGTTTTGGAGGTGTGTCAAGAGGAATGGGAAAACTGCTATGACAAATGGCTTGAACGAATGCAAAAGTGTATTGATCATCAAGGGGAATATTTTGAAAAACAATAAAGCCATTTTCAATTCAAAATGTTTGTTATTATTTGCTATTCCCGAAATATAAGTAGTGCCCTACGTATCAAGTTAAACTTTTTCGAAATCAAATTCAATTTTTTCAGTTAAACTTTTTCCAAATCAAATTTAACTTTTTCTAAAAATTAAACATTTTCCAATCATAATAACCTTTTGAGACATCAAATAAAACTTTTTTCATCATATAAAAATTTGTCTAAATCAAGTTAAACTTTTTCGACCAATTAAACTTTATCCAAAGCAAATTAGCCTTTTTCAAATCAAAATAAACCTTTTCCAAATCAAATTTAGCTTTTTCCAACAATTAAACTTTTTCTAATCAAATTAAACTTTTTACAAATCATGCAAAACTTTTCCCAAATCGAATTAAAATTTTTCTAAGCCAAATTAAACTTTTTCGAACAATTAAACCCTTTCCAAAACAAATTAACTTTTTTCAAATCAAAGAAAAAAAACTATTCCAAAACTTTTTTTTTGTTGTTTTGAACAGATAATGATTTACATTAACTAGCTATCAAATCAAATTTATCTTTTTCCAACAACTAACGTTTTTTCAACAATTAAACTTTTTTTTATTTAAATTAAACTTTTTCTAAATCAAATTGAACTTTTTCGAACAATTAACCATTTTTCAAATCCATTAACCTTTTTTCAAATCAAAATATACTCTTTCTAAACCAAGTTCAACTTTTTCTCATAATTAACCTTTTTCAAAAACAAATTAACCTTTTTCAAACCAAAGAAAAAAAACTATTCCAAAACTTTTTTTTTCCCAAATCAATTAAACTTTTACGAAATCAAATTCAACTTTCAAAATAAACCTTTTTCAAATCAAATTGAACTTTTTCCAACAGTTAACCATTTTCCAATCATATTAACATTTTTACACTTTATATAAAACTTTTCCAAAATCATATTAAACTTCTTCTAAATCAAGTTAAACTTTTTCGAGCTATTAAACTTTTTCCAAATCAAATTAACCTTTTTACAAATCAAAGTAAACCTTTTCCAAACCAAATTAAACTTTTTCCAAGAATTAAACTTATTCCAATCAAATTAACTTTTATAGATATCATAGAAAACTTTTCCCAAATCAAATTAAACTTTTTCTTATTGTAAATTGTGCTGACGGATTAACATTAATAAAAAAAGGTTATGTGTTTCTTGTTTCTCTTGAAGTGCAATGTGCACTTTACAATATAAATTTTGGGCGAGTCCTTCTGAATAGATGTTTTAACATTTAACATCTACTCCATGTCGACTTGGTCATTACATCATTTACACCAAGGTTGTCAGTGCAAAACAAAAGTATACCATGGAACCTGATAAAAAATTCTCGAGAACGGCCAAATTTGAACCGTGAGACTGTGCGACCATTAAGACAATGCTACTTTTGAAGTAAAATTTCTATAAGCGCGCTATGGGAAGGAATATTTCAAATTTAGTGGAAAGATGTGAACAATGAGACAGTGAGAAAATGAAAGTATGTACAAGGTGGCAAAAATAACGACATAATTTGAGTGTGACATAATTTTTTGAAAATAGCGTCAAATGTGATTGTGCTTCGACATTTTTGTTGTAAAGAAATAAAGAATTAGTCGAAATATGCTAATAAAATATGCAATTAGACCCACATGTTTTGCAGGGAACTAATCGAAATGTCGGAAAACAAGCGATGGAGCGGATTATTTGACCGATATCATTTTTTCAACTTAATGTTATCAATTTAGCACCTTCAAACAAACCGCACGTGAAAACAGATCCATATTTTATTAATTTTTAACGAAATGGTACCTAATTTACATTAAAACATTACTTATGCCTTTTCATCTTGTACATGAATAAAGGATGCTGTAGGAAAACTTATATTTTTTTCTAATTTTGAACAATTATTCTAGGTAGCCATTGTGAATAAAATTTTCTAAAATTTCGGGCATATTGGAAAATTTTTTTAAAGTTTTCGAAAAAATTGTTTCAAAATAATCATTTTCTATTTCATTATTGGTTAATTGTCAACTGGAAAATCAAGTCAAAAAGTAGAACGCAAAGGATCCTTCGATGGAAACGATGCAGTCTGGACTTATGCTTACACTAGAAGTGTAACAGGAGTCTGTTATAGGATTTTGAAGTTAAAGGCATGGACTTTTTTACATTTTTCCAATTGGGTTGTTGACATCTTATATAAATTAATTTTACGAGTAACAAATTCTAATTGGTGCACAAGTACAATTACATATGTATGTCTATGTCTGACAAGTGATTGTATGCAAAAATGAAAAATGTAGTTCTCTAGCAATCCATTTAGAAAATATTGATTTTTGTCTGTGTGTGATATAACTTCTTATTGATTGTCATCATCATAGACATCCGTCGGGCATCTTTTCTGATCGTCATCTTGTAGAGAGAGAGAGCTCAAATTAGACGTTGATATTTTTAAGGTGAAATCTAAAGTCGCCGCCAATTTGTCATTTAATTGTTGTGCGATTTGTGCTCATATGCATTTATTGTTGTTCTTACAATTAAGATATAATTTTTAAATGATTGATTTGTTTGTGTACATGAGTTATGCAAAAGTCTTGAACTTGTTATCTATTTAGTGTGAGCGGGGAAAATTTCAAAGGAGGTGGAAAAACTCTGTACTTTGGTGCAAAGTACTCTATAAAAATTTTTGGCAAAAACATAAAGTGTGGCGAAAAATAACAATGTTTTTGTTTACCAAAGCTTGTTTATTTTAGCAAAGTGCTAAGTTTTGATCATTTTATTGACTGAGGCGCGTAAAGTTCGCGGCCTTTTGAAATTTGAATCGAATGCACTTTTTATAGTTAAGAGTTTTGATATTGTTTTTTGGAACTTTGAGACTATACAATGATCCCAAGACATTAATTTCAAAATTTGCTATAACAAATTTTACGCCGAAAGCAAAAATGATGAAATGAAAACGGACGGTATTTAACAATTTTAGTATTTGGCTGCTTTACAGAAAGAAATAACATTGTCAAGAGCTCTAAGTTTACATTTACTTAAGCGTCCGACATGGTTTTTATCCTCAACATTCTCTTTGTTATCGTTATTGACAACTTCCTAGATAAAGTCCCTTATACTCAGAGCGAAGAATCCGATGCAATGAAAAGATCTCGACTATTCTGATGGCATCTGCTTGCTATCATCTAGACATTCAGGATTTGCAAAATAAACTAGAGAATCCTGTCTGGGAATTTCGAAAGGCATGGTTAAAAATCCATCCATTCAAAACTATAAGTATGAAGCTGTAACTATCCAGACATGACTTTTAATACTAGCAATAATGACATTAAAAATAGCCTCGAAGAATCGGTAAGACATGGAGAGAGATAAAAAGCATCGCAAAGGAATGCATTATAAGGAAATGAATAATTTTGGTCAAATACTCCCTGTAAGAATTACAGAAGAATATGCACAAGCTAACAGACTATTAAAAGGCCGAAGAAGACTATTCTGGAACGGCTTTCTGGTAAAATGTTTAGTAATCTTCGAGACATAGTATCTTGGAAAGAATCACTTAATTGAGGTGTCTCAGCAGTTCGAAATGCTCACTTTATATTTATACCGAGATTGTACCTGAACTATTTTATCAGGGATTTTGTATTTGTCTTGCTGCATTCAGGGAAAAATTATTTATTGCATTCTTGCCTTGCATAATACATTTGACTTCTCTCAGGTTTTGTTTCTAGCAAAGCTACTGAAAAGGTTTGCCATCGCCACAGAAAATTTTAGGTCTTATTGAATATTTTGCAAGCACTGCCAGCTATTTCATTCTCATCATAGCACATGTGGACAGGAATCCAATGAAGATTAACTGCATTGTTCTTGTGCATGATGCTGTTGGAGAAGATTATGACTTATCACTCGGATAACCGGTCAGCTTCACATTCCTATAGTTCATGTAAGTGATGAGAGCAAAATCAGTCTTGATTTTTGATTCTTATGTGGAAAAAGTTTTGAGGAAGGGCAGTGCATAAAATATTTATTTTTATTAAAATGGGCGGTACCATGGGCCCCCAAAAGGAAAATAGGCTTCCACAGCTAAACCGCTCCATCGATTTTTGTGAAATTCGGTATGGAGCTAGGCTTGATATTGTGGTTGCTCTACTTGGAGTTTAAATTACTGTATCATTTTTATGTTAGTTTTCATTGATTTCTTATTTTCTAAAAATCAATATTTTTATTATAAAATTTTGTTGAACTTTGAATTTGTTATAGTAAGAAATGATAATATAACCTTAATGTTTTTAAGTGGGTGGTGACACGCCCCTAAATGAAAAATACGCCGCTACGGCTGAACCGCTGAATCGATTTTTATGAAAATCTGTGTAGAGATAGAATGAACCTTAAGGAAGGATATTGAAAACTTTTAATAAAATTCGGTACGGCTTAACACAAAAGAAGCATAATAAGAATTTTATACTTTTAGTGGGCGATGCCACGCCCCTGAAACGAAACACGCTATCACAGTTAAGCCGCTTCACCGATTTTATGAAATTCCGAATAAAAATAAACTTTTAAACTTTTTGTATTTAATCGCACCCCAAGGAAAGATATAAGAATTTTTGGTTTTATTGCGAGCTGAGGTCTTTTTAAAGTTAAATTGAAATGGTTTATTTTCAGCCACAATGCAAACTGTATTTTAGAGAATAGTTGAACAACAATTTAAAATTAACGGGTTTTCCAACAATCGGTTTAACGATAAGATCTAGACGTCATCACAAAAAAGAATGAATAAAAACCGTATAAAATTTTATGGGTTTGTGTGAATACGCTCATTGAAAAAATTTATTAAAATTAATTTTTGACACTTAATTTTGTTTTTCTTTTTAGCATTTTAAGTAACTGATTAAATTTATTAATTTAAAAACAAAATTTAATGTGCACCTACAACAATAACACAGGCAACAAAATAATAAAAAAAAAAAACGGAATGAACTTTTGACTAGACATATGTATCATTAAGTACTGGTGTCAAAATTGCTCATGTAAGTTGCAGAAAGCGTTGCTTTCAGCCTTATGGCAAAATTCCAGGGAAAAGTGTAGTTCCAATTTTTAGTGGAATCGAATAGTCAATCTTCCTTATCAAACTATACCCTTAAACTTTTCTGGTTGGACTCTTACTCTGCGAGTTATCTACCTTTGAAGTGAAGGCATAATATTTTTAAGAATTTTTTTGGCCACATATCATTTTTCCGCTACAAATATAATGTAGCTCATTGTATGGGGATCGGAATACGTTTACTTCAAACAGTGATATCTCGGAAAATTAGAGTCCAGTTGGAAAAGTTTGAAGGTATAGTTTGCTAAAGAAGATTATGGCTATCTGATAAAATTATAAAATCCCTATTCCTGGAATTGCGCCATAAACTTGAAAACAGTGTTTTCTGCAACTTCAAGCATGGATATCTCAAAATTATGCAGGTATATGAGCTATTTTGACCTCAGATTCGGATTCAGCGTCAAAAAGTACGTAAGGGTACATACATATGTCTAGTCAGAAGTTCATACCATTATTTTTATTTTGTTTGCCCGTTTAGTGATTTCAAAACATCAAAAAAAAAAAAAACTTAAAAACTTGGCTCTAAACAGCAAATAAATGTTGCTGCAATTGTCTTATTTAATTTTTGAGTTCACATTTTTTTTAAATATTTTATTTATTTATTTGTTGCACTACACTTTTGGATATACAGCTGCGTACTCAAATGCGCCTTATTGAAACAAAGTTGTTATTTTAGTTTTTTTATTTTATTTCAATAAAAGCACACAATCCATTAAATAAAAAAAAAGTGATTTTTTTTTAAATTTATTTGTATTCGGGTTTTACCTAATAGGCACTAAATTAACACAAGCTTTTATTTTCTCACACTTCTTTACATCCATGAGATACTTTTATCATTCTTTGAATGATTTTTATTTTTCGCTTTTTTTTATCTTTCTATTTAAAAAATCACTTTCAGTTGCGACGAAACGTAAATCATTTGAATTTTGTAAAATTTATTTTGCTTTTTTTCTATTAAACAGCCGCTAATTAAGCGGTTACACGCTAACCGGTCAAAAGTAACGCGACAACTGCCAGAGCCAACTTTCGTTACGCTTTCGACCGTTTCGATTGCCCGGAATCAAAAACACAACAATAGCGCATGCGTTGTGTTAAGAGTGAGAGTGAGCGAGAATTTCACCTGTGCCGATCGATCCCCGATCGTGGAGTATCACATACATACCTACATGCATGCATATGTATGCTGCAAAACACAATTCACATAGGGGGCTACCCCATATCACACCATACATACACGAACTACTTATCATAACAAATCAAGACGCATGCGATCGTAACAGCTGATCGATCAAAACAATTAACATAAGTAAATACGCATTGATCGTGCGAGTATCAACACAATATTCATACATACGTAAGTTGATATGCTAGTACCCAAGAGGAAAAATTTCTAGCGCTTCTGATCCAAGCACTTCAAAAGCGCTTGTCCCCATAGAAATTTAGAAGCACTTTCACAATGATTTTGTTTATAAGGCTGCAGTAAGAACAACGTGAGTTCGAACCCAGCCCGGGAGATTTTTTTTTTTTTTACTTTTTTACTTTTTTCTGCTTTATTTCTTTTTTTATTAAAATATTTTTTATTCAACATCTTTTATTTCACTTTTCTATTTTCCTTTCTCTTATTAATTTACTTTTGTTTAACCGAATTGAAATTGATTACACAATGATTCTATATAAGGCTGCAGTAAGAACAACGTGAGTTCGAACCCAGCCCGGGTGATTTTTTTTTTCGTTTTTTTATTTGTTTTTGGTTTATTTTTTTTTTTTTTTTATTAAAATGTTTTTTATCCAACCTTTTTTTATTTCACTTTACTATTTTCCTTTCTCATTTTTATTTACTTTTGCTTTCTTGAATTGAAACTGATTGCACAATGATTCTATGTAATGCTGCAGGAGCATTTGTATGTCAAATTCTGTTTGGACAACATTTGCTTAATATACATATTTAATACCTCTTCATATCATCGGGCGTTGGTGTAGCAGTCTAAAGGGTTGGTAAATGTAAGAAAAAAATATCTAGCACTCTGAGGGTCGTGGACTCAAATCATGGCGCGGCCAGTTTTTCTTTTTTTTAATTTTTTTAATTTACCGCAGCATTACAAATAAGCGCTTCAAAAACCCTTTTTTGGTAAGGCTGCGGTAAGCTTTTGCTCACTTACATCCTATGACATGCAATGTTAAAAAGAAAGTATTGTTTTTACGGAGCGGAAGCGCTTATTGGTGAAAAGGATGCACTTCAGAAGGGTTTTTGAAGCACTTCTTTTCCCCTTGGGTATTTACACATCTACAAATGTATAAACACTGAGGCGTAATACATATATGCAACCACTTAGGCAATTTGAAGAGAATAAAATAACAAAAAATCGTTGAAGAAAACAAAGCAGAGCTCTATTAAAGTCTTAAATTCGTAAGTACATCAGGGTAAGTCAAAATCAAATTTAATTGAGGGGGTTTAAAGCATAAGGGTGCAAGTGACAAAAAGTAAATTTTGAGTAAAATACTAAGTTAAGCCAACGTTGCTTATTTAATTCCAGAGTGAGTAAAAAAATTAAATAGTGCTCATGAAAGAACCTTTGAAATGTACAAAAATATTCTGTCGTTGTTAAAAATTTGAATTATACCTTATCTGGCTTAATGGCAAAGTATTAAAAAATTTTAACTTTGTGCATATTTACACACAAATACCTTTCTAACGGTGTATAATTCAAAATCGTGCTTCATTTCTAACATAGTAAAAATAGATGGACAAGTTTTTGTCTTGCGTATTAATATATAGATTTATGTCAAACTTTGTTTTTTGGGGGCATGACAACGCTCATTTTTCTAATATATATGATGGTCTTTATATATCTGTGGACTTTTGACAAAACAACCTAAGTCGAGATAAGACAATTCTCCATGAGTTTAGTCCTAAATATAAAATTTAAATACGCTTCTATTGGTATATTCGCCATGTCTCTATGATTTCTTGTTCCAGAGATATAAGGGTGTCCTATAGTTCATGCAATATTTGAACTTAGCGCCATTCGTGCGGTGAAGTGTCATGAACCAAAAAAAATTAATTTGACACACTTGACACTTTAAGATTAGTATGGAAAGAGGAAATTAAACACATTATTCAAAAGTGGTTAATCAGTATTTAGGCTCTCCTGAAAAGTTGCCAATTTTGAGTTAGGTTGTTTTGTCAAAAGTCCACAGATATCTACTAAATGTCATCACTATACGATTAACAGTTTCTGAGATAAATTGAACTTAGTTTTTGTACAGGCGTGGCACCGCCCATTTTTCTAATGAATGTTATTTGGCTTGATGCCCTTTATATACATATGTACTTTTTGTACAGTTTTAGTACTTTTTTTGCTATTTGGTACAAAAAAGAAAAACTTATTTATCATAACTGGCACGATGTAAAGCGAAACGTAAACAAAAACATGAAGTCGCTGCTTTGCTTTTGGTCTTTCTCTTTGTGATTCATTTTATTTTCAGCTCAGTGTAATTTTCATAGGTGTTGTAATTCCGAGAAATTTAGAAATTAGTTCCAAGAAATTTGGAGAATATTGAAATATGTACAGTGTTGGTAATAGAAGATCCAAAATTGACTCACTTTTGTTTTACGCTGACAACTTTGGTCTGGACGTCTGAATTTTGAGATATGGGACCTTGAATAATTTAAAGAATTGGCAAATTATAAGTTCGGTATATGAATACATTCAATTTAGTTGATGAATTTTGAACTCGAAAAAATCGCCCATTTGACCTTAAAAAGCAAAATCTGGTTGCGAACTTTAAGTGGGTTAAGCACTACTCGATACTACTTACCCTTGAGAGAATAAGATAGCTAATTTTAGTTTTGCACAGTGTAATAAATAGTTAAAGTTAAATAAAAAAACCATATTTTTAATACCTAATAACATAGATGAAAAATGTTTCCTTATTTTAATTTTAGCAGCACTAAAGCGATATTTTAATTATTTTTAATAGCATGAGAGTTTATGCCATAATTTTATGAACTTTACTACATATAGACTTTATAGCTAAAACCATAATTTCTTAAAGGTTTAACATGGTACAGATGTGTGCATAAGTAAATATATATACATATATTAATGCGCACAAAGTTCTTGTTATCCTTTCGCTCTGTCCAACAAAACCATAAATTAACAACATTAGTTGGTGTGCGACATAATAAACCCTCCGCCCCCCTCTTTGTTTAGTTGGTTCACTCTATGGTTTGGTAAATAAAGCTTTGAAATATTAATAAGTTTGCAAAGAATTCGCTAAATACTTTCCAAGCATTTTCCACCATAAAGTCTTGCAGTAGCGCGCTCGCTAGTAAACAGCACTTAAGTGCCACTGTGGCTAAAACTGTAATATAATGGCGCAACGCAGTTAAAACCTCGTTAGACAATTTGCTGCTTATAGACACTCCACAGGTATTTAAAGGAATTTGGGGAAAAAAAAGCGAAAAAAATTGCGTTGTAGACGATGAATTTAAAGGAGTTACAAAATTTAATTTTTCTTTAAAGAAATGGTGGGATACTATAATTTTTGGTGGTTATCAAACGTTACATTACAACAGGAAATTTCTTAAAAAAACAAAGTAACGGACGCAGATCAAATAGTTGCTGAAATGTTGAAAAAAATTCACCGCAAAGTTTATGTATCCGAATTCTCACTCAAATTTGGGAAAAGGTACGCATATTAAAAGGCGAAATAATAAAAACGTTGGTCGAAATTCTCAAGAAATAAAAGTTATACAATATAAGAGGAATACAAAATTTGTCAACCTCTTTCAAAGCTTTGACGAAAATTCTTTTCACTAGAATTAAGCAGAAACAAGAAGCTTTAATTTGTAAACAACAGGCAAACTTACGACCTAGCGGTCAGCAAAAGATGTCTTGTTGGAGTTTTAAGACATTTTGCTTGTTGTGCCCGCCTTATTTATCAAATTCATACTTCAGTTCAGTGTCGCGTGCAAATGTCTTGACAGTTCTTGGATATGAAAGAAGAAAAAACAAATACTGCACAGATCTGTCTTGTTTTATTTGCTTCAGTTCAGTACAGTGCATATACTGTAGTTGTAGTGTACACAACAAAATGGTACTTTAGTGAAAAAGAAGTTTTCGCTCTCTTCTTGCGGATCTTATCTGTTTACACTCTCCCTCTCGCGAAAATGTATGAAATCTACAATACTGCGTAACCAATGCGTTGCAACTTACAAGTGTTACCATATTATATATTTTACTGTAGTTTTGCTACTCACATGTTTTACACTGATCTGAAGTATTTGTATGAATTACGGTACACTGAAGTATTTGCTAGAATAAGGTTTTTTTTTTGACATTGATAAAACAAGACAGTACTTCAGTATCAAAATGAAATCAGTGTACATTGAAGATTTGAATCTTGAATTTGTTGGTTCAAATACTATAGTTCAGTGTAAAATGTGTGAATAAAGAAAAGTAGACTTTATTTCAACATTGGGCATATAACTGTATGACAGGTATCGCTTCTCCTAACTTTTATAAATTGCGGCACTGTATCGACCGAAATTGTATCTGGAATGGATTGTGTAGGAGTGGTGCTCCACCTAAGATCATACATCTTAATAAAGTTCAATATCTATATATTAATACACAAGACAAAAATTTGTCCTACCTTTTTAACAATGTTAGAAATGGAGCATGACTTTGAATTATACACCATTAGAAAGGTATTTGTGTGTAAATGTGGATAAAGCTAAAATTATTAAAATATTTTGCCATTAACCCAGGCAAAATTAAATGCAAATTTTGCAATATTTACAACGGCAAAATAAACAGCCACACAGAGCTGAAAAGGGGATACAGCACAAAGAGAAAGACAATAAGCTGACTGACTTTGACTTCATGTTTTTTGTTTTCTTTTCGTTTCACATTTGTCATTGTACCAGGAATGATAAAAAAGCTTTCTATTTTGTACCAAATAGCAAAAATAGTACCAAAACTGTCCAAAAAGTACCAAACTTATTTAAAACATTTGTGGTAAAGTTTTGACCATTGGGCGATTCTAGTATACATAAAAGGGCTATAAGGGCCTGGGCAAGTGCATTGCTTTTTGCATTTTATGTGTTTTTTTACTGCACTAGCGTCATATAGGGCAAAGTGGGGTTCATTGTTTGCAAAATTTAGCGTCACGAGGTTTATAGACGGCCAAAGCTTTCAGAACCTTTTAGAGTTTGTGTCCTTAACAATCTTTAGATGATATAGTCGTATGCCAACTCACTGCCACGCACCTCGACATGCAGGTACTTAAAATACACTGAAGTCAGTTATATTTTGAAAGGAAACATGAATCGGAAAAATGTTGTAGCGAATTAAAGACGCTAGCTGAAGAGCAACCCGGCGAGAGGTTCAAGAGCTGCCATTATATCGAGACAAAGTAATGGTTTGGTGTGGTCATTTGGCAAATACTACTCGATATTCTCGAACCCATCATCGAATATTTGAAACTTTAGAATGGATCATGTTAGTCCCAGTTACGGTTAAAATTCGAAAGAAATAATCTTTAAAATATATATGTGAAGAATATGGTTCTTTTGTATGATTATGAAGATTTTTTTTTTCTTTTTTGGAAAAAGTAATACCTTCTGAAACGGAATAATTTTTTGTTATCCACAATCAATAAAATTATTGATGCACTTATATTTTTAATAGAAAATCAATGAATATTCCGAATAATCAAAACATTTCAGCGCAGTCAAAATGCATTCAAGTTGTCTGTTTTCACAAAATGCAGTTAGAAAGCATATCGAGAAAAAAAAAAATGATAAACAAAACAAAAAGAAAAAAAAAAAGCAACAAATTGACAATGAAGATGCCCCGAACCAAGACAACAATGTGATGATGCGAACAATTGCATCTGTTAGATATTTCGATTTACAGTTGTATATCTAAGTACTCTGTGAAGTGGAATTTTTCGCATGCGATGACAGCAGAAACACCAGCAAATTTCGCACATGCAACACAAACTTTTATTTTTTATTTTTATTTTTTTATTTTATACTTCACTTCATTATTATGTTTATGACTGCTGCGAGCGCGATGCAGACAGTTTGATTTGCAATTTAATAAAAGTGAAAAATATGAAACATTTCCACGATACAGGGTACAAGTATTTTTAAATTTGCAAATAATTTTAATTTTGGAATTAAGAAGAATCAACATTGGCTTTTACCGTAGAGACTAGTAGTCAAATCACATTCTCCATCAATTGAAGAGCAGCCGTACCAAAGGGGCTAAGTACCAGTACGTGGCAAATGTAGAAATATTATAAATTACTTAATGACATTCCTTTTGCCTCGTAATGGTACTTAGGACCTTCGGTGCGGCCACTCCTCGATTGATGCAATACTGTAAGCGAATTGTCAGAAAAAAGCCCTTGACCATCAGCCAAGCATCTTCATTTCAGACTCTAGAAAACAGAGGATGTAGATGACCTACCGGATGTTAAGCTAGACGGCAAGGTAGTTAAGTAATCTACATGCACCTTTGCGTGAAACATTTTTTGATCGCCAGAATTTAAACAATGCAAAAAATAGCGGTGATTTCAAATCTGAATCTGATTTTTTTAAATCCCTTTTTATTGAAAAAATCAGTAATTTGTACTTAGGCTAGGCTATGGACTATAAATTCCATATCGATTGATGCTAGAGCGTGTCTTTTTTTCAAAATTTTCCATAGGAGCTTGTAATAGCTTATTACTAAAAGGCGCACAGTGGTATATGAGAGACCGCTAGCCGGTTAGAAGTGTGAAAATTTGTGTGTCCAAAATAATAAGAGTATTATTGCATAAATTTAAAGTAATATATCTTGTTAACATATGTATTTCAAGTACGAAAATACCAAAAAATAATACTATTTCTGTGTTTTGGCATCTTGAACTTGATGAATTCAGAAAATGTAAATTGCTTCAAAAAATCTCTTAAAAAATATTAAAGTTTAAATAAGTTCATCTTAAAAACTAAATGATACTACCTCTTAAAACTTATGCAAAGTTTGATTGGGTCTATTTGCTGAAGATTTGCATACGTAGATATTAGTTCAATAGTTAAATCCGGATCAGCAGAAAAAAGCCCTTATTTTATTTCATTTATTTACGAATTTTAAATTCTGTGGACTACAACTTAACAGTTTCATGAGGTTGCAACGGCTCGATCATTTCAGTGTTTAATATAAGGTTCTCGCAAGGCTTTATCAGCTACCTCGCATTTTGGAAAACATTGGGCAACGCTCCAGTTTCGTAAAACTGATAACGGTCAAACTACTTGAGGTACCTACAGCAGTGTAATTCGACATTTGAAATACCATTGTACCATTGATAGCATCCATCTGTTTATTGAAAATGAGTATAATCGGATCAAGAACACGCCCACCATTTATCGCTATTTAGTTTAGAAAAATTTTAATTTGGAATTGAAGAACTCCATTTTGTTTCGAAAAAATTGATTTCTAATTTGGAATCAGCGACCTCGAAAACCAATCTAGCCATAATTTTGTCGCGATCTAATAATTTTTGAGAAAATTGCACGCCATTTTGGATCCGTCATTTTGTTAAAAAAAAGGGTTCCAGACTTTGAATGACACAAGCTGATAGATTCACATTCTAGACCACTGCGCGGTGCTTGCGCTACTCTAAACAGACTGTCTAGCTTTCGAGCCAAGTTTCAAATTGTTCAAAATGTTTAATAACACTAGTTTACAGTCAAAATTCCCAGCGAATGCCGTTACTCATTTTATATGGAAAATGGGCTGCTGATTCCGAAAATCGCATTTTTTTTTTTTTTATTTCGTGTCGTTTTCGAGATATCGGTCATTTTCTGTTTTTGGACCAAAAAAAAAAAGATAGTTCCATTAAAATACAAATATCTCAAGAATCAATGTTTGTATTTAAACAAATAATATGTCATATTAAAGGTAATTAAATTACCTACAAATAATATCCACATCACTTTTTGGTTGGTTCGTTAGTTTCGGTGAAATAAATTGATTTCTAAAAAAAAAAAATTTTTTTTTTCGAAAAAATTAAGAAAAAATCAAATTCAACTTCAAATTTATACAAGAAGACATAACTTTTTTATAATATTTTTTTTTTGTATCATAGACTATATATTTGTGAAGAAAATAAGATATCATTTAAGAAAATCGATGGAAAAATGCAAAAGTTGTATACAATTCATTGATAAGTTACCAAAATGAGTTTTTCCCTATTTTTCCGTTTTTTGTAATAAACTGTTCGAAAATTTGAAACTTTTTGTAAAAGAAATTAGAAAATCCAAAAAATTCTTAAAGAAGGCATTAAAAGGAAATACCCGTGCCTCGCCGTTTTTCTCTAGCACGTCAGATTTTTTTTTAATCGATTTTTGAAGTTTTTTAATCCACTGTACATGAAAAAACAGAAATAACGCATTCTTGTGTTAAATCGATGAATTTAACTATATGATCCTTACATCTGAGGTGTATTATGTGTTCAGTAAACTTATGCAGGATACTGCGAGGAATATTTTTGTAGAAAATTTTAACCCTCTTAAACCCTCACATGTGGGTCATTTTGACCCCCACATGAAGGTCATTTCGACCTACATGTGGGGGTTTGAGAGGGTTAAAATTGTCTACAAAAATATTCCGCGTAGTATCCTGCATAAGTTTGCTGAAGACATGATACACCTCAGATGTAAGGATCATATGGTTAAATTCATCGATTTAACACAAGAATGCGTTATTTCTGTTTTTTCATGTACAGTGGATTAAAAAACTTCAAAAATCGATTAAAAAAAAATCTGACGTGCTAGAGAAAAACGGCGAGGCACGGGTATTTCCTTTTAATGCCTTCTTTAAGAATTTTTTGGATTTTCTAATTTCTTTTACAAAAAGTTTCAAATTTTCGAACAGTTTATTACAAAAAAACGGAAAAATAGGGAAAAACGCATTTTGGTAACTTATCAATGAATTGTATACAACTTTTGCATTTTTCCATCGATTTTCTTAAATAGTAATTTATTTGCCTAACAAATTTATAGACTATGATATAAAAATACAAAATGATTTTTAAAATTTTTTTTTCTTGTAAAAATCTGCAGTTGATTTAGACATTTTTGTAATTTTTTCGGAAAAATATACTCTTTTTTTCAGAAATCAATTTATTTCATCGAAACTAACAAACCAGCCAAAAAGTAACGTGAGTATTATTTGTAGGTAATTTAATTACCTTTAATATGACATATTATTTGTTTGAATACAAACATTGGTTCTTGAGATATTTGTATTTAAGTGGAACTATCTTCTTTTTTTTGGTCCAAAAACCGAAAATGACCGATATCTCAAAAACGACACGAAATAAAAAAAAAAATGCGATTTTCGGAATCAGCAGCCCATTTTCCATATAAAATGAGTAACGGCATTCGCTGGGAAAAAAAATTTTAATCATTTGTAAACTAGTGTAATTAGTGATGAGCAAATTAAGACCAAGACCATAGCAGTCTTGGACTTGGTCTTGTTCTTGCATATTAAGTCTTGGTCTTGGCCTTGGTTTTGATATTGAGCCTTGGTCTTGATCTTGCTCATTTAGTCTTGGTCACGGTCTTGGTCTTGAAAAAATTTCTAGAGATATTGAGTATTCAAAATTTCAAAACCATATTTTTCCAAAGCAGTTGGGTTTTTAAGATGCCAAAATTCAAATTGAGAGATGATTTTATTTTCGAAACGGGCGTGAAACACCTTTTAACTACAAATTACCAAGACTGAAAAGCAGTCTTGGTCTTGACGATTATCGTCAGCAAGACCAAGACCATAGCAGTCTTGATCTTGCAAAAATATCAGCGTCTTGGTCTTGATCTTGATCTTGTAAAATTACCAAGATCAAGAACAAGACGCAAGACCAAGACTAATTTTGCTCATCACTATTAATAATAAAGTAAGTTTTTTGCTACTTGACAAAAAGTACTATTTTTAGTACACTTTCAGTACAAGATTACAAAACATGCTTAATGACCTAGTTTTTTGATTTTCCAAAATATTTTTCTTGGAAAGAAAACTAAATTACCTTTCATATGAATCGCAAATCAAGACGTTATCTATTACCGTTTCGAAGTTATGATTTCTTCAGCACTACAGAACATTACATCGACCGATACGGCTTCACAAAATTGTCCATAACTTCGATATTCCTTAGACGATTTTCATGTTCAGGCCTATTTTAGAAATGTTGTGAATCAGTCTATTAACATATTTGGCAAAAAGTACTATTTTATTAAGCAGGGACGTGAATCGGGTGAAAAATTTGGCGGTTTGAACTGTTTTTGGACTTCTGGATTGGTTTGTCAAAACAGTTCAGTTCAACGGTTCAGAAATTTGCACCATTTTTTTTTTTTTTTTTTTTTGCATTCCGAGAAAAACCAATGGAGCACTTTTGATTCTACTGAAAGCACATTTTGGCTAAAAAAAACATGTTTTTGGTCATAACTTTTTTTTCATTACAAAATGGATATCCAAGGGTGCTTTCGAAATAAAAACTATGTATGTTCTTACAAAAATTTTGGCGTTTAAGAATTATAAATTTTTTTTGGAGGTATAGATTATATTTGCGTCCAAAAATCGAGTTTTTTACGTTTTTCAATTACGCGGTCAAAAAAACGATTTTTACTCAAAAGCAAGGCATCTTACGAAAAAAGTGATTAAGGTAAAAAATGCTGAGAATTGTCCAAAGAATACGTCTGAATTTTTTCAGAATTTTTTGAGATATTCTATAATTTTTATTAAAATTTATCGAAAATAAAAAAAATTTCATTTACAATAATCAGTTCAGATTTCCCGCGTGGAAAATGCTCTGCCTTATTACCACATTTAACAAAAAAAAAAAAAAAAACAAAAAAAAGTGTGGAAAATTTGTCTGTTAAAAATTGGTCGAAACAAACCTTTATAAAAAGTGGTTCGGTTTTCGGTTCGGTACAAACATTTGTGGAAAATTACAGTTCGGATAGTGGTTTAGTTAATTAGTAGAAAAAAGCGGTTTTCCTGTTCAAAAACTTGATAACTTGGCCATGAAGGCTGGCAGGAACTAGCAAATCTTTTTGGGTAGTTCACAGTCATAAGGAATCATATTAACAAAATAAACATAAATTTGCCCGAATCCTGTCGAATCAGTCAAGTTGCACTCCACAGAAGATTAGTGTAAGCTTCTAGAAATAAATTAACACCGTGATTAATTTGTGCTATAATTTTTTAATAACAATGATACAAAAACACACCATTGACTTGTATTTTATTTAAAGCAAACTATTCACAAAAAAGAGAACGTTTATATATTAATTTGAAGTTTGATAGCTCGCAGTTGTTCACATAAATCTCGTAAACCAAAGCAAACCCGTACTAGTAAGCTCATTGGGGTATGGGGAAACGATACGTAAATTTCGAACTGGGAACGAACTGTTTTTTGTTGTATTTAAGTCTCGAGTACTTAATTTATTCAATTATAAATAAATTCTTCATAAATTCATTGGTAATTTTTTTCAGCAAAATGTGACAAATTTCAAGTAATACTTATATAAATTCAAAATTTTATTGAATTTAACCCACCCTGTTTGGTAAAAAGTATGCATTATGCATGCAGGCGAGTATGCGAAAAATGAGAAAAATTGTGTTAACTTTTTTGTGTTGTATGGATTCTTTTTTAATTTTATAAACTTTTTCAAAGTCACGTCGACATGCAATTTAATACATTTTTTTTTTTTTGTAAATATTTCAAAAACAAAAATAAAAAAAAAAAATAGGAGAAAAGTTTATAAAATGCGTGGAAAAAATATTCAAAAGGGAAGCTAATAAATTTCATACTCTACTCGCATATAAATTCCAACATTGAATAAATTGTTGCACATGCAACATGTTGCCAACACCGTTGTTGGTTGGAAATTAAAGTTTAAATGCAATATCATTAACAGTTGACACAATGCTGGTGGCAAATTATGAAGATTTGGCAACAGAGACCACAAAAACCAACACCAAAACACAAATTTTGAATTAAAAACGAACAACATTTGTTTGGGAAAAACTTTGTGATTAAAAAATAAAAAAAAAAAAACATTGCATGTTGCACATAGTCGCTATGAGGTTGCAACACATGTTGGTGGTGTACATAGCGACCTACTCAATTAGTTGGACACACATATTTTGAACCTTAAACTTGCAAGGGTTTTTATACCTACCACTTTTGTGGTAGTTTAACTTAACCCATTTTGTATTCAAAGAAAAATATGTGTTAATTTCGACAATAGGTCGTGGCTTTGCTGAGAGAGTTATTCAAGGTAGGTAAAACAACCAAATTTCACACGTTTAGCAGTTGGATTAGCGGTATAAGAAAAGTGGGCGCATTTCAACAAGTGGGCGTGGCATCTTGTCATACAAGCAACAACTTTAAAAAAAAGTTTTTTGAAGGAATATTAAGCACGTAAAATACAGTGTTATAGTTTTAAACAGTTTGTAATCAAGCATGTAGTTTGGTAAGTTATGCAGATAACAATGGGTTAATGTTGTTTTCTACCCCTCCCACAGTTAGTCTAATTTTAAATGGCATATGTGTGTAGTAAATTTTCCACTTTAGTTCATCTGCTGTTACCAACAACCCTAGTGGCTCTGTTTTTGGTTTTCGGTCAAAATAACGCCATTCATTCGGTAGATTTTATTGCTTTGGTGGTTTTTGTGAGCCTTGTGTGGGGGCGCAAAATGGTACATACTTTCTTTATCCTTGTGTACAAAAGCGTTAACTTAAACACTTTACTGCTGTTCGTACATTTTTAGTTTAAGGTTGTTTTTTTTTTTTCACCATTTTATTTCAATTTTACAATTTTCATTCGTATTCTGGCCATGATTTAAGTTGATAGATTTATCGTTTTTCTACGTTTAGCTATATTTTATTTTCCTTTCATTTCTTCTTTTAGAAAAAAATATTACTTTATTTTTTATCTTAAAGCTTGGGGCATAACCTTACTTTGACATCTAACTAATATTATAAATTTTCTATTGTTTATGCTGTTTTTATCCACACCCGATTTTTATGAGATAACTTAATCCAATAGTATCAATAGTTCAAAAGTTTCAAGTGATTCGATTTTGATTCAAAAATTTGCATTTATATTCCTTAAGTTTAAAGGATAAGCTCTGAAGCGAAGAAACATGAGTTTTATTGTAGCGACAGAACCAGAAGAAGACCCACAACATCGTGGCGACTTATGATAGAAAATAATATGTTAAAAATCGAAAAAAGTTATAGAATTTTAATTCAGGATCCACGCTCTGCAAATTCACAACTTTTTTTTTCATTCTCGAATATTTCACCTAATTATGAACATGGTTTTTCATATCATGTCAGGATATTGAGTTATCTTTGTTTTAAGGAGCATAAAGCTTTATATTCCGCCATATGCTAGGATATATTGAAGTTTATTTTGAGCCAAATGTGCCGGATAGCTATGAACTTCCTTATATATTTTTGCGTTCTTACTTTTCCAATTGGTTCTTTACTTTCCACGCTGGGCAGGAAGAAGTGAAATGTATCACAAAAATGACGACAAAGACTGAAGTTGGGACTGTGTTCGGAGTCATAATATAGTATGGAGTTGAAAAATCTTTATAGAAGTAGTGATGAGCAAAATTAGTCTTGGTCTTGATAATTTTGCAAGAACAAGACCAAGAAGCTGATATCATTGCAAGACCAAGATCAAGACTGCTATGGTCGACCCTTGTCCGCCATATTTTCTCATTTTCATCGTGACAGTATCTATAGGATTTCAATTTTGGATCTTAAATTCCAAGTCGATAGTGCAAACGCTACGATCGATTCATCAAAAATGGGGTCGCAATCACCTCATTAGTGAAACAACGCACAAAGGGGTATTGTATACGCTTTTACGCATTTAATTGAAAAAAAAATTTTTTGAAGTACCGGCTTTTTTTGATACCGTTTTAAAGATAATTAAATTCTGCGTCACAAACAATAAAAATTGTTGACCTAACATTACTAGCATAAAAGTTATATGCGGTTGAAGATCAACTTTTTTTGCTTTCGTTCGCGCCTTGTAAAAAATTTTAATTTTTTTGGCTTTTTTAAAGTACATTTTTATTAAAAAAAAAGTTTTTTGTGGAAAAAGTTTTAATGAAACCTTAAACTTCAGGTAATTGTGGTTCTTACTGCATAACAGTTTTTTTGAGTTAATGTTTAAAAAATTTTGTTTTATATATATTAAATATGTGTTAAAAAATTAAGGTTTTTTATTATTCAAGAGGAGTTAAAGTATTTTAGGTTGTGCAAGGTTTTCATCTTGTTATGATTTTCTTTAACTATAGACTGTCCATAATAAGTGTTAAAAATTTGGTTGTGCCATGTTTTGCTCCTTCGGAATTATTAAACTTTGTGTAAGAGAACTCCAGTCGCCCTAATCATAAGAAGCAAGTGCAGCCACCAACACTGCAATGATTTTTTTTCCTTTTGTTTTGTTTGTCTTCTTAAATTTTGATGGACCCTTTTAGTTCAGGTATTTTTGTAATACAAAAGTGGTTTTTGTTTTGTGAAAAAGTGTTTTGTTATATTTAAATTTTTTTTTTTTTCGTTCGTTAGTTTAAAATTCAGTGCATTTTGGCTATATGCATAGACATATAGTTGTTCCAAAAGTGAGCTCAATCAAAAATGTTTTGATTTTAATAAAGAGTAGACTTTTAAGTTACTTTTTATGAAAAAAAGGGTTGCGGGTTATTGCGCGGCTGCGAGAAATTTAAATTTTTTTAAGGCAAACTGACATGTCCAATATGTATGAAAGTGGAGCAAAAAATAAATAAAAAGTTAAATACAGACATAAAGACAGATAGTTACCACCAAAAATCTGCAGAGGGTGTCAATAAAGTACGCTGAGTTTTTAAAATTTTTGAAGGTCATTAAGAGGTCGCTCATCGCCGTTTTATGCAAAATCTCGGCTTAGTAGAGTAGAACGGGGCAATGTCGTGCACTCAACTTTGACATGCTCGTAAAGCCGTACATATCAAGCGAATGCGACGAGTAAGCATCCGATCGAAAGATAATTTCGTTGGTTACATCCATGTGTAACAACATTTGTGTAGCGAAAAATTGTGTTTGTGTAAGTGAAGAAAAAAAAAATGTGCACGACATTACCCCCCTCAAAATTTGTGGGGTAATGCCGTGCATTGTTTTCCGAGTATAGTAAAGGTACCAAAATGTGTGAGAAATGATAGGTAGTGGTTCTATTAGGGGAGATTTAGCATTATCATGTATTTATTCATTATTATACAAGTGTGAAGTACATAATATGTTGTGTAGGGAAAAAGGGGGCAATGTCGTGCATTCAACTTTGACATGCTCGTCAAGCCATACATCTCAAGCGAATGCAACGAGTAAGCATCCGATCGAAAGATAATTTCATTGGTTACATCCATGTGTAACAACATTTGTGTAGCGAGAAATTGTGTTTGTGTAAGTGAATGTGCACGACATTACCCCAATGGTCGTTTTAAAGGTCAACATCGATAACTCGGTGAAGCCTAAAATTTTTTTCGAAAACCAAATACTTCTTTTCTTTGGCAGGATATTTCGTTTCAGAAAACACTTACCTGGTATATTTTCCCGCAAGGAAAATTATTTTTTTGACCCAATGAAAAAACACTTTTATCGTCCCGAAAGCGTGCGTTTTGAAAAAAAGGTTACTCTGTAGAGACGAACTGGTGAAAATTGCTAGTATTATATGCATAAGCTCAGTAGGTCAGCAGGTCCCTACCTTACGAACAGTTGGTAAATCATTCAATTCTTTGGGCTAAAACAGCCAGTGCACGACATTACCCCCTGCACGACATTACCCCGTTCTACTCTACAGTTTTTATTTTATTACGATTTAAGAAACGCTCGAAATGAGTCATCCGATATATCAAATTTTTTGTCTTGAGTCAAGGTATATAAAAACATTATATCTCGAATTTAAATCATTCATATATTGTTGTTTTAGATAAAAAACCGAAAGAAAACATATTTTCGATATTTCGGCCTGCTGTAAAACTCTTAAACTACATCTTGGAAAAACTATTTTTCATTAGTTTATCATAAAATCATACAGGAAACAATTTTCTATTGCATCTTAACCCATTATATCCTGTTTTTATGGGTCTTCTTGACCCCTTTTTCCAAAAACTTGGTTAAAATGGGTTAAAATGTTCTACAAAAATATTCTTCAAAAAATTTCACTAGGATTCACCAAAGACAGAAATTCTTAAAACTTCAGAATAATGCGTAAAAAATTTTATGACAATTTTCAATTTCCGTTTTTTATTGCTATTAAAAAAAAATTTCACTACATAATGTACAACTGCATAAGTTTTCTACTTTTTTATGCATAATTAACTAAAAAAATAAGTTATTATAACCCTCAATAGTCTGGATGAATTAATAGCGTGTTTTGGTATCTAATACCCCACTGTGCAACGGTGCGAACATTGTGAATAAATTTTAACAAACTGGGTCCGTACTTAATGTTCCGAAGCCAACCAGTGTGCGGAAAGCACGCAGTGCTGAGAATATTGCTGCCGTAAGTGAAAGTGTCGTCGAGTCCCCCGAAATGTCTGTTCGCCATCCGCGGCCATTTCTGCGACCTCCATGCATCGAATTTTGCGCTTGGACTTGAAGTTACACCCATTTTAAGTCCAATTGACGCAGCAGCTGTTGCTTCGTGACCATGCAGCACTTCGCCGTACATTCGCTAAATGGGCCCTGCAAATGATTGCTGAAAATGATGGTTTTTTACCAAAAAATAATTTTTTTGGACGAGGCTCATTAACAAGCGGCTATGTTAATAAGCAAAACTGCCGTATCTGGGGCTCGGAAAATCCACAAGTAATCGTGTGGAAGCCAATGCATTTGATGCAGTTTATGGGTCGGACCATTTTTTTCGAAGATGAGGACGAAAACACCGAAAATGTCAACTCTGAGCGATACCACACTATGTTGGAGGACTATTTTGTTTCTGAGTTTGAAGCCCAGGGTCTGGACGATATGTGGTTTCAACAGAATCCCATTGTGTGACCTTTCAAACGAAATAAAATATTTGGAAAAATTCCGAACTGCTTGCGTTTTATTCAAAATCAAAGTATCTACCACAAAACAAAGTACCCTTTACCCTACACTGGTCGAAAAGTTGGCCTAACCAAATCACTGTAAAGTCCACTTTTTACCGATTGAAAATTTAAACACGTTATATCTCGCAAGCCATACAAACTATTTTCATGAAATTTGAACGTAAATACCATACACTAGTCCAAAAGTTTAGTGCCACGCCCATTTTTTAACTATTGAAGGTTTTAACACTTAATACAATATGTATATCGCAAGCTATACAGTTATGTACATTTATTAATGAAATTTTCTAGGTACCGCCCGATCATGAGTATCAAGCTGTGTACGAAAATATAATAATGCCATACCTACTTTTTTTGCGACGTTGTATCTCGCAAGCTATGCAAGCTATTTTGATGAAATGTGGTAGGTAGCACCTTCATGGAAAATTAATGATCAAATTGGAAAAGTTGGAGGGTAAAGCACGGTGTGCCTTAACCCGCTCTAAGTCGGACGTCGTAGCACATCAAATTTTTTTCCAGATTCTGTTTACTTATCGTTCAAATGATGTATAAAAAAATTTTCACTCGTGACTCCTCGACTAAATTTTGAGATAATCGCTTTTCCAATTGGGGCATTTTCCCATACAAAAAGAAAAAAAAATTTTTTTTAACTACATTAAACAAAAATTAAAATAATCACAATCGATGTGTTTTACGATGCTAAACGTGAATCCAACCTCAGAATTGCTCTATCGTGTATAGTTTATGAGATATTGTAACCTAAAGACCAAAAAAAGTCGTTTTTTGCCATTTTTTTAAGCTATATAACTATGTAACATATCATTTATTCTTCAAATGTGGCTTATATACTTGAAAGCCCACAATCTTTTCCTTTAAAACCTAATTTAAATTATATTTATATCTTCATGCTTCTAAGAGATATCGTAGACCGAAATATTGTCAAAACGGGTTTTTTGCACTTTTGTGTCTTTTTAGGTTAGGATATCTTTGAGGAAAAAAAAGATATCAACATAATTTAAATTAGGTTTTAAAGGCAAAGATTAGGACTTTAAAGTTGCTTACCAGATTTAACAAAATTAAAATTTCTTTCACATTTTAAACATGTTCAACGAATCGACCATTTCAAAATTCAGCCGTATGCCATACACGTAACAACACTCGGGGTGTCAAACTTCTGAATTTAGAAGTAGTCGGTTCGTTGAACATGTTAAAAATGTGAAAGAAATTTTAATTTCGTTAAATCTGGTAAACAACTTTAAAGTCCTAATCTTTGCCTTTAAAACCTAATTTAAATTATGTTGATATCTTTTTTTTCCTCAAAGATATCCTAACCTAAAAAGACACAAAAGTGCAAAAAACCCGTTTTGACAATATTTCGGTCTACGATATCTCTTAGAAGCATGAAGATATAAATATAATTTAAATTAGGTATTAAAGGAAAAGATTGGGACTTTCAAGTATATAAGTCACATTTGAAGAATAAATGATATGTTGCATAGTTATATAGCTTCAAAAAATGGCAAAAAACGACTTTTTTTGGTCTTTAGGTTACAATATCTCATAAACTATATACGATAGAGCAATTCTGAGGTTGGATTCGCGTTTAGCATCACAAAACACATTGATTGTGATTATTTTAATTTTTGTTTAATGTAGTTAAAAAAATTATTTTTTTCTTTTTGTATGGGAAAATGCCCCAATTGGAAAAGCGATTATCTCAAAATTTAGTCGAGGAGCCACGAGTGAAAATTTTTTTATACATCATTTGAACGATAAGTAAACAGAATCTGGTAAAAAATTTGATGTGCTACGACGTCCGATTTAGAACGGGTTAAGGCACACCGTGAAAGTTTATTGAGTAAGAGAATATTATTTATTTTACTAAAATTTACAAAACTCAGAAAATATCAATAAATAGACTTAAGCACATTGGCTTCCGGGCGACTCAATTATCCATGAAATTTCGGAATGGAAAATTATTGTAGGATTGTGTTACTTTGAATAGAATGTTTACTTTCATGTAAATTTCCAATACATTTTCCTAACAGTTAATTATGAACTATTGAGAATCGACTTAAGTAGCAAATGATATTGAGAACACTGTCACAGAGATCGAGTACACTCAGTATTAGCACTTGTTTCCGAGGTAATCGGGTTTGTAAAGTTTTACTTAAGAAGAGCCAAAAAAGCATTATTTTTCGGTATTTTAACCATTTATTCAAGAAACCTATATCTTATGAAATATTTTTCGCTTTTTCCAAATTATTAAGTGTTCACAACCACAGCAGATGCAGAAAAGTGTTAGTAAGAAACTTAATTTTTGCATGTTCATTGAGCGTTACTCATACGACATGTTGTATGCGATTATATATGAAATAATTATGGCTATAACTTTTGCAAATATTACGACAAATTGTTTTTCTTTGTACAATTTTAAAGATAAAACCTAATCCTTTCAGAAAAATCAACGTATTTTATTTATGGAACGTTCTTCTTCTTTGTGGAATGGGTAAAATATGCATGTTACCAGTTTTTGACCAAGAATATCTCAAAAACCAGAGCTATGTTCTAAAAATGATTACGATCACGTGTCGTGAAATCTGAGTGATTTCAATTACTTTTCATTTAGGAGACTTTTTGATGAAAACGGTGAGTCGAACGATAAAAAATATTAGAATCTTTTTTGTGGAGAATAACAGGCTCTACAAAAAGTATTGATTTGCATTAACGAAAAAACAACCGTTTAGGAAATATTCTTAAAAACCACAAAAAAGTCGAAAAATTTGTTTTTGTCGAATATTTTTTAAACGGTTATTTTATCGTAAGTGCAAATCAATAATATTTGTAGAACCTGTTATTCTCCACAAAAGAGATTCTTATACTTTTTATCGTTCAACTCACCTTTTTCATCAAAAAGCCTCATAAATAAAAAGTAATTGAAATCACTCGGATTTCACGAGTTGAATGAGCATTTTATGAACGAAATTTATACATAATCTTTATGATAACAAAAAAGGGAATTTTTCGCTGAAAAAATTACAAAAAGAGAAAAAAGGTAAATCAACAACGTAGTTTACTTACCTCATCAACTGACTCGCACTCGAACAAATAAATATGCAATAGTGGATCTCGTGGATCTTTTGTTAAATAAACCAAGCCCGTAATTGGACCAGTGAATTCCATAAAATTATTGGTAGCAGCATTTTGTTGACCAGCATGATGACCATTTGAAGTGCCACTATCACCATGTGCTTTAGCTGCCTGAGCAGCGGCAGCGGCAGCAGCAGCACTAGATGAAAGTGATCCATACGATGCAGAGGAAGTAAGCGTTGATGTATAAGGTTTGTTATTATTGTTATTGTTGTTGCTACTACAATTATTTTGATTAACCGACAAAGATGTTGTTGCTGTTACCGATTGCTTAATCTGCACAAATCCATTGCCAACGCTTTTGCCATTCTGACGATGGACAATGCGACACATGCCGACAATATGCTTCAGCGGATGACTAAATTGCAATTCGAAATCAGAATTATATGATTCAAGGATGCCATTTTCAATGCCAACAGAAAGCTAAAAAGAGAGAAGAAGAAAAATTTGACAAAGTAAGATAAAAGTGAGACATAAAGACTTTTTCAAAGTTTAAGATTTTAATAGCAAACAACAAAAGAAATGTAGTCTCAGTGCTTGGCTCTTGAACGATTATTGTATGTAAGTAGATAAGTAGGTAGCAAGGAAAGAAGGGTTTTCTAAGCATGATGTTATTTTGCTTAAACTTATCAACTTAACTTTAAGCTAGCATAAGTACAGGGTGGCTGATGAATAAAGAAAGTTAAATAACTTTTTTTTAAATTCATTTAGTTAATGTTTTCTTGTTTTATTTGAAAGATAATACATTTTTATTTAGTTTAATTAAGTAGTTTTAAAAATTATAAAGTTTAAATGGCCTCCACTCTCGGTGACGCATGTGCGGCATCTTAGTAAAAAGTTGTTCATAACTGTGTGAA
This sequence comes from Calliopum simillimum, assembly GCA_951812925.1. Classification (NCBI taxonomy): domain Eukaryota; kingdom Metazoa; phylum Arthropoda; class Insecta; order Diptera; family Lauxaniidae; genus Calliopum; species Calliopum simillimum. The sequence continues at coordinate 23,372,287 of OX638368.1, forward strand.
GAGTTGCAGCAGTAATCGCCGCAATTATTGTTCGAATGGATTGCTTTAAGTCGTTCAAATTTGCTGGTTTTGTTTTATAAGCTTCCTGTTTGCAATAACCCCATAAGAAAAAATCAGGTGCAGTAAGGTCAGGAGACCTGGGGGGCCAACGGAATGGGGAGTTTCTGTAAATCAGCTTATTTGAAAATGTTCGCTGTAATTCTGTCATAACAGGCCGGGCAATCTGAGAAGCTGCACCATCTTGTTGAAACCACACAGAGTTGAGATAGATTCTCTTTCGGCGTAATTCTGGGTAAGAAATTCTTTTAACATTTTTAAGTATCGGTCTGCAGTGACCGTAACAGTAGCACCGTTCTCTTCAAAGAAGTAAGGCCCGACAATGCATTTGGATGAAACAATTCCGTCTCATGGAGTATTTGGGGATTATAATCAATTCATATTCGGCAATTTTGTTTGTTAACATTTCCATTTAGGTCAAAATGAGCCTCGTCAGACATAAAAATACAGTTTAAGACGTTTTCTTCCTTTTCCACCATGTGAAAGATCTTCTTGCAAAATTCCAAGCGAATCGGCAAGTCTACTGCACTCAGCTTATTTGTCATTTGAATTTTGTATGGAAACAAGTTCAAATCTTTGAGCATAAGTGTCTGCAGTGACTGTCTGCTGATACTCATTTGGGCAGATAAGCTCCTTGTCGAAATTCTGGGATTGGCTTGTATGGCAGCAGCTACAGCAACGATAATTTCCTGCGTCCGAACTGAAGCGTTTCGATAATAAGGCCTTCTTTTAATTGTCTTGTACTGAAACTACGGACTCCAATGCGTGATAACGGCAGACAATCCAAATCCTTGTCTCAGTGTCCCAATCCTCTATTTTCGTTAAATCTAAAGATTAATCTGTAAAATAAAAAGGAAAAGATTAATTGGTTAAAAAAAAAGTTACAACATTTTTTTTTTTTGGTAGCAGCTTTCATTAGCCACCTTGTATATATATTTTTTAAAGATTAAAAAATAATTTAAAAACCTTACTTATGTGACTAAATTTTTGATTATTGTCATTTATAAGTTTTACTGTAGAGCATTCTGACATTGAGAAATGTGGCTAAAACCAAGAATAAAGTAATGAATTTTCATCTTCTGTTGTAATTTTCAAATTAATCGGTTTACTCCTGTCATGCTGAACTGAACTTTTCCAACAATACACGCTGGAGTAATCTTTAACACAAAAGGAAGCACAAAAAAAGGCAATAGTCAGCAAGCAATGAAAAAATTGCTGGCAAAAAGTATAGCAAGCAACATTTTTCCAAGAACTGCTGCTGTATTCTCCATCCTTAACAATTTAACATTGTTAATATGCTTCGCCAAGCAGGAAGAGTGAATGAAGAAAAATTACGTATTTGCTAAGTTGCACCAGCAACAAGCAGGAAACAACAGTAGCAGCGCTTCGTAGGGATCATGCCGGCGTTGTGGGGGTAATTTTGTTGCTTAACAGCAGTTTCTTGAGAGAAGACGGTTGAATCGGTTTATATGCATCTGTAAACACAAGCACAAGCAACGGAAACGGATGTCGTGGAGTCGCTTTTTTAAATTGTAAGAAGTTGGAACATTTTTGCTTTAACTTTAAATGATTTAAAAGAAAAGTGTTTGATAACAAAATGTGTTGCACTAAAGATCATCAATATTCTAGATGGTTTTGAAGTCAAACATAATTGATGTTGCTAGACTTTCACATTTATTTCTTCTAACTTTTGTCTCTTTTCGGAACAATGTGCCTTTATCGGTAATTGCTAGTTAACGCCAAGATTGTATATTCCAACGGTCGTTTCCAACAACGGTCGCGTTTCGTGCTACAATGAGCGTTTCAACTTTCCGATCTTACACACCTATCTACAATCAAAAATAATTTTCATGAAAATGCCTAATAAAACGGATCACGGCATCTTATTCCAGCTATTTCATAGTTTCGAAATCTGTTCCGAATGAAATCCTAGCTGATATTTTTTTTTTAAATGTGGTCGAAAATCGGTACATTTGAAAAAAAAGACAACAAACCAAAAGAAAAATATTCATTTCGGTGCTGAATCCAAATTCAGCCTCGGAATTGCTCTATTTCGAGATATTCTAGCAAAATAGTTCGAAAATACGATTTTTGAGGGTATAAAGAGTATGCATAAAATAAAAAGCTAGGATTTCATTCGGAACAGATTTTGAAATAGCTGGTATTGCTGTGAACCCTTTCATTAGGCATTTTCATGAAACTTCTTTTTGATTGAAGATAAATGTGCTTACTTGTTCTTCTATAAATCGTGCAAAGGCTTCTTGCTTCTGCCACTTATTGGACTTTAGCTTCGAGGTTATTGAACATTTCATGTTTGGCTTTTTAGCAGGAGGCTTTTACTTCTTTTTTGAAGGAGTTGTAGGTATATGCAACGTCATGATTTTCATTTGATCGGGCATTATCTTTGCGTTTTTTATAATTCTCCCTTTCATACCCTACACAGAGTGTAGAAAAAACCACGTTTGTGAGTGTTTTAACTAAGTTTCGTTGCTGATTTGGATTTAACAACGATCCAAGCTCATATTTGTATGGTGCGTTGCTAAATCACTCACAAACTTGGTTGAAACTTATTCAGCAACGCTAGTTGCCAAGCGTAGTTAAATCCGAATAAGCAACGAAACGTAGTCAAAACACCACGAAACGTAGTAAAATTCAAATCAGCTACGAAACGTAGTTAAAACACTCACTCACTGGTTGCCAAGCGTAGTTAGCAACGAAAAGTAGTTAAAACACTCACGAAACGTAGTTAAATACAAATCAGCTCATTTCAAAACAAATAGAGTTTCAATCAACTTCACAATAATGATGCCCGTAGGTGAGTTGCTAACGTTCGCATCTATCACACGACTGGTTCCAGGTTCTAATCTCCCCGATATCAAAACAAAAAAAAAATTTTATTTAAAGCATAAAACTAAAAATAAAACAATAAAATAATGTCAGTTTTCATTGTCGTTGGCAGGAAAAAATTAAAAATTAATTCAAAAAAAATGTTTTTTTCTTTTATATTTTATTTAGCAACGCGCGTTGTTAAATCACTCACAAACGTAGTTGAAACCCAATTAGCAACGCGCGTAGTTAAAACTGCCACAAACGAGACATGCTCAAAGTTTGGGTCGCCACGTGGTTAAAATAACTACGTGTCTGCCACTTTTGACAATGTTGTTTTCTCTGTGTTTATACCCTATATTGATCACGAAGAGAAAAAGGCGTGACAGGTATGAAAAAGTAGATATGAGCTGAAAACTGACTGGGGAAACTAAGCAAGATAATACGATGTAATTCTGTACACTACTTACTTCCTCGCAGAATTAAAAATGTGCGAAATCGGTTGGATACGCCTACATCTAATAGCAAAATTAATCTAAATCGCAATTTTACAATAAAATGTTCACGCACAGAAAAAAATTAGTGTACAAAAATTTAAGTAATTAACACTAAATTTCAAACATAAATAAACATACATATGAACTTTTTGATGGTTCCGTAAAGTAATATTTACAGAAAAATATGGTGAAATAATTAAGTAATAAATTATGCTTTCAACGAAAAAAATGTATAACCATTTTTACTTTATAATTCTAGTAAATATATTTATGTTTGGGCAGACATTTGCATAATATAAATTTATACCTTTTCTTCATACAGGTCAGTGGTGTAGAGGTCTAACAAGTTTGTAAATTTAAGTTAAAATTATATGTTTCTATCTATCAAACGCACAGACCCCGGTTCGAATCCTAGTGCGGTTAGTTCATTTCTTTTTTTTGTTTTTATTGTTTGAAATTTCCAGTAAGGTAAATATCACTTAAATTTTTTCAAAAAAATTACTGTACTGTAAGGTTATTCGAAAATTCTGAATTTACTAAATCAGTAATAGTACAATCATTTGGGAGAAAAAAATGATGTTACCTGGAAAGTTTTGCGGGATTTCTGCAAATGAGTTATTTTATAGATTTCGATGTGCTCTTTCAGAATTTCAACTTTGCTACCTCGTATCGTGTTCGCTCGAGCCGCCATATTGGAAAAATGGCGTCCAAAATCAGTTTTTTACAAATATCTCTTTAACGGTTATACTTAGAGAAAAATTTTTTAGGACAATGTTGTAGTTTTTTACAAATATCTCTTTAACGGTTATATTTAGAGAAAAATTTTTTAGCACAATGTTGTAGCTTATAAAATTTTCTATAAAAATGACCTTTGAATTAATTCGTACGACTTATAACTCAGGAGATATCTTTATTCAAAATTTTAGAAAAATTAGTAAATTGTGAATGCCACTTATGAGTAGGCACAGTGATGTGTCAAGCTTATAATTACGATAACTTATGAACGGTGAGTCGCACGTTTAAAATAAAAACACCTTTTTATAGGGAATAACATGTGCTACAAGTAACATATTTTTTTTTTTTCATATCGTCGGGTTAAAACTACAACTAGACATCTACATTTTTTATGTTTTGAGAAAAAATGGTTTTAAATTTTTTGAAATTCGTTTTTTGTATGGGATTTTGCAGTTTTCTGCTTTTTATTCTTTTTATAAAATTGGATGGGGACTACATTTCAAAAAACCGACTAGATTAAGGCATAGAGCCGTTTATTCTTCATGTTTCTGTGTACTTAACTCAAAACATCAATATATGTAGATGTCTAGTTGTAGTTTTAACCCGACGATATCACCTATAGTTAAGGAGATATTTTTCCCACAAACCTAAAATTTTGAAAAAAAAAAGTTTTTTTCAAAATGGCTCCTAAACGGTTCGTCCTAGAAAAAAAATGTCAATGCATTTTGTAGAACGTTCAATTCCCTATAAGAGTCTCTTCGTCAGACTTACCCTTCATGAGATATCGCGACTTGAAAATCATTCAAAATTGAACATAGTAGGGCGCATAGAACAATATTAAATTTTGAATGATTTTCAAGTCGCGATATCTCATGAAGGGTAAGTCTGACGAAAAAACAGCTCGAAGAGACTCTTATAGGGAATTAAACGTTCTACAAAATGCATTGACAATTTTTTTTCTAGGACGAACCGTTTAGGACCCATTTTGAAAAAACGTTTTTTTTCAAAATTTTAGGTTTGTGGGAAAAATATCTCCTTAACTATAGGTGATATAAAAAAAAATTAATATGAAACTTGTAGCGCATGTTATTCCCTATTAATAGGTGTTTTTATTTTAAACGTGCGACTCACCGTTCATAAGTTATCGTAATTATACGCTTGACACATCACTGTGCCTACTCATAAGTGGCATTCACAGTTTACAAATTTTTCTAAAATTTTGAATAAAGAAATCTCCTGAGTTATAAGTCGTACGAAAACAATTCAAAGGTAATTTTTATAGAAAATTTTATAAGCTACAACATTGTCCTAAAAAATTTTTCTCTAAATATAACCGTTAAAGAGATATTTGTAAAAAACTGATTTTGGACGCCATTTTTCCAATATGGCGGCTCGAGCGAACACGATACGAGGTAGCAAAGTTGAAATTCTGAAAGAGCACATCGAAATCTATAAAATAACTCATTTGCAGAAATCCCGCAAAACTTTCCAGGTAAAACTACCAAATGACTGTACTATAAGGTAAAATTTATTTTATTGGGTAGTTGTCACTATATTGGATTGAAATTCTAGCAAAATTTACTAGAAATAAAATTATACGAACTATTTTTTTCTTCTTGCGAAAATACACATAAATAACAGAAAATTTTAAGGCATGCTCTGAACAAAACCTTGGTGGATTAAGATAAAAAGGCGTGGCACCTCCCATACAAGAAAATCTTCAAAATGCTAAACTGAAAGCGGTTTATGAGGCAATGCAACCAACTTTCACTCAGATATTAAGGATAGCGAATACAAGCTTTGGTCAAAAATTAGGTGGTAGCGCCCTTACTAATTTCTACTTTTTTCCAAGTTTCGTCAATTACACTTGGTAAATATATAGGCAATTATTGTCAACGAGAGAAAATACGAAGTTTTGGCATTTAGCTGAGCCTAAAATGAAAGAAAATTATGTAGACTATCTTGACACAGATCGAAGATTTCAGGATGTGGTAATCGGAACGATGTCGGTTCATTTCATGCTTCGTATGTCAAGAAGATAATTCCTCCAGGGCCTTTTGAAGCAGAAATTTTTCACAAATTTTTAACAACATTGACAAAACTTTGTAAAAGATTTTTCCTCTCTTCAAACCATATATACAGTTTGTAATAGAATTTCTGCCATAACTTTTACATAAGTATTTATGTTATTAAAATTGAAAAGCAATTTATTGGCTCCAGCCGAGAGCATCATGTGTAACCTTGAGACAGACATGTAAAGTGATTTTCTTGTTGTTTCCTATATTTAAATTGAATGTTAAATGCCTCCATTAACTTTGTACGTTTTACTTGGACTTTCTATTTACTATGTATTACACAAATTGAACTTTGATGCTTTTTTTTTCTTTCTTCCTTTCAATTAATTAATTTGGCAGCATCCTATTTATTGCCAATTAAGGGCATTTCCTACTGTGTTCTTGTTGTTTTTTTGTTTCTGCTCGTGTTTTCATGTTATAACTTTTGCTGGAGTGATATACCTTTGTAGAACAAAAAGTGATTTCCTTTTAGTATCCATTAATTTTGAAACCAGAACCATTGCTTACTTAGCAATTAGAATTCAAAAAGGTTGATTGCCACGGGGTAAGGATACTTAATGTTTTAGTAGTTGGTTGGTTATTGCTTGTATCATGCTGTCAGGCAATCTGTCAATTTGTTTTCTCTCTGATCCTTTGAATGTGCACTTTTTGCCACCAAAATGAAAGGTTTTGCATTTTTTTTTTAATTTTCATGAGAATTTGGTTATAATTTATTCCTGATTCCCAGAAGTGAGCCCCACAGCATTTTAGGACTATGTTACTTTCGAAAATTTTACACAAAGGAAAAATGTATACACAAATTTTGCTTACACACAGTAAAAATTTTAGTTTCATTCTAAAACCAAATAGTAATCATATAGAACAAGGTTAAAAAAAAAAATATTAATTTTATACTATTTTGGAATAAATTTCATACTTTTCTGGAATAAATTTCAAACTGGAAAACAATCGGAATTTAATACCGAAAAAGTTTTTAATCAATACTTAAGGGAGTCAAAACTAAGAAATGTAAACTATAATTTTTAAGTATGCTTATTCTAAATTTTAGAAATTTTTGGGGGATACACGTACCGTAAGGAGAGGGTTTCTCGGTTTTCTCGAAAAGTGCAGATGCGATGATTTTAAAATTTTACATGAGTGTTAAGTACGTTTTGAGGAACTGAAATCTGCAAAGAAAATTTGTTTGAGCAGTGAACTTTCGAGTTCCCTTAAAACGATGTTGAAAATTCCTTTAGTAACTCAGAGCACGTACGCAGAATCAAGATTATTTTATAATTTTTAAAAAGTCCGCGTTAATCAACAAAAAGGCGATATAAGTAAGTGGGATGGGCGACAAAAGCAGTAATTGTTTGATTGTTTTTTTGGAACAGAACATGATTCATATTATTTGCTAACAACAAGCATGGCTCAGATGACAATAAAGGTTTGAGCTTACTGTGTGTGTTTATATAAAAACACCAACAAAATTATAAAAACAAGGCAAAATGCATAAATGAAAACAAAACAATTTATTGAAAGTCTGGTTTTCGTTGGGTTTCAAAGGCCACCACAGATCATATCATCAGACGTATTTGCCGACGTGCAGAAGAACTTATAAGCATGCTTTATTTAAACTTTAACATAGATTTGTTGTGAACCACAGCAAAAGGTAAATACAGCACATGCAAAAGTTCTAATTTCTTTGTTGTTCCTTTGTTCTTCGGGCTGTCGGCAAATTCGTCTGATGATATAACCGGTGGTGGGCATTGAAACGTAACGAAAACCAGCTTCCAATAAATTTTTTTTTATTTTCCTTAAGGCATTTTGACTTGCTTTTGTAATTTTGTTGGTTTTTTTACATACAGATACTGAACAGTAAGCTCAAACCAACAATGTCATCTGAACCACGCTTGTTGGTAGAAAATAAGACCATGCCTCTGAAGCTGTTTTTTGGTAAACATAATTTAAGTTATATATAAAAATGAATTCAAATAGAAAATGTTTTGAGCGTAATAGCAAACAAAAAAGAAAAAACCCTTAATAATCATCACAATTGCATCGTTATGTTGAGCATAGCTATTAATGATATTGTTATTATTATCGGTAACTTCTTGCTTGTTGCTGTTGTAACTAACCATGTGATTATTGCCAGTTGTGCCTTTTTATTAGCAAAAAAAAACTGCCACATTTTGTCGCGTGCCACATAATTCTTTTTTTGTTCACTTGATTATTTGTCTTGTATACTTGTCATTTTCATTGTGATATAATCAAATATTGTTGTTGCTGTTGTCACAATCATATTAGTGACTTCTTGCAATTGTATCTTTTATATACGTAGATTTTTTTGTTGATACTTCTTCCACTAAAGTCTATAATTTGGTTTTTCTTACAAAAAAAAAAATCTTGAATTATCTACATGTGTCGCGTATATTAAGAATTTTTAAAGGATTTGCGTCTTCAAAATGAATTACAAAAGAATTTGTTAGATACAATGTATAAATTAGGATACAAAATTTTAAATATCAACTTTAAAGGTCCAGAACTTTGCGAAATCCTTTCAAATGATATAAACCAAATACACTCTTACAAAGCTCATACAAATAGCTAAAAGTTTCTTTTTTTTTTGTAAGGCGCTAGGGTGACCCAAGAACAGATTTTTTTTTTTTTTTTTTGTAAAACAAGGAAGAAAATCAGCTTATCAATTATGCTGGCAACATTTGTCTTCAATCTTTCAGACATTCAGATATTACAAATTGTACGTGAGAATGAACCAATTTTCAGGTCAACCACGACCGACTGCGCTGAAATTTTTTGGCATGATACTTTAATAGGGTAACCCCGGGGAGATAGCGCCACCAGGTAATATGGCACCCCTGTCAATTTCAATACTTGCAGGGTTATTCGTTTTGCAGCATTTTTACTCATTATATACCGAAAAGAAGAAATGGCACCCATTTGCTGCGGTTCTGGTGCCATTTCCCTCCTTGCGTGTTATAAAATATTTGTGAGTACAAATATTATTATTTAGTGCTTTATTTTTGTCTTTGAGTTTTCAAAACGTATTATGTGCTATACAACATGTAACTCGTGCGTCAAAAACAATCTAACGAGGAAAAACTGTTCGGTCAGCTTTTATGTTAGGCTTGGACCAAAGCAGCAAATTTGTCTAAAGGGTACTTTTGAATTTTTGACTACTGAGGTTTACCCTTTCAATCCAAATAAGATTCCAGAATATGCCTTTTTACAGGATTGCACTCGGGGAAAATCAAGTGCAAAATATAGCTGAAGCGCTTCAATGTACCACAGAATTTTAGTCAGGTAGGACATTCGATGGTTGTTTTATCATTTTTATTTGATTAACTTGAGGTTTTTTCTAGGATTTTTGAGAAAACCCTTGAAATGTATTAAGTGAAATCGCGTCTGTATCAACGACATCGAAGTCTTATAAACAAAAGTTGGTAACTAAAGTAGCAACGCTTCTTCCGATGAAGCTGGTGAAATTGTTTTATTGCAAGATGAATTTGATGGGCCTGAAGACTTCGGCGAAAATGCGTTGGATGCGGAGAAGAATATGGATGTATGTGGATACATGAAACATGTACATCATATCTGTGCAAAGATGGGAAAACTAGGCATGTTTTCATTATTTTCCAATAAAGCAAATTTAAATTTTAAGTTGAATAAATCACAATATTCGATTTTTCAAGCTGTTATTCTAAAGAACTACAAGTCCTAGAGCAAATCTGGTTTTTTCAGCTTGTAGATCTCACCGAGAACAATACTCTAGACAACATAACTAATTTTCACAAAAAATGCTCGATACCTTGTTTTGTCATCTTTGCGCAGATATGTTCACACATGCAACAATTGTGGGAACAAAAACTTAAAAGCCACTAAGGGTGCCACCCTTAGTAACGGGTGATTTGGCACTTTATAGCATTTTTTATGGGCATTAGATCCACTTCAATACATTCGATTTTGCATGAACACTTACTTAGTTGTAAACAACTTTTGATCTCGTTGGAAACCCCATAATTTATCAATCGCTTTAATTATCAATGTAAAATTTGATTTTCTTAACTCACTGTAAACAAAACAAATAGCGCTTGTACATCAGAACGTTGTGTCAATGTCAAACTTTCCAATAGAAATGTCAAATTGCACCTGGCAACACTTAGTGTTGCCTAGGCCAGAAATATATATAGCAGCCTACGTATTCAAGTTGAAGTGCTTTTTTTTTGTTGTTTTGAATTCATAAAAGAATAAATTCGTGTCTAAGCAGTTCTTTTGAAAATCTCTTATAACAGTTTAACAAAAAAGGTGCCACATCTTCCGAGTTTACCCTAGATTTGACTAGACGCGTATTTTTATTTGGCCCGATACCAGTATTTTTGACCATGTTGAGATTTTCGTCTTCGAGCTTAAAAAAAAAGACGGGTTCAGACAAATGCTCATAAATTCGGCCGATTATAAGCATTTTTTTTAGAATGTTGAAAATTCGATTCATTTTCTTGTATAGGGGAGGGGGGGGCTAGTGTGGACTGGAGGCTAGTGTGGACTGGAGGCTAGTGTGGACAAATTCAAATTCTCGCGCCGTTTTGAATTTTTTGTTTCTGTTTTATATTTTTCAAGTTGGTATTTGCACTCTGCATCACCAAAAAAAAATTCATTTGTTGACAGTTCAGCTTTCTATGATAACGTGACCGAACGTGTTTTACGCAGAAAAAAGTAATTTTTTTGTTGTTTCGCAATTTCAGTGATACTTTTAAACTAATTATTCTTCTGCTGCAGTGTTAATAGATAATACAACTTAAAATAGTGTTTATTTAAACCATTGAAATTATTTTTGAAGAACTTTACCGTAAGATTAAAAAAAAACTATTTTTGTTTAAAAAGACATGAAGGGGCTAGTGTGGACAACTGAAATGGGGCTAGTGTGGACATGTCCACAGCAGCTGAAATGACTCCAGAAATCGTCAGACCATTTCTAAAAGCAGTTCCAAGAAAGATCGTTACTAAAAAGACAGAACGACAGATTCACGTATCCCGATTTACCGGATACCAGCGAAATTTACCGAAATGAAATAGTGGCAAAGCTGCCACAACCACAACAACTGTCGGAAACATCGCGATCAGCAAGTTATATAAAGTTTGAAACAACATGGACAAAAAGTTCTCAAGATTTCGACATAACGTTTCCAAAAAGCAAGAACGATAGATTCACGTATCCCGGTATACCGGATACGAGCCAAATTCACCAAAATGAAATAGTGGCAAAGCTGCACAAGCACAACAACTGCCGGGAACATCTCGATCAGCAAGTTATATGAAGTTTGATATAAATTTCTCCAAATACAACATGGGATAGGAGTTAATTTTTTATTTGTATTATTATTTGTATTACATCATTATTTTCTTGAATAAACATGTATCTGAACTCTTTCTTAACGTTTTTGTATGAATTATCAAGTTTCTTATGGTGTCCACATTAGCCCCCAGTTAAATCAATGGTTGTCCACACATGCCCCGTATAAGGGGCTAGTGTGGACAAATGTAAACTCTTTTTAAAATGCATTAATAAAGCATTTATGAAAATAAAAAATCATAACTATTGATGCAATTATGAAGGCAAGAGGCATAAGTAATCGCTAAAAATTACTTTATTACAAAAATGATATATTTACATATATAATTTTGTAATTATATAAAAATTGTCCACACTAGCCCCCCCCCTCCCCTACATAGAAAAGGCACGATTTTGAAAATTCTGAAAAAGTTAAAAAATTTCATGTTGAAATAATTCGAAAAACTCAGGTTTAAAGGTTAAGATCTTGGACTTATGACAGTAATAAACGTACTGAACCCATTTTTTGGAGAAATTCTTTGGTGTTTTTGCCATTATAAGTTAAATTTCTATTCACAGCAGAATGATAGCAAAAAACGAATAAAATATTTTTCTGACCTGTGACCTTTAATATCCTGCAATAGGCAACCATTGGTTGTTGATTTAGATAAACGAGCACATAAAAGTCGTTATTGCTTAAACCTTCAGCTTAAAATTTTCATACGCATTACCTTTTTTACAACCGCCTCTCTGCATGTCACCTTGAAATTTACATTCAAAAAAGGAATTCATTCAACAACATTAAATATAAATGTACATTTTCTTATTTACAAATTATGCAATTTCCCTGCGTTTCGCATACGTAATATATAATCAAATTCCTTATTTTTCTGTCTTTTACTTTTTTAATAAAAAGAAATTCACAATAAATTAAAAACAAAGCCGTTTCAAGTGTCCTTTCGGTTAGTTCATGATGATGATGATGTTGACGATGAGTCCTTAGTCCACTTTTACACAGTCCAAAGTTTTGTGCTATAAGTTTTAACATTTTATTTCCGTCATGTGTTATATATGTCCGTACATATGTAGTATGTATGTCAAAGTCAAAGCAATAAACGTCAAAAAACAGGTAAACAGGTGTGACGTATGCAATTCTGCCTTCTGAATATTGTCAAGAATTGAAATACTGAGTACGATGTGATAAGTATGTATTAAGGTGGGTCGACCACCATAAAAAACTAGTAAGGGTGTAAAATTTGGCCTGGCCAAACATTAAATACCCTACACTGCAGAATTTTTAAAATTTTGCTCATATGGGAGGTGCTACGCCCTCTTGTCCGAGTTCACCCAGTTTTTGTTCAGAGCTTGCATGTATAGATTTTAGTGTCTGGGTGAAAAACGTTTTCAGCATAGTGTTTTGACGTTTTTGCATATATAGGAGGTGCCACGCCCTCTAGTCCGAGTTCCTCTAGTTTTAGCTTAGAGCGTGCATTTATAGTCTGTAGTATTTGAGTGAAGTTTGGTTGGATTATCTCAAAAAACTCTATCAGTATAGCATTTTGAAGCTTTTGCTCATATGGGAGGTGCCACGCCCTCTTGTCCGATTTCACCCAATTTTTGTTGAGAGCTTTCATTTATGATTCTTAGTGTCTAAGTCAAATTTGGTTAGAATATCTCATAAAACGCTTTCAGTATAGCGTTTTGAAGCTTTTGCTTATATGGGAGGTGCCCCGCCCTCTTGTCCGAATTTGCTCAGTTTTTTCTCAAAGCTTGCTCTTACAATTCTTAGTATTTATGTGTATTTTGGGTGAATTGTCGTGAAAAATACTCCTAAAATTGCATTTTGAATATATTTTTTGTATGAGCGGTAGGCGTGTCCGTTGACCGATTTCGCTCATTTTCAATCCCCCGAGCTTTGATGACAGAGGCAGTGTACCAAATTTCATTGAAATATCTTGCTCAGTTTTCCCAAAAAGTGTATTTCAACACACAGCCAGCCACCCAGCCAGCCAGCCACCCAGCCAGCCAGCCACCCAGCCAGCCAGCCAGACAGACGGACATGGCTATATCGACTCAGGAGGTGACGCTGATCAAGAATATATATACTTTTCTATGTCTGCCACGCCTCCTTCTCTGCGTTACAAACGGAAGGACAAAGTGAATATACCCTGGGTGTAGGGTATAAAAAGTGTTTTCTGGTAGCAAGTGAAATATGCTTCTTGGTGTATTTCAAAAGCTTTCATAAAATACTTTGACTCTGATGAAAACTTTACGTGAGCTACAATGTTTAAGTTTTGCCTCACTGGCTCTCGATATTAATATTAAAAACAGTTAAAATTTTCAAATGTATGCCCTTAAAGTATTCAAATTTTATTTTTTTACTTGAAACAAAACAAAATAAGTCGCGTGACATCAATATGATATCTGATAGATAATATGTAAAATTAGTAGGGGTGTAACCTTTGGCCTTGCCAAACACTTAATACGCTACACTGCACTATTTTTTAAAATTTGGCTTGTACGGGAGATGCCACGACTTCATGTCCGAATTCACATAGCTCTTGCTCAGATCTGGCCCTTACTGTCCTCAGTGTCAGAGTAAAATTTAGTTTAGTTTGCACAGAGCTTGTATATAAAGTTCTTAGTGTCAGAGTGAAATTTAGTTGGACTATCTCGAACAGCGCTTTCAGTATAGCATTTTTTAGATTTTGCTTATATGGGCGGTGCCACAACCTCTTGTCCGATTTCGTCTGGTTTTTGCTCAAAGCTTGCATTTATAGTTTTTAGTGTCTGAGTAAAATTTAGTTGGATTATCTCAAAAAACGCTTATATAGTATAGAATTTTGAAACTTTTGCTTATATGGGAGGTACTACGCCTTCTTACCCGAATTTGCCCAGTTTTAGGTCAAAGTTTACATTTATAGTTCTTAGTGTCTGAGTGAAATTTTGTTGGATTATCTCAAAAAAGTTTTCAGCATATTATGTTGAAACTTTTGCTTATATGGAAGATGCCACGCCCTCTTTTCCAAGTTAATTTCCGCCGCATTTAACAGAAAATAGCAAAAATAATTTTGTGCGTCCACTATAGAACCTCAAAAATCAAAAACTAGACCGATTTAGATGCCGGGTTCGGATTTAACAAAGACAAATACATCGAAAATTACTATTTTTGTTTTGAACTGTTTTTACTTTTTTTTCAAACAACCGTTTTTTGAACTCTTTTTCAAAAACTGTAACGAACTGCGGTTATATCCGGGTTTTATAACTGGGATATTACGGGTTTTATAACTGGGATATTACGGGTTTTATAACTGGGATATACTTAGTCTAGCCAGGCTTCACGGTTCGTTTCAAGAAAGAAGAGAGTTTATTTAATTCAAATTATTTCGGTTTTCATTTGGTTTTACTTATTTTCTAGCTCAAAAATTTTTATAGCTTAACTCACTTCAAAACTTTAATTAACCTTAAAATACCTTAAAAGTATCTTATTCTAGGACTTCGGGATGTGCTGGTAAGTATTACCATTGATATGACTGTTGGTATACTTTGATGTTGTGTTAGGTCTGATTATTAGTCCCCAGAAGGATTTCTAACTGTGTAGGAAGACAAGAATCTTCCACTAAGAATTCTGACTGTGTAGGGGGATAAGAATCTTCCACTAAGATTTCTGATTGTATAGGACATATTTTTGTTTTTTTTTTTCAATTAATTCAATACAATTTTTTCAATTAAGAACAAAATGAGCTATGTCGGATCAAAATCGGTGCTTGTTTAAAAAAATTAGATATATTTTAAGCTCAATATCAAGATTTTGTCGACATCTGATAGAAAATATAAAAATAAAGTAACATACTTTCAGGGAACTATATGTTAAATGTGTGGAATGTGTTCATTTTGAAATCAAGTACTGTTTCTAAGTAAAATCAATATCCTGAGCCACCGAGTTACTTTTTGAAATCATCTGGTATAGAACTTTTACATTTTTAATATACTTTTTTTTAAATATGGTGGCCTAGAACTATCTCCAATGTCAAATTGCTAATCAGACGTTGGCAAGAGCATATTTGCATACATACTAAAGGGCAAGAATGGAAATAGATAGGTTTCACCGGAAACCACAACACGACCCTTCAAAATAGCAGCAAAAACCTAAAACATCGTGGAAACGATTCCTGGAACGAGAAACACATGAATCAGAGGAATGCCGAAGAAAATTAAAAACACTAGGCTAGTCAATGAGGACGATGTAGAAATTTTATAAAGACCCTATGCTCCGAAAGTAGGCAAAACACACAAGGGAGAAAATATAAAAAAAAAGAAGGACGATACAGCTCTACTTCAAAAGGTGACCAAAGCGTATAAAGCAAAATACAAAAAATGGAATGAGGCTATCACTTAACGTATGTGGGTGTGTATAGAAAGGCAATCGGATTTTTCTTTTAATTTTTGCTTTTATATTCCCTTTATCTACATGTCCACCAGACCTTTGAATTTCTAACGTTTTAATTGACAGCATTTGTATTGGAGTAAAGTCCTTTTGACGTTGCTCGTTTACTGTGTATATATACAGTGCTGTGCATAACATTTGCAACCAGAAACACTTGAAACTGTATCACCAATTTTTGGCCACTAAAACAGATGCAAATAAAATACTTGGTATGAGGTTTTATGTCATTTGTATTGTTGTTTATAAAACAAAAATAAAAAGTCCATACATCACTTATACAAAACTAAAACTTAAGTGTAATATAAAAATGTGTCGGTATTGGCTGTGCAAAACATTTGCAACTATTAATCTAAATTAAAAATTAATAACTAAAAATCAATATTTAATGGAATAACCGTTGATTTTTATAACAGCAGTGTATCTTTTTAGCATGGATGCGATAAAACTATTTTCAAATGAGTGCGGAATGTCCTGGTACCGTTTTTTAACTTCATTAAACAACTCATCCTGTTTTCTAAATTTTTGATTGCATAATAACCAATGCATTTTCGTGACTTGACGATTTGATTGGGTTTAGATCTGGCGACTCCGCGGGGCATTGATAAACATCAATATTTTGCCGTTTTATCCAATCTTTTACTACTTTCCACGTGTGCTTAAGGTTGTTATTATGCAGGAATATCCATTTTAGTGTCATTTTCCAAGTTGCATATGACTTTATAGTATTTTGTGGTATGTCTTTATAATCATTAGACTTCATTATGTCTTCAACTCTTTAAATTGGACCGATTCCTTGCGCAGAGATGCATCCCCACACCATGATTCTACAACCTCTATGATAGACAGTTCCTATTGTATATATCGGGCTTAGCCATTCTCTCCTTGGTCTTCTCATAAGACTTTTATCATCTTTTCTGACGAGTCCAAGTTTAATTTGTGCGGATCGAGTGGTAACAGGCTTATGAGAAGACTAAGGAGAGAAAGGCTAAGCCCGAAATATACAATAGGAACTGTCTATCATAGAGGTTGTAGAATCATGGTTTGGGGATGCATCTCTGCGCAAGGAATCGGTCCAATTCAAAGTGCTGAAGACATAATGAAGTCTAATGAATATAAAGACATACCACAAAATACTATAAAGTCATATGCAACTTGGAAAATGACACTAAAATGGATATTCCTGCATAATAACAACCTTAAGCACACGTGGAAAGTAGTAAAAGATTGGATAAAACGGCAAAATATTGATGTTTATCAATGCCCCGCGGAGTCGCCAGATCTAAACCCAATCAAATCGTCAAGTCACGAAAATGCATTGGTTATTATGCAATCAAAAATTTAGAAAACAGGATGAGTTGTTTAATGAAGTTAAAAAACGGTACCAGGACATTCCGCACTCATTTGAAAATAGTTTTATCGCATCCATGCCAAAAAGATACACTGCTGTTATAAAAATCAACGGTTATTCCATTAAATATTGATTTTTAGTTATTAATTTTTAATTTAGATTAATAGTTGCAAATGTTTTGCACAGCCAATACCGACACATTTTTATATTACACTTAAGTTTTAGTTTTGTATAAGTGATGTATGGACTTTTTATTTTTGTTTTATAAACAACAATACAAATGACATAAAACCTCATACCAAGTATTTTATTTGCATCTGTTTTAGTGGCCGAAAATTGGTGATACAGTTTCAAATGTTTTTGGTTGCAAATGTTATGCACAGCACTGTATGTCACAGCAACAATCTCAGTTTCAGCATTAAAGGACAAAAAAAAAAAATATTGATTTTCAATGACGTCAATAAATTCAACGTTAAAGGCGGCTCTGTAGGCTTCATTAGCATGCCTTTGAGAAGTGGTGGTCGCATTGTATATGAAGGGAGATTTTTATGTCCGAATGCATAATAACAATAGTTTCGCATAATAAAGCGGTATACATATTTTTTTAACATGCGAGAATAATGCTTCTGTTTGGGTAAGATAAGAAGGATGGGTTAAAAATACTTTGTTAAACTATTTTAAGGTCGTTGCTTTGTTCAAGCGGCATTAGAATACAATTACATATAAGCTAATAGGCCTATTCATAATGTATTATTTATAATAGATTTAAAAAGAGTAGGAATTATAAAAGCCTATTATAAATAATTATGGAAAAGGGTTACTTCTTATCATAAACACTGTTTTGACACATTTTTATCCTTTACTAGGATATGCATCGCGGCGAGCGTTGTTTCACCTCCTTTTAATAGGGCGCATGGCATCGTCAATTTTGTTCCAATGCATGTCTTTTGTTCCAATGCATTTTACGTATACGTATACCAAATCTCATCTATGTACGTCAATTGGTTTCAGAGATATGATGCATAAGTTTTTTTGGGGGCGTGGCATTGCCCACTTTTCCAGTGGATATTATTCGCCACGGTGCCTTTTGCATACATACCAAATTTCACTCATCTGCGTTAAATTGCTTCGAAAATGTGACGCATTTTATTTTTGAGGGCCGTGCCACTGCCTATTTTTCCGGTGGATATGATTTGTCTCGGTGTCCTTAAAGTATAAAGCAAATTGCATCTACTTGCGTCACGTAGTTTCAGAGATAGAACGAATTTATTTTGTTGGTGGGCGTGGCAACACCTACTTTTCTAGCCTATGTCTAGCATTTTCCATAGAGTGTTAAAAGACATTTTGAAGATTTGGGGACCGCATAGTCACGTGAAAATTTTGTTTTCCATTATTTATGTAAGTATATAGGCACCGCTTAGTGAAATGAATGCGGTCAAAATAACCTGTGGAAAGGCAAAGTCGCTCGTAATCGCTAATTACATCAGATTGAAGTACGAATTGCTTAAGTTCAACTTACTAAGGCCGCAAAATAATCCATTGATATATCTCACGGCATAGATATCAAGTATTCCACACAACACCAATAATGCTAAGGGGTAGTCCATAATATACTTCCGCCGTCAAGAGAGAATTCGGGTCGGCTAATCGAACAAAATTGGACAAAACATAAGGTCTGAGCCTCTTCAGAAGTCGATTTTAGTGGAAGTCTCATGGGTAATGATTACACAGGGCAACAATGATTTTGCGGCGTAGAGTTTCGAAAGGCACTTTCGAGTAATCATGACCTACTGAATACGAAAATAATATCAGATTCACCGAATTGACTTCTCGTTTTCCAGATATCTTTGCTTGAAGTTGCAAAAATAGCTGTTTTAAGACAAATTTGAAGTTGTATCACACTTACAGTAAACAGTGGAATTAATGTTTGCTAATGGCATCTGATAGCCATTACCTTCCTCATTAAAATCTTACCTTCCAACTTTTCCAATTACATCCTTACTTTCCGAACTGTTATCTATTGAACTAGCGGTATTTCAACTCCATTCAAAAGATTCGAAATTTGTCTTAAGTCTTTGTATGGAGTTTAAATACCTTTGCTTCAAAGGCTGATAGCTCAAAAAATAAAGATCTAATTGGAAAAGTTGAAGGGAGGGTAAGGCTTAATGAAGAAGGATGCCATTAAAAAATTAAAAATTTACTCTAATTATTAAATTTTATTTTACGACTACATCAGCAATTTAGTACTACTTATTCGATTAATTTTGATCCTACAGTTTTGCTAATCTCCGCCAGCACTTCATTAATTGAGCTGTGTAACCGATTTTGGATGAATAAACAAAAATAATGAAAGTATGTTTCCCTACTACTCGCAGCCCTCACATCATAATGCTTTTCTATGAATAACAAGCTGGTAATTAAATTGTGCAAAGGCTCCAATTAGACTTATTTAATGGATTCTACCAGTCTACTAGTCAGAGTGCTTAAGCCAAGTTGTAATGCCCATAGTGGCACGTACATACGTATGAATGTATGTATATAGTAGATAAGCATGTACATGTGTACAAACAAACATACATGAAGTAGTAACAAAGTTGTTAATCCACAACTTGAAGGCTCTCTCGTTTTAACTTTGCATGTTTGCTAGGATTTTATTGCCAAAGCCCAAATAACTACAATGATATTTATCAACAACAACAAACATTTTGTAGGATATAGTATATATAGTATAATTTCTAGGGGCAGAACTAACCACACACCTCATGCTGTGTATGCGCGTTACTATGAACTGTCATGTGCGTATCCTTGCCGTTAAAAATATCTATAAAAACACCTACTACAGCTATGGCCAAATTTTATTTCTTGCGAAAAAAAATACGTTAAAATTATAAAAGCGCTTTCGCTATAAAGATTGTTAGAGATATTTTTTAAGCTCTATTTGATTCTTTAATTTTGCTAACAATACTAACCTTTTAAAAAGAACTTTAGTAGATTTGCAAAGGAACAGTTGTTTCTCGGAGATAATTTTCTTTGGATTTGATGTAGTATGTACAACATAAATATTAAAAAAAGTCCTTCCAAAACTCAAAGTTAACACCACTAAACTTTAAGCCCACACAAATTGTTCTTCAATAAGCAAATTTTTAAGAAAAATATGATCCTTAATCACTTGTATATGCTCAACACCTTGGTGAATCCACCCAATATCTAGCTAAGAATCGTAAGCCTTTAGAAATACTATATTTCACTGAAAGTTTTAAATTTATCGTTACTTTCTTTAAAAATAACAGGGATTTTGAGTAGTATGTTTTTGGAGTCGATTTCGAGTAATCATGGCCTACTGAATACCAAAATAATATCATGCCGTTACTGATCCGTTTGCGGGAAGGATTCCTAAAAAAACGAATCGTTTTTTCTTCTTTTATGGATCCGTTTCGAACCTGTAACGTACATCAAAAACGAATTCAAAACGGATTCGCTTTTAATAATGTTAATGCTGCTTATAAAAAAAAAGGAAAATGGTGAAGCGCTTATTTTTAATTAAAAAAAAAAAAATACAAAAAAATATACTAACCTGGCCGAGAGTCGAACCCAAGCTCCCGGGGTAATACTCATACACGAGATGTTAGAAAACTAGGCTATTGGCCGATATGATGTTAACAAAGTTAACACCACTAAACTTTAAGCCCACACAAATTACACTATGCAACAAATGAGTAAAAATTTTTCCCCAGGGAATGCCATTGTTCATTTTATATGTAAAATGGGCTGCTGATTCCGAAAATCGCATTATTATTAATTGTGTCGTTTTCGAGATATCGGTCATTTTCGGTTTTCGGACCAAAAAAAAAGATAGTTCCATTTAAATACAAATATCTCAAGAACCAATGTTTGTATTGAAACGTATTATATGTCATAGTAAAGGTAATTTAATTACCTACAAATGATATTCACATCACTTTTTGGTTGGTTTGTTAGTTTCGGCGAAATAAATTAAATTCTAAAAAAAACATTTTTTTTTTTTCGAAAAAATTAACAAAAAATCAAAATCAACTGCAGATTTAAACGAGAAGAAATATTTTTTTTATAATTTTTTTTGTTTTTGTATCATAGACTATATATTTGTGAAGAAAATAAGATACCACTTAAAAAAATCGATGGGAAAATGCAAAAGTTGTATACAATTCATTGATAAATTACTAAAATGCGTTTTTGCCTATTTTTTTCGGTTTTTTTTATGAAAACTGTCGATAATTTGAAACTTTTTGTAAAACACATGAAAAAATCCAAAAAATTCTTAAAGTAGGCGTTAAAACAAAATACCCGTGTCTCGGCGTTTTTCTCCAGCACGTCAGATTTTTTTTTAATCGATTTTTGAAGTTTTTTAATCCACTGTACATGAAAAAAACAAAAATAACGCATTCTTGTGTTAAATCGATGCAAATAACTATATGATCCTTACATTTGAGGTGTATCATGTGTTCAGTAAACTTATGCAGGATAATACGAGGAATATTTTTGTAGAAAATTTGAACCCTCTAAGACCCTTACATGTGGGTCATTTTGACCCCCCCACATTTAGGTTAAAAGACCTACATGTGTGGGTTCTAGAGGGTTAAAAATACAAAAATATTCCTCGTAATATCCTGCATAAGTTTACTGAACACATGATACACCTCAAATGTAAGGATCATATAGTTATTTGCATCGATTTAACACAAGAATGCGTTATTTTTGTTTTTTTCATGTACAGTGGATTAAAAAACTTCAAAAATCGATTAAAAAAAAATCTGACGTGCTGGAGAAAAACGACGAGACACGGGTATTTTGTTTTAACGCCTACTTTAAGAATTTTTTGGATTTTTTCATGTGTTTTACAAAAAGTTTCAAATTATCGACAGTTTACTAAAAAAAACCGAAAAAAATAGGCAAAAACGCATTTTAGTAATTTATCAATGAATTGTATACAACTTTTGCATTTTCCCATCGATTTTTTAAGTAGTATCTTATTTTCTTCACAAATATATAGTCTTTGATACAAAAACAAAAAAAAATTATAAAAAAGTTATTTCTTCTTGTATAAATCTGCAGTTGATTTTGATTTTTTGTTAATTTTTTCGAAAAAAAAAATGTTTTTTTTAGAAATCAATTTATTTCGCCGAAACTAACAAACCAACCAAAAAGTGATGTGAATATCATTTGTAGGTAATTTAATTACCTTTAATATGACATATAATACGTTTCAATACAAACATTAGTTCTTGATATATTTATATTTAAATGGAACTATATTTATTTTTTGGTCCGAAAACCGAAAATGACCGATATCTCGAAAACGACACGAAAAAAAAATAATGCGATTTTCGGAATTAGCAGCCCATTTTACATATGAAATGGATAGTGGCATTCACTGGGAGATATTGCTGTTGCATAGTGTTATTCTTCAACAAGCAAATTTTTAAGAAAAAGATGATCCTTAATCACTTGTATATGCTCAACACCTTGGTGAATCCACCCAATATCTAGCTAAGAATCGTAAGCCTTTAGAAATACTATATTTCACTGAAAGTTTTAAATTTATCGTTACTTTCTTTAAAAATAACAGGGATTTTGAGTAGTATGTTTTTGGAGTCGATTTCGAGTAATCATGGCCTACTGAATACCAAAATAATATCAAATTCACCAAATTGACCTCTCGTTCTCCAGATATCCTTACTTAAAGTTGTAAAAAAATAGCTGATTTGAGGCATATTTGAAGTAGTATAACACATACGATAAACAATGTAATTAACTTTTGTTAATAACATCGAAAAGCCATAACCTTCCTCCATACAAATGAAAACATTTTTTTTTTTTTTTTTTTTTGAGGCCTGAGTTTTTAGAGTAAGTCCATATACTCTTGCTCAAAGGAGATAAAATAGCTGTCTGGTTTTGGAATTGGACGATATAAAAATATTTGCATTTGTGTTCGTTTTTTATGGACTCGAAATGAAACTTGACAGATTTTGATAAAAATTTTATAGTATGTTAGTACAGATCTGGAGAAGGTTAAAGGCTAGGAAAAATAAGCTGTGCCACGCCCCTAAAAAACAAAATTCGACATATCTCAGAAACTGTTTGCGCACAGAAATTAAATTTGGCACATATATAAAAGGCCAAATAACGCACAATAGAAAAATGGGCGGTGCCTCGCCTTATGTAAAACAGGGCACCGGATGAATTAGTTTTCAACTTTTTACGGGACAGTGTTTTTCGAAGTCTGCGGATTAGACTCCATTTTGTGTCAAATTTTGGTACCTCAACCTTTGGTGCCTTAAGGGCTGGGAGCTATATTTGGAGTTACAACCTAAGTATACTTTAGTGAAAAACACAGTCCCGTTAAAAGTTTATAACTTGAGTTACCAACTTATACGTTGGATGTATCGATATGTAAAAGACAATGGGACAAAGGGGAGGCAATGCTCACCAGGTAATAGCAAGTTTAAAATCAAAAGTAAGCGCGAGAGCATAATACCGAATTTTGACATTCATGAGATGATTCGGTGCACTATAACATAATGGGGTTTTATCGCGAATCAAGATTCCATGGCAATTTTCTTAAACTGCAATAGAGAATGCACGGCAGTTTGAGAAAATTCCCCGGGAATATTTATTCACGATAACCCCCAATGAAATCAACCAGAGTAGAGAAAAAAAGAGTGCAGTAGAGAAAGAGCGTAAAAGTTGCATTATTGTTTTGAATGTGAATGGCTATGTAAAATAAGCATGTTGTTGTTTCAAATGTAAAAATAAAAATTAAGAGTTAGAGCAAAAGAACAAAATATGATTTTTGAATTCTCGATATGATTCAGTGCACAATGCTTAACGAAATCAAACATAGTAGAAAGAAAAATAGCGTAAAAGTTGCAAGACTAATTTGATTGAATATGTAAAAAGGCCATAGAAAGTCAGAATCAAAAAGATCATTGAACTTTCATGCTAAATTTTCTCAACTTTAGTTTTATTATTTTGATTCGCATGATTTGCCATCGGGCACCAAATCGCCTTGAATCTATCGGCAGCCAATAGCTCAATTGAGTTGACTATTCTCAATCTATATCTTTTTCTATTTGCTATCTATCTTCTCTCAAAAATAAACTCTCTCTCCACTGCTCTAAGTTATATTTTAGTATCTTGAACTCATTTTCAATTGCAATTTACAAATGAATCCGCAACGAATGAATTGATTTTGATTGTAACTTTAATGAGGTTTTCGCCCTAACGAATATCTAATTTTTAGATTCTAAAGTAAAAACAGCTTCGGTGAAATACTTTGGAAAACCAATTGCCATTTGGACAGTGTTATGCAATAACGAGTCAACCCACTCGAAATTAGTTTTGAGATATTTACGTTTTTGTGTAGATGCCGTAGAACAAATCATATGAAAATGTCAAACAAATCTTGTTGTTTTTAACCTCTTACTAACAATATTTAGGTTCGGTTTTTTAAAAATAGCTGCTTCTTCATATTTAGAATCGAACTGTATTCATAAGTCGAAAAAAAATTTTTTGAGGGTTGACTCGTTATTGCATAACAGTGTCCATTTAATCTTCAATCATTTAATGTTGCTAAAAATTGAGCCTCTTTTCTCTTTCAAAGGTATGAAGAACTTTAAAAGTTATAATTTTAGTTTGTGAAAAAACATAATCATGTTTCTAAGGACAAAGGTGCGTTTTCTTGCAATTATGAAAATTGGATCGAAAATGAAAAGAGACAATGAAATAAATTTAAAGAAATATTCAAAAAATTTTAATTACCTTGGTATAGCTATCCGTAGAGCGTATATCATTTATAGTCCATGGCAACATGGCAGCAGAGTAGCGAGGATCCACCGAAGCGCTACCGCGATATGACAACGAAACCAAGCGAGTCTTCATTTTGAGAAAAAGTTATGTTCGATTAAATTACTTAATTAAAGAACTATTCAAAATTACTGTTAGTAGTTTTATTTTTGGAATTTAGAAAATTATAATCAATAATTTACGGCAGGACGGCGCCTAAAAGGCGACTTTAAAACTTTTCAAATAGCACATGTCGCGCAGTGGAGCAGAATAATATAACGCATGACTCAGCAAATAATGAGCCATAGGGACGAAGGACAAAAAAGCGTTTATAGTTTTTTTCTTTTTATTTTTGGCAAAAACTCCGTTAAAACTCCCGACGATGACGAGGGTCACTGACGGCAATTAAAAACTAAATTGTTGGCGGCGAAGGCGTTATCCGTTGTCGTTACTTTAATGTTTTTTAAGCGGGATGTCTGAAAACACGCCAAAATTAGATACAATTGATATAAACGGTATAATATGTCCAAGGAGGAGCAGCGAAAAGAAAATTTCGAGCCGACTAAACAATATCGATCGATTTGTTTTTTCTGCAGCAGCGGTATATGTAGTGAAAAATCTTTTCATTCACATTTCCATTTTTTCACTTAGTCTGCGTGTGCTTTTGTTGGATACAAAAAGGATGATAACTACTTTTCACTTTTTTATGGATTTTTTCTTATATCCTCAAACATTTTTTTTTTTTTTCACTTTCTGCCACCCTTAGAATTTCTGGTCAATTTAAAGGAATTTCTAGCAAGTTTTTTGTATAATTATCTGCAAAATATCCTTTGGAATTCAGACACAAACTTTTTATTTCTATAAAAATCAATAATTTAACTTAATTAATTTGTTTCTCATATTTGCACTATCCATTTAATTTTTTCTATTCCGTTCTACACACAGCAGCTCCAGCGTAGTGTCCAAAGAGAACTGAAAACACAGGATTCGTTTTCGCAAAAATTTCCATATCCTTCTGCTGCATTCCTTGCTTCTATTTGCTCTGCTCCAGCTCTCCTTGTTGGTATTTTTATGTTATGCTCCACTCATTTGTTTTTGGGGCGCATGTAAACAATTTTGCAATTTCTGTACTTTTTCACATATAAACAAATTGCTAATTTTTGTATTTCGTTGTTTGGCGCAGAATCGAATCTGTACTCTCCTTGGGTTTTTTTATGTTTGCTGGGAAATTTTGACGTTTCTTCTACTTAGGGCAGTTCAGACCTTCAGTTTAGTATTTGAAACTAATTGGCATCACTTATTTTCTCATAAGCAGAAAATGTATTTAGAATTCGGATATTTGGATAGATCTGAAGCAGTGTTTAGTGATTTTGTAAATAACACAGTGCAACCCAAAAAAATCTCCCTGGGGTCTCATATTATTTTTCTGATAGATTATGAAAAATATACAGACACGTATTTCACCGAATATGCATTAAAGCATTATCTCTTCTGGACATAGTATGTCAGCGTTTCAGCGTTATCATCTTAATCAAAATCCTTTAGTAATCCGTGAAGAGCTAAGTTATTGAAATCACCTTTTGCGTTTTCTGAGGATTTTTCTCCATGGACTTTATGAAAGACGACGCCTTTTTGCCACTTTGGAGAAGGACTTAAATCTTTATTAAGCTGTATTGAAAACTGTTCAGATTTTTCCATAACTAAAAAGTTTTGTTACTTTTAATATTGTTGATCTTTTAATAGTGGTATTTTACATGTATTTTTCAATTGGAAACCATTTTCTTCCTATCAATGATAACGATAACTTTAATCTTTTGAATTGAAACTAAGACCCCGTAGCAAAAATTTTAATCTTTTCCAATTGAAACTGAAATTGGTAATTTTTTTATATCGATTCGTTCAACGTAAAAGTTGGTAACTCGTAAATCGCAGTTTTTAGTAATGAACATTTTTGTATTTTACCTTTATTTTATGGAAACCTATATTAAATAAATTTAGGTTGTGACTCAAATTTCAACCAAAAAACATTTTGGCCAGAAAAAAAAACTTTTTTGTGGCAACACTAATCGTGTAACAATTTTCGTTGTTGTGTATCATTTTTCGTTGTTTCGTCTCATTTTTCGTTAGTTTCAACGAAAAGCGCTGTTTTTACGATTTTGGCCAAAAAAAAAAACTTTTTTGTGGCAACACTAATCGTGTAACAATTTTCGTTGTTTCGTCTAATTTTTCGTTAGTTTCAACCATGATACAATTATAGAGGTAGCGTCAATTTGTCAAAATGAAGAAAACGTCAAAACGAATAGGTAGCAAGTTCTGTCAATAAAAGCAAAACAGAGACAAAAAACGATAGACAACTGTCAGAATCGTGATAAAATTTTATTAATTGTATCGGTGTTGTGTTAAATTGCTTATTTATTTCGTTCGGAAACAAAAAAGGCAAAAACTAATAAACTGTTTCCTACGTTGCAATTTTGTGAACAACAGTTGTCCACAGTTAAAGTGGAACTTACGGACGAACATTGTTCGTGTTGATCCATTGTCCAGAGTATAACAGAGTATAACAGTGGGCTTCAACAATACAAAACAGGTTAAGCTTATAAACAACATTCTAGCCTCTAAAACACAACAGAAATCAAATAGAGTTGTTTCACAATACATTTTGTATGAGGGAAACACTTTTTTCGTCCTATTTAATGTTCATGAGATATCGCGCTTTAATAATCAACATAATTTTTAGGCGGTTCAAAGTACAATTTTTGTATGAACTGAGCTAATTTCCAGTGAAACGGAAGATCGCTTAATTGAGATGATGTCAAAACGTGGAGGTGACTTATTTCACTCTATGTCACTTATTTCGGATGATATTCGTTACTTTTTAACTCGAAAAATTCATAAAATACCCGAATGTCCAAAAGATTTTCTTGCATTTGTTACACCTAAACAATCGCCATATGGAAAACGCATAAATGGATTGCTATTACGTTTCCTAATTTCTAATTAATCAGTGGATTGACGCTATGAGACATAAAGCTAGATTATCGATATATCATTATCCAATGACTGATTTTGGAATGATGTTCAATTGGCCTTTTATGTTTTAATAATGGGACGTCTTTCATCTACATTGGTTTGCCTTGGAGAGACAATGACAAAATTTATTTATTCACAAAAATTGATTAACTCATTCCTAAGATTTAAGAGATTTTAAGGCTTAGACACCTCTTTTTAAGAATAAAAAATCTTGCATAAACTTACCTTTCAGACTTGATGTGATTCCAGTACTTGTGCTAGGTATAATGATATTTCCTACTTTAAAAAAAGTGTTTTTTTTTTTTTCATCTACAAAGGCGAATAACCTCTTAAAAACAATAATACAATAAAAACAATAACTGTTACATTTTATTGCAAATGTTTTATATTATTATTGCCTTATAATGTGAGAAAAACACTTGAGTTATCTGTATATAATCAAAAAATTTTGTATTAAATGCATAAATTTTGTATCAAAAACATAAGTGTGTGTGTAAGTAATAAAAATCTTTGGCCGATAGTTTTATGTTGAATTTAAAATAATATCTCTTTGAACTTTTGGTGGCTCTTAAAAGAGCCGCTGCTTAAATCAAAATTTTTAATAGTTTTTTATTTACAAGCCGCTGTTTATTCTTTTGAAACTTCAAACGTCGATTCAAATTTTTAATTCTAAAAGCTTATTGACCTCGTCGGCAATTTTCAATATGTTTTGCTTTTTTTTTTAATAAGATGTCTTGCAGACCTGCAGAAGTGGAAAGTGGGCGATTTCATTGCCATTTGCATTAATGAAAATAATTTCAAGCTCCTTAATTTTCATTAAAAAATTTGGTGATGGTTTTTTTAAGCCACCTTTCGACAGCTGATCTACCCAAGTCCAAATTTGACGATACCTCATCTAATGGTAGCCTGCTACATATTCTAAGCCGTCTTCATGAAGGCTGTCAATTTGATCTATTTGGCATGGAAAACTCTTCCAGTTCAGCATTTTCTTGCATCAGGTCTTTTTCTTGTTGGTTTTCTTTTTCTTCTTCTTACATGGAAATGTTCAACCAACTTACTTCGTCGGGATTAACATTTCCCGTGGTATTCATTATTACGTGCTATATAACGAAAAATAAACTCTAAATAAACTTTAATCGAAGAAGGGTGTGGCAATTTGATTATTACAAACCTAGCAATTTCCACTTGATTGAAACAAGCACGACAATCTCCAAATTTCTTATTGAATTTGTCCATAAACCCCTTTGAGGATTTGGTTTAAACTTGATTTACATCCTCATCTAACTCTATTCTACAGAATTGCAAAACATATAGTATACTAAATTCGTGTATCTTCAGAGATACACGTTTTTGTTAATTTTCACAAAATTGAAAAAAGTGGAGATTGTCGCTTTGCTTCTATACCCCTCATATTTTTTGCTATTTCATATAATAGAAGAATTTAAAAAACTTACCAAATACATGAATATTTTTTAGTTTTTGTTTTGCTTTGTTCATTGACAGAACTTGCTACTATACCAAAAATAAGAAGAACAAGAAACGTGTCAGTTGCTGTGTTGCTGTTGTCGTTACCTTGTTAATTGTACCATGGTTTCAACAAAAAACGCTGTTTTTACGGATTTCGTTCGCCAGAAAAAAAAAAAAAAAACTTTTTTGTGGCAACACTAATTTTCGTTGTTGTATATCATTTTTCGTTGTTTCGTCTCATTTTTCGTTAGTTTCAATTAATTGATTGTCCAAGGGGAAAATGAAGAAAAAAAACATTTTAACATAAAATCCATTCGATTTCCAAAAAAAATTTATAAATATTTGTAAATTTTTTTTTTCTGTCAAATAAAAATTATTTGTCAGAAGTTGTTACAATGTCCAGTTAACGTTTAACTGAAACTTTAACTGTAAGTTTGAATAAAATTGTTTTCTCATACTCTCAAAAATTGTTATATTGATGGTCTTCAAGTTTTACAACAAATTTTCAACGAACTAAGCTATAAAAAAACAAACATCAAATCAAGAAAATTATACTAGAATCGAATGTTTTTATTGCGATTTTTCAAACCATTTGAATGTGATTGAGATTTCTTACATTGGAATAGCGAAAAATGAAACTAATATCGATTAAAAAAAAAAAGTGATTTTTTTTCATGTAACAACATTAGTTTGTATTTATAACCAAATAAAATATAAATGAATAACATTTTTTTAAGAATCTTTAAGTGTGTTACTTAATAACATTTAGTATTATTAACCTAAAATTCGTATCTTTTCACCCTTTCACCCCTCCAATTTTCATTCTTTCAAAATGATAAACAAATAAACAAAGATAAGAAAAAACTCGGAAATTAATCAGTGAGAATTTATGTTTGAGAGAAGAAAGATAGAAGAAAGAAAAGGATAGAGAGAGAAAGGTAGATTTTTGCTCTAAAACAAAAAAACATAAAAGAAAGAAACAAACATACAATTTTAAGAAGAGAAGAAAGACAACATTTCAAATTTAACTCAATTACTCAAAATACCGAAGTTTAATCGGTTATAATTAATCGGTCTTTTGAAACTAACGAAAAATGTGACATGTAACGAAAAAATGTATTACATGTATTTGTATTGGTTGTTGGATTAGGTTGTGCAACAGGGTGTTTAAATATTTGAATAAGAGTAAGTTACAAAGAGTTAAAATTAATAAAAATCTAAGAGGTTTTAGTTTCCGTTCAATTATTACGTAAGCTAATTTTGGGGACGGGTGGAAGGGGGGGGGGAGGAGTCGATAATAATATTACGTGAGACAAAAAATACACTAGTTTGTAAATTTAAATTTAAGTTTAACCCTAAAAATTGATTTGAAGTGTTAAGGATTTTCTCAATTTCAATATGACCACTATTGCTTTAATAATAAAAATAATTTTATTCCTGAATTCTTTTTTTAAATTAAATAAAGCATTTGAAAAACTGGTTACTTTTTATCATAAGTTTTACTTATATGGGTTTGGAGGGGTCTAAAATCATTGAAAATCTGCTTACGTTATACTTGAACAGCCACAGTGTAGCAAAATTCAAATTTTCTGTCCAAAAGTCCAAAAAAACTTTAATTTCGGAAAATTTAAGTAAAATATTTTGAGAAACAATTCCCCAAAACGTCATTCACCAAGCAAATAATAATTTTTTGACGTATACTTTACACTGTACAAACGTCAGAACATAGAAAAATGTTAAATATCGAAAATTGCGATGAAAGTTGTCCCAAATTCAAATCGTTGGACAATTTTTTTATAATTTTAAGAATTCTTTTGGCTGGAAGTCTTTAACTTTGTTCTTTTTTAAAAATGATGGTGTATCACTAAATCTTATAAAAGAAAAAAATAACGGTAATAATGGCGCATTTCCAAGAAACCCAAAATTTCTATCAAATATGTTGAAAACTAGAGCGCCTACAAAAAACTCCCATTTAGCCCAGTGAGTTTTCAGCATGATTTAATAGCTTTAAGTATTGTTTATCTTCTACTCAATATGCAGCCTCCACTTTTGCCCATAACTTTAATTACACTTTAAAATACATTATCACTACGAGGGGCACTACTTATATTTCGGGAACTGGCAACACTAATGCCAATAGCTAAAATCTGTGAACATCATAATAAAATTTGACATTTTTAGCATAAACGTACTCACAACGTTTTGATGTACAAGTGCTATTTGTTTTGTTTCCAGTGAGTTAAGAAAATCAATTTGGCTAAAAAATGGAAATTTCAAGAAAAGGTTTTCGTTGGATTATAATATAATAATAATTAAATAATTATTTTTCGCAACTTTCGACATGGATTATCTCAACAAGAATGTGTCGATGAACTCAGTTCTTTATATGGCGATAAAGCACCATCAAAAACCACAGTATATGGTTGGTATAGTGAGTTCAATTGTGGTCGTAGTTCGGTCACCGACAAATTCCGTGAAGGCCGTCCAAAATCGGTTGTTGTGCCACAAAACGTCGATGCAGTGCATGAACTGATAATAAAAGATCGTCATGTGGCATACTGTAAGATAGAAGCATCCTTGCACATTAGTTCCACTCCAACACATTCGATTTTGCATGAACACTTAGTTGTAAAAAACGTTTGTTCTCGTTGGAAACCCCATAATTTATCAAACGCTCAAAAAAGGCTCGCATCGTTTGGTGTAAGGAAATGATTAAAAAATTCGACCGTGGTGCTTCAAAAGACGTGTATAAGATCGTGACAGATGACGAATCATGGATATATTCGTATGACCGTATGGGTATTCCAAGACGAGCTAAATCCAATAAAAATTGTTTGTGGAAGAAGCACAGCTAAGCAAATGGTAGCCCGTTTCTTCGGCCGAATGGGTCATGAGGCCACTATTCCGCTTGAGCAACGTAAGACGGTCGATTCTGTGTGATACACGACCATTTGTTTGCCGGAAGTATTCGGAGAAATTCGTGAAACCAACCCCCGAAGACGAATCATTCTCCATCATGACAATGCGAGCTCTCACACTTCTCGTGAAGCAGGTAAATTTTTGAGCAGTCAAAACATCGAATTGATGACTCATCCTCCGTACAGTCCTAATTTGGCACCCAATGACTTCTTCTTGTTCCCGAACATCAAAGGTAAACTGCGTGACTGTTTACGAGCGCCGAAGAAGCAGTTGAAGTGTTCAAAAACCATGTTTTTGAGGTGTCTCAAGAGGAATGGGAAAACTGCTATGACAAATGGCTTGAACGAATGCAAAAGTGTATTGATCATCAAGAGGAATATTTTGGAAAACAATAAAGCCATTTTCAATTAAAAATTTTTGTTATTGTTTGCTATTCCCGAAACATAAGTAGTTACGCACTATAAGAAAGAACTTTTTTTTTGTCGTTTGGAATCACTATAACCATGTTCACGATCCGGTGCAAAAGGTCTTGCATCATAGCATTTGTAAATAGGTGTTGAAAAATTTTGCTATACAACAACAAAATATATAGGATTGAATTTACATTTGCATTTACATTTTCTATACTAAAAACTTATAGCATAAAAATATCATGTCATTTTTCAAATAAAAATTATTTCTTTATGCTCTCGTTCTCTTTGCTCATACGATTTTCTCAGAGAAATAAATTTTTTCGTAGCTTGCAATGTTTATACTTTTAATATTGCTCACAGTCAAGTAGAAATTATTGCTATTTTGCTACTTTGCAAGTCTAAATGCTCCGGATCGTGAACACGGCTATTATTTTTTGATAAAAATTGATTGCTGTACATGAGACCGCGCCTATTTTTGTGTAAAAATCATAAGTTATTTCTTTACTCGTATTTCACTAAATATTAACAATTTCTGATTAAAAAGGTAAGTGTTATGATCAAAATTTATTTTAGGTAATATGAGAGGTAAGTGTGTCCGTCAATGAATTTCGTCCAAATTCACACATATCGTTAAGGAATTTTAAGGAACTATACCAGCCTAGTTTGAAGATTCTAGCGTTATTATTTGCGACTTATGCCTAGAAAATTCGGATTTTGCCGCACTTCATTATTTCGCAATATGCCACCAAATACCTTCCGATAGTAGAAAGAATAGACCGGGGGGCATAACAACGTACTTGTGAAAAGGAGCTTTCGATCTATAGAAATCCAATCGTTCTCATTAATTTTTCCATGCTTCTCTTAAGCTCCTAACTAATTTTCTCTTATCACGTGTTGTTTATTTTGTAGGAAATTTATGGCAATACGAACATTAATACGTACGATTGTCACGCTGTCTATCTTAAAAGAAAACACACACACACATACTCGGTATCTTCCAGACAAGTGTCTCTTGTCTTCTTTTACGAGTACATAGTATCTGGCGATAGTGATTGTGCGCAAAATTGCGTGGACGTCATTGAGCCATGTAAGCATGTAAGCACCATACTCATCCACCGAATATGCGAATACGATGCGTACTCGACGACGATTGCAATTTCAATTTATGGCACAGCAACGCAACACAACACATTGCAATGTGCAATTCAAGGCAGCCCTCCTCCATTTAGGGATCGAATTGATTTTATTAATAACGTCAACATCTTGCTTAAATGCCAGTTTAGAGACGACAATGACTACGACTACGCAATAATACTCAACTTTTTTGGAATAAATTTTGTTTATTTTTTTTTTTTGGAGTTGCATACAAACTGCAAGAAAGTGAAACTTTCGCTTTTGTGGAAAATTAACAATGCGATACAATGGGTTAAAAAAGTTTTAATTGAAATTTTTTATTAGATTACAATGATCACTGAATCTGGAGTTTTAGGTGGAGTTATTGTGGAATCTGGACAAAATCAGACAATCAGTAGAGCTCTCTGAAATTTCTGAATATCCGGATATCTTACATGGATGACCCGTAATGTATATGAAGGAAAAGACGCCGAGTGTAAAAGTTGAAAAAGATCGATGTGACCAATTTAGCTGAAATTTGGCAATATTGTAATACCGACATGTTTTAGCAATGTACCTAGTAATATGCTAACAAGCATTTTTCTTTCTAATCCAATCTTATTCTATAAGGTTAGGGGCCGTTCATATATTACGCAACGCAATTTTCGACCAATTTTGACGCCTCGTTCCCCGATCGTAACGCAACGTAATAAAACGTACAACCCCCTCCCCTCTTGTAATGTAACAAATCTTAATTTTGGTAATATGAAGTTGAACTTTTTGTCGCATAAAATTATAAAATCGACGTTACTTAACCACATGTAACACTTCGTAACGAATCGCTTCCCCCCTTCCCCTCGCACGTTACGTAATGTGAACGGCCCCTTAAGGAGCCTATACTTGAACTCTTAAAGTATTCAAATATTCAGATCATTACGTTTTGTACGTTTTAATCGTCTTAAGGATATTGAAGTTGGATAGTTTTTTGTGTAAACAATAAGGCGAAGCTTCTGCGAGGTGAACCCAAGGGGGTCTAAAATGTATCCCTGAGGAGCTATAGGGAAAAAACTGATTTTCTGAATTTTTTAATAAAATAAGTTTTCTTGAATCACCCTAACAGCTATACCTAAATAGGACCGTCAGGCGTATTTGACCATCTCTGTCTTTTTCATGTCCATACAATTTATATGAAGCAAATCGAAACAGAGACGGTTAAATTACGCTAACGCTCGACTAACGCTCGAATTTAGGTATGGCAGTAACGGCTTGGAGAAAACTTTTTTATAAAAACTTTTAGCTTATTGTATGAACTTTTTAAAAATGTATTTGGCTCATTTTTTTTTTTTTTTAAATTGTTTGTTATGGTTTGTAGAAGGTTTGTAAGGGGGTGAGATGCCACTGAGGGGAACGGGAATTGCACCCCCCACACGAAAAAAATCCAAAAAAAAACTTTATCTCTACAGTTATACAAGCTATGATTATGAAAGTTGGTGAACTTATGCATAATGTATCTGCCATTTACCATGCAAATCTTGGGGGATATTGGATGTAGGAGAATTGAATTCACTTTGCAAAACATACACAAAATGCTATATTTCTTCACATATCGCTGATATCGTTATTAAACTTGGTACATACATGGATATTCTATCTACGATTCACATTGAAAAACTTGGACGGTGGGGTGAGAAGGGGGAGTTGCACCCTTCATACAAAAAATATATAAAATGTTATATCTCTGTGCCTATGGGAGCTATGATTATAAAAGTTGATACATGGATCTTAAAAAACCTTGGTGATTGGAAGAGAGGGGCGATGGAGATGGATGGGACTTCATACGTAAAGGGTATCGGGAATGGGCGAACGAAGTCGCAACCAGTCCAGCTAGTTTTTTATACAAAAATTTCTCCTCAACGTTAGGAAATAAAGTAGACATGAGAGAAGATGCTTGCCAATATTTTTCAACTTAATTTGTCAGCTTCTAGAGAAGGAACAATTTATTTCGTTGAACGGACAAACTCTGATTTGTATCATTAATAATATCTGTACTTTACACTTATACTGTTAATTTTTGTCTATTCGAAGTTTTGGATCAGAATGAAAGCATATTCTACCAAAAAATACCTACATACGTATGTAAGTATGTATATAACGCTGGGCGGCATATGGAACTCGATATCAGGATTCTTGTTTCTAAAAATAAACAAAGATAAAAGAGCGATAATTTTAATAACGATTAAATACATGAGAGAAAATCAATTGTATTCCAAAATAGCACCCAACTGTGACGGAGTGCAGTTTGATTTTTGCGGGTACTTTTTAAACAAACAAACAAAACAACAAAAAAAAAAAAACTGATAACCGATAAATAGGTAGGGCTATTGTGCAATGGTAAAGTTGCCTTTCAAGTAAATTTACAAAAATTCTGATATATCTTCAACAGAAATACGAAAAAAGGTAAACATATATGTATGTACTTATTAGCAAATTCTATAGGGTTTGTTCCATATTTATCTTAGCCTTATCATTATTGTTGGAAAAAATGCTTGGAATTTTTCACTTCTCTTTAAAACGAATCTGTTGAAAAAATTATGACATTATGGCAAAAAGAATCTGGATTTGAGTCTGATGTATGCGTGGTTGCAGATGAAACATACATGTGTCACCATAACAAACCTTTGGAGCATTGGGCCTGTACAAACGTTCTATAACCATTTTAATTCCTGGATCGTTGTTGTTATGTCAGTACGTTTCGATTTTTTAAATTGTCAATTTCTACCTTGCGGGTTTCACCAAACCGCTGATCGGAAAATTTTTCTATAGTTAAAAAACGTAAGATCTCTACCACAACACATATGCACAGGAGTACTTTAATTCCGTAGGTTATTCTGGGTCAAAGGATATATCAGGACTCTCTGAAATACAAAATGAAATGCCAATCAGTGATAGATTTAATAATGAACCAGACACCCCAGTAAATTTTGGCATACCCGAAAACGACGAAACAGAATATGAACTACCAATTGATGAAAAATCTTTTCTCTTTTCAAGAAGGAGCTAAGAAAATCTAAAATGAAAGCTGGGCGTGATATACCAACGGATTTCGATTGTATAAAGGATACCTCGAGACTTCAGAAGTTATCCACATAACAACTATATGTGCCAAGCAACCACAAAAATAATGAAAGAACTTGGAAAAATAGTAGCAAGGAAACTCCTGACACGCTCTCCAGGTTGTGAAAGAACTAAGAACTATGCTCATAGTGTATCAGAAGTAAGAGGCATAATTTCACTTGAAAAATTGGTATGAGCGAATACATGTCACCGGGTGTAAATGGGTTGTATCCAAACATAGGTTAGATTAGTTTAGCGCGGGAGATGGCAGTTGCTGTCATAACTTAGACCGCGACTGGACCAATTGTATACCCGATATATAACTTCGTTGTCAACAATATGAATCACATTTAGAAATTTTTATAAACTTCAAAATGGATTTGGGACTCTTTTGAGCGATATCTTCAAGAGAGTCGAAAATATTACGTTCAAACTCCCTATAACGTCTGGTAGCCAATGCTGGGCATTCACAAAGGAAATGAAAAACGCACTCTTCGACATCAGGATCTTTACAGCTTCTGCAAAGATCTCCTACGTCGGTAAGACCCAACCTTTTGGCGTGCCTACCAATAAAGTACGGCCCTGTAATTAACCAATTAAGGTTCTGAGTGTTTGCCTGTCTAATGAGTTAATTTTTCGTGTTGTATTAGCGTCATAAAGTGGCCCTAATATCGCCCTCGACGTAGAATATGTTGTTAAGTTAGACCATCCAAAATTAGCCCATAAAATACATTTTGAGTTAATATTATAACTCAGAAATGTATCAGAGAAATTGGGCCACTTATCGTTAATATATTTAAGTCGTATCTAGATTTTCACTTCATTCCGAGCAATTAGAAAGAAACAAAGCATTCCAAAAGCAGGGAAAATTTGACTATAAGCCAACTAGGTTTCAGCCAATCTTATTGAAAAAAATCGAACGATTAATGAGGATTTAAGATTTTCCAAGAACAAACATGCATATCTCAAAGGGAAATCTGTAGAAACTGCTCTTCACGATGAAACGCAAGTAATCGAAAAATGTTTATATGTTAAAAAATACACTCTGGGAAGCATTCTCGATGTAGAAGGAGCTTTTAATAACATTCATTCAACTGCACCTTAAACAGAATAAGTAACTCATTGTAGGTTAAATATTAACCCAAAAAAAACCGAACAATTACTTCTTACCAAGAGAAAGAAGATCCCGATCTTCAGAACTGACGCTTGAACACCGTGATAGTCCTTAGAAAACTAAACTGGAAATTGAATATCAAAGAAATACTTAAGAAGACTAATTTGGCCTTCTTCTCATGTCAGAAAATAATTGGGTTTGTTATTGACCAAATCACAATATAATTTGCACTTTTTTCAAATATATTTTCGTAAAATTTATTTATTGGGTGCTATTATTGATTCCATGTCTACCTCATTCCTGCAACCAGAATCACCAACTTCAACTGCCACAGTGACTCGCAGTAGTAGTCCAATACAAACACAACAGCCTACAATCGATGAAATAGTGAAAGCTATCCAAAGCATGAAAAACAACAAGGCCGCCGGTAAAGATCAAATAACAGCTGAACTGCTAAAAGCATGTCCCATTATATCAGCTAAGATTCTTCATCCTCTGATTTCCAGTATCTGGAGCGAAGAGCGTTTGCCAGAAGATTGGCTACATGGCATGTTAGTCAAATTGCCGAAAAAAGGTGACCTAAGCGAGTGCCGAAATTATAGAGGAATAACTTTGCTCTCAGTACCATCAAAAGTACTGACAAAAGTGCTTCTAAACAGGGTTCGCGAAAATCTTGATTCGGCCATCCGAAGGCAACAAGCAGGATTCCGGGCAAACTGATCATGCGTGGATAAAATCAACACCCTTAGAATAATTGTCGAGCAATCATGTGAGAGGCGTACTGCACTTCAACTTGTATTCGTGGACTATAGCACTGCCTTCAACAGTGTCTCCAGAGAAAACACCTGGGTTTCACTGCAGCGAAGAGGTATTGCCGCAAAGGCCATAAGCTTAGTACGTGCACAATATGAAGGCTTTAAATGCACGGGTTGTTGTCACCGACATTCACCACTAATTCAGGCGTACGGCAGGGGTGTCTACTATCACCATCACTCTTCCTTATCGTTCTTGATGATATCCTAGATAAAGCTCTTAATAACGCCAAAAGGGGTATCCAATGGAACTTTACCGAACATCTAAAGGATCTCGACTACGCTGACGGCATTTGCCTCTTATCGTCCAAACACTCAGATATGCAAAGCAAAATTGAAGACCTTGTCTTGGAGTCACAAAAGACCGGCCTAAAAATCAACGTATCCAAGACTAAAAGCATGAAGCTAAACGCAAACAGGAATGACATCACGTTTGTGGCTTCGCACTATATCAAATGCCGAGCTACATCAAAAATGCAATCAGAAGACTATAGCAAATGAGGTCAAGCTGCGCAAATGGAGATGGATTGGTCACACTCTCCGGAAACCACACAGCGAAGTTTGTCGCCAGGCTCTTGAGTCGAATCCACAAGGCAGTAGAGGACGTGGTAGACCCAAAACCAACTGGAAAAGGTTGCTGGAAAAGGAAACACAAGAATTGGGAACGTCGTGGCAAGAGATCAAAGTCATCGTAAGGGATCGCAACAAATGGAAACGTCTCATATTGGCCCTATGCTCCTCCTAGGAGTTAAAGGAGAATACATACACACACACCGAAAAACTTTTTATATAGAAAACCAACTTAGTGTCTACTCTGCATAGCTGAACTATGTATAAACCAACAAATTTGACATAACGAAGCAAGTGAGAATGGGTTGTCAGAGTTTTCTGGTTGATTGTAAGTTAAAAAATAGATAATTTTTCAGCGAAAAAATCAGATAGAGCACCAAATTAATACGAATATAGAGATGAAAACATCTTAAACCGTCTCATATGCAACCGAATATGAAAAAAAAAATACGCAACATTTTGTAAGTTTTTGTTGTTGACATTGTACACCGGATATATATTTCTCACATATGTCTGTAAATATATACTATGCAACATTATCACTGTGCCGCCGCTTGTGCGTCTACTGCAAACCACAAATAACTCAAAGAAGAAGGGTCCAATTAAACACAGCCCTATTTAAGCATGAAGTTGATGACAACACATATTTTTTCTTCAGAACACTCCTTATATGAAATCATGCAACTTTAAGCATAAGCATTTTTTTTTATCAAATATTACCACTTGTAGAAGTTATTAAGGCGGCTGACCCTGTGACATCATTTCGTGTGTGTAATTCCCTTTTGCATATGACATGACATTTTTTTCAGTGATGATTATTACAACACAGAAGTGATGCGTAAGTAGCAACTCTTTTAAGTGACCGATTAATAAAATTATCTTCCATGTAATGTACTGAGAATGCACGTCACTTACTTCTGACTTGTGCGGTTATCATGCGTAATTTAAATCCTTATTTTGTCATGTCACTCATAAATTTTTCAATTTGCATTCTACTTAAATGAATATGTTAGATTGTATGTAGTTTCATATATTCATAATATTCGTCTTAATTAGTAGGCCCACTTACTTGCATTCCCCTATTAATTGCAGCTTAATTAATTGTTTTAAAAGTAAGTAGTAGCATGTAACATGACAAACTCTCTGGAATTCTTAAAGTTGCTCGTTAAGTGAATTTGCTTTCCAAAACTATTCTAATATCTAAGTAGGTATGACCATAGACCATATTGACTACTCCAAACGACTAAATTTATCAAATAGGAATCGATTGAATACCTACAATCTATAGAAACGACAGAACCGTCAAACAAATTTAGACGCCAAATTCTCGAGTGGTTCCATTACACAGTGCAACATTTTTCAAGTCATTGACGGTGAACTAAAACCCGTTATAAGGCGTCGAAAGTACTCGCCGAAACAAGTAATTCTGCCAGAGCGTTTTGCAAAGTTGGCTCATATAAGGATTTTATGGTCATTTTTGCGATTTAAGGGCACTAGATGAATTTTTCTATTCAATAGCTACAACATTGCTGAAGTCATCAAAACAATATTTTCGGCTCGTTACCGAGATATAGCCATATAAAATAATCGAAATTATCCAGCTGAAAATAATTATAATTATCCAGCTGAAAATTGCAACTTTTTGCCTCAAATTGGATTTTGAGCGATTTTTCGATTTTTTCATATGGCTATATCTCTGTAACGAGCCGAAAATATTGTTTTGATGACTTCAGCAATGTTGCAGCTA
Source organism: Calliopum simillimum (assembly GCA_951812925.1). Lineage (NCBI taxonomy): Eukaryota > Metazoa > Arthropoda > Insecta > Diptera > Lauxaniidae > Calliopum > Calliopum simillimum. Next base: position 23,413,715 of record OX638368.1, read on the forward strand.
TTCATCTAGTGCCCTAAAATCGCAAAAATTACCATAAAATCCTTATATGAGCCAACTTTGCAAAACGCTCTGGCAGAATTACTTGTTTCGGCGAGTACTTTCGACGCCTTATAACGGATTTTAGTTCACTTTTCATGTGTCGCACTGTGTTATTTAATAAAAATTGTGATAGACTGAAAAATATGGAGAAGAAACTCCAAGAAGCGAAAAAATTTCTAACGGAAATAGAATGCATCGCAAGAGCCGACTAATTCCATTCTCTAATCTATCCTGACGAGTTAAGAAACGAAGCTTATATGTAGATTTGTTTGCTCTTGGTATATTTGCTCGAAGAAAACTTGGTAACTACACCTATACAATCGACATTCACAGTGGGACATATTATATTGCTCCCACATTTTTGAGGTCACCGAATCCGAAACACTTTTTGAGTGCTGTTTCTGAAAGTACTTGATTTTGTTCCAATGCTATAGGCATGGGCCTTATATGACGCCCAAGCGCTGCGAGAGAATATATGAACTGTTGGAATCAGCTCATGAATTTCTCTAAAGCACATCCCATTATGATGCCCTTAAAAAAGATAACACACTCAACATTACTTCGGTGTTCGAGAGAGTCAACAGAGGACACAACATCCGCATTCCCTATTACAGTGGGGCACACTTTCTCAACACATAGACTGATATACCATCCGGCCCTGACGCTTTATTAATATAAAGTTTTGAAAGAACCCTTTCTACCACCCTCAAAAGTAGATCCTTGGCATAACCGATGACTTTATCTCGATATCGGGCGATAATTGATTGCTACCAGGGGGTGTAACATTCTTAGAAAAGATGCTAGCCTAGAGATTATCAACGGGATCAGTGAAGATTTAGTGGTTCATTAAGAGCATTAGAATAGACGATGACTTTTTTAACAAAATACCAAAGGTTTTTACTACCGTTTGGCAGTAACAAGAATCTCTTGCTCATAAATGTAACTTCTTCGATTCTCGTGAAAAACAAAACTCAAAAGAGGTCTTCTTGGAGTTAATATAAAATCTTGATATTACAATGAAGTCACAAATCAGGTAACAAACTTGTCCACTAAAAGTGTATATATTTACTAAGGGTCTGCACAAGATGTCTTGTTGGAGTTTTAAGACATTTCGTTTCAAGGTACGTTATGTCTTGTACACGCTTTTTATTCATCAAATAAGTACTTCAGTTCAATATCGCGATTGCAATTCTTGAGAGTACTTGGATATGAAAAAAAAAAAAAAAAAAATGCACACACCTGTCTGGTTTAATTTGCTTCAGTTCAGTTCAGTGCGTATACTGTAGTTATAGAGTACACAACAAAATGCTACTTTAGTGAAAATTGTTGTCTCTCGATCTCTTCTTGAGCCTCTTTTATGTTTACGCTCTCTCTTTCTCTCTCTCTCGCGAAAATGTATGAAAGCTACTACAGTCTTAGGATATCAATGCGTTGCACTTGCAAGTGTTACTACATATATCACAAATTTTACTGCAGTTTTCTACTCACACGTTCAATACTGACCTGAAGTATTTGTTTGTTTAAAATAGAGTACACTGAAGTATTTGTTAGAAACAATACCCTACACCCATGGTATATTCTCTTTGGCCTTCCGTTTGTAACGCAGAAAAGGAGGCGTGGCAGATATAGAAAAGTATATATATTTTTCATCAGCGGCACCACCTGAGTCGATATAGCCATGACCGTCTGTCTGTCTGGCGTGGAAATAAAGGGTTTTTCAATAAGAGCGCAAAATATAAATAAATAAAACAAAAACGGTTTTGGATATTAATGAAATTCTTTATTCCTGTGAAAGTACATTTGTTGCCATTATGTATGGAGCTCGATTCTTTTGCATGGCCACTGCCACGGCCGATACTGCAGCAATTTCACGATCGATATTCGTACGAAGATCATCAATCGTCGCTGGCTTGTTGGCATAGACCATAGACTTGACGTAGCCCCACAGGAAATAGTCTAACGGAGTCAAATCGCATGACCGAGGCGGCCAATCGACTGGGCCATTTCGTGAGATAACACGTTCACCAAACTTTGTTTTCAATAAATTGATTGTGACATTCGCTGTGTGGCATGTGGCGCCGTCCTGTTGAAACCACATATTGTCCAAGTCCATATCATCCAATTCGGGCCAAAAATATTCGGTTATCATTGAACGGTAGCGATTCCCATTCACAGTAACGTGCCGGTCTTGATCATCATGGAAGGAGTACGGCCCAATGACGCCGCCGGCCCATAAACCGCACCAGTTCACATAAAATACATATAAAAACTACGAATTATAAGCCCAAGCTCTGAAAAAAAACTGGATGAATTCGGACAAGATGGCGTGGCACCTCTCATATAAGCAAAATCTTCAAAACGCTATACTGAAAGCGTTTTTTGAGGTAATCGAACTAAATTTTACACAGACACTAAGAACTATAAACGCAAGCTTTGAGAAAAAACTGGATGAAATCGGGCAAGAGGGCGTGGCACCTCCCATACAAGCAAAAGCTTTGTGAGATAATCGAACTAAACTTTACGCAGATACTAAGAACTACAAATGCAAGCTCTCAATAAAAAACGGGTGAAATAGGACAAGAGGGCATGGCACGTCCCATATAAGCAAAAGCTTTTAAAAGCTATACTGAAAGCGTTTTTGAGATAATCGAACTAATTTTAACGCAGACACTAAGAACAATAAATGCCAGCTCTGAGAAAAAACTGGGTGAAATCGGACAAAAGGGCGTGGCACGTCCCATATAAGCAAAAGCTTCGAAACGCTATACTGAAAGCGTTTTTGAGATAATCGAACTAATTTTTTACGTAGACACTAAGAACAATAAATGTCAGCTCTGAGAAAGAACTGGGTGAAATCGGTCAAGAGGGCGTAGGACCTCCCATACAAGCAAAAACTTCAAAATGCTATACTGAAAGCGTTTTTTGAGATAATGAAACTAAATTTTACGCAGGGAATAAGAACAATAAATGCAAGCTGTGAGAAAAAACTGGGTGAAATCGGAAAAGAGGGCGTGGCACCTCCCATATAAGCAAGACTTTCAAAATGTTATACTGAAAATTTTTTTGAAATAATCCAACCAAATTTCACTTAGACACCAAGAACTATAAATGCAAGTTTTGAGCAAAATTTTAAAAATACTGCAGTGTAGAGTATATAATGTTTGGCCAGGCAAAAGGTAACACCTCTACTAATTATTTTTAACATTAATAAACAAGACAGTGCACTTAAGTGTCAAAATGAAATCAGTCAGTGTACATTGAAGATTTGAATCTAGAAATTTTTGAATCATATACATACTTCAGTTCAGTGTAAAATATACGAGCAAAAAAATACACTTTATTTCAAGATGTCTTGTGTGCAGGCCTCTTATATCACAAACCTATATATATCATGTGCCTTGCTATACTTTACCTTTCTTCCTTTTCAATTGAGTCTTCTTCGAGTATTTATACATTAGAGAAAAATGATCTCACTTGGAAGCCTCCATTAACGTTTCTTATCAAAACCATCAAATTGCAACAAAAAATGAAGAATTTTTTTTATATCCCAGATGTGCTGTGTTTAAACCAAAGAACATATTTTGCATTATAAAAACAAAACTAAAAAGATCTTTTCCGTTTTTTTCTTTAATTTGTATGTGCAAAATTATGGTTTTCCAGAATTCATACGGCTTACATCACTTAAGTGCTTATCTGAAGAATATTAGAGAAAGAAAAAAATCAAGTTATCAGCAGCCGCCTGAGCAATAAAAACAGCCTTCTGATAAAGATAATTTCGAGCTGAGCAAAAACAAAAAAACCGCTAAAAACAACAACAACAATTGAATTTGCTCACATGAGGACCACTCATTCATTGGATGGACAAACTCTTACAGAAAGTGTGAACGAAATGAGAAACTGAGCAAACAGCAACAACAAAACCATACGAACTTAACGTTGTACTTTAAAACAAGTCAAAGTTTTTTCATTGCTAGCGCTAGCGTACTTATGGATACGACGGATTAAGTTTTAGGCAACATGAAAAACAACAACAGCGACGGCGCTCTTTCCGTCGTTCGCCGCTACACTTAACTCTTAACCAGATACTCACGCTTTCGGTATGCCACACTTTGAGTACGCTGAGTATCTGAGTGACTGTCAACGCGATCGGTTGTTTGAAAAAAGCACGTAACGGTGTGTGATCAAGTGATTTTCGTTTGATGTTTTTTTCTTGTTTTGAATAAAAAAAAAAAAATCTTAAAAACAAATCGAAAATATATCTCGTAAATTGAAACAAAAAATCAAATAAAAACAAAGGGAAAAAAACGTTTAATGTACGTGTGTAATTTTAATAATTAATTATTTATGGTTAACAATTAAAAATAAATAAAATCATAAGCACATATATAGTATACAACAATAAATATCAAATAAAAAACGTACATACATACAAAAGTATATACTAGATAGCTAGTTATTTTGTGTAATGACGTTATATCTGAAAAATCAAAAAAAAAAAAAAGTTTAGTACAAAAAGAAAAACAACAAAAACAAGATACAAAACAAAAAATTAAATTTCAAACGAGTGAAAAATAGAGAGCGCCGCCGCTGACGTCGTCATCGTCTTTCTATATATGAATTTTTTGTAGTCAAGTGACCTTGTGTGGACTTCGATATTTTGTTTAGTTTGGTTAACTTGTTTGAATTTAAATTATAAAAACTCGCAGCGTAACGTGTATCACGGATACAACAACATTGAGCGAGAGTGCATATCTCAAATACCTGTTGAGTTATACATTTCTGTATAATTAACATGAACGTGTTGAGCTCTTTTTTCTTTTTCTTACTGTGTATTGTTATTGGCCTTTTTTATATATTTGAAAATCTAACTTGTTTTCATCTAAATAAGTTTATTTTATTCATAAGTTTTTATTGTACTACAATGTATTCCTCTGATAAAAATATTTTTTTATATTTTTTTAAATTTTTGCAAAACCGGAGATTTATGAGGTGGTTTACGGCTATTTCGCTGTAAGGAGATCAGAAACGCATGAAACTTTAATTTTCAGCAGAAAAATTACTTCTGTTTATAAAAAAAACTCGCTATAAGAAAATTCGTTAAAAGGCGATCAAAATACACTGAAAATAGATCGAAAAAGCTGTGTACTTGAAATCAATTCGTACTATGGAGAACTTCGTTGTGTAGAAATCCGTTATATGATAGTTTCACTCCATTCGGTTTTGAAAGTTTTTCATAAAATGACCATAAAAACATAATTTTTGTCTATTTTAATCATTTATTCAAAAAATTAAAAATTGGGTTCGGTGAAATTTCTCCATTATAAAATATTTTTTACTTTTTCAACTTATTTTTTGGTTACGGCCACGAAAAGTGCAAAAAATTATTCATAGGAGACCTCTCATATTAATTGTTACTTGTCAGTTTGTGTATGGTTTCAAATTTAAAAGAAATTAGTTTTTCTACTCGAAAATCACGAAATCCCGAACTTTAACTTAAAGATTATTATGATTAAGCGCTTCAATACAAAATTTGAGATGGGTTCTAGTATAGCACTTTCCGTTGATATTGATGAGTAGAAAAAAAAAAACTGCCAATGGATTTTTCGAAGTATGTATATTATAGAAAAACCATATTTTTTGGTTGGTCGCTGTAAAAGGAAACACAAGAAACGGGAATATCGTGGCAAGACATCAAAGTTATCGCAATGGATTGCAACAAATGGAGACGTTACATATTGGCCCTATGCTCCTTCTAGGGGTTAAAACAGAATTCATACATACATATTTTTGGGTTAAAAAATCAAATTTTGTGTATGAAATCTTCATGTCTCGTAAATGATGTCTTATAAATATACAGGGTCCGCCAAATAACTTTTTTTTTTTTTTTGAAAATTCTTTAAAAAAAAACTACTAGACATTTTCTCAAATTTATTTTTTTTTTTTTGAAAGTACAATCCGGTTAATAATGGAAAATAATTTCATTCAAATGGCTGCCTCGGCTGGCCATGCAGTAGCCTACACGATCGGTCCAATTTTTAAGCACATTATCGATTGTGTGCAGCTGTATTTTACCAATGGCTTCACGAATATTGTTCTTTAAAGCGTCAATTGTCTCTGGCTTGTCGGCGTAACACTTATCTTTGAGGGCACCACACAAATAATAATGCAACGGTGTCAAATCGCAGCTCCGAGGTGGCCAAACGTCATCAGCTCTGCGGCTGATAATGCGATCTTCAAAAACAGGGCGCAAAACATCGAGTGCAGCTTCGGCTGTGTGGCACGTAGCGCCGTCCTGTTGAAACCAAATGTTGCCAATATCCTCCTCTTCAATTTTTGTGAACAAAAATTCGTTCAACATGGCCCGATAACGATCGCCATTGACTGTAACGGCCACTCCGAAGAAAAATGGCCCAATTATGCCTCTGGACCAAAATCCGCACCAAACAGTGACTCGTTTTGGGTGCAGCGGCTTTTCAATGTATGCGTGTGGGTTTTCTGTGCTCCAAATGCGACAATTTTGCTTGTTTACATACCCGCCAAGATCAAAATGAGCTTCATCTTCATTTTTTTGGCAAAATCGGTATCTTTTGCAAGTCGATCGCAGGCCCACTTAGCGAAGCGTTGTTCAAGCGTATACACAACCATATTCGTTTAGCGGAAGGACAAAACTAATTATTTGTCAAATCAGACATAGGCTCAGTGTTACCATTCACGAAATAAGCACTAGTTGAAAAAAAAAACGTTAGATGGCGGACCCTGTACTAAACTTCAGCACACTCCAGTGATTAGCTTCTTGAAAAATATTAAAATCGTACCTCCTACAGTTTTGGAAAAAATTACAGAAAACTGTTAAAAACTGCCAAATACACTAAATTTTGCATTTCGGATGAGTATTAATGCGCTATTATTGATAGCATTTTATTTGTAGGAGAAGCATAACCAAGGGAATTTGTAAGGGTGGATCGTTTAGCAGCTCTTTGAAATAACAACAAAAAAAAAGAATTTTCGAAATTTCACCCTACCGTAAAAACTTGTTGTTCCAAGGTTACCACAAAATCACACAGCAATAAATTTTTAAAATCATTTCAACCCATATAGCCTTTTTTAAGTCTTTTTGAGCCGTTTTTCCAAAAAATGGGTTAAAGTGTTCTGAAAAAATATTTAACAAAAAAAAAAACACTAAGTACAAAAAGTGTCTATTGGATTTTTATTAGTATATCCATAATTGTACTATGGAGTAACTGAACTAAAAAACAAAACCGATAATTTTTCAAGATACCACAACCATTTGGGGTTCATTTGACATTAAATTTTTCAATTTGAGTTTGTTTATGTAAAGAAAAGTATTTGATAAAATATTTTTAAAAAATTGACAAATTCCGATTAAGTGTTCTAATATCGTCGGGTTTAAACTATAACTAGACATCATTTTTCAAGTTTTGAGAAAAAAGCGTTTTAAGTTTTTTGAAATTCGTTTTTTATATGGGATTTTGCAGTTTTCTGCTTTTTATTCTTTTTATTCTTTATATGAAATTATATGGGGACTACATTTCAAAAAATGTACTAGACTAACTGCTGAAACAGAATGTGTAGCTGAAGCTTGAAGTGCGAAGTAAGCTACGAACTGTCAAAAGTAGACTACCCTTATTTCAATACGCGTAGTACAAAGTTCGAACTTTTCAACTTTGTCGCTTGCTGCATGCCTTTTGACAGAAGAACAATGTTACCGAATGGATGAAAATTAATTTGTAAACATTTTTTAATGATTTTAAAGGTTGATTCATCGCAAAATTCATGCAAATTTCATAAGAAAAGCAGCGAATAAAGTTATAAAAAATATTATAAGTTTCAAGAGGTTATGTCATTTTATAATTTATGCAAATTTTATAAAGAAATGAGATCGGCAATTCTATTCCATATGAAGCGAATTTCTCCATTCTGTTTATAGAAATTCTCGATGCGCTTCATCGTCTGCTACACTTCATTTTGTACTACAGCGGCAATCTACAGCGTCATCATTCTGTTCAGCTCAAAACACCAAAATGAGTAGATGTCTAGTTGTAGTTTTAATCCGACGATATATGGCCTATAGTGGAAGTTATATCGTTTTTTATTGGCCAAAAATGTTTTTTATTTGGTAGATTTGTTTGGTCCAATCAGTTTCAAAATAGTTTTATGATAGGCTAATCCCTCACAGAAGCGGCGAATAACTTCTCTTATTTGGACAGTACCCTGATCAGTACCTTAACCTACCAAAATTGTTTTTGACAAATTCTGAAAATTTTATGCGTTAAACCATCTTCAATGTCGAATTGCTCATCAGATGTCCATAACATCTGATCTCTTTTTAATACGTTTGAATCAAATGTCAAAAATGGGAACGCGTTCGTTCGAAGACATGATGGAAACGATTGCTGATGCAAAAATACGTAAATCGAGTAATGACCCTATGCTTCGAGAGAAGATAAATGACATAAGAGGCAGATTTTTATTCGTATTTAACATTCGCTGAAGCCCAACTTAGTATGTAAAGGAATGGAAAGAACATTTCTGTGAAATTTTCAATTCAACCTCTATTAAATTTTTGTAATAAGTAAGAATCACCGGTTAAGTAAAACTTGGCGACTCACAGTAGTCGAAACTAATCACGAAAGCATACCGTATGACAAAATTTAATATTCTACATGCCCTGCTCATCATAATGTGGAATGAAAAGCTTTAACCGGAAGATTGTTAATTGTAATCGATTTGGCTATTCCAGCACTCGAAAGAAGCAGCATCTCCCGAAAAAGCTTATGACACATCAGGTTGCTGTCAACAAAATTTCTTCCATAGCCATGAGTCCGGCTAATGTTGATGCCATTTGCATCTTAACATCCAGACAATCGGATAAAACCTAATTTTGGAATCGAAAAAGGACGGCAAAAAAATTAATGCATCCAAGACTAATAATTTGAATCAAACCCATCCAGATATGATATCACTGCAAAAATAAGCAATGATAACAGGTGGTAGCATGATCTTGGAGAGTGTGACAAGAAAAGCAGTGAAAGACAGAATATAATTGATATAATATGATGGTTTACGATTAACTCCACAAAAATGAAAGTGATTCTACAATAACGTAAGGAAGGTTTCGGAATCAGTGGGTCCAAATCATTTTCAAGAAAGTAAACTTATTGCTTTGCACAGTTGTTCTTTTTTTTTTGTGGAGTGTTTTTAATTGTCTGAGTAAGCGGATTTAAAGCTGTCAGATTAATAATGCAAGAAATGTAGTAAAGACCTTGCGCATACAAGCATTCATCATGTGCTACAAGTTTTGCAAAAACAGAAAAAAATCTCTATTATTTCTGTAGTTGAACTTTTCAAATGTTGTTTACATTTTATTGCGAAAGAGAAATATCAAAACAAAGTATTTCTTTTTTTCCTACGAGTACACGTATATTTTAATTCACGCGCTGCTCCGTGATATATAAACTGAGGAACAAATTAATTTATTAGTTGTGTCTTGCTTTAGCGCCTATTTATATGCTAATATTTTTAGTTATTTAAACAAAGCAAATATCTAAGTACTAATGTATGTAAGCAGGGATGTGTTTACGTCATTAATTACAAACACTTTACGTCAACTGTGGAACAAATGAGTTAAGTGGCATGAAAAATACAATATCAATGTAAATATTGATAATATATAAAAGTATTATATCGAAGATAATGACTTTGTTGATGAATTATGTGATGTCTGATACGGTTTCTTTGTTTTTTTTTTTTTTGTTGAATTGCTTATTATATTGTTATCAAAACTACCCAAGGTCATGGGTGCCTAAAACGTCAGAAATTTAAGAAATCCTTATCTAAGGTAAATGTACCCAATTCCGTCAGTTTTTCTTTTTTCTTGAAAAATTAGAAAACTAAACGCAGTTTCAAAGATTTTTGAACCAAAACATACATAATATATACTTTTAGTTAATGCCACAAAATTCAAACTCAATTTTTTTATTAGTTCATAAATTTTTAATGATTTTTCAAATTTCCCAATTAACTTGATTTTGAACGCGTTTGTCTTGCATACTAATTTTTGGAAGGGTTTCCAGGATTACATGTTTGTACAAATAATTGAAATTTGTTAAATTAACGATTTATGTTTAATTAAAAATCGTTTTCTAATAGTTTTAAAGCAAAATAAACCACTTTTTACAATGAAAACTATGATTTTATTTACAGCTTGGGCCCTAATAACTGTCGCACTTTTTTGAAGCTTTTATTTAAGAAAATAGGCATGCATTGACTTGTCAATGTCACAAAAAAAATTTTAACAGCCATTGTGAAATTAGCTGAACCCAAAGTTTTCGCGATAAGTTCCTTTTTAAAGCTTGTGAGCGATGGAAGCGAAGAGAGAGCTAATACAAAAGTTACATTTCCAAGGCAAAAAAATAGGGGAGATTGTTAAGTTGCTTCAGAAGCTAGATGTCAACCGCAGATATATTTAGCGTACTGTGACTCGATTAAAGACAAAACAAAGTGTTGATATATCTAAGAATACCGGACGAAAATACATGGTTAAACATGAGCTTTGGTGAAGATTATTTATGAGCGAATAAGAAGAAATTGCGCCATTTCAGGGAAACGATTCGCCAAGGACTTAAATGCGAGCTGTAAAACCATCAAAAACGTCATTAGAGAAAACTTAAAGATGGAGGCTTATAGAAAGAAAAGGATTCATGGTCTTACGGAGCGTCAAAAATAAATGCGGAAGTAAAGAAGCACTCTACTCCTTCGACGGCAAGCAAAGTGCAAGATCATATTTTCGGATGAGAAGTTGTTCATACTGCAAATAAGTCACAACCCATAGAATGAGCCAATTATATAAATTAAGAAAAAAATAGGTTTCCAAACCAAAATGCCCTTTAGTTCTTTTTTTCTGTGAAAAATATGGTGCGACAGTTATTAGGCCCTACGCTGCATTCCGGAACTAGGTGTATAATTTTGTATATATTATTAAATTTTAAAATATATAAAATGAAGAAACTTGATATTTTAGATGGTCGTTTAAAGAAAATACATCAAATTTTAAGTTAGCACGGATTTAGATGCACGCGCTTACGGAGTTATGCCCCAGACAGACGGCAGCTCTAACGCACATTACAGACGCAATAATGTGAAACTTTTTATTGCATGATTTTAGGCATTAACTAAAAGAAAAATTTCCCAATTCAGAGTTCAAAAATTCTAATTAGCTTTTCTGATGCTTAACTCACTATTAATCTTGTTTTTGATGTTTTAAATTTTTTTGGACCCTGAATTGGGGAATTTCTTTTAGTCAATGTCTATGAAATATGTATTTAAAAAATGCCTAAAATCATGCAATAAAAAGTCTGTAATGTGCATTAGAGCTGCCGTCTGTCTGGGACATTAGGTTCATTAGGAATTATTATAATATAGGATTATGATGCTATAATTTAGCACTAATCGACTACGGATAGATCCATTCTTATGAAAATTCATACATTCGGTCTGAAAATTGGGTTGTAAGACTTAGACTTACACTTACCTTAAAGCTACAAAAAATATAGCTTTTCATTGGTCTTGAAGTTAACTGACAAGACAAGTTAATTTTTAGCCAGAAAATCTGATATTGTCACGGTTTGACTAGAACAAAAGTTATTGCCTACTATTAGAAGAACGCCTAAAAAAAATCAGTCTTGATGCCATGACTTAGGCTAAAGTTTTAATAACTTGAAAATCAACATCCATATTACTGTGCAATGTGGACCAAATTTTTTTTTGTAGAAATTGCCGTTAGCGATATATTTGCAAAAAACTGATTTTCTCGACTTTTTGAACCCGATATCTCACAAAGGCACCACCACTCACGGTTTGACTACAACAAAAGTTAATACCTACTATTGCAAGAACGAACACCAACAAAATAATTCAGTCTTGATACTATGAGGAGGGTCAGTCACTAAAAATATATTGAAACTAAAGGGGTATATAGATTTTCGTATACTATTTGTGTGGTTGAGGAGCAGTATCTATTTCCGAAAAGTGCAATGATTAGCAAATTTTCTAAATTGAAATTTTTTCGAAAACATAACTTTACATTTAATAAGCTTTAACATTTACAAATCTAACTTGTTTTCAAAAATATTCAGGGAATTTCTTAATTGAACTATTTTTTGTAGAATGGCATATAAAATATATAAAATTTTATCAATCAATTTTTTCGACATATGCCGACTAACGCAGCACTGTGCGTATTTGTCATCAGCAGGTCCAATTCAATAAGAAACTGCTATTAAGATTAATGTTTTAAAATGAAAAATTATTTCATTTGTCACACAGAGTATTATTTGCATGCTTGATTAAAATTTAGCTATAGAACTTATTTGGCTAATTTTCAAAATACATTACAATCAATATCAACCTTTTCAATACTTCAAGCGCCTTATTGTTCTACTTATATATTATTGTATTATGTTCATAGAATACATAAGCATTTTAAAAATTCTAAGTTTCTTTGGAATAAAAATGCAATTCAAATTAATATTCATGGGAAATTTCTGTCTCGTTCATGTTTTGTAAAAGATTCCATATGGGGTCAATAACACACAAACTGTCTCAATGAAGTTAGCCTTGTACATATAAAACATATTAATGTTTGATCACAATATGATACTTTCGAAAAGCGCTTTTGAAGCATTACATACCTTCTGCATTAAACTTTTCCAATGGGTGCAACAAAAAAGAAAACAAAATTAAATGTACTAATAAGAATCAACAACTATTGTAAATTAATAAAATAAAGTTGAATCATCAAACTTCACGGGTTCTTTACTTAAGCGAGTGAGTACGATGATAAACTGTTTAAACATGTGGTTGAAGCAAAAAAACAAAAATATCGCCTCAATATGAACTGTTGACTAATACTGCAGAGAAAAATTATTTAAAAAATTGTTTCGGAATTTCAACGCTGGATTTTGTTTTAGTAATCAATGTGTTTTGCATTATATCTCAAACATTTTAAACTTTTTAAGTCTTGTTATCGGAATAAAATATTAATATAATGGTCTTCACTTTGCACACTTTTTGACAAGTGTATGGTATATAAATATATTTGGCATCTATCTACCACATTTCATCAAAATAGCTTGTATAGTTTGGGAGATATAACGTGGTTGAGTGCTTTATCGTGAAAAGTGTTAAATTGGTACATTCAAATGAAATACTTTACTCTATTATACTGTATTTATTATTATTTCTGTATTTTTCATCTAAGGTTATTTTATCAATAATTTTGATTTTGAAAATAAATTTTCATTCTAAAGAATTTCTTCAAATAAAAATCATCATTGTGTGATATATTTAAATATAAAAGGATATTTCAATAAAAAGTAGGTGTGGCACTTATTCAACTATGAACACTTTTTGACCAAAGTGCGGTATTTATGTTCGGCACCGGCGTACAAAATTTCAACAAAAGAGCTTGTACAACTAAAGAGACATAACATGTTGAAATGTTGAACTGTTATAAAGTGAAAGTGGCACTCACTTAATTACGCCCACTTTTCGACCAGTTCATGGCTTTTACATATAATCGGTACCTACGTATTGAATTTCATAAAAATAGCTTGTATACTTTAAGAGATATAACCTATTAAAATGCCTAAAATTTATGGTGGAATATAATATCCAATTCTCTTAAAGGGGTCTTACCCTATTAGAGGTCTGCACAAGATATCTTGTTGGAGTCTTAAGACATTCCGATTCAAGATAAATTATATCTGGTACCCACTTTCAATTTATCAATTACTTCAGTTCAGTGCCGCTTGCTAATGTCTTGACAGTACTTTGATATGAGAGAAGAAAAAACAATTACTGCACAGACCAGTATTGTTTGATTTACTTCAGTTTAGTTCAAGCTTAATGCATATACTGCAAATGGAGTGTACACTACAAAATGCTACTTTAGTGACATAAGTAGTATAACGCTCTTCTTCTTATGCTCTCTCTCTCTCGCGAAAATGTATGAAAGCTACTATTATACTGGGTTGGCAATGCGTTGCAACTTGCGAATGTTTTTCTACTCGCACATTTTAAGGCCTAACGAAATAACCGGAGAGCCAGCGCTTAAAAATGACTTTGCGTTTCTAAAAGCTGGTTTTGTTATACAGTTGGTATAATGCATATAAATAACAGTTATGTCGGTCAGTCAGTTAAACGTTAGAACAAGGCTGGTCAGCAGCCTCGTGAAAGGTATAATGCTTTTTTTTACTCAAGAGGGAAGCAGCTTACGCAAAAAGTGTTCATGGCATAAAATGCTAAGAATTGTCCAAGGAACAGGTGTGAATTTTTTTGGATTTTTTTTTTTTTATTTTTTTTGGAAAATGTTAACTTAATTTTTTAAAAATTTTTCAGAAAAAATCCAAAAAAATTCACTCGTATTCCTTGGACGATTCTAAGAATTTTATGCCATGTACACTTTTTTCGTAATATGTCTTCCTCTTGAGTAAAAAAAGCGTTTTACATTTCACGAGGCTGCTGACCAGCCTTGTTGTAACGTTTAACTGACTGACAGACATAATTGTTACTTATATGCATTATACAATCTGTATAACAAATTTCAGCCTTTAGAAATTAATTCGATCACCATCGAAATCATGACATATTTGAGACCATGTATCAGCCGCCTGTTCTAAAGTTCGCTTGACTGATCGACAGCTTATGTGTGTACACAATAACTATAAGCAACTGTAACAAAACCAGCTTTAAGAAATGCAAAGTCATTTTTAAGCGCTGGGTCTTAGACTTAAAATAGACGTGATGAGACGATAGCAACTGAACGATTATTTGCACTCTGTACGTCTGTTTTGACATTTCGCCCAAAACGCTACGTTAGCAAACGAATCGAAACAGATCAGCGTTTTACAAAAAAATTAATCATTTTAAATATTTAATTTATTCATTGTAATTTATTTATCAAAAATATTTTTGTTTTGCGGCCAAACAACTGTTGCGACGAGGAGTGACGGTTTGAAGTTCGGTTCTTACGGAACAAAACGTCTAGTCACAATGTTTCGTTCACTTTCGATCAGTTACGTACGTTCATTTTGGTTATCAACATTTGTTTACATTTGCTTGAATTTACTCGTTTCGTCTCGACACGTCTATTTTGGTTAGCCCTTTACACTGAAGTAAGTATTTGTGAGAATCAGTTTTTTTTTGGCGCTGCTAAAACAAGACAATGTACTTCAGTGTCAAAATGCAATCAGTGTAAAGTGAAAAGTTGAATCTTGAATTTATGGATCGAATACTTTAGTTCAGTATTAAATGTGCGATTAAAAAAAATTCATAAATTTCAAGATACATATATTGTGCAGGCCTCTAATATGTATTTGTAATTTTATTATCGGCCTAAAATCTAATTTTTTTCTCTCCTGTAAAATTTTGTCCATGAAAATAATGTCCATTTTCAGTTATGCAAAGTTTTTATTTCTTTATATGTTATATTTCATTTCATTTATATATACTTGTATTCGTAAATGTATACGGCTTACACATATCTGCAAAACCTTTTCGATTAGATTATGTGTACTTGAATTATTTGAAGAATTATGGCACTTATTAATTTTCTTTTTTTGATTTTTTCGATTGATATCTATAGATAGCTGAACTTGAATTGCCAGCAACAAGAGCATATTTTGAAATGATTTGTGCTATATTGAGCTCAATTCTGAATATTTCATTTGAGGACGATTTGGGCTTGATATAAGTATATTTTTTTTATGATGTTTTTCAATACTACTCATTTGGGTTCTGTTACGCTTTCCTATGCTATTTGATGCTTTCCTACTTTTTTGAAAGTTGTCGAATATTTTTTAAGTTTTTTCGATACTATCCTTTCAATATATGTATGTATTCGGATAATCTAGCAAACTTCAAACTTCAAGGCGAAAAAACGCGAATTGTTCCACATAAAAAATGTTAACAAATCGACTATCGACCGAGCAGGGATGGTTTTTATGATGCTATTCATTAAGAAGCTTAGCCTTTTTTCAAAACACATAGACACGTTATTTTATTTGAAATTAAAAATTTAACCTAATTTTCTTGGAAAAATTACATCCTTTGTTGAAGTAGTACATATCAACAAACAATGTAATAATATTAAAATTTATGAACATAAAAATTCAATTATTAATAGCGCCAAACACCATAGTGTTACAAAAACCGTCAATCTCCAACATTAATTTGCTATTAAAATTGAATTTATATATTAAAAAACATATAACCAAGTACTTACTTATGTTACATACTCTTAAAATTCTTATCTCACAGTAATTTATTCTACATAAATAAATGTTCATCAAAGTTGTAAATTAAATAACAATACTCGCACAACTTCATTGCTGCAGTTTCAGTAGAAGATGCGTTTAAAAAAATAAAAATGATTACAACAATTTAAAAAAAAACTACTTAATATATTGTATATAAAAATAAATTACTATACAAAAACTTCAAAGCGTAGTGCTTTCGAAAAAGTCAAAGTCCCGCTTAAGATTCTCTTTTACTGATAACGCAAATTGACTGCAATAAGAATTTTTTTTATATTCTTGAAGAAAAAAAGAAGAAAAGGAAGGAAATCACTATATGCACTGTACTTACATATGTACGCACTTGTACTTGTATAAATATTAAAATATTTATTTTTTATAAAATGAAATTCTCTCGAAAGATTAAAAAAACCAAGTTTTTTGCACAAGATCGGAATAACAATGCTTCAAATGCGTGGACTAAGAAAAGATTTTAAGTGAAATACAGAAACCATTAAAAAAGGGCGTCATTCAAACACAGACACACTGGAATTGAAAAAAGAAAATACTCTTAGTTAAAATTATATATAAAAATATTTATATAATGGCAAAGAAATTAAGCAGTAAATTATCCGAAATGACTCTAGTTCTCCAGAAATCCTTGTTTAAAAGTGCGAAAATAGCTGTTTTTAGGCATATTTGAAGTAGTACAGTAAACTGTGCATTAAATTTCAAAAAACCGTAACATTCCCCATTAAACTTTCCCAGTGTGCCAGATGATTCATATCTTCGCTTTTTTACCCGTTACGGATCCGTTACTGATCCGTTTGCGGGAGAAATTCCAAAAAAAAAAACGATTCGCTTTTTTTTTGGAACGGATCCGTAACGGTTAAAAAAGCGAAGATTTGAACCGTCTGGCACACTGGGTTACCTAATTTTTCCAATAAGGTCCTTACTTTCTGAGTTATCATCCATTGATGTAACTCAACTCTCAACTCCGTAAAAATATAATTTAATCCTTTGTATGAAGTCAAAAAACTTTTAATTCAGTGGTTGATAACTCGGAAAGTAATGTTCTAATTAGAAAAGTTCAAAGGTAAAGTTTAATGTTTACTGTTAGTGTTACACTACTTACAATATGCCTCAAAACAGTTATTTTCGCACTTGAAACAAGGATATCTGCAGAACTTGAGTCAATCCTGACAAACAAATTATATTCAGGTATCGTATGAGCTTAGTGAATCCAGTGGCGGATCGGCCTCATCGCCCCCCCCCCCCTCTCAAGCCAAGTGATTACATTTTTTTTTAATTATATATAAAGATTTTAAAAACATTCTGTTATTACCTAGAAATGTAGTCAATCAGCCCCCCCTCTTGACAATGCTGGATCCGCCACTGAGTGAATCTAGACTTACTCACAAAACTAAGGCCGCAGAAAAAATAAATTTTTTTGACGCCCTATGTTATTAGTGCTTGTTTGACGGGACCACACTAATCAAGCCAACTTTTTGTTCCCGCTTTATTTTTTCCCATTAGAAATCAGTGTTTCATTAGCACACGAAACTATTTTTTATTAATTTTTTTCAATAGCAAAAGTTGCTTTACTCAAAATGCTATAACTCACAAACCAATTGTCTGATCGCTTCCAAACTTTGACACGTATCATCTGAAGGTTGATTCCCACTGAAAATCATGAAAATATGAAGTGAATATAAGTGATGGCCTCTCTTTAACCCATATCGTACCAAAAATTTCAGCATTATTTTTTTTTTTTTAAATTTTTGTAATAAAAGGGCTAATTGAGTAAAATAAGTGGCGGAAAATAAGTTTGAGCCTTATCGAAAAATGTTCATTTTTAGAATTGCAGATTTAAATTGATGTGTTAACCCATTAATAGCCACTTTCCATACTATCATACAAAAAAAAAATTGTTGGTTTTATGCCGCTAATGGACTTTACAACTGAAGTTTGTTTTTCTCTTAGGCATTTTACGCACCGAAGTGGCCATTGTGTTTTATACCCATCACCTATTTCAGCGCTTTATTTTGCTCACCTAAGAAATCTGCAATGTTAACCATTGCTGCAGAAAATAAGTTTAGTCATTTTTAAACCATCCTGTGTGGGTTTTGTCCACATTTGATAGATTTTAATATTTTTGACTAATTTTCAAAAAAAAAAATGCCAAAAATATGGTATTGCTTTGACGCCCATTAAACTTTTAAAATAAGGCGTGGTATAAAAAAAAAATTCTACAAAAGAGCTAATAGATGGGTCTTTAATACTAAAAATATAAACCTTCTATTATTTAGTTATGTTTCACCAAAAAAAATTGGCAAACATAAGCAATATTCGTGATTCGTTAACGCATCAAAGGTACGATATGGGTTGAAACGATACAAACTTTTCAGCTGATCTGGTAAGGCTAACTGAAAAACTCGATTATCAATTTAAACTTGGCTTAAGCCCGACACTGCCTACATCAGCTAGTACTGAAATAATGGCGCTAAAAGAAATATTTTAAAATTTTAATTTCATCAAGCTTATTGTCAAAAATAATCTTTAACTGTGTAACAATATTATCTAAAAAGTATCAAATTATAAGATTTTAACCAAAACTATATGACAGTTTTAACCCACCATTAATTTTAAAACAAAAGGAAAAAACCAAACCATACATTTATTCAGATATTTATAAACAATTTTTTTTTTTTTAAAGAAATCTCTCAAATTTCTATACCTATACATGCAGGTTATTCAAAGTAGACTTTTTTTATTTGAAAAATATTCATTTAAGTATCTTTCTAAACCAACCTGTTTCTTAAATGTGATACCACCGGTTTTTTTCTTGATGGCACATAAAAAAGTTAATTTATTTCATGTTATGATTTTCTTTTATTTTTTGTTTTTTTTTTTTTTTAACTTAGCAATTTATAGCGGTTTTGGTTGTCCCCTCAAAATATTTTCTTTATATGACTTATTGTCTTTGATTCCATTGAATTATAAGAAAATTCCAAGTAAATTACTTGTACAATCACAAGTTGTCTCATATGAATAACAGAAAAAAGTGAGTCATCCAATTCGTAAAGAAGCCGCACAAGAAGAGAAACAAATCAAGTTTTGAGACGAAAAACATTACAGCTTCTGTTTATGATTTGGCAACCAGGCAAGGCACATGGTTTGGATGCAAACCACTCGAAAGCCACCACTCATAACTTCTATTTAGATAGCAAATGTTCAATTTTTTTTCTATTTTCTAATCTTAAAATAATAATTCAAATTAATTTGTTATTACACATACGACGTTTTTCTGCGTAGTAAGCAGAAAATGATGAGTCACTCAGTCAGTTGCTCCAACACACCTTTTTAATTAATTTAAATTCTTGTCAGCTGTGATTTTTATTTTTTCTTTCAAAATAATGTTTGTACTTAAGTGAAAGTTACTTATATATAGTACAAACTTAGAAATCTAACAAGATGAGATGATCGTGCTTGAAATTTGAGATACGACTATATTGAAGAAGATACTCTCCAATAAAGTCACTAAACAAAAGTTAGAGTTCAATGGCCTAGCTATGTAAATAACTAAGTATTTATGCTCTCAATATGGCTTATTACTCAGCAGCAGATTATGTGACTCTTTTTAGTTAATTTTGCCTTTTTGTTTCTTCAAGTACAAGTGGGTTACTGCAATTGGAGTCGGTAATTATATCCATTTCTTTTTCAAAACTGATAATGTCAGCATAGAAATATCCGTTTCCTAAATAATTTCTTTCACCTTAAGAAAGCATGGATTTTACAGTCATCTAAAACAATGAGTATAGCATCAAAAGATTTTGTAGCCATTTTTGTTTGTCCTTCTTCTATAAAAGTCCTTGTATTGGAGTAACAAGACATTCCTCCTAATGAAAAATAATCCAAATCACGTGATATTAAAAATAAGGATAATTTTTAGGTTTAATTAGTTCTTGAGAAAAATTCTATTTACGATAAAGATCCAGTTTTAGAATGTACAATGCTTGCTAATAACAATACCAAGAATGCAAGAAATACCTTCTTTAAGATCTTTTAAACATGCTCTGATGCCTTCCAAAAACAGACCTATACGAAAGCTTGAAATATGATTTACTATATTAGAAGCGATCGAAGAAGGCCTGTATCGCTGCCTTCTTTGTGGATGCATTCGTGTCAGGTCTTGGCGCCCATCACTGCTTCTGTCCTTTCTTTTTCGAATTTTTCATAGAAGACCTATACGAGTATTGTTCCATTTTTTGTAGATTTTACTTGAAACATTATAATTTTCAATATATTTAATGAAAATACTACTGCATTTCTTGATTGGTACATAATTTTGGAATTCTACGGTAGAGTAGATTTCAATGACATCCAATATAGGACGTGTCGATATTAACGAATATTGAAATATCCTGTTATCTGTTCATATTAGAAGCGGTCCAAGAGAACCTGCATTTAGTGATGAGCATAATTTGTCTTGGTCTTGAGTCTTGGTCTTGAGTCTTGGTAGTTTTTCGAGACCAAGACGCTGGTATAATTTCAAGATCAAGATTACGAGTGCTATGGTCTTAGTCTTGGTAACGATGATCATCAAGACCAAGACTGCTTTTCTTACAATAATTTCCACCGTATGTAAAAAAAGAAAGAGAGGAAGAAGGGAAGTCATCATGCCTGCTGCTGTCTTTTCATATTAAAAGCTGTAATATAAGGCCCGCATGACTTACTCCTTTGTGGAAGCATGTGTATTCGGCCGAAGCGCTCAAAGACAACATGTGTAAGAAAGCATAGAAGAAAAAAGGACGATAGCAGGACTTCTGGCACTCAAATAGTGCCTAAAATTATGCCTATTTGACCGCTCTATCTCCTGGGAATATTCCTTGAGTACAATATAAACTTTTTTTTCAGTTAAACTTAAAATTTTAACATTTTTCCTTTTAAATCTATATATTAAAACGCATGACAAAAATTTGTCCATCTTTTTTTACTATGTTAGAAATAGAGTACAACTTAAAATTATACACCACAAGAAAGGTATTTGTGCGTAAATGTGCACAGAGTTAAAATTATGTTAATATTTTGACTATAAGCCAGGTAAAATTTTTTACAAAATTTTTCAATTATAACAAAAACGAAATACACGGTCACATAGAGCTGAAAAAAGGATAAAACACAAAGAAAAAACAAAAAGCATAGCACTGACTTCATGATTTTCGTTTTGTTTTTATATTTCGCTTGAATTATATCAGGGATGATAAATGAGCTTTTCTATTATGTACCATAACCAAAAAAAAATACTAAAAGTGTCCAAAAAGTACCAAAATTATTTAATACATTTGTGGTCGAACTTTGACCACTGTGCGATTCTAATTGTAACTTAAATTTAAATATGACATTATTTTTACAAAAATTATAGCCGTTTAAAAATGACATTCCATAAAATTAGGTAATGAATGACTGGCTTGTAGTACTTTGGTAATAATTTAATCGCTGTCTTTAAAAAAAAACTAGTAAATATTTCAGAAATTTAACTGCATTATAATTAAAGGAATTTTTTACCGCATATGACTTGTTCTGTAATTTGCTGATAAAACTTTTCGTATTGATATATTTTCTTTTTTTTAACTCATCCGACTTTAATTGACTTTTCTGAAACTTTTTAATACTAGTATTGTAGGTAGGGAGTCAGGTGAATTTATTTCTTGGAAGTTGTTGCTGGAAACTTTAAAACTCTTGTTAAATTCTAAACTTCGTAAAATGTGAACTTGTGACAGTGCAGAAGTTTACCCCTCGCTATGCCTCTGTTCGATAAATTCCAATATTTGTCGAGACTTTTATTGAGTTTTCCAGTATTGTCTTGTAACTTGTAGATGCAAAAAGACCCAAAGTTAAAAATCTTCAATGAATGTTATAATTTCTCTTCGCAACTTACGCGCTTCTTGGATCTTTCACCCCAACAACTACTTCCAGATTCATGCTACTAGGATCTTTCTACTTCGCACCGATAAAAGAACTGATGTTAGTGGATGCTATTGGATATTTTCCAACTTCATATTTTTCAATGACTCGCGATAAAATTACAAAAACATTCAACAATTTTGAGGCAAAAAGGAAAAACAGCTTAAGTCGTGTGAAGCAAAATTGGTTTGAGCTCAATTTACGATTAATTCTTGGTTAATTGAACTTTTCATTTTTAGACATTACTAAGACCTAAATAAGCTCTAAAAAAACCACTCAATAACGAAAGCATAATTTTACCTAGAACCAGAGGGAAATTGAGCTCAAACCAAGTTTGTTTAAGTCGACTTAGGCTATTTTTCCTTTTTCATCACATATTTATCGATTAGGCTAGGTACTCTTGACACCAAAGGTATCCCAACTAAACACGGTGAGCTTGAAAAGGGGGAAAGTGGAGCTAAGATGGATCCAAAGTCGGCTAATGCAGAAAGTTTCTAAATTGTTTCTAGATTAAAAAATTGTTAAAATTAAAATCTTAGCTGCTCGTCTTCGCTAGTTATGCACATTTTTGTGTCCATGGTATGCACTTGCATGAAAACCATATAAAATTAAAAAAATGAAAAAAAAACAGAACAAACAAATATAAAAATAGTTACATCTAATGTATTTTACAATGCTGAATCCGAATCTGGCCTTAAAATTGCTGTATCTCATATGGTTTTTGAGATATCTTAGCCTAAACAAGGAAAAAATACAGTTTTTGCTATATTTTGAAGCTATATAACTTGAATATAGAATATTTATACGTAAAATCCGATACACTTTCCTAAAGTTCTAATCTTTTGCTTTAAAACTTCATTTAAATTAGGTCAATAGCTTTATGTTTTTTAACTTTTTAGGTTAGGATATCTCCAAGAAAAATTAAGATATCAAGATAATTTAAATTAGTTTTTAAAGAAAAAAAAAGAGAGCTTAATACGTGTAGCCACACACTAAATAAAACTGTGTGAAATTTCACACATTCTGTGAAAAAAGGGAGCCACCAAATTTTACTAAGCAATGTGCCAAATTCTTTCACTAAAGTTGAGAGAATTGTACACATTGCTTAATTTTAAATATTCGTGAGAGGATTCGACACATTGTTGAGTGAAATTTTTACACAGTAGGGTGAGTGATGTTATTGTGGTATATATATTTTTTTTTGCAATTTGCAACCGTTAGATCGATTTCAGCCAAATTTTTTTAAGTATTGGCTCATAATATATTTCAATAAAATGTGTGCAATTTCATTAAAAAAGTTATTGAGCAAAGTCTGAAAAAAGTCAAAAGAGCTGTGTTTCAACAGTTGGCAGCTAATGTGGTATGTATGGTTGGGCAATGTGGTATTTTATAAAATATGCTGATCAGTGAAGTATTAGCTACAGAACGTTTCTTCATAAAATGTATACAATTGTAAAAGAAGAAATTATAGTGCATAATCTGACATATGTCAGATATATGTCAAAAAACCTATACCTGAAAAGTGGGCGCGTAATGTATTACATATTATGTTTCGTTGAACTAATAGCGAAAAAAATTATGTTTGGTACAATACAGCAACACATCCCTGGTTTTTCATGTTTTCTGACCGGAGATATGCGACTATACCATATTGAAAAACTGTACCACAATAGCATCACTTCCCCTACTATACACGTATGGCACAGAACGTGTGCAAACATTTGTAAATTGCAAAAGTAATGTCATAAAGTGAATGCATCATAATTTTTACAAATGGCGTTCAAATGTCATTGTGCTTTGACATTTATGTCGTAGACAAATAGGGAATTAGTTGAAATTATGTCAAGAAATCAAGAATTTGGAGCAACAATTTTAAATGGTGTAAAAAGAGCACAAATGTGCAACAATTCATCAATTTTACACTTTAAGTAAACTTTTTGTGAAGACTGAGATAAATATTTATAACAAAATGACAGCCAATTCATATTATGACATTACCAAGTGCACAATTTTGGGAACAAAATTCAAAAATAGAACTTGCCTGTTCATTCTTCATGTTTATTTGATGTGCACGCCATGTATGTAGCTAAGCAATATTAACCAAATAATCATTATTTAATATAATTTGATAATGCAATTCAAAACTAATTGCCTAATAATAAAAACAGCATAATAAATTATTGTTTATCATATCAATTGGCAATATATTCATATATATTAGACAAAAATTTGTTCGAAAAAAAGTATAAAGGCAAAAATATTATGAGTACTGAAGTTCTATAGATTAAATCCATTGAAATAAGAGAAGAAAAAATTTAACAAGCAAAGTCAATTAAGTTTAATTGTTGTTGGGTGCTTAGGTTAAGTGCAGATTTTCCAATGAATATTATTATTTTTTTTTTCCCCCCCTTTTTATTGATGCACATATGAATATAAGTACATATAGAATATTTGTATTACAAAATATGAAATAATTATGTTGCATGTTGTAATCAATTACAGTTGGCAACTAACAAAAAGAAAAAGTTTTCAGTTTTTACTATATATAGTATCATTTTGATCTATTGGGTAACATTTAAAGGTCAGAGGTTATTATTATTTTAAAAAGCTACATTTGAGTTATAAAATGACTTAAAAGATAATTAGTGGATTCTCTTTCCCTATTTAAACGGTTCTAGACTATTTATGGATATCTTCATTGTCGTAGAATTGATGTTATCTTAGTTAGCCAGAATCCCAGCACCTAGGTACTTGATACCGAAACCAAGGACTACTGTTTCCAAATCATCTTGGCGGAGTCTACAGGAATCGTCGTTTAACATTCTAGATAATAGGATAGTTTCCGAATTCATAAAATCATCACTTCACTTCTCTTCAGCCCCATGTTGGTGTAATTCGAGAAAATCGAAAAAGTAAGTTTGAACATACCTAAGGGAAAAAGAAGCGCTTCAAAAGGCTTTCTGAAGTGTTGCTCTCTCAGCCATAAGCGCTTCCGCTCCGTAAAAACTATTCTTTCTTTCTAACATTGCATGCCCTAGGATGTTAGCTTTCTGAAGCTTACCGCAGCCTTACGGGAAAAGGCCTTTTGAAGCGCGTATTTGTTATGCGGCGGTAAGCGTTCTTTCAATAAAAAACAAGAAATGAATTGACCGTATTAAGATTCGAACTGCTGTCGTCCGTGTGATAGATTGAAACGAATACGCATTAAACGTACATAAATGAGAGCTTTTCGGGTAAAAACTTGTAAAAACTTCGAGTAAACGAACACGCATATTCACGGTGCTCTTAAACAGTCGATAGGTTTTTTGGCTATGTGGAGAAAATCTGTGAATGGGGTTTCATTTGTATTAGTTTAGTGGTCTGAAAAATGCAAGCCCCGAAATCGTAGCTGATCATCCCCGCGAAATATCGCAAAAAAACATATCCCATATAAAAAAAAAAAAAAATCGGAAAAAAAACGCAACAAACAAATATAAAAATAGTTATATATAATGTATTTTGCACTGCTGAATCCAAATCCGGCCTTAGAATTGCTGTACGGTTTTTGAGATATCTTAGCCTAAACAAGGAAAAAAGACCGTTTTTGCTATATTTTAAAGCTATATAACTAGAATATAGAACATTAATACGCAGAATTCTATACATTATCCGAATCATTCAATTTTTTTCTTTAAAACCACATTTAAATTATATCAATATCTTAATTTTTCTCCGAAATATCGTAGACTGAAATAATGACAAAACACGTTTTTTGCACTTTTTTAACTTTTTAGGTTAGGATATCTCTGAGGAAAATAAAGCTATCGACATTATTTGAATTAGGTTTAGAAGATTGATTAGAGCTTTCCATTTTTGCATCAGAATTTACGGATATACGTCCTGTTATATAGCTCCAAGACACAGCAATAAAACATAGCATCGGCTTTTTTTCCTTGCTTAGGGTAAGATATCTCAAAAACCCTATGAGATACAGCAATTCTAAGGCCGGATTTGGATTCAGCAGTGCAAAATACATTATATATATCTATTTTTATATTTGTTTGTTGCGTTTTATTTCGATTTTTTTTTTTTTTATATGGGATATGTATTTTTGCGATATTTCGCGGGGATGATCAGCTCCGATTTCGGGGTTTGCATTTTTCAGACCACTAAACTAATACAAATGAAACCCCATTCACAGATTTTCTCCACATAGCCAAAAAACCTATCGACTGTTTAAGAGCACCGTGTATTATAAAGATAAAGAGGTATAAAATTTGTATCTTAAGCAAATATCGGTCGAATCATTATTTGATATTCGAATGCTTCCTACAGCCTTACATAGAATCATTGTATAATTAGTTTCAATTCAATTCAACAAAAGTTAATAAATAAGAAAATGAGGAATAAAAAAAAAATAAAGCAAAAAAATAAAAAAAAAACAATAAAACAAAATCACCCGCGCTGGGTTCGAACTCATGTTGTCCTTACTGCAGCTTTACAAAAAATCATTGTGTAAGTGCTTCTTAATTTATATGTGGACAAGTGCAGTGCTTGGCTCAGAAGCGCTTGAAATTTTTCCTTTTGGGATAATATTACATTACAATTACAAACTTGTTAGACCTCTACTAAACAGAATTTGATTGTTTACTGCACAGTCGATTAAAAAAAAAAGAATAAAAAAAAAACTTGCCCGCGATGGGATTCGAACCCGGGTCCATCGCAAACTTTCGTTTTTTTATTTTGGTTTCTTTCTCTTTTTCTCCTTTTTAAAAATACTATTCAAATATTAACAAAATATTAACAAAATAAACACGTCTTTCCAAGCACAATTTGATTTTCGAAGAAGCATTGTATAAGCAGTTCTAAATTACTATTGGAAGAAGCGCTTGATATTTTTCCTCTTGTGTTAATTGGTCCAAAAAAGTACCATCGTAATTTAACCTAAAGAGTTTGCTGATAAATTAGCTAACTCAGTGCTAAATTTTAAAAATGGGACTAAAGTACTTTTCGAAACATTTGATATTTTATCAAATAAGTGGACACTTTGCTCCATACAATATAAATTAATGTCAAACTGATTTTTTTCAAACATAAAGAGCAAACTTTAAACATGAATAGAAGCTGTGGAGTTCTACTGATTTCGGTGAAATTTTTACAGTGTGTTAGAACAGTTTAGGGAAAGTTAAAGAAGTGACGGTGCCACTCCCTTAAAATATTAATATATTTTCGAAACTATAAGATACGGATGTATTCTGACGTAGCATTAGAAAGATAATGGGTGCTATTCTTGATTCCGTTACGCGCTGTCGGAAAGCATTTTCCGCGCGGAAGCAAATTTTTCTATTATTGATTCTGAGAAATTGATATATGTATCTGTCATCTCTTATTATTGTTTCCGCGTATAATTTGACAGATTTAACATCCCTGACAACGAAGTGACGTTAATTTTTTTGTATTCTTGATTCCGCGGTATAGAGATTTTTTAGCAATTTGCTTCCGCGAATTTTTGTGTCGAAAAGACAATAAAAAGTTAAAATGTATGCTTTTTTGCTAATTTTGCTGTTATTATTGATAGGGAAAGTAAGCTTAGTATTTAATAACAATTTTAAACAATTTTTACCGACAATAGTCGGTTTAGTTAAAAATTACAAAATTTCTTTTTAAAATAAAACTCAAAATTCATAGATTAAATCACTTCATTATATTTAATGCAATAAAGGAAACAATTCATCTTTATTCTGGGCAACATTTACATTCAAGTCCTTGCCGACACCATGTTGCTAGCTTCCTTCGGAAAAGATTCAGCAAGTTTATTTTTGGCGGATAGTGCACCCTGGTGTTGACGTTATTTAGGTGAAAATTTTGTTGAAAGCTGTAAATTAAAAAAATTCTTTCAATTAAGGAAGCGCATGTATCAAATTTACATGTTCCAACGCACTCTGTGTCCCTCAGCTAAAATATGTCCCCGGCACTAAGCCGCAATATTTTTCTTTCAATCCTGAGGTCCACACAATCGTCACTGTCGCTATCACTATCAAAAGATGCTAGTGTATCCATTTATACTTATGTATTTATATTTGCACAAAATTATAAAATTTTCATAATCTTGCACTGTTGTCACTTGAAATTTTTTTTTTTTTGTCATCTGTCAAAATCGTAAGGATGTGCTTTTGCCAGGGCTTTCAATATTGTTTTGCGATATTCTCATATCGCCGGAATTAAGAATAGTTATTTTCATATCAAACAATATTTCTTTCTGCGAAAATTTCTTTATCGAACGGAATCAATAATAGAACCCAATGTTTCAAAAACTATGAAACAAGTCTTAAGACAAAATGTCAAAAAGTGTCGATGGAGCAAAAGAGAACTCAGGCGATAAAATTCTGACAAAACTTCAGTTTTATTTGTGTATAAATATAAATATAGTTTTTAAATAGCAGTAGCGACATCTCTGGCCGAGACCAGGTACTCGCTTATCATGGAAAGCTTGTATTTTTATTTTACTGATTGTGAGTCTGTACTCGTGAGTGTGTGTTACTCTTATAGCACTTTCTTTATTGTTATATGTTTTATTACGGCCTGATAAGATAAATATGTTTATTTATAGTTTTTTCCACCGGTAATTTCATTTATTTTCTTTCTTTTTTTTACATGCGAATTTCAATATAATGAAATGTTGAAAGCAAAAATCAAATATTGCGATATTAAAAAAGGTTTACAATAATTTGCGGAAGCACAAAAAAAATTCTATTTAATTAAACTCCTTGTACTTTTTTTTGCCTTTTTTGGAGAGTCGGGAGTTTAATGTCACTCAACATTTTTCTGGATTGTTTCGTGACTCCAAACGAAAGTTTTCTCTAGTAAAAGGATTAAATAAATTTATTGCCTGCAGCAGTGGCTTAACCCTTTAACGACCGGGTCTACATACGTGAAAGAATTTCAAAATAAAAATACGACAAAATCGAAGTAATGGAGGTTAATAAAAGTTTCATTCAAGCAAATGGGAAACATACTTGCCTTCAGTCGTTAAAGGGTTAAACGCTTATATATTTTGTCATAGCAGTTTACAAAAGGTCAAACAACTTGAACCACAAATGTGGAATTGTAATATGCACATATTACATGTGTCTAAGTTTTTGTAATAATTATTATTGATTACTATATATTTAAATTGTAATTAACGTGTTTTTGCAACATTTTTAAGATGCAAAAATTTAAGATAAATTTTGTTTAAACATCTCTGTGGTACATATAAATTCAGGTAACACACAAATGTTAATTTCGGCTCTGTACACTGAATAAGGTGGCCTCATATAAAAATGCAAAAAAAATGTATTTACCAGTGACAGAAGGCGATCGCTATCACTATCAAAATAAAATATAAAAAAAATCATTGTTGAAAATATTGACATTTGACAATATTGCCAAACAACTACTAATATTAAATATCGTTTCACTTACATACTAATGTACATGGATAGGTTCATCTTAGATTAGATTAAGAATGCTGTTTAAGCCGATAAAACAGACATTGTGATAACTTCATATCTTTCAGTGAGTACCTGAAAATGCCTGAGATTGTGAAAACCAGCCAGCTCTTTGAAATTAAATTGTATCATATCACAAGGTGTGTTTTTACTGCATTATCCAGTTTCTCAAGAAACCGTGACCCAAAACCATTGAAGATAACGTCATTGAAATCATGGATATTCACTAAGAAGATATCTTATCGTGTGCTAATATTCCCATGATAGATCCGATTTGATAAATAATCAATATAAATAAACAATCGTTAACCCTTTCGACCCGGCTGGGACAATATATCCCAATTTACATATTTATATTGTCCCAGCCGGGTCGAAAGGGTTAAGGGCCGTCCACACGCACAGTCTTAACTGCGCAAACATAGTTCGTGCAATCTAGAGAGTTTGTGCATACTTTTTGTATCGCGTCCACACGACACGTGCAAGTCTGTGCAGTTTTCAGTATACTTAATTTTCATAGAAACTTGACGTATATAGCCAACATTTTATTTTCATTTGAATTGTTTTTTCTTTTGTATATTTTCCAAAATAAATCAATGAAACAACGCATAATTTTCATGACAGAGCTATCACATGCAATATACATGCATTTGAAGACTGCAATTTAAGCGACAGATTGAAGGCACGGCCTGTACGCCGTCCACACGTTCCAACTTGCCTGCGCAAGATTAGTTTGCACAAAAAAATCTTTGGAAAATCAAAGAAAGCACAGGCCGTACTTTTGAACTGTGCAAACTTGACTTTTGCCGTCCACACATGCAGACTTACTTGCACAAACCAGTTTGCGCAGGTAAGTCTTGAGGTAAAACTGTGCGTGTAGACGGCCCTTTAGATTCAATCACTTATTTGTAGAATTAAGTTGTTATTTGTTGCTCTCAAACATATATTTATTGAATATTAACAAATATGTGTTTGAAACAAGATATTTGATTCATTTGTTAATAACACTGTGCAACACAAAAATCTGAAATTGATCTGTATAACTTTTTTTGACTGATTTAGTGTCGCTAATTCCGAATCTGGCAACCGTTTTTTCCTATCACGTCGGAGTTATCGAGTTATCCTTAAAGTGCAGACAACGCTTTTTTCACATGCATGGCCTACATCAAGAAAGTAGTATAGTTAACTTTTGTCAGAGGCATTGAATAGCCCTGATCTTCTTCTTCAAACCTTAATTTTTACTATTCCAATTGAATCATTACTTTTCAAAATATCATTCATTGAAGTTAAAGTACACAAGAATACATAGATTCTCGATTTCTTTACTTCAATGGATGATGTCTCGGAAAGTAATGATCCAATTGGAAGAGTAAAGGTTTGATGAAGAAGATCAGGGCTATTCAATGCCGCTGCACTTTAAATCAAGGATAACTCGTATCTTAGGGATCATCTTCCCTAAATTAGCCAAAAAAAGTTATCGAAATCAAATTCAAACTGGTTTCCCTTCATTTTGTTGCACTGTGTTTTAACCAAATTCTGGCATATGCAGGGTTTAATCGATAAGGTTACGAAGCTTCTGGGAAGTGTCTTAAATGTACCTCTAAAGAATTTTAGGATTGGAACTGATTTTCAAAACTATTTTACAATAAAAAAGTTTTTTTGGGTCATCGTTTTAGAGAAAAATTTTTTATGGAAAACTTTTAGCTAATCGTATGAGCTTTCTGAGAGTGTATTTGATATTTCAAACGATTTCCATTTAGTATGAAAAAGGTTCTATTAACATACCCTTTTATAATTTTTTTTTGAAATTCTTTTTAAATTTCCTTTAATTCGGTAGCACATTTGTCATACCAATTTTAATACCCTACACCCAGGGTATATTTACTTTGTCCTTCCGTTTGTAACGCAGAGAAGGAGGCGTGGCAGATATAGAAAAGTATATATATTATTGATAAGCGTCACTTGCTGAGTCCATATAGCCATGTTCGTCTGTCTGGCTGGCTGGCTGGCTCCCATATAAACAAAAGTTTCAAAATGCTATACTGAAAAAGTTTTTTGAGATAATTCAACTAAATTTCACTCAAATGCTAAGGACTATAAAGCACGCTCTGAGCTAAAACTAGACGAACTCGGACAAGAGGGCGTGGCACCTTACACATAAACAAAATTTTCAAAGTACTGCACGTAAGAGTACTGAGTTTTCCTTGCTTCAAATTTCAAAAGCGGTTGGTTGTACTCAGCCAGTTTCTAAGATCGCAATTTTTTAATTGAAAGATGAGTTTTTTCTTGGCACACCTTAACTATAAATTACCAAGACTATAAAGCAGTCTTGGTCTTGATGATCATTGTGACCAAGACTAAGACTGCTATGGTGACCAAGATCAAGACCATAGCAGACTTCGTCTTGGGCTTTAAATTAAACCAGCATCTTGGTTTTGATCTTGGTCTCGAAAAATTAGCAAGACCAAGACTAATTTTGTTCATTACTAATTGAAGCACAGGTTTTGCAATTCCATACAAATTTAATTTATTCCTTTGTATGGAGTTGAAAAATCTTTTTTTCAATGGATGGTAGTTGAAAACGTATGTAATGATCCATTTGAAAAATTTGGAATGTGAATTCTAATTAGTAAGATTGATATAATTGTAATAGAGTTTCAAAAACGCCCTGAAATAGCGATTTCTGCACTTTGAAACCGTATGTCTTCAAATACTAAGTTGATTGAAGATTACCAAGCTTAGAATCGTAAATAGGTGGTCTCTCACCTATATAACCAGTTAAAAAATTCTGGAATGGAAAACCATTGTAGAACTGTGTTATTAAATTAAATGATGAATTCCCGTAACAAATTTCAAAAATTTCATAATTTTTGAACATTGCAAGGAACACATTGCCATAAAGATTTGGTTAAAAACCAAACAATCTTCATAAGCAGAAGACGAAAATCTATCAGTTATTTAAAACTTAGTATTCCATAGATAAATACTACACATAACTTTGCTAAATTTTAATAATTAATTTTTATTTTTCTCAATCTTTCTAGTTTTCATCAAAGTTAGTTTTTGTTAAGGAAAAAGAAACAAAGAAAATATGGCAAAAAGTCTGCGGCCGCTTAAAATCACAATCGTCGGAGATGGCATGGTAGGCAAGACCTGCCTACTTATCACATATACACAAAATGAATTTCCAGAAGAATACATTCCGACAGTATTCGATAATCACGCCTGCAATATCACAGTCGACGATAACGAATATAACTTAACACTTTGGGATACTGCCGGACAGGAAGATTATGAAAGACTGAGGCCACTAAGTTATCCTAATGTAAGTGCTTGCTATACATTATAAGTTCCAGTTTTGTT
Organism: Calliopum simillimum; assembly: GCA_951812925.1. Classification (NCBI taxonomy): domain Eukaryota; kingdom Metazoa; phylum Arthropoda; class Insecta; order Diptera; family Lauxaniidae; genus Calliopum; species Calliopum simillimum. Next base: position 23,446,863 of record OX638368.1, read on the forward strand.
CTATAAATAATTTAATTTGATCTACACTTCTATTTGTTTTTCAGACAAACTGTTTCCTGCTTTGCTATTCCATAAGCAATCGGACATCATTTGAAAATGTTAAAAGTAAATGGTGGCCAGAAATACGCCATTTTTCAAATAACGTACCCGTTGTGCTTGTCGGTACGAAATTAGATTTAAGAATTCCAAATTCAGAAAAATTTGTTACAACTGCAGAGAGTCGCCGCCTGAGAAAAGAAATTCATGCACACAATTTGGTTGAATGCTCAGCCAAAAAGAAGATCAACTTAAATACAGTCTTCGAAGAAGCTATACGTGCAGTAGAGAAGAAACCAAGAAATAAACCACAATGTGTACTACTGTAGTTTGTAACAAGACGATAGATTGATACGTCACATTTATTTTGTATTTATTTTTGTAGCAATTTGTAAGTGAACTATGAATTATCTTACTATTTTAATTTTATTCGACTTTTTTAAGGGGGTATTTACCGGAGAAATCGAAAAAAATATAATTTTTATATTTTTATTTATAATGTCACAAACCATACTTTCTCCGATGAGTCCAAGTGTTCAAAATATTATGCAAAAGTGTTAAGGGTTGGGGCTGGCTGTTTGCATTGACCCTATGTTTCTATAGACGTAACAACAAGTAAATACAAACAATCTATGTAAAATCTTTCCGGTGGTTACTTCCTTAAAGAAAAAAAAATATATTTTAATATTTAGTTTAATAGTTATGAAAGAAATGTGAGATTTATTTAATGAAAATCATAAATATTTAATTTTATAAATTATACATAAATACAAATGAAAGTTAATACCTATATGCTGTATTCTTTATGATAGATTTTCACAAATTTTAACATTCTGAAAACGTTTTGTAGAAACTGTTATTGAAATTGTATTAAACAGAAATAGACGTATTTTCCATTTTTAAAGTATTTGTTAACCATAAAAAATGGTGTTAAAAACTTATGCAAATGATGATGTTACATATATAATATAATTATACGGTCTTTTTTTTTTAAACATAATCTGCCAAAGCAAAATGTGTAAATTTTATGATAATTTTATTAAAAATATTATATAAACATAAATTAATGTGCAAATAATTGTTTTACGGTCAAATGAATTTTTAAATGGCATAGTTTATTTCTAATACCTACTTACATTAATGTAAATCAAAATTCATACAAATAAATAAACTAGTCATAAAAATATTAACAAAATTTTATTATTTACAAAAGGTAGAAAAGTTTTTTTATTTTCAGTTTATAAAAAAACGTCAAACATTTGTGAAGCTTCACAAGAAATGGAATGTTATCTTCATAAGATCCAAAATTTAAATTTTTTTGCAGCTTCTAAGACGTGTAAATGATTCAAAAACCTATTAACTTGTAAAACTGTCTAAATTCATATTGAAGGAATACCCTAATTATTTTGAATAAATGACCTCGATCATCCGAAAAGTGACTGAGTTGTGGCATTTTGAAATTGTAAAATGAAAAACTGTAGATTATCAATTTTTACATAGTTTTCTTGAAATATGAGAAGCGAGTTAAGAAACGAAATGACGATTTTTTAATAGTATTTTTTGTGTAGATTTTAAATCTATAAAGAAATTCATCTTAAGTTTGCAATTTTATTGTTAGATTAAAAAAATATACGCTCAGTAAACTTGGAGGAAGTGAAACTTGTATCGGAAAAGTGGGCGCGGCACTTATCTGATTACGCCCACTTCTTTGTCAGTGTATGGTGTTTATATGCGGCACATGCATATCAACTAAATTTTATGAAAATAGAAAAAAAAAGGCATGACACTTTTTCAACGCCGCACAGTGGGGCAAGGAGCTCTCATATGTGGCATAAATAAACGGAGCTACGCACTGCAACCAAATTACGTATATATACTAAGGGTGGATCACTTAAGCTTTCAACAAAATTTGGTCAAATTAGAACAAGAGGGCGTGGCACCTCCCATACAAGCCAAACCTTAAAAACTCTGTACTGATAGTACTATCTGAGATAATACAACCAAATTTCGTACACTTGCTACCAATAGTATAGGTAAACTCTGTAGCAAATTCGAACAAGAGGGCGGGGTACCTCCCATACAAGTAAAATCTTAAAAACTCTATATTGAGAGTGCTTTCTGAGATAATCGAAGCAAATTTGGTACAATTGCTATGAATAGTAAAGGTCAGGAAAATTAGAGACACGCTTTCAGGTATTTTGACAAATATTGGGACTTGAAATGAGATAATTTCTTACTTAAGTGCTCGTGATGACCACCTGTCCTCTTTTCCATCTGTTTTAACAAAAAACCGAATTGCTGTTCAAAATTATCCTGTCTAGATCTATACATAATGTTTATAAGTTCTTGTCTCGTGACAAATAATAAGTTAGAGGCCATTTGTAAAACAAAATTAGAAATTTTGAATAATGTCGGCAATGCAAGAAAAAATATTTTATTTTAGGTTACGTTCTAAAAACCGATGTAAATTTTGAAGTAGCAAAAAGTAGCAAGATTTTCTTGTTGCTTCTAGAAGTCAATACGAAACGGAATATTTTTAAATCATAACTAATGCTTGGAAAGGCTTGGAACCTCATTAAATTATATATTATTTATTTAATTTCGTAAAATTTTTCTTCTCCATTTTATTTTACGTACCTACCTAAATATGTTACCATTTTTGAGGAAAAAAATATGTTTATATACGGTTACATACCTGAAGATGAAGGCTCCATGCTCAAATAACATTAAAAATTAATAAACTTTAGCAAAAAACTGCTTTGATTAATATGGAAATAACTTATAAAAATTATTTCAGTCTACAAAGTTAAAATTTAGCGTGCTGTAGTGATGAAATGGGTTTGTTACAAGTCATTTGAAAAATGGCAAATAGTACGTTGGTTAATATTGTACTTAACCAATATAAAAGGATATCCTGAAATAACATTTAATTTTTTGAATTATCGCCAGGTATTGAGTGTATTTGCCCCACTGTGCGCAGCCCACTTTTGGACTATGTTATTTATGCTAGGCACCTGCATACTAAATTTTAACAAAATAGATTGTACAGTTTGTGCAAAAACTTTAATCGTTAAAAAGTGAGCGTAGAACTTATCCGTCTACGCTCAGTGACCAGTGTATGCAAATATCTTGTATAGCTAGCAAAATAAAACATGTGAAAATGTTCAACCATCATAAAGGGGGCGTGACACCCACTTGATTATGTCCACTTTTTGACAAGTTCAATATAAATTTATCATGGCATTTATTTTCGGTGCCTACGAACCAAATTTCATATACTTTACGAGACATATCGTATAAAAATGCCTTAAATTTATGGTGGAAATAATGACCCATTCTCTGAAAGGGTAGAAATTGGATTAAGGATAAGCAGATTATGTAATAAATAGATCCCCAATCTTGGTTTTGATTAGTTTATTAGGGGCTGTTCATAAATTACGTCACACTTTAAGGGGATAGGGGGGGTTCGCAAAATAGTGAAATTCGTGTGACGTAATTTATGAACAGCCCCTTAGCAGACGTTTTGGAAAACAGACCATATTATTTTGAATACTCGCTATTATAAGGCTGATGCAAGAGTGGGCGCTATAAGCGATGCTATGGCGCTACTTCATGCTTCAAAACTCTGCGAGTGTGTTCATATTAGGGATTCCAATTTTTGGACTTTTTGCGATCCCGGGATTTCGGGATCATAAAATTTTGAGTCCCGGGATCCCGGGATTTTTCGGGATTTGTATGAATTTTTTTTTCTTTCTAAATAAAGCAGAATTTAGTATTAAAAATTCCTAATATTTTGTCTTTTATACCCCTAATACACCCCTACAAAGATATTTTATTTAAAAAGTGTAACAAACAGGTTCATTTCATTAAACAATTCACGCCTTTTTTAAAAAACAAAAAATTCAAAAATACTTATTTACAATACTTCAAAAACGAACATAAAGGAACATTGCAGCATTATATGCTTAGTTAAATGCATACACAAAATATCATACATATTTAATTATATAAAATAGTGAGATCGAATTTTAACAAGTGTTGGACTTGAAAGGAATAACTTTTCTTTTAATCAGTTTTATTGTTATTAAAATATGTTTTTAGGTAAATTAAAGCATTTATTGTTTTATCATCCAATTTATATCTTATTTTATTACATATCTGTGGACTTTTGACAAAACAACCTAAGTCGAGATATGACAATTCTCAAGGATCTTAGTCCAAAATAAAAAATTTAAATATGCTTCTATTGGTATAATCGCCATGTCTCTATGATTTCTTGTTCCAGAGACATAAGAGTGTCCCATAGTTCAAGCAAGATTTGAAGTGTTATGAATCAAAAAAAATAATAATATGACAGCTGACACTTTAAGATTAGTAAAAATGTATGGAAAGAGGAGATTCAATGCTGCATCAACAAAATTGAGCCACATTAATGAAAAGTAGTTAATCAGTTTTTAGGCTCTCCTGAAAAGTTGCCAATTTCGAGTTAAGTTGTTTTGTCAAAACTCCACAGATATATAACCTCACACCAGGCATTGAAATAAGCAATGCCCTATTTCTGCAGAAATAACTTCAAATTTGCAGCAATAACCTCAGAATATTGTCAAAAATTGTAAAAAATTGTAATAATAATATTTAGCCAAATTCATATTACTTTATTTTTGAGTTAATCGTTGAAACTAAATACTCATTTTATTTTGCATATAACCGTTGTCTTAGGTGTCTAACCTCCCAATCTGGGCTTAAATGTAGTACTCGGCAACTCTACTTTAAACATATTTTTATATTTTTACAAATGTTATTTAATATTAATATTTTGTATTCAACAAACGCTCTAGGTTATTTATTTTAAGCCGAATGCAACGACGTATATAAATAAAAAAAAACGTCGTTGCCGAATGCACTTATGTAGCACATCGTTAGAAAAAATTTTGTTTCTACTTTGTTAAAAATAACATATTTTTTTTCTGCAAATTTTATGTGAATTATTGTGATTTTTCAAATATTAAAAAAAAATGGTAAAAATGGAAAAATTGCAAACTTTGACAACAAAAAAAAAAATGCATTTTCTGATTTTCATTATTTTTCAATATAATATGTGGCCAAGTATGCTTAATCGAAATACAAAGTCCCTACTGCCTTTTTTGAGAACTTTTTTTTCTATGAATTTTTTCCTGTTGCATTTTTTGAGAAAACAAACTATTTTTATTTTTTTATATTCTTCAACATTTTACAACAGATTTATCAATTTTAAGCTTACAGTCTGCTTAAATTCGGAAGATGCTTATTTTATATTCCCCCCTTTTCAGTCCCTTGGAAATTGCTCTCTCTTTACTTGGACACACCATAGCGAAGCATTTTACCAAATCTTATAATTTGCGCAAATTGCGTTAGTAATATGACAAATTTTATTTTCGTAGGGCGTGGCACTGCCCATTTTTTCATTGAAATTTTTTTTTTCAAATGCTCTTTGCATGTGTACCAGATTTTGTCTATCTACGTCAAGCAGTTTCTCAGATATGATGAATCAGCATTCAGAGAGGCGTGGCACCGCCCACTTTTCTAGTGAGAATTGTTTGTTGTAATTGTCTTAGCATATGTACCCAATCATATCTAAGTGCGGCAAATATTGTCAGAGAAATAATGAATTTATTTTTTTGAGGGCGTGGCTTCGACCATTTTTCCGGTGAACATTATTTGTCCTGACATATTTACCAAATCTCATTTATCTGCGTCAAAGGGTTCGGAGATATCATTAGTTTATTTTTTGGAGGGCGTGGCACCGCCCACTTTTTTAGCATATAATGATATCAAAAATGTATCAGCCGCTGATATCCATTTTTATACCCTACACCCAGGGTATATTCACTTTGTCCTTCCGTTTGTAACGCAGAGAAGGAGGCGTGGCAGGTATAGAAAAGTATATATATTCTTGATCAGCGTCACCTCCTGAGTCGATATAGCCATGTCCGTCTGTCTGGCTGGCTGGCTGACTGGCTGGCTGGCTGGGTGGCTGGCTGGGTGATGTGTGTGGAAATACACTTTTTGGGAAAACTAAGCAAGATAATTCAATGAAATTTGGTACCCTGCCTCCGTCATCAAAGATAGCTCGGGGGATTGAAAATGAGCAAAATCGGTTAACGGACACGCCTACCGCCCATACAAAAAATATATTCAAAATGCAATTTTAGGAGTATTTTTCACGACAATGCAACCAAAATACACATAAATACTAGAAATTGTAAGCGCAAGCTCTGAGAAAAAACTGAGCGAACTCGGACAAAAGAGCGTGGCACCTCCCATATAAGCAAAAGCTTCAAAACGCTATACTGAAAGCGATTTTTGAGATATTCGAACCAAATTTAACTCAGACACTAAGAACTATAAATGAAAGCTCTCGACAAAAATTGGGTGAAATCGGACAAGGGGGCGTGGCACCTCCCATATAAGCAAAAGCTTCAAAACGCTATACTGAAAGCGATTTTTGAGATATTCGAACCAAATTTAACTCAGACACTAAGAACTATAAATGAAAGCTCTCAACAAAAATTGGGTGAAATCGGACAAGGGGGCGTAGCACCTCCCATATGAGCAAAAGTTTCAAAATGCCATACGGAAAGAGTTTTTTGAGATAATCTAAACAAATTTCACTCAAATACTAAAGACTATAAATGCACGCTCTAAGCTAAAACTAGAGGAACTCGGACAAGAGGGCGTGGCACATCCTATATAAGCAAAAGCTTCAAAACACTATGCTGAAAACATTTTTCACTCAGACATTTAAAACTATAAATGCAAGCTCTGAACAAAAACTGGGTGAACTCGAACAAGAGGGCGTAGCGCCTCCCATATGAGCAAAATTTTAAAAATACTGCAGTGTAGGGTATTTAATGTTTGGCCAGGCCAAATTTTACACCCTTACTAGTTTGTATATCATTTTGATATATTTTTGATATCAGTGAAAAACATGTCAATTTTGTATCAGAAATGTGTATCAAAATGATATCAAAAATTTATCAGCCGCTGATATCCTTTTTTTGTATATCATTTTGATATATTTTTGATATCATTGAAAAACATGTCAATTTTGTATCGGAAATGTATATCAAAATGATATCAAAAATTTATCAGCTGCTGATATGTCAAATTCTACGTTTTCGTTTGTGAATTTTATGAAAAGATAACTATAGAAGACGAACGCGCAGCCAATTTTAGTGAAGAAGACGTGAATTTTCTAATGAAATTAGTGCAAAGCACACAAATATAATTGAGTGCAAAAAACCGGCACTCCATTCAGTTGCTGCATGCAGCCTGTGGTTGGGAAAACAAAAATTATGGAAGCGGACGCGCAGCCAATTTTAGTAAGAAGTGAATTTTTTAATGAAATTAGTGAAAAAGCAGAAAAAATATAATTGAGTTCAAAAAACCGACACTTCATTCATTTGCTGCATAAGGGCGATTTCTAAAAACTTGTTGGCGACGATCAACCACAATATTGCAAAATTTCGTCATTATCAAAAATTGTATATCATTTTGATATCTTTTTTGATATCATGGTGATATACAAAAAGCGTTACATTCCGTATATCACTGTGATATCCTTTTTTTATCAAAATTTAGAATGTCACTGACAAATTTTGGATATCATTTTGATATATTTTTGATATACTTTTTTTGATTGGGATGAAATTCCATTTTTTGTATATCATTTTGATATATTTTTGATATCATTGAATGACATGTCAATTTTGTATCAGAAATGTATATCAAAATGATATCAAAAATTTGTCAGTGGCTGATATCCATTTTTTGTATATCATTTTGATATATTTTTGATATCATTGAATGACATGTCAATTTTGTATCAGAAATGTATATCAAAATGATATCAAAAATTTATCAGCCGCTGATATCAATTTTGTATCAGAAATGTATATCAAAATGATATCAAAAATTTATCAGCTGCTGATATGTCAAATTTTACGTTTTCGTTTGTGAATTTTATTTAAAGATAATTATAGAAGACGAACGCGCAGCCAATTTTAGTGAATAAGTTAATTTTCTAATGAAATTAGTGAAAAGCACAAAAATATAATTGAGTGCAAAAAAACCGACACTCCATTCAGTTGCTGCATGCGACCTGTGGTTGGGAAAACTAAAAGTATGGAAAACGGGCGAGCAGCCAATTTTAGTAAGAAGTGAGTTTTGTCATGAAATTAGTGAAAAAGCAGAAAAAATATAATTGAGTACACAAAAAACTAGTTGACGACGATTAACCACAATATTGTAAAATTTGGCCATAATCTGCGTCACTTTAGTTATCAGACCCAAAATTGGTTGTCATTTTTGTATCAGAAATGTACAAAAATTGTATATCATTTTGATATCTTTTTTTGATATCATTTTGATATCTTATTTGATATCATTTTGATATCTTTTTTAGATATCATTTTGATATCTTTTTTTGATATCATTTTGATATCTTTTTTTGATATCATTTTGATATCTTTTTTTGATATCATTTTGATATCTCTTTTTGATATCATGATGATATACAAAAAGCGTTACATTCCGTATATCACTGTGATATCCTTTTTTTTATCAAAATCTTGTATGTCACTGACAAATTTTGGTTATCATTTTGATATATTTTTGATATCCTTTTTTTGATCGGGTTAGTACTGAAATTACCTATTTCAATATGGTAACGCTGTCGAATTGTAATAGCTTGTAAAAATTTGACAGAAAAAACATCCGGTTGTCTCACTCTATTAAATTTATAAATGTCACTTCTGTTAAGAAATATTTTCAACAAGAAAAAAAAGGAAAATGTAGTGAGCAAAAGTGAGTTTTAAAATTAATAAAAAATATTTAAATAAAGAACAATGAAATTTTTTCATTTTATGTCCGGAATAAAAAGCCCACTTACTGGTTCGAGGACTATCAGCAGGTGCAGTCAAAAAACAAGTAAACAAACAAATCAGCTGTTCACTGTCGGGATAAAATTTTCCTTTACATTTCTGTGGACTTTTGACAAAACCTAACTGGAAATTCAATAATGTGGCTCAATTTCGTTGATGCAGCGTTGAATCTCCTCTTTCCTTATATTTTTGCTAATCTTAAAAGTGTCAGCTGTCAAATTATTTTTTTTTGTTTTGGTTCATAACACTTCACCGCACGAATTGCGATAAGTTCAAATCTTGCGTGAACTATGGGACACCCTTATATCTCTGGCACAAGAAATCATAGAGACATGGCGATTATACCAATAGAAGCGTATTTAAATTTTATATTTAGGGCTAAATCCTGGAGAATTGTCTTATCTCGACTTAGGTTGTTTTGTCAAAAGTCCACAGATTTTTACATTTATAATCTGAATTTAAGCTGTTGCACACTGCGTTAGCCCATGAACAAAAATAAAAATTTTTTGTAACTCGAAACCTAAAAATATAGGTATCAATCGACCAGTAATTGTATCAATAGAATAAAACCAAAATATTTAGGGGAAAAACTCAGTTTTGCCTACGCTGTGACTCTTCAAAGTTGAGATATTTTAAAAAAAAAAAATCATGTTTTGTTCAATTCGTTTTGGGTTCTCTTAAACAAATAATTATCAAAAATTTGTGTTTTGAAGCAAAGTTTTTTATCATAAATAATATTTGAGTAAATAAATAGAATTATAAAATTTTAGAAAATATATAATTTCATGTATGTTGTAGTGATTTTAATATATGATATTATCAAATGAAAAACTTAAGAAATTGTCAAATTTCCATGCAAAAAAAAAAACAAATCGTATAGAAAAAAAGTGCCGTTTTTTTTTTAATCTCCTAGTACGGATTCTATATAGCCAGGAACTGCAAATTACTTTTCCTACTTCGTCCTACAAATATTTTTTTATTTTAAAATGCTTAAAATGAAAAATTTCCATGAAATATAAAATTTATGTTGAAAACTTTTTTTGGTTTCTACTAACACAAATGGTCTCAAAAGTTAAAAAAACATTATTTCTACTACGTATATTGCAAAAACGTATATTTAAAAAAAAAAAATCGTTATGTATGGGGCTTAAGAAAATCGTCCTAAATACCTGATCTTTAGCAAAACTATAAAGTTTACAACAAATCTGAGATCATTTTTGAGCTCACCCACTCCAAATTACTTAAAGTACCAAATTTCATCGATATCTAACCACTCCTTCTATTTTTGACCATTGCTTGTAAGGGCTCAACGCACTGTGTGTCGTCTGTCTGCCACATAAGGCTCGGTAAAGAATACAATTCAATTCTATTACAATTTCAGTTTGCCATCTCTAATGATAGCTGTCATAAATCGTTTGTATATTTGTGGAGAGAAAATTATATTTTTGCATTTCTGGTATTTATTTTATTAAACATGGCTTCCGACAAAGAAAAATTGGAGAAAACTAAAATAAATACACAAGTTAAGCACGTTCCAAAAGATGCACAGGTTATAATGTCCATATTGAAAGAGCTGAACCTCGAACCAGAACCTAGGGTCATCAATCAATTACTGGAGTTTACCTACAGTAAGTTCAGGAATACAAAATCCATAAACAAATTATTAAAATAGCACAAACTCCATGCAGGATATGTTACTTGCATATTGGACGATGCCAAGGTGTTTGCCAACCATGCACGTAAGAAAACCATCGATCTGGAAGATGTCAAATTGGCCACGGAAGTTGTGCTAGACAAAGCATTCACCTGCCCACCGCCTAGACATGTAAGTCATGTACAAATTTGCTAGCTCAACGTTAGATTTATCTATTGAAATTCAATTCAATTCAAGGTTTTAGCCAAATTGGCAGAAGTCCGCAACGCAATGCCCCTGCCGCCTATTAAGCCACATTGTGGTTTACGTCTGCCACCAGATCGTTATTGTCTCTCTGCTTGCAATTATAAATTACGTGCGGCTAACCAGCCTAAGAAAATGACTAAATCTGCACTGGAAGGACGTTCTACGATTAAGACACAGGTGAAACCTGCTATTGGTGGTGGAAGTAGTGGCGGTGGCGCCAAGCGGCAAACTGTTTTAGCACCCAAAGCTCAGGTTGTTACCATACCAAAGCCTGTTATTAAGTTTACCACAACTGCTAAGGCTGTTCCTGTAGATAGCAAAGTTGGTTTGATGAGTGGTAACAATGCTGCGAGTGGTAATAGCAATGCTGGCTCCGATGTCAAAATGGAAGTTGATATTGATGCAGCTAATGCGAGCGCAGTTGGGAGCATTGGTGGCGGAATGACAAGTGGTAGCGGCGGCGGTGGTGGTGGAAGCAGCAGTGGAATTGCAGGTGTCAAACGTGAACGTGAAGACGATGAATTTGAAGTAGTGTAGTAAAAAAACTAGGAATTTTCATATAAAAATGTTTTCTTTTATTTAATAAATTAATAAAACGTTCAAATTAATTCATTTTTCTTTCAATGCTATAATAATTGTACAACCTAGATCCATAATTTGTAAATATTCTGAGCCGCCATCTTGCAATCTAAAAGAACATTCCTAGAAGATATACAGAAAAGTTTTTGTACATAAAATATCAAAGTAAATTGCCATAAAAATGATTTTACTTACTCCCAACTTATCGCAAATAATTGCTTTCTGTTTATCAGTCAAAAACCCGTTTCCCAGCACATACTCATTGAACTGTTCCAACATCTGACCGATACTATAGGCTTCATAGCTTATATCGCGTACAAAATCCTCTAGCTTAGAATAATTGCCAGATCGGCAAACATCAAGATATTCAATCAAATATTTTTCTGGTATTATACCAGACATTTCTAATAAATCTGAGCTACTGATTACATTACTTGCACCCTTAAGGCGATAACAAGACTGTAAGGTTGTAATGGCACGACGCATGTCACCGCCAGAAATATCAACAATTGTCTTATAAGCTGTTTCCTCAATGTTGACACCCTCGATGGTACAAATATGACGCAAACGTTCAATTATCTAAAAGGAAAGAATATAAAAATATAGAATTCTTACTTTAGGCTTTTTTTTAAGACAATTACTTTGCAAAGTTAAACACTATATTGCTTTTCAAAGAGAACACATCGATCAACATTGGCGATTTTTTTAAGGAAATGTCTATACGGGGGGACTCGCGCACGCGAAAACTCTCAATTAGCTCTCTCTCTCTCTCAATTAACTCAATTAGCGTACGCGAAATCCAGTGAAGTTTTTTCCCCCGGGGAACTTGATTAATTTATATACTGATCCGCGGCCGAAGGCCGCCGCGAAGCCAGTGTTGGATGTCTGACAGGTTTAAATCCTGAACTGCGGCCGCAGGCCGCCCACTTACCCCTACTTTTATGTAAAATCACTGTTGTAACGAAGCTGCGTCCCGGGGGAAAAAACTTCACTGGATTTCGCGTACGCTAATTGAGTTTTCGCGTACGCTAATTGAGTTTTCGCGTACGCTAATTGAGTTTTCGCGTACGCGAGTCCCCCCCTATAGACAGACTCTTTTTTTAAATAAAATCGAAGTGAATTTAATTTAAAAAGAGGCTTTGAGAAAATAGTTTACACCTTTTTATGATGTGACAAGGATGAATAAACCTATTTAAAGAAAATTTCCATATCAATTACCTTTTCCTCTCCCAAGGGTTTGAAGCGAAATTTCGTACAACGCGATGTTATCGGATCAATTATTCGCGACACATAATTGCAAACTAAACAAAAGCGCGTACTGCGGCTCTCCTTCTCCATGGTACGTCGCAAGGCTGCTTGCGCTGCATGTGTCATGGAATCAGCTTCATCGAGTATAATTATCTTAAATGGTGGACATGGTTTTCCATCTGGCCGCACTGCACTAGCAGTCAACTGTGCAAAATTCTTAATTTTTGTGCGCACTACGTTAATACCACGTTCATCAGAAGCATTCAGTTCCAAAATGCGTTCTTTAAAAATATCGCCGAAAATTTGTCGTGCTGCAGCTAGAATGGTACTCGTTTTGCCCGTTCCAGGTGGACCATAGAGTAGCATATTGGGCAAGTCTGCACCTTCAACACATTTTCTTAACACTGCAACCACCTCTGTTTGCTCTACCACATCGTCCACACATTTTGGACGGCTTTAAGGATAAAGACAAAAGTTGAGGGAAATCTATAGTTTTTTCTTTATAGATCAACTTACTATTTTTCAACCCATGGTGCTGGAGGCTTACGCCGTTCGCCAGTTTGGCCACTACCACTAGGCTTTTCGGAAGAAGTTGTTTTGCCCGATTTTAGGAATGCCTGCATTTTTTTGTTATTTTTATCGTTTCAAAATTATTTGCCTGGATTAAATGCGCCTTTTTTTGACGGCTACTATTTGTAATAGTGTTGCCAGAGTATTATAAACTGACAGTGACGGACAACGGTCCCATGGTTGAATTACCCTGGTTGCAGCGATAACAAATGTTGCTTCTTCTTAAACTACGAAAATATCAAAGTTTTCTAGTCTTTTGACAGATAGCATAGATAGATTTTTGTTTATTTTGACAACTTGCCATAACCATTGTTATTGAATCATGATACGGAATACACACTAGCGATTGGCTCTAAGCCAAGAGTCCATACAGTACGTGGAATGCGTCGCGTAATTTTTTTCAACTGACTGCGAAGATTTGACGGAGAAGCCTGACCCAATGAAAACTTTGAAAAGGGATTAAAACATCGAAATATTTGTTTATAAAATAGTTTTAAGCTTTAATTTTGCATTTGCTCCGCTTCAATAATTTTGCATTTTAATTTTATTCAAAAAATAAAAGAAAAGCAACAAAAAAAAAACCAAACAACAAAGTTCAAGTTCAAATGATTTATTGAGACAAAACGTACTTAAACATTTAACTCATATATACAAATATGGAACAATAACAATAAATGATATATTCAGGGCTGTAAAAGGTATGGCCTTCGATAAAATTATATGAAACATGCTACGATGCAAAAATTAAATATATTAGCAAAATGCAAATTGATTGCAGGAATTAAGATTTAAAATTAAGTTCTTGCTCCCGGAGCTTATAAAAAGTTACTTAAAATTAATGAAGAAAACATTTTAAACTTAAAACTAATAACACAAAATCGAGCTTATTTTTTAAGTAATAGATCATCTAAAACTTAGCTCGAGAAAATTGCTAGAAACAGTTACTCATTCAAATTTCTTTTCACAAAAATGAAGAAAAAGTTACCAATGACATATAATTTAATCTCAATGTGATGAAAAATTCATGAACGTTAACCGCGGTTTTTACTAGTTAGTACCTTTTGGTAAAAAGTTGGAACCAGAGGTGAGGTAGGAGAACCTGCCAACACCTCATCTAGAGAAATAGAGTTGATACTTAGTGGTGATAAGTAATATTGATTATCCCAAGGCGAATTACTTAAAGAGTCAACAATATTTTTAATTAAATCATTATCTACAAAGCACAAGTTAGAAGTAATTTTTTTCATTAAAGTAAGAGAATATCTCATTAATGGTTCTATTCTTGACTTGTTATAGATAAAAGCATTAGAATATTTCTTATTAATACTTTGGTAGTTTTTATTAATGCATTGTCTCAGCAAGTTTCTTTCAAAAATCTCTAACTCTTTAGCTACAGTAGGAGAAATAGAAAACCAGCAAGGGAAGGCATAAGTAATAATCGGTCTTAATAAGGTTTTATAAAAAAGAAGCTTTGTGTCAACTGAAAGGCTATTTTTCCTAAGATAGTGGTATAAGGGACAGGCAGCTCTCTTGGCTTTACCTAAGGCTAATCTCGCATGTGAGTTAAACTTAAATAGACAGTTAAAATTAACACCAAGGTATTTAATGTGCTGATTAAAAGGAATTCTAGCTCCATCAATTTCAAGAATCAACGATTTGCTGGCCTTCGCAATTCCATAAGGACCTTTACCAGCAGCATTCCTAAAGCAAATGCATTCTGTTTTCGAAAAATTAATCTTAATGCCCCAAGTCTTATAAAATTTGTGGATATCTTGAATATGTAAACTAACTGCCATACCTAAATTGAAGCGTCAGCGTTATTTTACTGTCAAAAATTTCTCATTCACATACAATTTGTATGGCGCATACCGAAATTGCCAACGCTCAACGCTGAGCTATTCGAATTTCCAATTTTGACAAAGCGTTATGGAGTGAAGTTAGCTGCAGAAAAGTAAAAAAAGAAATAACAATATGATTTTGACAAACGAATGACTTTAACGCAACGCTCTGTATTTCGGTATAGCGCTTGACGCTTTTGTGTAACGTTAAATAACGCAACGCCTGACGCTCCAATTTAGGTATGGCAGTAACTTTTGATAAGGCTTCTACAGGGTTTCTACTATGTGCATAAACAAAAGTATCATCAGCATATAATAGTGCAGTAGAACCATTAGGATGCATGTGTGAAACTTAAAATAATTTTATTTCCAGATTGTCAAATCACACGATGTATGACGAAAGTTGGAAGTTGGGTAACTTTTGTACGTTGCGTTGACGTAGACTTACTGATTGGGTTGCACATGATATTAACTGATGATTTTTGACTTAGCTGTCAGTCTACGTACTGTATGGATCGTTCGGTTTAGGCCAGTGGTGCGTTTATGTAACCATTCTCTACTACTTTTTTCTCAACTGGTTGAGATTATGACGGCACAATGACTACATTTTTAACTATAGTGTTCATAGAAGTGTGGTGAGTTGAGTAAAGTATTTCTACTAGTTGGAAAGTTCTCGCCAGCATTATAGTCGTTGAGTTTGGAGTTTTGCGATTGAGAACTTTTATTGAATTGAAGTTTAATTTGAATTGAATTCTTTATTGAGTTTGATATGAACGTGTATACAAAATTGAATTCTTCGATTTGAGTATGTTTTTTTTTATAAATCGACCCAAAATAAGTAAGAAGTAAGTTAAAAAAGTCCGCCGAAGTTAATATCATTTACCAACACTTATTTTTGTAACAGCTGAAGCTGAACTGTCAAAAATTAATGATGTGTCACAAATAAAAATTTAATTTGACACATGATGAACAGAAGAAGAGAAAAACATTTAGGTGTCATTTAATTCCATGTAATTAAAAAAAAAGATATAAATTCCATGCTAAAGAATGGACATTACACACCATTTTAAAGCCAGTGTGATGGCAGTTAAACTACAACGAAAATCCGAGTTGAAAGAACAGGACAAAAATCGTATACTGCAAAGAGTGAAACGCGATGAGTTTTCCAAGCAGGCCAAAGATGTGTGTAATAAAATTACTACACTACGGAATGTATTGTTGGAAAATCGTTCTGCTTATATGCGAATTGGACAACACCTTAAAAACGCTATCCAAATGACCGATGAACAGCGTGATTTGATCGATCGCGAAACAGAAAAATTTGTCAATTTCTACACACAACATTTGGCGCAGATGCAGGCTGATTGGAAGAAGACAAAAAGAAAACCACAGCAGCAGAAGCACATGGAATGTGTATTTGAATTAATTAAAAACTATTTGCAAAGCGTATATCAGATATATTTGGAGCAAAAAAAGTATCGTGTAACACATGAGTTAGAAACTTATCGCTTGCTTAAATTGGCAGCAGATAAACGGAAAATTCCCGTACGCCCTGCTGGCGAATGTAACGGAAAGAAACGAGTTCTTAAGTCACACAATAAAGACACAATTGCGGAAGAGAATGATTCGGACGAAGGTGAACGTAGCAATGATGAATCGACAAATAGCTCAGACATGGACTGGAATGATTGGGATAATGATTGGCAAGACGATGATGCCAGCAGGAGTCCAAAGTCGCAAAAACTCGAAAGTCAACGTTTAAAGCGACAACAACAAAAACAATCGCATAGTATTGATAAATTAGATGCTGCTGTTTCGGTTAGCGATATCAAATCCCAGTCACAAACATCACAGGAAGTGGCGCTAGATGAAGATATACAAAAATCTCAACAAACATTCGATGAAGAGGCAAAAAAACTAAGTCCGGAAGATGTGCAAATGTTTGAGGAAGAAAATATGCAATTATACCATGAGTTGCAAGGTCTCTCCGAAGAAGTGGAGCAAATTGAGAAGAACGTTGTAGATATTGCACAGTTGCAAGATATTTTTACAGAAAAGGTGAGCCAATTGAGCTTTTTTAATTTTTACTTATTTTTAGAATTTAAATCTTACATAAACATGTATAAACTTACTATGCAAAGGACATGTCGCTCGGAAAGCGGTATATGATGTGAGTACAATCCTATGTGCCTATAGCCGGGAGTTTATTTCATATTGCAGTGTGGTTGTCAACGAAAATGATAACTCTGCTTCTGCTTCTAACAATGATAAAGTTTACTGATGGTCGTGGACTTGTCGCAGTAGTCCATTTGATGGGAATTTGATAGTCGAAATTTTCGTTTTGGTGTGAAGAACAACGTCAATTACATCTTTGTTGGGTTCACAGTTTGTGACTGAAGTGCTTTGCTTAACAAGCTTCTGCAAAATATTGCTTAATATGCTATTGCTTTCTATCTACTGTACTGGTCGAGTACCTCTAAGGACATACATAATTGTTGTATATGTATATATTCTCCTGAAGCTCTAGTGGTCTTCATGAAATACGCGTCATTCGCTTTTGATATCCTTTTGAATAATTTTAAACTTTATCATATTGTTACTTTCCGTTCCCTAAGATTTCTTTCTAAACCAATTTTTGTAAAAAACAAATTAATTCCCAAACACTAAACAACAAATTAATACCCAAACAATATGAAATAAAGCCCAAATTTTAGGCGTTATTTCGAAAATGATTATCACCCAAATTTATATAAATATATTTTTTATTGTTTTTGCAATAGATAATGATTTACATTATTAGCTACCAATAATAAGACTCTGATTCTGTGATTTCTTTATAAAATTTTTGTCAAGAAATTTTATCAAGTTGGCTTAGTTTGAATTGTATACGTTTTTATAGTAATAAAATTTAGAAAATCAATTTTCAACAAAGCGCTTAGCTCAGATAGTAGGATCGTCAACAAGCAACGCAGAGGTCGTAGGTTCAATTCTCCGTTTAAAAATCTTGATAAAATTACTTGACAAAAATTTTATCAAGAAACCACAGAATCAGGCTGTTAAAATACATTGATGGTTGAAGCTTACTGTTCAGTGTGTTTGAAAATAATTTGGGCGTTATTTCATTTTTGTTTTTGGGCGTTATTTTATATTTTCTGGGCGTTATTTCGTTTTTGTGTTGGTCGTTATTACGTAATTTTATTTTTTGGGCGTTTCGTTTTTTTTCGGGCGTTATTTCATTGAACGTTATTTTCAAACGCCTTTAAAAACGAGGTTAGGTTAGGGTGGCGGTAATTGCGTGAGCAAAAACCTCACATATACCAACTAGGTCCTTAGCGTTACCACAAACTCCCTTCTGTTAGGAGAATAGCAGTGTTCTGGCTTCATGATTTTCATCTATATCGAAGGTTCCAGTTTTTAAGGCGAAATTCATTAGTTTCGATAATGCTGTTCCAGCTATCTCATTTATGGAGCCGAATAGTCCAAGAGATAAGCCCAAGAGTTGCCAAGAGTTGCCCAAAATTTATATGAAAATAATTTGGGCGTTTTTCCCAAAATGATTATCAGGCGTTTTTGTTTTTGGGCGTTATTTCATATTTTTTAGGCGTTATGTCGTATTTATTTCGGGCGTTATTACGTCATTTTATTTTTTGGGCTATGTTTTGTTTTTGGCGCTTTGCATTGGGCGAAATATTCTTACGCCATAATTTGGGCTTTATTTCGTTTTTTTGGGCGTTATTTCATTAAAATAAAACCAATTAAGGGGCACTAGTAACGTAACAAATCTTAATATTTGTAATTTGAATTTTAATTTTTTGTTGCATAAAATTAGAAAAACGGCGTTACGTAATGCAGTTGATGACCCCTCCCACCCCCATGTAACACTTCGTAACAAATCGTACGACCCCCCCTGGCGCGTTACGTAATATGTGAACGGCCTCTAACGCCCAAAAACAAAAAACGAAATCTTGCCCAAATAATTTTCATATATATAAATAAACTTTGGGCGTTATTTCCAAAATGACGCCCAAATTTACATAATTTGGGCGCCCAAAGCATTATTTCCTAACGCCGCACTGAACAAATAGCCTTGAATAAAGCTATTTACTAAAATTATTAATTCTTTACAGGTTTCAATGCAACAGCACAATATTGAACGTATTGCAAATGCAGTAGTTGGGGCTACAGAAAATGTTAAGGATGCCAACGAGCAAATCAAGCAAGCAATTCAACGCAATGCTGGTCTACGTGTTTGGTCACTTTTCTTTTTGTTGGTGATGTCATTCACTTTACTATTTTTGGACTGGTATTACGATTAAGCAATAATAGAAATACAAGAAGTCAAGTGCGCATTAGACTGGGTCGGTCTCCATATAAAAAAAAAAAAGTTTGGTAAAACCCTATTTGATAGCTTTGAGAAAATCTAGAAAAGAAAATTTTTTTTTGGACCACTCTAAAAACAGCCATAACTTCGGCAGGTGATGTCCGATGTTTAAAAACTATATCTCATTGTAAGGAGCTTAATTAGGCCTCACTATTTTTGGACATCCAAGGTCATATATAGCTAGTAAGACCGTTTTTCTCCGGTTCGTAGCCCTTAAATGCAATTTTTTCCTTATAAAATTGAAGTCTTTGATAATGTATTTACACCAACAGCCATTGGGGAAAAAAATAAGGAATACTTAAGCTCGTTACAACTAGATACATATTTTAAACAACGAACATAACCTGCCGAAGTTATGGAAAAAAATACCATTTTCGCTGTTTTTGTTTTCTTGATTTTCTCAAGGTAAGCTTTCAAATAGGGGGCGGTTTTTCCAATTTTTTTTTATTGACCCAGATTAGTGAGCGCATTGCTATCTTGTGCTACTTACTTTTATATATATTCAAGTCAACACTTTGCTAACAAAGAAAAACATCATCGTTAATAGTTAACGTTAAATTTATTTTTTTATACACATTTCTATCATATAGTTAAAAAAAATTTGATGTTTTTGTGTTCATATGTATTAATTGTAAATTATAAATATCTTTTATGTATGTAACACTATTGTTTAATGATTTCTTAAAACCACTATAAAATTAAAAAGTTTTACAACACAAATATATAATAAATAGAAGTCTTACTTTATTATGTATTATTTATTTACTTTAAAGTTATATTCTGATGTGCTTATCATTTAATATTTTAAAAGTTTAACGGTGACATAGTTTATTAAGTCAGCGTCAGCCATACATGTCGTGATTGATTGACATATTTCAATGGCAAATGGAAAAATCAGCTTAAGTCGATTCAAGACAAACTAAATTTAAGACAATTTTATTTAACATAGTTCGTTAGCATGCATTATGATGGCTAACAAAAAAAGAAATATTCTTGAGCTGAATAATTCAGCAGAAACCGGAAAAACTTAGGTAGTATATGCTCTAATGATTGCATGACATGTCAAGGAAAAATTAATTAAAAGAAAAAAAAAAAAATATTAAAAATTTTAGAATTTGGACCCTTTTTGAAAAAAGTAATCTAGAGCAAAAGACAAATCTTCCATTCAATGTGTTTTCTGATAACGGTTGGAAAATATTTTTTCCTTAGTTAATAAAATCTGGGCTTTGAAAACGCTGAAATCCATCTTATATGTGGAGTACAGATGATGTACTCATGGTGTAATCAATTCAACGATTTTATCAAATAACACAGAACCATGTGTACTACGAAAGATTGAATTTCAAGAAAAATATACAAATTTACCAAATGGATAACAAAAATACAATTTAATTAAGGTATTTCTTAAAACATATAAAGATCTCGAAAACCGATTTTTTAATTGAACTTTTAGTCATATATTTGCAAAGATCGATTTACATACATATAAATCTATCAATGCATTTTCTAACACGTAATTATGACAAATCAAGGAACGGATTAAAAACTCGAAAACCTCGTAAACATTTACACGTTTTAAGGTATACCCTTACTAATTATAATTAATTTTCTGGAAAATTTGCACCAGGGATCCCCATTCAAACCACGGAAAATTACGCATTTTGTACTTTTTATACAAACTGCGTGACCACCTCATAAATAAAATTGTGTTAAAAGACGTAAATAAAGCGTATTGTTTCACAGTCAACAAAGCCAATAGCAGACGAACGTTATTGATGACGGAGATATTTAAATGCCATTATCTTTTCTGATCATTTTTCAGCATTACTTTTTATGTGAAATGTCCTGCTTTTAGGTTTTACAATTAAAATTTTTTAAGATTAAATAGGTTAGCCAAAAGCTATGGGCACGATTGTCATCACGTCATGACTTTGAGATATTAGAGGTTATATACTCGACAAATGCCTTTTTGTGGTACTTTTGAGGTTATGAAAATGTACTCTTTTTATAAACCCTAGGGGGAGCATAAGACCAAAATGAAACAGAATTAAGGAAAGATTAAATAAAGTTATATTTAATTATTGTATATCCGTCTTGTACATAATATCAAAAATTGACTAAAAAGTTATTTTTCGAATTTATAACCTCAAATAACTCAAAATCCTGATTTGATCGACGAATTCAGACCTCGGATTCTACGCTGGGAATTACTCGATCTTCTAGTTGTTTAACAACAATGCTTTGTACCTGTGTTTTCTTCTCGTCTGTATTTCAATGGGCCTTATCATGAATAAGCATTCTCGAGAATTTTTTCTGGGACTCCCTAGCATGTAATCGGAAAAAAAATATCTGAAAGAGCGTGAAGTTTTTGAGATACTTGAGATTTTGGGGTACTTTTAAGGTTATGAAAATTTAATCTTCTATATACAACCCTAGGGGAAGCATAAGACCAGAACGAAATTGCATTAAGAAAAGATTTTATGTATATTTAATTAATTCCGTCATATACCTGATGTCAAAATCTGCCAAAAAATCCTTTTTTCGAGTATATAACCTCAAATAACAATACTTTGTGGACCTAAGTTACTCTTCTCGTCTGTCATTTAACAGGCCTTATCATGAATGAACAGTCTTGAGAATTTTTTCTCGGACTCCCTAGCACGCAATCACAAAAAATATTTCTGGAAAGACAAAATGCACTGGAAAGTAAGGTTATTGGCAATAATTTGGGAGGAAATATTTTGACATTTGTAGTAAGAATTTATTCTCAAATTTTTTAACGGATTTCGAAGAGTGAATAAATTATCTTTGAAAAATTAAAAACTTTTGTGTAACAATTTTATAGCTTATAAAAATACCTTTCATATGTAACCAATATTTTTGATATCGATCCAAGGATTTCTAATTTTTGCCGATTTTTCCAAAAGCTATATCCGGAACTTCGGATGGTTACGTCTTTTTGATTGCATTTTGTTTCTTAGTATAAAATGCTTCATATATAAACTACATAAAAAAAAAATATGAGGTGTAACTCAAATAAACTTGACTCAAATTTATCAATGATAATAGCATTGTTACTTTTCACTTCAAACTTTTTTCTGTTTGTTTTGATTAACGTTACTCCGTCAGTTTCTCACAAAGTGTGAAGATTTGGAGATTTATTTGACCGAACTTGTAGACCATCACCAATTTTATAATTTTAGATTTTGTTTGGATGAAATTGAAATGTTTATGTTTTGTTTATCTTTTTATTTAACTTAAGCTGTCGAAATCATGGAAAATATCAGGGCTGCATAGTAGTTTTTTGCCAAAAAATTAGAAAAAATTCGAAGAAAAAAGTATTCGTGATGGAAATGGGATTTCTATTCACAAATTATTTACGATTGCACGAAATGTTCCCTCTCGCGAAAGGAATATATTCTCTAGAGGCAACTTCCGGACGAAATTTATTATAATACCCAATATATTGTGTATGGATTCACTGTGTTAATACGGAATAACAGCTCTAGTCGAATTTTGATCATAAGGCAAAGTAATACAAATTTGTGTAAAAAGCGCATATGACTCATATGGTTTTTTCTTGTGATCAAAGATAGACTTGAGCTGTTATGCCTTATTGCTACAGATATGATGGCTGACAAAAGTAGGGTACATTAAAATATAAAAAGAAACACTACTGACTATAGATTTTAGTTGCCTTGTACTTATAAAAGTAACTAAGCTCATATACTTATTTTTAAAGACTTAGTGGTGTTAGCATGTGTATGTATTTGATGTATAACTATGTTTTGTGTTTTACAAAATGTTGGAGAAAGGCAATTTTGATTATTATGCATTTTTGTAATAAATAAATCAAATAACATAATAGTTTTTTAAATTTTTTATTCATTTTACTACAGATTATTATTAATGATTGCTTGGGAAAACTTCAAATAACTGCTCAATATTTGATCTTTTTTTTCTGATTTTTACATCGTATTGTTTTTATCCTTTAACTCTTAAAGGAGCATAGGAGTTTCACATTGCTTTTAACTAAAATAAATTTAATTAAATCAGTGGCAATAAGAATCTTAAGTCAATCTTCGCTCAATTGCTTCTTATCGCCAAAGAAATAACGTCATCATATATTTTTTTGAAAATATTAGGTATTTTCCTTTAAAAAAAAAACTTATAAGCTGACAACGTTGTGTTTTTGTAAGTATTATTATAAATGTAAAAAAGTTAATTTGAATTAATGTATTTGTGAAATATGAAAAAAAATATGTACGTGTTCTAATAGCATAGCTAGTGACTTAACAGAAAATCTTAGAAAATTTTGCGCGCTTATTAAATTCATAAATATGCATTTTTTAAATAATAAATATTTGACCACATAATTAAAGTTAGTACATATAAGAAAAAATATGCTTACACATAAACAATAAGAAGCAAAGTTTCACTGGATATTACAATTTTTTGTATATTTCTTTTGAATTGAGGATATGAATGCAAGAATGTGATATGTCGTATGTGGATGAAAGTGTTATGTACAAACAAACAAACAATTTTAAACCATAAAACAACCATGTTTGTGGCTATTTTAGAAACTTTTCGAAATTGGAATCTTTCGACATATCATCCTCATCCATTCATGTCTTCCGTTGTGACCATAATTAAGTGCTATATTAATAAATACAATTATTGTTTATTTGTTATGCAACTTTGCATTTAGGGGTTTGATTTATTTTTGCAAATGTATTGCACCGGTCCATATGAATTCTGTCTTGAGTTTAATGTTTTGGATTTTTTACATGAAACGCTACCTAGATATCTAAAAATTAACTTGTAGTTTAATTTGAGTGGATATTTTAATAGTTAGATAGCAGCAAAATTAATTTTTCCTGTCCTTAACGAACTTAACCCGAAACTAATCTGAATATTTTTGAACATAACCTCAATTATTCCGAACATAACCTCAATTAGTCCGAACATAACCTCAATTATTCCGAACATAACTTCAATTATTCCGAACATAACCTCAACTATTCCGAACATAACCGCAATTATCTTTTCTTGGAATTTCAGAATTCAAAATGTCATAAATAACGAAAACGCTGGCAAGATTCGACGCAATTTGTCGCACCGCGTGAGATACATACATATATGTTAACCATACGCATTGCTTACAAATGGCCGGCTTACAATTATTTTAGTTAACTTAAGCTCTAGTTAAAGTTTTGTTGATGGATTAAGCTTTTAAAAAGCAAAGCATATTTTTAAGTTTTACAGAATATGATTATTGCCTACTATCGCTGCCATCTGAGCATAGGGCCATAGGCACGCATACTGAAAAACTGTTTATCTCTTTTTTTATTCTTGCTGTTGGGAGTTACATGGAGGGTTAATGAGAACGAAACTATTAAAGGCTTTCTCTGCAATTGCCCCTCTTTAGCCTTACTTCCCAATGACCCCCACTGTCAGTCAGTGGAATGAATACGGCACATTTAATAAACCCATCACTCTAACCTAACCTATAGCTGCCATTTTGCTAGCGTTTATGAGAATCGTCAGCCAGTGTCATTTTATGACACCTTTTGAAACAATATCAGGTAGTAACTGAAGTATTTTCAAGTCATATAATGGGACTTAAGGTTGACCGAGCAATGAAAAAAAAAATCCTCTTCCACACCCTGAATTGATATTTTTTTAATACAATCAAAGCTTTTTCAAAATTAAAATAAAATTTTTTCCAAATCGGAATTAAATTTTTTTCAAATCAAATTAAACTTTTTCAAAATCAAATCAAGCTCCCGTTTTTTCAAATGAAATTAAACTTTTTCGAAATCAAATTAAACTTTTTCGAAATCAAATTAAACTTTTTCGAAATGGAATTAAACTTTTTCCAAATCAAATTAAACTTAACGCTTAAAATGATGTATCTCTGCATCTACTCAGCGTTCGTTATGAAACTTGGTACATTAGTTTAACATGTCAATATAATACCAGAATGCATTAAAAGAGGAAAGGTTTAATTGATTTGAAAAAAGTTTAAAATGATTTGGAAAAAGTTTATTTTGTTTTGAATAGAGTTCAAATTGATCTGGAAAAACGGCAGGTTAATTTGATTTGGAAAACGTTTAAATGGAATTGAAAAAAGATCAATTTGGTGTGGAAAAAGTTTGAATTTCTTATACATATTTTAAAGTTATCAAGCTAAATATGCATTAAATTATTTTGATTTAAGTTTTCAACTAGCAAAAAATCGCAGTTCGATAGGACTTCATTGGTTACGATATCGCCTCTGCGCAAAGCTTACTTTAACATTTAAAATCAATTTAAAACTCTAAAACTTACATACACGTATTTGCTAGTGGAAAATCTAACATTGACGGGTGCTGGGTAGTAAACCTAATTCGAGTCTGCGAAAATCAAACTTAATTAAACTCATATTTTGACAACTTTTACGAGTTTACGAGGTTTTTTTTATAAAATAAATGTGGAGAAAAGAACATATGCGACGAACTTCGCTATTAAGAAAGCTTTCTCATCTTTTTAAATGGCGCCCAAAGTGGGGTGAAGTACAGTAAAATAATTAATTAAAGCAGCAACTGAATTCAAGCTGCATCCTTAAATTATATATAACTGATTCTAGTTCTACCATTTTATATAATCCATACTTTATAGGTAATATCCTAAAAATAAAACATTGTATGTTTGTCTATAATTAAAATAAGGTATTGTTATGTTGATAACAATTTAAAATCAGCATTTGTTTTTTATTAACACTAAGTTTCAATTTCTACGCGGAAATAATTCTTCCAATTTGTAATTAAAAACGTCAAAACTTTGTAAAAAAATGTTTTTTCTTGTGCTCTTTCGCTTTTCTCTCTGTCTAACGAATACGATTTTGAAGAAAGAAAAACTTACATCTGGAAATTGATACTAATAGCCTTATCATGTATGACCATCGAATAAAGTGACTGATTAAAACTTTTTATTAAGAACTTACTATGACCTAAGTGCTCATTTTAGTTCAAAGAACAAAGTTTGTAAGCATAAATTTCAAATCAACTCGTAACTTGAAGGATATAAGCAGTTGAAAATCGGTCACTCGATTCGTTTGTCATACATGATAAGGCTATTAGTCATAATTTCTCGAAACTATTTTGTTAACTTGCATTAGATGTTTTTTGGTACCATTCAGAATAGTTAACGACTTTTGATTTTGTTTCGAAACATTTGTTAAAAATGTGCAATAAATGAGGGAATTTTATTTATTATTTTTTTAAATCTGACCTAAAGCAATCATTATGCTTAGATCTTAAAAATCATGTTTTTTAAACAAAATTTCAAGTTAAATTTTATGTCTTGATTTAAAAAACAGTTTAAGGTTGAAATAAGATCAACTTTAAGGCCCAATTGCACGGTGTGAGCTTAAGCTTAGCTAAACCGTTAGTGTCACTTAACTAGCTCTCTTTGTCACTAGCAAAGACACATACCGAAAATATGTACTGGTAAACAAAGTTGAATTTAAACCAGTTTGAGCTTGCGGCAACACAACTTCTTTTGAGAAGAAAACGGGGGTTATCGTGAATTCACGGGGATTTTTTCTCGGACTGCTGTGTATTCTCTATTGTATTCTCTATTTTTCGTTTCGAGCATAGCTTTTGCTATTAGCTCCTAATCTAATGGCAATAGCTTGGCATTTCCGATAACCCAAATATGTACTCCATGGTCCTGTAGCTTCTGCTTTAGTGAATTTCTCGCGAGCTAAGTATAGCAACTTATTGACTATTTCCGAGTGTTTTTAAGTTTCTTGCTAAATACAAAGGTGGTAACTTCCTGAATGCCCGCGTCCAAGCATGTAACCAATTTACCAAAACCACGCAAATACCCATGGATTTTTCGTGTCTTAAGTTTATGCAAAACGCCTATTACCGTCCATCACAAAGGCATTATGCCAGTGAATGTGGCCACTGTCTTTAATATTTTTATTTTCAGCACATATAGGAGGTATGTAGATGATTATCACATCATGTACCGCTTTCCTAGTAACGTGGCCTTTGGATAGTAAGTTTATGCTTGTTTATGTAAAATTTATATTCTTGAAGTAAATACAAATATAAATAGCTAAATTGGCTCACCTTCCACTTCTTCGGAGAGACCTTGCAACTCATGGTATAATTGCATATTATCTTTCTCAAACATTTGCACATCTTCCGGACTTAGTTTTTTTGCCTCTTCATCTCATGTTTGTTGAGATTTTTGTAGGGCCACTTCCTGAGATATTTGTGACTGGGATTTGATATCGCTAAAACCGAAACAGTAGCATCTAATTTAAACGTTGACCTTGCAAATAGTTCCTCAGCAATTCAAATACACATTCCATGTGATTATGCTGCTGTGATTTGCATTCAGCCTGCATCTGCGCCAAATCTTGTGTGAAGAAATTGACAAATTACGTGATTGTTGAAAGGATTGTCTTTGGAGCATGAGTCGTTTTCAATTAAAAAATAATTACAAAATCAGTTTATCATATGAAATGAAAATCAAATTTTACAAGCATTTAACAGCAAAAGAGGCTCCATAACAGACGCTCCCGTTCAAAATTTTTGTTTTGTTGTGACATTTCATTTATTTGATTTCGCAATTGTACCCGCATCTACCGCGTATACAAAACTTTTTTGTCTGCCGTGACTTTTTGAAACTTAACAAATTTTACATAAAGAATTTCTTTGTGTGTCGAACTAGAACTTCTTAAATTCAAATGACTGTGAAAATTAAATTTTTAGTTAACTCCACTCAAGAGATAAACTACGCTATAACTCACACTCTGTAATTAGGCCAAAATCTACAAAAAAAAAAAAATGTTAGAATATTATATAAATGTTTAGATTTGACTTTTGTGACACCAAAATTTTCAAGGTCTCCATGTTAAACCAGAAGTTTGGGATGTGAAAAAGTGATTTCTTTAAACTAAACAGTTATTTTAATTAGTCATTATATTATACATAAGTATGTGTATAGAAATGATATATAGAATTCATTTTTCGATCAAACCAGCAATACAATTGCATTATTTAAATAATATGTTTTCTTAAGTTTTATAAAAAATGTAGTTATGAAGGTAAAAGAAAAAACGACAACCTGCATCTTTTATACCTTAATTCTATGCTTATTTACGACCTAATTTGAGGATTATCAACATCTGAGTTATTCAATTTTTCAGCTGTCGACTGTTCAACAGCAGCTTGCTGCTTCTGCTGCTGCTGTTTTTTTTGTTCCCTAATATGATGTGCTGGTGGATCCTCCTCGATGTAAGCTCCAGGGAGTATGTGTGTTTTAAGGTGCGCTAAATGAAATAAATAAAAAGAGAATTTCATTATTATTAATATTTCAAAATAAAAATCATTAAATATTCTATATAAATATTTAAAAAATTTCATCTAATGCTATACGTATAATAAATATTACCACTAAGACGTGTATAATGCAAAAATGATTTCGGGCAAATGTCACATTTGTAAAATAGTTCCCTGGTGTGAATGCGCCAATGCTTACGAAAGTCTTTTTTAAAGATAAATTTTTTATCGCACTTGCTACAATCTACTTGCTTCGCTGGAATTTTAAGAAATTTGTTTCATAATTCTTTAATATTTTTTTTTTCTTTTCTTTTTTAATTTTAGTTTTAAAGACACTCAGAACAGAAGACAGAGGAACGAAATATTGTATTAGATGTGCCATTACTTGAGGAATTTTAATGTAAAAAATGTACTACATATTAATAACAAGTTTAAAATTTTAGTAATATTGATTAAAACATTAACTTTTTTATTTAAATTTAGTACACAATATAATAAGATATTTTGAAAAGTTTCCTATAATGTAAGTGGAAAATTCCACTGATTATACTCTATATAAATATACTCTATGTAAATATGTGAACAATTTTTGTTTGCCCCCTTTTTACCAGCGAACTATCTAACAGAATTTTCTGTGATGTAGAATGGCAAAAAAAAAAAACATCATAAGTTGCCATTGAGGCATTTAAAAACAAGATCAAAATTTCCCATATAAATACAACAACAACAGCACCCACAGTGTTATACAGTGATGTTAAGAAAATGGATGAGACTGGAGTGAAAGAAATTTTTTGTTGTGATTTTCTCTTGCTTGCAAAAACCTGTTCCGTTTTGATATTTTAGATGTTTTTCGATACTTTTGGGTTTTACCGATATTTTAGATATTTCTATAATTTTGAACTTTTACCGATATTTCAGATATTTTTCGATACTTTTGGACGACTTTAACCAATATTAGATGTTTTTCTATTTTTCTATATTTTCTGATGTTTTTGGACGCTGACTGATATTTTAGATGGTACTCGATACTTTTGGACTACCACCGATGTACTAGATGTTTTACGATACTTTTGCACTATAACCGATTATTAGATATTTTTCGATTCTTTTGGACTTTTGACGACACTTTCAATGTTTTTCGATACTCTAGATCTCTTCCGATATTTTTAGATTTTAATCGATATTTTAGATGTTTTTCTATGCCTTTGGACTTTTACCGATATTTAAAATGTTTTCTATACTTTTGGAATTTTAACGATATATTAGAAGTTTTTCGATAATTTTCAACACCATCGAAGTTTTTCGATAATTTTGGACTTTTACCAATATTTTTCATGCTTTTACCGATTATGAAGTGAAAAAAATTTAAACACTTATGTTGAGAATTCTTCTGCATCCAAAAAATGTTTCTACGAGTATTGAATGTTCTGGCTTTCTTATATATACCAAACGGCATTTGGAAAAAGTGTATCTACCTTTAGGTGAATGACCAAAATTTGGCCACCGCCGATACTAGTCATTATATGTATGTATGTATGTATTCTCCTTTAACTCCTAGGAGGAGCATAGGGCCAATATGAAATCTCTCCATTTGTCACGATCCCTTGCGATGACTTTGATCTCTTGCCACGATTTTCCCGATTCTTGGATTTCCTTTTCCAACGACCTTTTCCAGTTGGTTTTGGGTCTACCACGTCCTCTACTGCCTTGTGGATTCCACTCAAGGGCCTGGCGACAAACTTCGCTGTGTGGTTTCCGGAGAGTGTGACCAATCCATCCCCATTTGCGCAGCTTGATCTCGTTTGCTATAGCCTTCTGTTTGCATTTTTGTTGTAGCTCGGCATTTGATATAGTGCGAGGCCACCAAACCTTTAGTATACGCCTTAAGCATTTGTTGACGAATACTTGCAGCTTGTTTGTTAGTTGTTCAGTAACAAGCCATGTTTCGCACCCATATAACAAAACCGATTTCACATTCGAATCAAAAATGCGCACTCTCATTTTGGTGGATATAACGGATGAAGACCATATTTTGTTCAGTTGAGCAAACGCGCCTTTTGCTTTTGCTATTCTTGAGTTGATATCCTCTTTTGCTCCACCATCCATGGAGATAATGCTGCCTATATACGTGAAGCTATCGACGTTTCCGATGTCATCACTGCCAGCTTTAAACGTGATGTCATTGCTTGCGTTTAGCTTCATGCTTTTAGTCTTGGATACGTTGATTTTTAGGCCGGCCTTTTGTGATTCCAAGACAAGGTCTTCAATTTTGCTTTGCATATCTGAATGTTTGGACGATAAGAGGCAGATGTCGTCAGCGTAGTCGAGATCTTCCAGATGTTCGGTAAAGTTCCATTGAATACCCCTTTTGGCCTTATTAAGAGCTTTATCTAGGATATCATCAAGAACGATAAGGAAGAGTGATGGTGATAGTAAACACCCCTGCCGTACGCCTGAATTAGTGGTGAATGTCGGTGACAACAACCCGTTGTGTAACACACTGCATTTAAAGCCTTCATATTGTGCACGTACTAAGTTTATGGCCTTTGCGGCAATACCTCTTCGTTGCAGTGACGCCCAGATGTTTTCTCGGGAGACACTGTCAAAGGCAGTGCTATAGTCAACGAAGACAAGTTGAAGTGCAGCACGCCACTCGCATGATTGTTCGACAATTATTCTGAGCGTGTTGATTTGATCCACGCATGATCTGTTTCGCCGGAATCCTGCTTGCTGCTTTCGAATGGCCGAATCAAGTTTTTCGCTTACCCTGCTCAGAAGCACTTTCGTCAGTACTTTTGATGGAACTGAGAGCAAGGTGATGCCTCTATAGTTTCGGCACTCGCTTAGGTCACCTTTTTTCGGCAATTTGACTAACATGCCATGTAGCCAATCTTCTGGCAAACGCTCTTCACTCCAGATTTTGTTGAGCAGAGGATAGAGAATTTTAGCTGATGTTATGGGGCATGCCTTTAGCAGTTCAGCTGTTATTTGATCTATACCGGCGGCCTTGTTGTTTTTCATGCTTTGGATAGCTTTCACAATTTCATCAATTGTAGGCGGCGGTGTTTGTATTCGACTACTACTGCGAGTCATTGCGGCAGTTGTAGTTGGTGATTCTGGTTGCAGGGATGTGGTAGACATGGGATTTAGTATATCGCAAAAATACTCTTTCCATCTGTTTAGTTGGTCGTCTGCAGATGTTAAGAGATTTCCGTTTTTGTCTTTGATAGGGCGGCTCTGTTGGAGTTTTCTGCCTGATAATCTGCGGGTGATATATAAATAGGCAAAAAAAAAAAATCGGTTCAGTCCGTGTTTCTATCCTTTCTGTTTCTGTTTTTTGTTGAAAAGGTTGTGAGAAGGAGTAGTGCACAGAATTTTATTTTTAAAAGTGGACGGGGTGCCACGCCCTTAATGGAAAAAACGCTCTCACAGCAAAACAGCTCCATCGATTTTTATAAAATTTAGTATATAGATAGGGTTAACACCAAAGGACGATAATATGACTTTTATGTTTTAAGGGAAAGGAAATTAAAAACTTTTTGAATTTTATTGAACTCTCAACCAAGGATATTAAAATATTTTGTTTTACATTGAGCAGTGTCACGCTCCAAAAAGATATATGCAGATATGGTTATTAATGTTTGTTTGTTTGCTTAAGTTTACAGGTGCGTAGCCTCTTTAAAGCCAAATTGAAGTGGTCGAATTAAGGCCCTAAGGCGAACTCTAGTTTGCATAAATATGCATGTAGATAAGAAACTCCTAAAATAATATGCGAAGTAAATCTTTCAGCCGTGAAGTTCACTTTCAGTAATTTTGATATTTACTGCGATTATTTCGAATTCTATTGGAACCTATTTAAAATTTTTAGTCCTTGATAATGAATTCCAAATGAGTTCGAAACATTGGAAGAAAATAAATAACTTCAAAAAACTGACCTTAAGCCCATTCATTCATTTAAAGGTTTTTCCTATAAGTTTATGTTTCTTTAAGTATTAATATTCAATTAATATATTAAATTTCCATTTCAAACTATCCGTCATTGATTTGGAATAAGAAACTTGCTTTTATTCTTGCTGATTTTATTTGTGACTTATAAACATTTTTTATTGCAATTTTTTTGTAGATTTTATTAAAAAATAATAGATCCTTCGAAAACTGCTATCTAGTCTTTTTTTAGTATTTTTTTTTTTACGTGTAATTTTAGAAGCTGACCTTATAGATATGTTAAATGTAAGTTGCTTAGTACCATTTAATTCCTTTAGAACAATTGGCACTTTACATGAAAAAACAATGTAGAGAGTTTTTTCTCAGACTGTAATGGAAACTGTATGGCAGTCTGAGGAAAAATTCTCGAGTATAAAGGAATTCCACTCCAATTTAAATCTTTTCACACCAAATTGATCTTTTTTCAATACAAAGTTTAACCTGAAGTGGAAATCCAGTATTTTATACATGATAAAGTCCATTTAGTTTTTTTTTTTTATAAATAACAGCATTATGGTTTAAACGAATAAATTTCTATACTTTTACGCCACCGACCCTACGCTACATACGTTTATTAAATTTTTTATTATTGTTTTAGGTTTTTATTTATTTCAAATACTTATAAGATGTTTGTGCCACGATTTTGCACGCTGACTCTTATTTAATACAACTCAATATACATATCGCTAGGTGAATATATATGTTTACTGTAATTTCTTATTTATAATCATTTTAAATCAAGAATTGAAGGATTATTTAGAATAAAAACAAGAAATGAATGAGTTTTTTTGAAAGTGAAACAAGTCTATAAAGTGGCAAAAATAATAACCTAACCACGACGAAAACATTTAGTAAAAGTATTCAGGAATATGTTTTGTCTTAAAGTTGGTCATACAAGGATCGGCAAGTTAAATTAGATCCAAATTAATGAAAACTTGAGTGCAAAAAGTTTTTCAACTTTAAGAGTATATTGTGCAACGTTACAAGCTTCTTTTTACATAAAGAATTAGTTTACTAGTAATATTTTAAGAAAGTTTTATACAACTTTCTAGTTTTTGAATTTGAAAGTAGTTAAACTCGGTTTGAATTAAATTTTTGTCGCTGAGCACAGGCACGGTACAGGTGTTTTAAACACTTTATGACTTCTGTAACGTTGCACAATACTTGAATGACGACAATTACCTATGTCAGTTTTAGAATACGTTAGACAGTATGGAATTATACCACTAATTGAACTTTTTTTACGTTCGAAATTAAGAAGGACGCAAAATTATCACTTGTTTTTGGAATCGCCCATAGAAAAAAACAGAAGAACAGACAGTTATCCACAAAAATGGAGCGCAAGCGTTCTGGAAGAATTCTCTTATGCATTAAAGTTTTCTACACGATACCAGTGATATATTGATACTGGCTACGATCCTACTAAATTAGCTCAAATTTTACACTTATATTTGTACGATTAGTACGATTGAATTTTTACTGTTAATTCATTTTCAATGCTTTACTACCCAAACTGGTATACATAATATTTGTATAATAAATTTTTTAAATACCACCCCCGTTTCGTTGCATACATGTGGCAGAATATCCTATTTATGCTTACAATTATTACATATTTTTATAAACAAATTTTTACAAATAAAGTTATACCAATACCAATACAATTATTATATACTATAGTACGTACAAAATTAATTCACATTGTTATAAATTGCTAAATTGTAATTATTTGCATACATACCACCGTGAAATTTTGCATGTGTTTTTAAAGCGTTCTCCGTTGCAAATTGCCTGCCACATACATTGCAAGTATGTGATTTCTGTGGTTTCTTCAAGAAATGCACCGTCAATTTGTGCAAAGTCAATTGTGAGGGCCTTGGAAAACGCACGCGACACACATTACATTCATATGGACGCCCTTCGCTGTCATGTGTATCCATGTGTCGTTGTAATTGTGTGCGCATGCGAAAACCACGTTTGCACATCGCGCAAACAAATGGTAGCGCAGGTTGATTATTATGCGCCATTTGATGATGTTTCCTAAGTGCAATTTCATTGGTGAAACGCTCTTCGCAAAACATGCAATTGTGACTGCTAAGTAATACACGTTCAGGTGTATCATCAAAAGATTTCGAGGATAAGCGCTGCTTACGAAATTGTCGTAGCGTCATTGTTGATGTTGAATCAGGCTCTGTTTGTTCTGGTGATGGCATTGTAGCTGGTGGTGAATGTACATGATGTGTATGTGATTCTGTGCCTGTTGTTTCATCAAATGCTATTTGTATGCAAAAAGAAATAATTATTGAAAAAAATGTGCTATTATTGAAATTTTATGGCTTACAGTCATCACACTCTGGACAGCCGAGTATGCGATGTGGTGGTGTATTCAAATTTTGTGTTGTTGTTGTGGTCCGAACATTGTCCGCTTCGTTGATTGCTGTTTAATAAAAGAAATTTGTTATTATTAAGAATAAAAAGGCAACTTTATAGATTAAAGAAAAACGTTAAGTCTAGGGATGATAGATTAAGCTCTAAGCAAAAACTAAACGAATTTGGGCAAGAGGGCATGGAACTTCCCTTTAAGGAATAGTTATGCTGGAATCTAATTTATTTAATTTTTGGCTGGGCCAAACATTTCACCGTCAGCTTCTCATAGTGTGAAGGTTTGAAGATTTATTTGGCTGAACTCGTAGAATATCACCAATTTTGTAATTTTACTTTGCTTTGATAATTTTTTAATGAAGTTTAGATGTTTATATTGTATTTATCTTTTTTTAACCTTAACCTACGTTTCTACCGGCGGTTTATGAAGTGATTTACGGCTATTTCGAGATTTAGCTCCGAGTTTCGGCATAAATATATGTGATTAACTATACAAAAATAAAATAATTTCTGACGAGATTTATTTTAAATCTGCATATAAATCTCAGCAGGGATACCGATTTTGGCTATTTTTGACAATTGCCATTAAATGTCTTTAAAAACAAAGCAAATGGAAAATAAATAATAAGGAGAAAAGAAAAAACAACTTTCATTTTCCCGTTTATGACATTTATTGTCAAAAATAAATCTCTTTCGGCCGATGGAAACGGTTAGGATTTAACGTCGAGATTTATAGATGCCATAGCAAATGGGCCCTCTCGAGAAGGGTATGTTGAGAGGGAATTTCACGATAAATTCATGACAAGGCCCAATATAAATTTAATTTTTATGTTAAATGCAATGAAACTGAAATATTTTAAATGCCTTTAAATGACCTTTAAAAATGCAATTGCAATGATTCGAATGCGGTGGTTATAGGTTTTCGTTTTGCTTTACAAACTTTATTTAAATAATTAAAAATGCATGGTTAATGCTTACTTATATCATCATCGGTCACTTGTAAATGCACATCCTCCAAATTAACTTGTGCACTTGCGTTATCCTGCCACGTTGATGTAGGATTAATATAATGTGATTGTGCCGCTTGTAACTTTTGAACTTGCTGCTGCTGGTGTGATGAACAGGACGGTGTAGCATCTAGTATTTGCTGCTGCTGTTGTAACTTTTGTTCACGCGTCAGTCTTTTCCTTCGTGGTTTTGGTAAATTTTGCGGTGGAGCATCTGGTACATGGTAACGTTGCAAATGCAAATCTAATGCACGCTGCACAGTAAAACTTTGCCCACATTGCGCACATTGAAAACGATGTGCACTGTGCGCTTCCACAACATGTTGCTGACGTTGAACGCGACGTGTAAAGAACATCGGACACGATGGACAATTGTATGGATTTTCAGCGGGATGTGCAGCTATAATGTGATTGCTATATTCCAGATTATTGGTAAATTTTGGGCGCTTATGACAAAAACGACAAGTTAGATTAACCGATGATAGCATCTGTTCCACAGCACTGGCGGGGGAGGATGAAGGTGGGACGGAAGACGAAAGTGTGTTGACGGGTGATGATGTGTTAACGACGGCATTCGATTGTGTAGGAGATGATGTAGCATTTAATACTGGAAATGTAGTGATAGTCGTCATATTCTGGCTGGAATTATAATCAGAAACTGAAGTTACAGTTGCTGAATCTTTGAATAATTGTTGAGGCAAAACAATCATTATCGATTGGTTTTGCTGCATCCCTTCAATGTAGTTCTCATTAGCATCAACAGATTGTTTATCAGTTTCATTTGCTTTTTGTTGTGTATGAATTATTGATGTTGTTGATTGTGGCGCTCCACTAGTCTTCGACATTTGTGATGGTACCAAAGAAATATTACCGCTAACAAGTGCTGAAATGAGATTCGATTGTTGTTGCAAATCGGCGGTATTTATATAATATGTAGTCTGTTGATCTTGTGAATTGGTCGTCTGCTGCCATTGCACATCTGGTAACATTTCGGCATAAGTGTTGCCAATGTTAAGCGTTTGAACTGTTTCCGCTGGTGCCGCTGCAATGGTGCTAGTTGATTGGCCATCATTTGGAAAGGTGATAAACTGAAGCTTCTTTTTTGTTTGCTGCAGCATTGCGTTATCGCCACCAACAGCTTCTGCTGCTGCCTTTGAATAAACAAGGCGTTTGGGAGAACCAACAAATTTTGATAACACTGAGTTTTGTGTGCTTCTAAGTGGTGGTGACACAGTGGTTTGTTTTTTCTTATCGGACAAAAATATTGCACGCATATCCTGAGAGGAACCACTTGCGATATTTGCTTCTTGAGTTTGACTCACTTTCACTTGTTGCTGCTGCTGCATCTCTGTAAAGAGCTGTGACAGCTGCATTGTAGCACTGTCCACAGCATACTCCTTGGCAATTGTATTCGCTTGTTGTTCATTGACAAATGTCGCACTTAACGTTTGCCCCGAGCTATTAGTTACGGTAGGCGTATGCAATTGTACACCACTACTTGTGGAGCATACAAGTCCCATGGCATCACTCATATCGCATTCATTTGTTGTGATCCCCAGGTATTGCACGTTGCCTTCGGAGTTTTTAAATGAAAGCTCTATATTTTTGCCGTGCTGTATTGCACCTTGTAATGCACTGTTTGTTATGCGTAATGGAGTTGCTACTAATGTTGGTGTAGATGATTGGCTCATTTGCAGTGTTGGCGTTAGCGGATTTTGCCGTGGTGTACTACTGTTCATTTCAATATTTTCAAAACAGGGTATGTCATTTTGGAAACCTATCAGTTCTGATTGTGTGCTATCTTCTGTGAAACATTCAACGAATTTAGAAAAATGTGATTCATATGATGAGTCTGTTATTAACGAATGATTAACATCAGTGTTACCTTCAACTTGACGTGGATTAACAACTGGACCTGTTGAATCAGCTGAGTCACATAGAGTATTTTTCATAGTTTTTACCAAAAAGTCATTTCGATTTATTTGCAATTCAGACGGTTCATCAGAGAGTGGAGAGTAGGCGGAATGATTATGATAATCTTCAGATTCTAAGGTTACTAATGTTGTATTGGAAGAAAATATATGTTGATCTTGTATTTCATTTAAAATACCATTAAGCGTGCTTTCCATATCGTTTTCGCTTACATTGGAAGACAAGTGTGTATTAATATCACGTACGGCTTGAATTTGTGTCATGTTTAAATTTTGCTCGTCCTTTATTTCGGAAGACGTATTTACAACGCTTGTTGTTTCATCATATGGAAATGTATTGGATTTATCATCAATATCGTTGCTATTTAAGCAATTTGTTTGAAAATCATTAATATAATCGGTAATTTGTGTAGACACCAAACGAATGACATTTTCTGTTTCAATTTCATTTTCTTCATCATCTTTTCCCACCGAGTTGATTTCAAATGAATGATCGCTTGCAAATCCATAGCATTCACTTAGATCGCTTTCATTTTGGCTACCTAGAGTAGCATTTGGATTTTGCATGTCATCATTTTCGTCGCTTGAATTTGTTGCTCTCATTGACATGTCAGTTGTTAGTGCTCCAGCGTTTTCAGAGCATTCGGCCGCTGCAGCACTCTCACAAAAATTTGATTTTATGAAAGTATGTGCAGTATTTTCAGCTTCATTAGCATTACAAGAAGTGGCAGTTGTTGCTTTTGCTTCGACAGTATGCTGCAGCTGCTGTACGTTTGTCGCCAAACAATGTAAACGTTGAAATTCTACTGTTAATGCTGTAAGTGGTACTCTGATAATAAGTGCATTAGTTTCTATTAAATTTGGGGTTATTTCATGTTCTACAGTGCTTCCGATAAGGTCATTAACTTGTACTTTCTTATGTTTAGCTGCTTCCGTACTTGATGTTGCTTTTTCAACAGTTTTGTATAGTATTTGGGGCATTTTCAATTCCTCAATGATAAGCTGCTCAGCAGTAACCTGAGGTATTGGCAAATGCTCTGTAATTTCTTGGGTTGATATATTGTTACTGTTTTTTTCTTTGCAAATAATTTCTTTCTCTGTAAACTTGACTTCTTTGCTATCTATGGTTTCCAATACGGCGGCAAGTTGTTTCTTTGTTTCATCTTCAACTGGAATATCGTCTGTACGTTTTATTGTTCTTAGCAATCCAGTGCGTCTGCGCGACGTTTCTTCTGCATTTCTTGTACGTAACATTAATGATTTTATCTGATGCTCCTGGGTTGTGATGGCCTGCTCAACAACTTTTTGTAGCTCAGTTATTTTTTGAGGCGATTGCAATAGCTTCGTAATTTTTTGGGGTGATTGCAACGACGGCTCGGTTTTACCTTTTGCTTCAGGGTTGCTTGTAGAACAATCAACTTCTTTTTCTTCATCTTTGACGACATTAACTTTTTCATTCACTTTAGTTTTTTCAACAACCTCATTTTTGACCGCACTCTCAGTTTTTGCTCTTCGTAAACCTAAACGCCATCGCTGTACTTGCATTGCTTTTTTTCTATGTAAATTTGGAGATTTTGAGTGCGGTTTTTTTGAAACTGCTGTCGACTTTATAAATTGGCTTTCAGTGTCTTGAGGCAATGTGTTTGACTGAACTATAGTATCTACGTTAGTTTCGAGTTTTTCCTTTGGAATTTTATTTACATTTGTACCATCCTCTGCATCATGAACACTCACGTGTCGCCTTCTACGTAGTATGAAATGTTTCAATTGTTGTTTGGCTTGACTTTGTTCAGTACAAACCACAGCAGCATTATCCATATTTTTATTAACATTATCAGCTGATTCTTGACTAGTCATTGGCTGCTCTACATCTACATTAGGTATTTGCTCCAAATTTGCTACTTTTGCTTGGTCCACTATTTCATCATCATTATCTTTAGCGGATGTAGCCATCATTGTGTCAGTTTCATTTTCAGTTTTTGCTTTCTTACGGCGCAATGATTCTCTCCTTAAATTTACGTTGTCAATAGTTGCTTTCATCTCTGCCTTAGTTTTCCATGGTGATAATCTATTTTTAGGTGTATTTATACTTTCCATTTTCTGCACCGTAGTACTAAGTTCTGCTGTTTCTGTAACTTGTTGTGTTTTGATTGTAACATCATTATTAAAATCAGTATTGGACATTCTTCTTCTCTTTCTTAATTCATTCCGTTGAGGAGGTATTACATTAGTTGAGCTAACATCATTTGTACTATCGTACAGCAAATTATTCAGTTTCTTAGCTTTAAGTCTACGAAGTCGCACAGTACATTCACGAATTTTAGTTGCATAGCTTTCAGCCTGCATGCTTTCTGTTTCCATTACCTCATCCGAATCATTTGCAGTTGGTTTACGCATTTGTTTAAATGTGAACTTCTTTCGTCGCTTCTGTGCATACGGTATTATCAAAGCTGGTTTTGGATTTTCACCCAATGCTTTGTCATTTCTTTCAGCGGATAAATTAACTTCGTTGTTATCAGCAGTGGCAGCTTCACTTTTCTTTTCAAAGCAAACTGTTGTTGACTTTGACACTTTCACTGATAGTTGTAGACTTTTATGCGATGCAGAAATCTGATCATTCTTTTTTAAATTGCATAAATTTGAATCGTATTCCTTGAGTGCTGCTTTTGTTACAAATGTGGTATCGGAGTGCCTTCTTTCGGTTTTTCTCATGTCAACTATAGTTTTCAAGCAACAATCATCTGAAGTTAGTTTCAAATTTAATGTCGTCGGTAGTGCTGATTTTATTCCTTTTATTAATATATTTTCAGCAGCATTTGTGGCGGCTTTGTTTTTACTTATTTCTAATTGTTCTGGATTTCGTTTTTCAACAGTTGGCGCGTTTTCCAACACATTTTCATTTTGAGCTTTCTCGTCGTTATTGCTTTTCATGTTGTAGTCTTCTTTTTGGTCATATTTAGTTTCAATACTATCATTTTCGGCTAATATTATCAAATTGTTTGCTATATCGTCACTTGATGTTGTTGGTACCAAGTCAATTTTACTCAAATTTTCAATTGAAATCATTTCAACGGCATTCTTGGTGAGATTATTATCGCTTTCCGACAGCGCAAAATCATTGCTTTGGTTTGCAGCTAACATATCCAAAGTATTTTCAACAAAATAGCTGGCATTTAATTCATTATCAATGTTCTTAGCTAAATTAGTATCTATTTTATTATCTTCCAATGATACGTTATCATCCGTTTGTGCTTTTTCTTGAGATTGCGCTTCATTACCATCTTCTAACGTTTGTTTATCAATGTTGGTCTTAAATAAGGAATTCGTATCTAATAGTGATTCTTCATCGATATTTGCTTTAACTTCAAGATCTATGTTATGATGCAGCACGCGACAACCCATTGTGATGTTATCTGCATCAGTTGTCCTCAACTCG
The DNA here is from genome assembly GCA_951812925.1 of Calliopum simillimum. NCBI lineage: Eukaryota > Metazoa > Arthropoda > Insecta > Diptera > Lauxaniidae > Calliopum > Calliopum simillimum. The sequence continues at coordinate 23,488,417 of OX638368.1, forward strand.
TCGTCAACATCGTCATTATCATGACGCACGGCTTTAACTGGATCATTTACAAGTAATTCATTTGTTAATGATTCATTTTGTGTTGTTTCGGTTGCATTCCAATTTGTTTCGAATAGCTCAACTTCACTTAAGGGCTGCCCATAGTTGTCATTTATTAAATCGTTACCAATATCTAGAACTGGTGGGATATCTAAGGTTTCTTTATCATCAAGACGTTTCAATAATTGTTGTTCCTCTTCCAATCGCCTTTCTTCATTTAGTGCGCGAAGTCGTATTTGTACTTTAAGGCATTTTCGGCGGAATTTACCAATCATTAGGAATTGTGCTGTACATTTAGGGCAGATACGTTGTGGATAACCATCATCTTGTTTTATCTGTACAGAAGAAAAAAAAAAGTTTCAATTAAAGGAAACTATATAAAGAAATAAATATCAAAGAAATAATAATTTTTCAGGAAATAAGACAAAGATGACGGCATAAAATTTGAAGAATAATAAAAATTTGATAAAAAAAGAGCATATTTCAAAAAATTTCGAAGCTGGTTTTAAGGACTTTTATTATTAGTATTCATTAAATTCTATAGGCTAAGCACGGGCGACGTGGCACCCCCACGCGATATGGCACCTCTTTCAATTTTAATATTTGCAGCTTTCATAGCTTCAAAATTTAATTCAGTTGCGCGAATGACTTCGTAGTATATAGTTAATTTAGCTACAGCTGCTATGATTACTTGTGTATGGGATTTTTGAAAAAAGTGTGTAAACAGAGTGTAAACGGCAGACTTTCATTCCAGAATCGAAGAATTTGAGTCAAGTGGGACCTTCAATGATTCGTTTATTATTTTTAGCCGATTAATTTGAAGACACCCTGAATACAAGTGACATCATGCCAGAATATGTGCTAAGTGAAATCTCGCCTTTACCAATGACTTCGAAAAACTCTAAGCCGAACATAAGAAAATAAACGGCAAGAAAACAAAACCAATGAAAAGTATGGTGGTTCCAAAGAAGAAGACTTATAACGAAAGATGGTTACTAGTTATGATTCTTCTGATGAAGGTAAAGAAAATATTTACTTCCAAAATGAATCTGATGGGTGCGTTGGATGTGAGGAAGACTATGCACAAGCCACTTAACAAGAACTCTGGCAGCAAAATCTTAATCTACTTACTTAGGGTGCCAAATCACCCATGATATGGTGATTTGGCACTTTATAGATTTTTTTTAAATTGAAAATCATATTTCTCGGGTTTACCCGACGAAGGTGCTGCTTAAGAAAAACCTTTTTTATAACAATATTCACCTAGTGAGTTTGTTCCGTATAAATTCTTCTGTTCCGTGATATCGGCATTCTAATTACCAAAGACGAAATAATTGCACTTCTAATTTCGCTGAAATTTTCAGAGTATGTTCGTTTGAATTAGAAGAAGGTTGTAGGCTAGAAAAATGGGTGGTGCCACGCTTCTAAAAAATATACCCCAGAAACTGTTTAGCGCATAGAATTGAAATTGGGCACATATATGTAAAGAGCACTAACCTAAATAATATTCAATAGAAAAATGTGCGATGTCAATGCCCTAAAAAACAAAATTCGACATATCTCAGAAACTGTTTAACGCATAGAAATGAAATTCAGCATATATGTAAAATGCACTATGCTTAATAATATTCATTAGGAAAATCGGCGGTGCCACTATACTGAACACATTTGTAAAGGGCACCGAAAAAATAGCATCAACTAGAAAAATTGACGACACCATAACTATGAAACTATTTTACGCAAATAAATAAGGATTGGTAGATAACTTAGTAAAAGGTTCATAAGATAATTCTGATATTTTATGCAAAAAAAAAAAAAACTAAAACGTAATTCATATTTATACTAAAAACAAAATGCTAACAAAATGTAGGTCACAATTTTGCGGGCGACAAGAAAATCGTAAAATATTTCATTTTTTATGGCAAGCAGTCAATTGTACAAAAATGGTAACCGCATTTAATTACACTTTATTTAATAATAAATAAATGTTGGATAAAAACCTCACAAAGCACCCACCCTGATAAAATGATAATAAAATTTAAGTCACAAGCATACAAACAAACAAATGTAATCCAATTAAGACACAACAATACAGAATATAATAAAATTAAAATGTCAAAAGCAAATGTACTAAATAGAAAAATGAGATTAGAAAGCATCCACAAACGATTTCCTTACTACACTTGCCACTTAAAAGTTTTTCCTCCCAATACATACCGAGAACAGAACATATTGAGGGACTTACGCATGATAAGTTTATTGTGCATTAAAAAAGAAAAACCGCTTTAAATTTTATCTATCACCAAGGAAATTTTTGGGTTGTACGCAAATGTTGTAGAAATCCAATAATATACGGAAAATTCGTTGAATTGCTTTATGTTAATGTATACATATTGTCTAATGATAAATTTTTAGTGCTAGTTTCTAATAGCATTTTGTACACTCATAAACGAGTTTATCAGCTAATTTTAGATTTACTCGCAGACTAAGTTTAGAAGTCCGATTTCCGGTATTTTTAAAGAGCATCTAAGCTAACACGTGCTGCTTCTTCTAAACAAACCAAAATTGTATCAATATCGAAAGGAATTGAATGCTTTGTTTAGTTTAATTATTTTTTGTCTATTATTCGAATCAAAAAATGTTACATATTTTTTGTTTGTACTGTTTTATACATATTGTGCATTGAATTCCATATCTATTTCTTTCAGTCAAAGATTTCTTTAGAGATTCTTCAACCATCTTTCTATGAACGGCATGTTGAAAACAAAATCATTTAAACTAGCACTGAAAAAGTCAACGATTGTGTAGTGTAAGCAAAAAGGAAATGTAAAATGATCACACTGGCTATGCCAACAGAACCGTCCAAGAGAATATCAACTAAAGCGATGAGAAGAGCATTTCTGTGAAATCATCCCACAAATACCACATTTCTTCAACTAGAATCAACTGTTACTGCTGCGGTAGAAACTAGCAGTAGTCGAATCACAGGCACTACGAACAGATAATATAGTGAAAGCGATCCAAAAGCCATACAGAACAACAAGGCTATCAACATCTATCAAATCAAAGATTAATTTTTCAAAGCATATCGATTCATTAATTTTTATGCTCCCAAAATATTTTTTGACAGAATAATTTTTGTGCGATAGATTATTTTGAAAATGTATTCTATACGCAAATTCTACCTATAAAAACGGTTATCCTCAGAATTTGTTTCCAATGCCAAAGCATAATTTGGAGACGAGCCTGAAAGACTGAAAATTCTCTTGAAGATTTCGCTACTTGTGAAACTCCTGAGTTATTGTGTTGGTAGTTTTTTTCAATAAGCACAACAATTTTCTTGGGACCGAAGTTTGCTGAAAAGGAATCTTCTAGAGATCTTGCCAAAAGCTGTCCTAAGGATATTTCAGAGAAAAATAAGGATTTTAATATAATTCAATATGGGTTTTTGAAGGCCAAAACAAGTACTTTTAGTTTCCATATCAAGATTGTAGGCCAGAAGCTATCCTAAGTTGTTATATACTTAACTTCAAAAATAGTATAAAACGATGTTTTTTGCACTTTTAGGTTAGGATATCTCAAAATCCTGACAATCTAGCGCAATTTTGGTGCCGGATTCGGATTCAGCAACAAAAAATACATCTAAAATTACCATTTCGGTTTTTATTTGTTGGTTTTAGTTTCTACGGTTTTTTCATTTTATATGGAAATTTTAGTACAATTTTCAAAATGAGATTTTTTAAAAACGGCCGGACAGATTTTTTTAACTTTTCTCCACAGTGTTCAGAAAACCCCAAAGAAAAACTATCTATAAGAATTTCAACTGAGCACGCATGTTTAGATCGAACAATCCATTCCACCACTGTGTATATAATTGCTAGGACCATTTGGGTCTTCTTTTCTAAAAATCGGAAAGATTATTGATTTCATAAACATTTCATCTACCTCAATTTCATTTTCATATAAAGCATTGAAACCAGAATTAAAATTTTTTTTTTTTTTTTTTGAATCAGTCTAATACACACTCAGACATTAAAAATGTTGCACATTTACTCGTTGTCGCATAGCAATTTAACCAATATTGTGTAGCACTTTATTCATTTGAAAGCGGGAAAAAACATTAAAAAAAATACACAAAACCACACGCTCGCAATCCTTACAGATGGCACATAATCTTAAATTAAATAAACAAAATGTATTGTTTTTGAAACTCTACAATCGCCCACGTACCTACACTATAAATAGTAAACAAGGCAAAAGTTAATGAAACACAAACAGGCAAATGCGCTAAAAACATCCCTAAAGCAAAGAGTGGAAAGTCCAATAAATGCAATGTTAACAAAATAAAGAACTCTATATATTATTGATATTATGATGTTTCGTGCCATTTGAAGTGGTATTTATAAAAATGGTAGCGCGTTTATTTTATGACAACCTTTCAAAGTTTATTTATAGTCAATAAAATTTAAATATTTAGATATATTGTACGTACTTAAACTAATCAAATACTTGTTTTAAACGAAACAACAATCTTTAAATTCTAAGAACTTTTAATGAATATAAATTAGTTATCTAAACTGTATTTACCTATTTGACGGCATTAAGATTATTTATTAAGTATTGCTAATTATTTTTCAATAACTTCGTACAATTATAAATTGTATACAAAAACTATGTACATTAGTGTGTTAGTTAAATTGGGAGTTAAAGAAAAATTCAAAATACCCCTACTTTTAAAAGTTAATCGTTAAAAAATAATAACTCCCCACGAATATGAACATTCTAACATAATTTTAAGACGTTGCATATAGGTTTTTGTATTCGTATTGTTTTTAGTACTGACTGCATCATTTAGAACTATGCTTCGTATTTAAAATGATGCAATATATCATTGAGCTCATTATTGCTGATTTAATGCAAACGTAACGTAATTTGATACCAACTTTGATACACAGTTATGCTAGTTATAATACATAGTACTGATTTGCGATGCCATATCCTACTAATTGTTATTTGATTTTTTTTTTCTCATTTGTTACGCTATGAGAGTACAATAAGAAGACTGGCCCACTGGTCAAAATTCGATTAAATAATTTTGGTACTTTTTGGACACTTGGACACTCATTTATTATCCCTGGCATAATTCAAATGAAATATAAACAAAGCAAAAAAACATGAAGTCAGTGCTATGCCTTTTGTCTTTCTCTTTATGCTTAATCTTTTTTTCAGCTCTGTGTGACAGTGTATAGTAAGTTCGGGTAATGTGATATAGGCATTTTTGTTTTCTAAATTACACGTATTTTTCAAAGCATAGCTGCTACCACTTTATGTATTATGTTTTATTCATGTATTGTGCAGTATATTATGATTTTGGAGTTCTTTAGCGTGGGCCAATCTTAAGCTATTTCAATAAAATTGAAAAAAGGCAAAAAAAGTTAAGAAAAAAAATTGGCGGGTAATGTGATAAACTATATCGCATGGACCAACAAATTGCATTTTCGACAAAAAGATCATCGTGTTATAAAGATACTTTTGTTGTGGAACTTTTACTTCAGGTAAGGAGTGATAAACATTACTAAAATCGCTTTTACAAAGCTTTAGCTCATTTTTCTTAAAAACTGTGACCTTTATATAAAAATGTTGGACCAACAAATTGTTAATAAGGAAAACCGTTTTAAATTTGGGCCAAAAGACCATCGTGTCAAACATTTTGCAATGCATGTGGAACATCAAATATTTTCGGCGCCAGAGTGCACTATATCACATTACCCGAATTTCAGTTTTAAAACAATCAGGTTATTTTTGAAAAACACACTCCAGCAAATAAAAAATTCAATTGATTTATGGTTAGGTATACAGGGTGGCTGATTCGAAGTATTACCAATTCAAAAGACTATATTTTTAGTTTCCATGCACAGATTTTATTGATCAAACGCTATAATTGTTGGGAAATGTTCAAATTTTAAGAATCTATTTGAGATTTTCGATATGACCACCTTTGGCCTTAACTATGGCCCGTCGACGGTCGAAGAACGAGTCGCATGCTGCACGAATTTGATTTTGTGGAAGTTTGCGCCATTCTCGTTGAAGGGCCACTTTTAGCGCATCAACGCTCTGGTATTTTTTAGTCAAGACCTTCCTGTCCAACATACCCCAGATTGAGAAATCCAGCGGATTCGCATCAGGCGAATTTGAGAGCCATTGTTGAGCAGAAATGAAGCTAGGAACGTTTTTTTCTAACCATTCTTGATTCACACGAGCTTTGTGTGATGGTGCCGAGTCTTGTTGGAATGTCCATGGCTTGCGACCGAAATGTTTGCGTGCCTACGGTAGTAAAGCACCCTCCAACACTGATTCACGATACACCTGGGCGTTTACTTTGACGCCAGCGCCCAAAAAAACGAGTGGTGAGCGCCCATCAGCAGTCACTGCAGCCCAAACCATCACATGCGGTGGTGCCTGCGTCCTGGGGGCCAAACGAACATTCAAATTTTCGTAGGACCTCTCCGTCAAGTAAACCCGATCATTTTGTTTGTTTACATATTGCTGGATACAGTAATTTTTCTCATCAGAGAAGACAATTTGTGACAGATTTCCGGCGGCGTGCAAGCGCAACAACTCCTTGGCTCTATCGAGCCTAACTTTTTTTTGAGCAGGAGTGAGATCATGCGCCTTTTGGAACTTGAGGGCCTTTAGTCCGAGCTTGTTTGACAATATGTGTTGCATTCGTTCACGCGATATTTTCAGCTCGGCAGCCATTTGTCTGCCACTGCGTCTCGGATTTCGCTCAATTCTGGCCTTCACCTTTCGAACCATTTCTGGTGATGTTGCAGTTATTTTCCGACCACCACCATGTCGTTTGGCAACGCTGCCGGTACCATTGTAACGTGTTATGGCCCGATACACAAACATTTTATTCACTTTTAAATGTTTCAGCTCACGAACAATTGCTGGTTGCGATTTTCCAGCCAAATAAAGAGCAATCACACTATTACGTTTGAATTCCATTTCGAAAATTTTTTATTTTCAATAAATTGACGCGCAAAAGCTTTTGGTTACTTGTTGACAATAGAATGAACTAACATCATGCCAATTTTTAGACAGCTGTCATGTTCCATCTGTCAGATAAGTCTATCTGAAGTTGGTAACAGTTCGAATCAGCCACCCTATAATCACCCACTAGCAGAATTTAATATTTCGGCTATGATATCAATTTTAGTTTTGGCGATATCCTAACATAAATCACATGCAAATAAAGTTTTTTATTTACTGCTAAATCGATTGTACAACACTGAAGGCAGAATGAATAAAGGTGGGCGCACAAAAAACTTGCAGCACGTTTCTTTTTCAGTTACTGTGGTGTTGACGTAAAAATCATTATCGAGAGTTGTTTATTTAAGAAGATATGCTGGTATATCACATTACCCGCCTATATCACATTACCCGAAGTTACTCTATTTTGTTGTTGTTGTTAATATTGAAAAATGTTTGTTTAATTTAACCTGGCTTAAAGTCAAAATATAAACATAATTTTAACTTTGTGCACATCTACACACAAATACCGTTCTAATGGTGTATAATTTTAAGTTGCACTCCATTTCAAACTTAGTAAAATAAATGCGTAATAATATATAGATTTACACAGATTCACATTTGAGCCGAATTGTATGTAATCAAAATAATAATAGTTCATGTAAATTTTTATGAAAAATTAAGGATATACAGGCTATTACTAACAATAGGGTAACAAAAAGGGTATTATGATTTATCTCTATCAGTTTCCGTTTAAAATTAAACATACATATTTCTAGAAATGGGACTAGGCCAACGATGTAGTTCCGAGTGACTTGCTTTAAAAAAAAATTAAAATGGAAGGACAAAACTTACAGAGGAATGAATAACACAGTCCTGCGTTTTTGAAAAAGTTAAAAAAGTATGAAATGAGAGTGGGTGATTTTTATAGATTTTTGATAGCTGAATCCGAATATGACCTCCGATTTACTTCATCACGTCTAAGATCCGAGTTAACCTTGATTTTAATAGCACTTAACTTCCTATTTAAAGCGCACTTTTAGCGCAAGATTAACTCGGATCTCAGACGTGATGGAGCAAATCGAAGGTCATATTCGGATTCAGCTATCAAAAATCTATAAAAATCACAAACTCTGATCTCATACTTTTTTTCATCGCTGGATTGTGTAATTTAGTAGGCTGTTTACCAACGATAGTTTGAAACGTTATAAATTTCACTCGTCTTGAGATACGCGGCCGACCTCTTACAATATCTAATAAAGTTGTAATCTATGTGGTGAAGTCTCAAGACAAAATGCTTTTGCGAGCTCTACCAAGATAAGAGATGCACTAAACGTCAATGCAAGTACACAAATAATAAGAAGACGTTTGCTGGAAAATATTGGGTGTACAACTTAAAAACCGGAATTTCTTAGCGAAATTTGATGCTTTATTGTGGAAAAATGTTACAATATATTTTATTCAAAGTATTGTCCATTGGAAGCTACAACATTTCCCCATCTTTCAGGCAATTTATGAATTCCATCCCAAAAAATTGCGCCGGCTTGGCGGCCAAAAATGAATCTATCCAATTTTCGATATCTTGAACTTAAGTGAAGCGTATTCCTGATAGGGCATTCTGCATCGATCGGAACAAATGGTAGTCTGATGGTGCAAGGTCTGGGCTATAAAGCGGGTGAGGCAAAATTTCCCATCCATTGTTTTCCGTTGTTTTCCAGGTAATTTTTGACTGGGCCAGCAATATGTGGCCGAGCGTTGTCATGATGAAAAATTATTGCTTCGTGTCTGGTCGCATTTTCCGGGCGTTTTTCGATGATGGCACGCTTCAAACGTATTAATTGTGTTCGATAGAGGTCACCTGTGAGCATTACAGAGCATTACCTTGGGACCATGGATATTTGCCTTTGGCTGGGAAGGTCCTGGTTGTCCGGGCTTCATATATGAATGTTTGCGTTTCGGGCTGTCGTAATGGATCCATTTTTCATCCCCAGTCACGATCCGATGCAAAAATGACTTTTTGCATCAGTTTTCTTTGCAAAAAAATGACCCAACAGAACCTCCCGCAAATGCTGTCTTTTTCTCCAATATTCGAAGTTATTCATCGTGAAAAATAATAATGATGCACACAAGATAAAATTGTTTTGTTGACTGATTTCGACAGCTGTCAAATGTACCTTCAAAATGACATATATATAAAGTTCGAGCTTTCACGATATTTGTTAGTACGGACATCCACCGTCAAATTCCGGTTTTTAAGTTGTACACCCAATAATTTGGTAGCTCGTTACCCAAGAAAGATTTAGGTTCTAAAAATAAATGGCGTTTTTATGGTCGAACAAGTCCAAAATAGTTTCTAATCGCGAAAAGGGGTCTCGTCAATACATTAGACGACCACAAAACCGGTTACCGGACATAATCCCAACGGACATAATCCCCATTTTGGTCATGGGGGTTATGTCCGAAAAATTTAATTAAGATTGAACAAAATTTTTGCAATAATCCATTTAAAAAATTTATATAGTGTTGGATGTTGTAGACTGATCCGCGGCCGAAGGCCGCCGCGAAGCCGGTGTTAGATTTTTGGGAGTTTTAAATCCTGAGCTACGGCCACAGGCCGCCCACTTACCCTTACTCTTATGAAAAATTACTGTGGCTAGCAAACTAGGTGTTGGATATATTACAGACTGATTCGCGGCCAAAGGCCGCCGCGAAGCCGGTGTTGGCTGTTTGGGAGTTTTAAATCCTGAGCTGCGGCCGCAGACCGCCCACTTACCCCTACCTTTATGTAAAATTACTGTGGCTAGCAAACTAGGTGTTGGATATATTATAGACTGATCAGCAGCTGAAGGCCGCCGCGGAAACGGTATTGGAATTTTTGGGAGTTGTAAATCCTGAGCTGCTTCTGTTGTCAATAACAAAATATCGTCATGGGGACTATGTCCGTTTTTTTCTGGGGATTATGTCCGAAACACTTGCGGACATAATCCCCATTTTAGAAATGGGGACTATGTCCGAATTACTGGCGTGGGGACTATGTCACGGCACCCACAAAACCCTGAATTCAACACAAGATTTACTATGACAACAGCATAATACGGAGGATCTACTTAGCATTATGATTTTAACAAGTTTTCCATACAAAGATATTCAAAGATATCATGGGTCGCCACCTACACAGTAAAAAGTGATAGTTTACTTTTGATTCCATTCGGTATTGATTTTAAACTGCTTTGGTATTAAATTCAAAATTTATTCCAAAAAAGGTTGAAATTTATTCCGGTAGGTTTTAATTTTATCACAAAAAATATTTACTTTGAAACCGTTTAGTTTTTTAAATTTTTTAATACCAAAGTGGCTTAAAAACAATCCTGAAATAACTTTAAATTCAAAAAACTAATCATTTTTAGTTTTAAAATAAGTCCAAGAAAAGTATTAAAATATTCTCTGCGCCAATTTTAATACTTTTGGTTTAAAACTAATGCCATCAAAGTTTTAATTTAGCTTGGAGAGACTTTTTAGTTTCAAAATTTGAAAAACTTTATTTATCAAAAGAGCATAAAAAAAAGAACGAGAACAAAATAACAAAAAAAAAATGTTCTTTTTCAATTGTTTAAATACAAATTTCACACAACTACGTCAATACGTTTGATAGCCGATTGAGCTAAAGGCTTCGTAATTTATGTACACAAGATGTTGTACCCTTGGTTCGAATCTCAGTATGGATGGCTTGTTTTTTTTTTTCAATTAAATTTAAAATTTTATTTTTTTTTTTTTCATTTTTCTCCCTCTCTTTATTTATTCCAAAATAGTTTAAAATTAAAACTTTTTTTTGCATTGTTCTATATAAATACCTTTTTTGATTTAAAATTAAACTAAAATTTTTACGGTGTATACTATACATCCATATAATGCCTGAGGGGATGTTGCATTCTGCTACTGAAGAAATGACAGATTTCGGTTACTCAGCAGAATAATGATCCTAAGCAATTGATGCCAGACCGCAAAAATAAATGTGCCAGACCTCAATCAAATAGAAAATCTGTAGTGTGACTTGAAGAAGGCAGTCGACCAATGTCAGCCGACAAACATTTCGGAATTTTGGAATACGGGCAGATATGCTAGGATCTTTATACCGCCCAAAGAGGCCAAAATCTTGTAGACATCGAGCTATTGTTTCAAACAAAAAGCACGAAACTAAATACTGGTGATAATGTTATGTTCATACTGAAATAGTAGTAGAAAATTTAATGCAGCACTGTTATCATGAAAACTGAAAGAGAATTCAACGAGTAGTCGGAGTGTAAAGGCGTGTTACAGATCGGTCTTCTAAAAACATATAAAAACTAAGTGTAAAACCATTTTAAGTTATTTTTTTTGCATCAAATAAAACTTTCTAATTATTTAATATAATCTTATCTTATTTATGGAACTAAACATTTTCTGCGGCTATGAATAATGCAATCTTACACTACTAACCCTCAATTAAAAAAATAAACATTTTGCTTAAGTTTCTCGACATTTCAGTCAATAAATCGTCAAACGACAAAGTTATGTATTTTTAATGAAAATAATTGCCAGGGATCTGAGGTTTTGACTGGCCGCAACACAATTTCACACACAAAAACTCGCCGTATAGACTAAAATATCCAAGATCCGAGGCAAATGAAATAGATTCTGAGATAACATTACTTTGTTCAATCGCATATATAAAGCAGCAACGCGATAGATATGCAAATTCAGCCAAATTTTTAGATGTTTTAATATGCCAGGAGGCTGAGGTAAAAGTCGAGTGACAAAGTTTAATAAAATTTATTATTAATAGCCGAATTTGACAGTTACAATGAAACACTATTACACTTCCCATTTTTAGTGCAAAGTCTCGAAGTTGAGTTTTATTTAGCATTAATATCATATTTCCTGAAGACATGCCAGGACACTGAGGATTTGAGACTTCAAAATACAATTTTTCCATAAAATATTTTGAGTATCAAGCTAATTTTCAGTGTCATACTAGCAACAACAAATATGTTTAGTTTTGATCATAAATCAATGAAATATTGTTACAAAAAATATGTAAAATTAGATGAGCCGCAGAATATTCCGTCGTGAGTAGAATCACACATTTAGATATCAAATATAATGATATTGAAATCAATCATGTTAATTGAAAGAATTTTAGCAGTGAAATTTCTGTGACAATAGCTTAAGATGATTTTGGAACACAAGACAAAACAATATAAATGTATTTTATAAGCACAGAACTTATGCGGCTTTGTCTTGTGATCAAAGATCATCTTTAACTGTTGCCACAGAATTACGTATTAAGAAAGAAAAAAAAAAGAACTGAAGAAAACACATGTTCTTTGTTTTATCAAAACAACATTATGCCATTTTTGTTTTCAGGTTTTTCACTGACTACGCATATATCAAACTGTCACAAATTCAGCCAACTGTATAGACTTAAGAATGTTGTTGATAACATGACTTTAGTTTTAGTGATAATAATGTGACAACAAAAGAATTTGTCGTTTTCTGCAAAAGAAAAGAATTCAATACAATAGCACTGATTTGGAAAAAAAAAAAATATTTCTCAAAAATAGTCAAAGTTAATAGGCCAACTTGGAGAGCAGAGTTTTCGTGGTAATTTTTTGCTAAAAAATTTATACTGCAAAAATTCATGACCCCAAAAGTTGCCGGACTAATTGCCGTCATATAAATTATGAAAATGCAAATAAGCAATTTGTTGGATTACACGTGCAGCTCTGACATACATATCAAATTATTTAAATAAACGAAAAAACGGTCTTCTTGTTAATAATAATAAAATCAGGTTATTTTTTCATTATCTTGTTTCCATCAACATTATCTAATGTAACTTCTTAAATTTGTTCATATTAGCGAAATGAGTGTAATGAAATGGTTGAACAAATATGTACTTACATACATACAAACATACATAAGTATGTATGTAACTAATTTAATGTGCCCAAGCAAAAAGGGTCATTTGTATCGGTAACCTTCAAAGATTGTTTTATTAACTGTATTTACATTTAAATGTGCAGTGGCGCAACCAAAATTTGATTTTGCTTGGGGGCGGCATCTATCGTATGTTCTTTTGAGATATGAACTCGTAAAAAATATTAAGAAGCTTTGCTTGGAGTGATCAAAAATTTTATTATAAATAACATTTGAAGGAAAATAGTTAAAACTTAAATCACTGCCTTAAAATAAAGTCAAACAATTGTTCATACAGCTTTGATCAGAGATCTGGATAGTGCTCGAAGAGTTCGAAAGGAAATCCTAGTAACGTTTTTCCAAATCGTTTGTACTTTTCATTTTAATCGAAAAATCAGAAACATGTTCAGTCTTTTTTTCTAAGTATCAGAAGAAGAGTATCCGTAGAGGAGTTCCGGTTTTGAGGTTAAAAACAACGAAAGCCAAATTTTGGCAATTGCATATTTCTTTCGGTAATTCTTCAATTTATTAGAAAAATTTACTTAGGGATTGCCATGAAAAATGTTCGCAGCTAGGTGGATCGTAAATCGGAAGAAAGTAGACAAGAAAATCGGTCTATTAATGTTTAAGCATCTATAATAAACGCTAAAGGAGGGGGCGATGGTATATTTCTTGGTGGGAGTTTTTTGTAGCATTAGTATGTGGGCATTTTCAAGTGACGAACGTGACCGTCGCACACATTTAAATTTCAAAAAAAGGGGTAGTAAAACATATTTTTATTTTAGTTTTTACTTAACGCTATAGCTCTTAGGTAGCGTTATAATTAGGTGCCATGACATAATCACCACGGACATAATCCCCGTTTCGTGAATGGGAATTATGTCCGCCAATAATTCGGACATAGTCCCCAGTTAATAAATTTATGTGTGAATTGCTTTTAAATTAGTAAAATTTAAATATTTCTCTAAAATAATATCATAAAATGATAAGTTTTTAATAACTTTTAATATATTTGTCGTAGTGGACCTTTTGGCGGAAATGCCGATTTCTAATTTAAAGGGTCTAAAATAATTGAATTTTTGCAAACACCATTAACGGGTGATCATGTTTGAGTATTGAGATTGATTCGACCTAAAAAATAATAGATACTGCCCCAAAGTCAACCCTTTTCGAAGAGCGCTTGTGTGGACCTGTTACCTAACGACTGAATAAACAATTTTTTTTTTTAATAAATATTTATAGTTTTGTGCATTTTTTCGTGTGTTTATATTCTTAACTAAGTTTTGTTTACTGATAAGAAGCTCATTAGTTATCAAGCCGAGACAGCTTCTCAATTGAATGTAAAAAAAAATAAAAAAACTATTTTGTTTTTTGTGCACAACTGATAAGCATCTTAAAATCTATTGGAAAATAACTTAGATATTTTTGAAATTTTGTCTTGTCTAGTCGTATTTTTTTGGTTACGCCACAAATACATCATGATCTTTTGATAACAGCATGGTTTTTATCAACAAAACTTGTAATTCAAAAACTTTTATTTTACTCTCAAGTTAAATTACTATCTACAAAAATTATTTCATGCTTATGTTATACAGGGTGGGCCATTTAAAGTGGAAGCATCGGGCAACCCAATAACTTTTGACAGAATTGTCAGATCGACTAATGACATACCGCGTTGGAAGCGTCATTCCAAGACAATTTTACCATGGAACAGTACACACCAAAAGATTATGCCAAATGGATCATCGAAATGGCCGAGAACGAGGCCAACTTTTGGCGAAAAATCATCATGTCAGACGAGGCACATTTCACGTTAAATGGATGCGTTAATAAGCAAAATTGTCGGTTCTATGCCACTGAAAACCCTCAATTAATTGAGGAACAGCCTCTATATGACCAAAAAGTTACAGTTTGATGTGGTGTTTGTGCGGATATGGTCATTGGTCCCTATTTTTTCAAAGACGATGATGGAGCAAAAACTGTTAATGGCGATCGTTATCGAGCCATGATAAATGATTTTGTTATGCCCATTGTTCATGAAAATGGTTTGAATGGCTTCTGGTTTCAACAGGATGGTGCAACATGCCATACAGCTCGACTAACAATCGATTTGTTACGACCATTGTTCCCCGGACGAGTCATATCGAAAAACGGTGATTTTGACTGGCCCCCGAGATCACCCGATTTGACGCCACCAGACTTTTTTGTGTGGGGCTATTTGAAATCCAAGGTATACGCTGATAAACCAAGGACCATAGCTCAACTCAAAGACAACATACGACGTGAAATCGCCGCCATATCGACCGATACATTGGCCAAAACGATGGAAAACGCCGAAAAAAGGGCACATTTTGTACTCAAGGCCAAAGGTGGCCATTTACGCGATATCATTTTCAAAAACTAGCTGTAACATATCTCCTTGAACCAAAATAATTAAAATCGAAATGAAAATAAATAAAAATGTTTTTTTCATATATTTTTTTCAGAAACAAATGCTTCCACTTTAAATGGCCCACCCTGTATTATGTTATAAGGAACTACTGATTATACAAAAAACCTCATCGCATTGGAAATACTCTTCAAAAATTGTTTCCGGATTTTATTTTATTTTTTATGACCTAGAATACTAGTTACATATATCTTGACAGGTTTGATTTTCTATACATAGAATTCACAATTGCACAAAAAAATCACGCTTAAAATCCCTCCCCCAATTTCAATATTTTTTAAACTTAAAAAGCACTTAAAGATAACCAATTTGTCATCCAATACTTATCTCAATTTTCGTCGATACTTAAACTACATATTTTGAAGGGTTGCATTAGACAGATGTTGTAAGCACATGCTACATAAATTAGAAATTACATGATAAGTTGCAGTATTAAGTCTATTATCAATTTAAAAACAAAAATAGGTTACATTTGTTTGATTTACAATTAACCTTATGTTAATATAATAAACAAACAAAGTTTTGCGTTTAAACATTCAATCACTGATATCTTGACAACTATTGGAAATGATTTTAAATATTCTTTATACAGTAATACCCAATTCTCACTTGCCTGGTTAACCCACTAACCAGGATAGTTTGCCATACAAAAAGGTTTTCGATTTGAATAAGATATATTAGCTTAAGATAGCCAAAAAAATCACAGGTGGCATCTCCGAATTCAAAATGCCCAGGGAAATTATGAAATTTTTATTAATTTTTGACTCATGCAAAATGTAAACAAATAAAAAATGTATAATGAAAAGCAAATTAAAGATAAAATCAAAAATGTATCAGTCTCAATTGCTTTAAAAAAAGTCTTAAAAACTATTTATTCAAAAATATAAGTGAAAATAGTTTTGTGATTTGGTAAATGTCAAAATAATTGTCAGTGGAATGACAGAGCATTTATCAAGGTAAAAGGTTAAGTTATTTGGATTTCTTTCTTAGACCTAGTCAACCAATTTATTACTTGTGCACAAAGCAAATTAATTTGCCATATAAACACAGTTTTTTACCAGTTGCAAAATGTTTGAAAATCTTTTTTTTTGACTCGAAATAAATGTTAAATAATATATGTAGACAACTTAAAGCTAATATACGTATTAAATATGTAGCAATTTTCATAACTTTTTTACGAATTAATATAACAAATTATTTGAAAATATAAGTGACAAAAGTGATCACAATATTGTGATTTGGTTTTCAACCAAATTGATTGATAATGGATAACAAGATAATATCAAGATTTCGGGTTATTGAATTGTTCATGAAAAGTGGTGCTTATGTTATGGCTCACACAATTTGGTTCGAGTTATCGACGTTCGGCTGTATAGGCTAAGAGTTTGAAATAAATAAAATTATTACAAAGCAAAATTTTGAAATTTCGATACTACATAGATAGAAAAATTCAAAATGATATCAAATATAATCCATCGGTTTGATTTCTTATCATTCACACTTAAAGTTGACCCAGTTCCTGTATTAAATTAATAGAGTTGATGTTAAATTTTTTCTAATTGATTAGCTCAACAAACAAACGCAATTATTAATAAAGATCTACTTATAATTGTATAATGACGTTTGTCATAATCAAGGGAAAGATCGCGTTAGAGACAACTGTTATGGAGGAGAGAGGGGGATATGTTCGTAAAGATAAATTAGAGAGAACAACAACAAAATAACAAGAAACAAATTGATTTGATAATCTATGAAGCCAGCAAAGAGGCACGTTTCATAGCTGAATTTACGTTCTAATTATTGTATCATGAAGTTATGGCTAAAGTTGCAAGCATTATGGCCTTCAAAGATTATAACGGTTTATATGCGTTATTTATATCATACATGTATATGACCTGGTTTATGAAAAAAAGGGCTTATGTGCAAAAACAAGTTTCCGAGAAAACAGCTGTTAAGGGTAATCAACTCGCTTCGTCAGTCTGTTCCCCTTTCTCTACGTTGCCTGATGTCAAACTATATTCAAGGACGTTAAGTGTTGTTTTTGCTCGAAATATTATCGTAGTTAATCGCTTTAAGTAGCTAGTTTCGGTTTTGTTTGGTAAACTTAGAATTTCGAATAACCTTACAGTAAGTACATAGTTTTTTTAAAAAATTTAAGTGATAATTATCTTACTGTAAAGTTCAGGCAAAAAAAAAACAAACAAAAAAAAAATGAACTAACCGCACTAGGATTCGAACCTGGGTCCGTCCGTGTGATAGACGAAGAGGTATAAAATTTGTGTATTAAGCAAATGTCTGCCCAAACATAAATATTTTTACTACATGCATATATTTTTCTGGCTGAGAGTATAGTTTACTCTACGAATAGGAAAATGTAGGCAATTTAGAGTAAATATTACATAATTATTTCACTTAGATTATTCTTTAATTTTTCTCCGTGTACAGTGAATATTTCTCTAAAAACGATGAACACAATGACGGGTCCGATGATGATGTTAGTTCGAATGGCGATGATATGGAACAAAGTTTCATGAGGATGGATTTATTTGCTGTCGATGAAGAGAAAGAGGAGCTGGTAACCAAATTTTTTTTCAAAAGATGGTTGTAATAACAATCAAGAATACGAGAAACAATTGTTTAGAGTTAACAAAGAATAAACTCGATTCAGTTAAAGGTAAGCATTTTAGTAAACTTTTCAACAAATTATGACTTTCTGGTTTTCACCATGTGAAGGAGCGTCTCAAACTCTATTAGAATCGGCAAAAAAGTGGAAACTGATTTTTTGACCAGGTCATATATATTTTACCTATATGACAAGCTTATTTTTTTCTAAAAGTTAAATGCATTTTATGTTTTATCATGCAAAATATTCAAAAGATCACACACAACTCATTAATGTGTCGCATCGTGACAAAAGAGAACTTATCTTGCCAGAGATCAAATTTGAATTTTTGATACCATCGGATACGTGTAAAAAATCGCTCAAAAATAACGTATATTAGCGAAAGTATTGCGATTTGAATTTTATAGTTTAAACATGATAGTTTTGAGATAATTGAGGTTAAGGTTTAGGAATAGTAGAGTTTGGTAGAAAGAGGTTTGAAAAAATAGGTTTTTATGCTATCTAGCGGCTAAAATTTAAAACTATTTCACTTGTTAGTTAATCTTGAGGTAGAGCTTTTTGTCAAAAAATCCAAAACATGAAATTTTGACTTAAGCTCATGTTTTGTCCTGTACTAAAACTTTTACTCTGGCAAGATAAGGTGCCTTTTGTCACGACGCGCCACAAATATCAATTTGTCTTTTCATCATATTGTGAAATATAGCATGAAAAACTTAGCAAAATTTAAAAGGTCTCACCTAAAAAAATTGATCGACTTGGCAAATAATCCCCAACACACATACGACGACATGTGTTAACGACCAGTATAGCAACAGACATAAATAAATTTGGCAAAAAACAATGAATTCTTCGACAATGTGCATGAAACTCACACGCGAATTTTCTGATTAGAATTCTTATCAAAATTTGAACTAAAAATAACAAATCGCTGCAAACCGTTGCTGCAAATTAGATAAAAATAAACAAAATTGCAAAATCATCAACAATGAATGTTTAAAAAATCAAAAGTAAATTAAAACAAAATGACTCAACATTTACAAGCAGTAGGTATGTATGTATATGCACCACAGAAAAAGGACCTGACAAAATTTGAGGACATTGAACGACTGGTCAAACAAATCAGACGCTACCCAATGTTCATTAAAGCAAAAAATGGCAACAATACCATGAGTACAATAACCGCATAAAAAGGGAGAGATTACACGAACATAAGTTGAGTTCAATATCTAGAAAAATAGAGGGAACAACATCAAAAAAGATGAAGAAAAAGAGAAGAAACTAACAACAGCGACGTGCATCGATTTTTCGCATATAAAATTAAAATTTTTTATTGGAATGTCAACAATTTAAGCTGCATTCATTGTATAACTACAATCTAATCTAAAACGAACACCAGCGTGCAATGTGCAGCCGCCTCGCCTCGTCAGTCAATTAAAGAAAAAAAATTTAAATGAAATAAAATTGAAAAAAGATAACTCACCCTTAGCTGCCAAATTTGCATTTCACGTAATATAATTTCCATTTTAGTTTTCTGTTCATCTTCAATTACTGCATTCATTTTGCTGTTGTGTGATGATGAAACACTTTGATTTTCAACGATGCCGCCGCTGCTATCGATGATAACATTCTGATTTGTTTCATCAATATCATCACCAGCGTTACAATTATTTTCGAATAGTTCATAAAGCTCCGTCTGTGGTTTACCACAGCTGCGACATAGTTCTGTTGTTGAATTATCCCAGGGTAGTGAAATTTTTTCAGATTCCACTACTGCCGCCGCCGCCAACTTTGTTGGCGATTGTAGGGTCGTCAATGACGTTGTTAATATGCATGTTGAAGTACTGGGCGTAGCACTGCTTGTTTCAACAGTAGAGCAGTTTATCAGATTGGTGACAGCGCCACCAGCAACAGCTTCTACTCCAACAACATCCATTATGATGACGCTGGCTGGGTTTTGACTGAAAGTGCCGCTTGTGTCGTCTGTCGAGTGTTTATTTTTAAGATTTCAACTGATTTTTGTTTATTTTTTTCCTTTTTTCTAGAGGTTTTATTTTGTATTTACTTTCTTCTACTTCTCTTGAGCTGGTAAATTGATTTTTTTTTTTGCTTGTTCGATGTTTTTTTTTTTTATTTAGTTTCTTCTTATTTAGTATATGTATTTTATTTTATATTAATTTTCCCGATTTCTAGAAAGCTGAAAGAAAAAAAAAACTCTATTGAAA
This sequence comes from Calliopum simillimum, assembly GCA_951812925.1. Lineage (NCBI taxonomy): Eukaryota > Metazoa > Arthropoda > Insecta > Diptera > Lauxaniidae > Calliopum > Calliopum simillimum. Next base: position 23,508,737 of record OX638368.1, read on the forward strand.
TTTATGTTTGCTCCATTGACGTTGGTTGCTTGGTTGGTTTTGTTGCTGTTGTGTGCTAATTTTTGTAGTGGTTTTTTTGTTGTTCCAATATTTGGAAGAAAAATTTTTCTTCGAATTTTATTTTATACACAAGGAACAAGAACAAAAAACAAAACATTTGGAAATTTAATTATTTCTGTACTTTTTGATGCCTATCCCTATTGAACGTAAACACACGCCAATTTAAGAGACGACCGACAATTAATGACCTTTTTGCCACAATTTATACACTAATTTTATTTCTTTTCGTTCGTAATTTTTAAATTAATTTTGTGTATATTTACTTGTGCGTTTGTGTTCGAGACATGATGATGTACTGAGCAAAAATCTCACATGTTTCGCTTTTTTCGTTAGTGAATCAATATACAGCGTAGAGTGGACCAATGTGAATTTTTGTTTTGTAAATGAATGATTACTACACCGTTTTAGTTTTTGGAACTTTTTTTTCTTTTTTGTGGCAGGAGAGACTGCTCTTAGCTAATTCGGGAACGATAATTTCATTGGATTGGTACATGGGACCAATCATGTGAAGATGGCTCCGGAATTTTTGAAAACCGTAAATTGCAATTCTTTCACAAAACCCAGAACTCTAAAAAATTTAACGGTTTTTGAAAATTCCAGAGCCTACTTCACATAAGTCATGACACTCATATAAAAAAAATTTTAAATAAAAATTTACCGTTTAGGAGTTATTCAATAAAAGCCATTTAAAAGTCGATTTTTATTAAATAACTCCTAAATGGTAAATATTTTTTTTTAACAGAAAATGAATATTATATTTTTATCGTGCGACTCATCGTTTATGAGATATCGCCATTTGAAAATACAAGCAGCAAAATTTTAAAAGGCAGCTCCACAAAAATATATTCCCCCGTTCAGAAATACACGTAAAAATTAGATTTTGATTAAACTCTAGATGAACGTAGAACTCTCGCAGCCGGATTGCTTACTATAAATGTAAACTTTTCATTTAACGAAGGTCCACTCTATTACACACATTAGCGCAGAGGAAAGTACAAATAATTCAGCAGGCAAAAAGAATTTTCAGGAGAGTACGACCTTCCGCGCGTCGTGTTGGTCGTAATCGTCGCGGCCGCCGCCGCAATTTCTCCTGACAGTCAGATGGTGTCGTTGGGTATTTCTCCTTTTTTGTACATTTCATATAACTACGACGGAATATATGTATTTCTTGCAATTTTTGTTTTTGTTTTACTGATTTTTCTGTATAACTACACAATACGTTGAATTTTTTCTTAAATTTATTCATTTGGTTGTGGCTTATTATTCTTAGCTCAATCTACACTGTTGATTTCTCACTTTATACGGGTGGAATTCGCTCTGCCGCATTAATAATACACACGAAAGTTCAATGGTGGTATTACAACGTATAGATAACTTTTGATGTGATGTATTTTCACACTCTATTTTTTTTTTCTAGCATTTTAGCAAAACACTGGTACATTTCGACACATTTATATTTTTGTTGTAAACGACGAACGACGTCTAAAACACAATTTTGCAACAATTTTGCTATGACTGTGAGAGACACTAGTCCATTTTAAACTGACTTAATTGTAACAAACGAACGAACAAAATGTGTTGTATCAGTCAGCCAGCCACCATCTGAACTTGTGTATTTTGAGCAAATTATAAACTGAAAGAGTACGCGAGTACGAGTAAGGTGAGAAGTATAAGAAATCAGTGAACCAGTCAGCCCCATTGAGTCAACGAGCCCCACATAGCCATTACTCAGCAAGGCACAAAGCCACCAACCAGCTAGTCAGCCAGCCAGCCAACCAACTAAAACAACGCAGGCGCTCTGCACAATTAAAACAGAAAAAATTAAAGAAAAAAAAACAAAAGTACGCTCACGTCGTTTCGATGTTTCCTCCAATACTTTATTAGTAGTGTTGTTATTGTTGTTTATATATTTATTGTTATCATCAACATCAGATAGTTTTGGTAGCTACATAGGATATGTTTGTGTATTTGTATTTTCTATGGCATTCAGACGCTTCTGTTTACAGATATAGGTACTTGCGTTTCCACTATTTTTGTTTTTGTTTTCCTTCTAGCTTCTCGTTCTAAGTTATTATTACTATAAGACAGCCAGTCAGTCAGTCCAACGTCTTAGCTTTATTGTTGTTATTTTTTTTTTTTATTTTACTTTTGAAAGTTTGTTTTGGTTGTGTATTTACTGAAAATTGTTGATACTTTATGTGTACATATACCTTTTCTTAATATGGTAAAGATTTCAAATAAATTGGAGCATTCCATATAAGTGGGCGCATAATTCGGAAGTTATCTATAATGAAAAAGTTTTTCCTAATCTTTATTAAGTTCATTATAGTTTGTCGTCGTATTGATTGATTGATTTCCAAAAAGTCATTTGAATATGGGCTGGGCCGCACAATAAGTTGTTGCTAAAATAATCAAGAGTTAGCAACAACAGCTTTTTATAATGAAATGCTTTCAAATTTCTATTTAAAGCTGCAAATTGTGGTATATTATCCTTTAATAATTCGATTTATTAAATTTATTTGATGTGAATTTCGAATTTTTATGTTTAAGTTTAAGTTCTGATCTTAATATTCTATGTACTAATCCTTTAACTCTTATCTTATGCGATTCTTTGCGTTGACTTTAGTCGCTTTCCCCGTCATTTGCAATTCTTGGATTTCTTTCTCCAATGATCTTTTCCATATAACTTTTGATTACTTTTTTATAACTCACGCGATTTCAAAAAAAGTATCTTGTAATTACTTCGACAAAAAATTTCAAAATCCTTACTTAGGTTTTTATTCGATTTTTATCGAATTTTTTCATCTTGATCTTTTCTTTGTGTTCTTCTGTTCTTTTGACCTATATAACCCGACGTACTTTTTAAGCTGATTCCAAATCCGGAATCAGAATTGCGAGATATCATAACCAAAACATTAAAAAACCGAGACAAAGTAAAACCAGGGGTCGAATCGACGCATCCGTGAACGTACAACTCGTAACGTAAAAACATGTGTTGCACATGTATTTCGCATAGTGATGAGCAAAATTAGTCTTGGTCTTGAGTATTGTTCTTGGTAATTTTGCAAGACCAAGACGCTGATATTTTTGCAAGACCAAGGCTACGGTCTTGGTCTTGCTCACGATAATCGTCAAAACCAAGACTGCTTTTCAGTCTTGGTAATTTATAGTAAAAAGTTGTTTCACTCCCGTTTTTGAAGATAAAATCATCTCTTAATTTGTATTTTGGCATCTTAAAAACCCAACTGCTTTGGAAAAATATGGTTTTGAAATTTTGAATACTCAATATCTCTGAAAATTTTTTCAAGACCAAGACCGAGACCTTGGTTATATTTCATCACTAACTTCGCATTACTGAATACATGATTTTACGTCACGAGTTGTACATTTACTGATGCGGCAATTCAACCCCTGATATGGCACCTAAAAAAATTAGCATTTTTACACTCTGAACTATGTCTGTAATTTTTTCGCCTCTGAAATATCCTAATCTTAAAATTATGTAGGTAAAAAAACACTGCTTTTGGCTATTTTTAAGGTTATGTACAGAACGAACAAATTTTTTCTGCTCAAAATGATCCAAAAACAGTTAGGGTAGGTATTCCTTAAAACGAGTAAATGCCTCGAAAATCTTGCAAACTCGTAAAACTGTCAAAATTTGTATTGATTTTGACAACTATTACGAGTTTACGAGGTTTTCGAGGCATTTACTCGTTTAAAGGAATACCCTTAATGTTTTTTACCTTCTTAATTTTTAGGTTATAATATTTCAACGACGAAAAAAATTACAGATATAATTCAGAATGGAATTTAAAACAAAATGCTATTTTTTTTTTTGGTACCATATCAGATTTTACGTTTAGAATTAACTTTGTCTCGTTATATAACGTTATATTAACGTTTATGACATGATATCTCAAAAACCATAAGCAATAGTGCAATAATGACACCAGATTCAGAATCAACGCAAAAAATTCATCGGTACATATATATAACTTTGGCTAAAAGAACTGAACTTTTATGATTGCTTGAGTGCTATTGAAAGACCAAAATGAAAAAATTTTATAAAAAATCGAATAAAGGCCGGTGCTGAACAAAATCCCATAAAAAAAAATTGGGGTAATCGAAACGTTTTTTTTAAATCGCAAAAAAATTGAACTGTTTTAGTCCACGATTTGTTAGAATCGCGTAAATCTTTTATTTTATTTTAAACATTTAAATTTTATATTATTATCAAAATTGGAATTATCAATAATAAGATAGACACGCTATTTATTCCACAATCACATAGACTAGACAACTTCATTGAATGCGTGTTAGCGATTATATTCAAAACCACAGTCGAATTATAAGGTTGTAGCTACTTATTCCAAAATGCTACACAAATATTAATCAAAATCATTTGACCGCATCGATGAAGTAATAATTTCAATGAAGAAAACTTCAATATGCAATTTGAAATTCAGTTGAAAGCAGAACAATGTGGCGCACAATATTTTTTGACTTCATGAAGTTTAAATTTTTTTTTTTGCAAATTATTTGAATCTTTTTGTAAATTGATAAATTTTATTGATCACAAATTTATCAACTTACTCAGACAAGAAGTAAAATTTAATGTTTTTAGACTGAAATAAAAGGATTATCTCGATTTAAAAGTTTTTTAGCCCAGAATTCACATTCATTAGGGTTTAACCAAGAGAATTTTATTTTCAGTCATTGCTTAACCATTAGTTAAACTCCCAAGTTTCATTGGTTAACCATTATTAGGTCACAAACAAAATCTACAAATTCTGTTCGTGCTGCCATATTTTTCTCTTGTTCATTGTTTTAGTTAATTAAAAAACTGTGAATATGAAACATTAGTTAAACTTTTGGCGCCATTTTAGTAAACTAATTAGCTAATAATAAGTGAAATAGTGTTTCCAAGCGGATTTTTTGGTAAATTTTTCGCATTTTGATCCGATTTTTTAGTTACAAAAGCAGCAAGCGACCCATCTATGTAGGATGCGTCCAATTTTGAAGAAAAGTTATCTTGATAACTCGAACAAATGGAAATCAAATGGCAATATGATTCTGAATCTACCTTTTATCTTCTACTAAGGGTATAATAGTTTTATATCTTTCGGTATTATTTGGTTATAAGATTCAGATTGTTTTTTAACAATGTAATAAATCTTTTGCGCTGCATTCGTTTGGAAAGTAGATACAAGTGTAAGATTTAGATTAGTTTAGGATGTGTCCAGGGATAGACATATTTGCGTGCGTGCTCATTTATATAGAACAGTCAAGGATAACGATATGTTGAAGATAAGCGCTGAGATAGATGTTCCAATGGTTCTTTCGTTCTATTCGCTTTAAGTGGTTGGGTGTGTATTGAAGTAAGCTGAGGCCTCAAAAATGTTGCCTGCGCATTGCTTTGAATTTATTTCTTAGTTAGAATTTTGACTTATTTGCCCACGTTTCTTGTTTTCAAATGATACGGTTTTTGCATATACAAAAGCACATTTTTTCTCATAACAATACATAATTGGAATTTTTAAAAGCGCTTTCTTTTATTTTGTTCTGCACACGTTCAATAGATGATACAACTGTTTCATAGTCGTTTGACAAGATTTCGACATTTTACATAATAAGAAAATATTACCAATTCATAAAGCAAATGTTTCTAATAGCATAGTTATGGATATTTTTCAGTTGATTTTGAGGGGGAAATACTAGTTACAAGTTCTAGTTAAATGACTTGTAACTTTTTAAGGTTAGGATATAGTGAAATTTTGATAATTTAGGCACCCATTTCATTAGACAATTGTGGCACTAATTGATTATAGCACGGATTTACAGACATAAGTTAACTAAAATGGAGAAAAGAGTTTAATTAATTTTGCATATTCAAAGTATTTTGGTTAACTAAAACAATGAACAAATAAAAAATATGGCAGCACGGGAGAAATTTGTGGATTTTGTGAAAACACATGTTTTTGTTCAGGGTTAGGCAAACAAAATAACAAAAACGATGGAAAACGCACGCACGCGCATCAAATTTTATTGATGAAGAAGTTAATTTTCTGATCAAATTAGTGGAAGCCCAGTGTGCCGGACGGTTCAAATCTCCGCTTTTTTATCCGTAACGGGTACACTGGGAGGGCACAAAAATACGATTTAGTAAAAAAATAACACGCTTGTGAAAAAGATGTTGAGCGGCAGCTCATCCAATGAAATTTGGGGATTTAACTTATGGTTCACTTATGTCTGAAAATTAAATGTTGTTGATTAAGCTCCTGTCATTAGTTAACGAATGACTTTGAATCCGGGCCTAAGAATACACAAACCTAAAATTTGTACCGCCTTCCTATTCTCATATGAAACGCACGTGTTGCACATTTTCCCTGTTTAAAAACTGTTGAGTTCGAGGCTGAGTTCAGAAGGTGAAAAGTAGTTGATAGCATTGTTAATATCCATTTACTGCACAGGACTAATTTCAAAATATGTATAAACATCAGGTATCTGCAGCGTTGCCAAGCCGGAAATGGATATGCGCAGCATAATTGGCCCCTGCGTTGCTTCTAGCTAGAGGCTACGCAAAATGTAGCCATATTTGTCATCATGTAGCTTAATTCAAGCAAAATGTAGCCAATTTTCCCAATCTAAAATTGTATTGACCGAAATCTTAGCGCTTCAAGCACTGGGAAAATTTAAACTCAGTAGCAACGTTTAACCTTTTTCTATCGATGAATACTCGATATTTGTTTTATTTTACAGTGATAAGTAGCATGTGATAACAGCGATGATAATGCGTGTCAGTAAGGCCTACCGAGTGCAAAAATTTCGAATGGAATGGCAGAAAATGATACTATATCAGAGATGACTGCAACCTGTACGAGGAGATCTTTATCGCGCTGAGTGCATGTTTTGTGGAGAGATTTTTAAATCAACACTATATGCTATAAAGACCCACGCAAATACTGCAAGGCATGCTACTGAAAGTTCTAACTCAACTCCGAAAAGATAAGAGGTTATTCAATCATTTGTAGCCCTAAACACAGTGAATAAAAAAGTCCATGAGGCAGAAATGCTATTATCAGCATTCTTAGCGGCTCACAACACATCATTTTCAGCATTATTGATGCCTTAAAAAAATCAATTTCAGACTCTGAAGTTGTTAAAAAAAATGGCTTTAAAAAGATCTAAAGCAGAAAAAGAGTTTAACAAAAAAAATTGCAGTCCACAAAATTTACGCTCATGATAGACGAATCAACCGACATTCCTTCCACAAAAACAATGGTATTGTTGTAAGATTTTATGATGAAGATCAAGGCAAAATTATTACCAAGTTTTGGGAGCTTTCACCAGTTTTTCCGTAAGGTGACACAGAAGCCGCTAATGAAGGGGCTATCTCTGAAAGGTTATTTGACATTTTAATGGAATAGTTTAAAAGTAGCTTGATCCCAATGACAACTGCAACAGTATGATGGGTCCCTAAACTCAGTAACCAGCCTCCTCAAGGAACTTATACCAAATATAACAGTTGTGGCCTGTATATGCCATTCGATTCATTTATGTTCATCAAAGGCGTGTAAAGAGCTATCACGTAGTTTGGAAGACTTAGCCCGAAATGTTTATACATCAATTTTTCAACCAAAGTTCAAAACGACATGCAGAATTTGTGCAATTTCAAATTTTTTTGGATTCAAATATCCATAAAATATTACACCCAAATCAAACGCGTTGGCTTTCAAAATTTAATAATCTCTTTCAGCACTTGGCAACATTGGGTATCTGTGGCTGGAAAGAATAAATGCATAACTTGACTTAAGCAAAATAGGTTTGAGCTCCATTTTCTATTAGTTCTGGTTGCAATTGTTCTTACGTTTTTGAGCGTTTTGTTAGTGCTTACTTAGATCATAACAATGCCCAAAAACGAAGGAGTGATTTTATCCGGAACGATTAGAAAATTTCCCTCAAACCTGTTTTGCATAAGCAGTTTTTCCTTCCAGCCACAAATACAAACATTGCTTGATAGTCTCGCCTGAGGCCATTATTTTTTAACTTGAAGGTCATTTATAAACATTTTTTTCTTTTCCTTTCAATATGCATTTTGCCAATGTTTATTTATTTCCAAATTCCGTCCTTAACTATGGAATGATTCAGTTATTGCAGAAATATAAATTCAAGCAAAAACACTCAATGCAGTGTAAAGTCGCTTGCTGTTTTCTGTACAGAAATTTGATTCCTCAAGCTGACGGCAGCAGCTCGAACGTACGTGACCCTTTCGATATTTTCTACATCCGCATTTATATAGCAGTTTAAAATATGGTGACCAATGAATTTTTTTCTTTTTTCCTGACGCTGCTTTTTCCAAGTTAGTTGCCTTTGGCGATTGCAACAAATGCCAGTCGTATCAATTTTGCTTCCATTAAAAAATTTTGCGCAATTTTGCACGCGTAAACAATAAAATCATTTGTTTCGTTTTAATCTAAAATGGCAAGACATTAATCTCAAATGGTGATTGTAAGCAAATTATGACAATTATAAATAATCGGTTTTAAATTCATCAATAATAGTTGTAACAACAACAGCAACAATAGCGAATATGTACGTTATCGATGTAACTTGGGAGTCTCTTTCAGTGGAAGGTCGTAGTTCAACGATTTTCGGCATTTTTGTTTTTAATCGAAATAAATGCTTTTTTTTATTAAAATAACAATTCAATTCAAATTGCAACTTTTTAGGCTTTTCATCTTCACCTTTATTGAAATCCTTGATTTTATGCTTTTTGTCTTTCTTTTTCTTCTTTTTTGTGTCCTCCACCAACTGTTGTTCAGCGATTTTTGCGATGCAAATCAAGAAAATATATAAGTTATTTAGTTCATAAAGTATTGTCATTTAGTTCATAAAGTATTGTCAAATAGTTCATAAAGTATTGTCATTTAGTTCATAAAGTATTGTCATTTTGCTGGAAAATTGGTTAGGTCTTTTTACAATTTACAAACTTTTTTCACAAAGATTCAAGCATTTCGTTGGGAGATTGGAACGTAGTATCCTGCCGGAGTTCAACGATTTTCGGCATTTTTGTTTTTAATCGAAATAAATGCTTTTTTTTATTAAAATAACAATTCAATTCAAATTGCAACTTTTTAGGCTTTTCATCTTCACCTTTATTGAAATCCTTGATTTTATGCTTTTTGTCTTTCTTTTTCTTCTTTTTTGTGTCCTCCACCAACTGTTGTTCAGCGATTTTTGCGATGCAAATCAAGAAAATATATAAGTTATTTAGTTCATAAAGTATTGTCATTTAGTTCATAAAGTATTGTCAAATAGTTCATAAAGTATTGTCATTTAGTTCATAAAGTATTGTCATTTTGCTGGAAAATTGGTTAGGTCTTTTTACAATTTACAAACTTTTTTCACAAAGATTCAAGCATTTCGTTGGGAGATTGGAACGTAGTATCCTGCCGGAGTTCAACGATTTTCGGCATTTTTGTTTTTAATCGAAATAAATGCTTTTTTTTATTAAAATAACAATTCAATTCAAATTGCAACTTTTTAGGCTTTTCATCTTCACCTTTATTGAAATCCTTGATTTTATGCTTTTTGTCTTTCTTTTTCTTCTTTTTTGTGTCCTCCACCAACTGTTGTTCAGCGATTTTTGCGATGCAAATCAAGAAAATATATAAGTTATTTAGTTCATAAAGTATTGTCATTTAGTTCATAAAGTATTGTCAAATAGTTCATAAAGTATTGTCATTTAGTTCATAAAGTATTGTCATTTTGCTGGAAAATTGGTTAGGTCTTTTTACAATTTACAAACTTTTTTCACAAAGATTCAAGCATTTCGTTGGGAGATTGGAACGTAGTATCCTGCCGGAGTTCAACGATTTTCGGCATTTTTGTTTTTAATCGAAATAAATGCTTTTTTTTATTAAAATAACAATTCAATTCAAATTGCAACTTTTTAGGCTTTTCATCTTCACCTTTATTGAATTCCTTGATTTTATGCTTTTTGTCTTTCTTTTTCTTCTTTTTTGTGTCCTCCACCAACTGTTGTTCAGCGATTTTTGCGATGCAAATCAAGAAAATATATAAGTTATTTAGTTCATAAAGTATTGTCATTTAGTTCATAAAGTATTGTCAAATAGTTCATAAAGTATTGTCATTTAGTTCATAAAGTATTGTCATTTTGCTGGAAAATTGGTTAGGTCTTTTTACAATTTACAAACTTTTTTCACAAAGATTCAAGCATTTCGTTGGGAGATTGGAACGTAGTATCCTGCCGGAGTTCAACGATTTTCGGCATTTTTGTTTTTAATCGTAGTTTAATGCTAGAGTGAACGGCATGAGATATCAACATAAACAACAAAATGACAAGACTACCAACAACAACAGCACCAAAAATCCCAAGTAAATGTATATATTTTTAAACACGCTATTTTATTTACTTCTGTTATCACACAAACGAACGCAAATTCGTTTGACTAATCGGCTTCTGTCGCTGTCCTCGATTTTACGTTGAGTTGAGCATCGTACGACGACTCGAATACGCAATAATTAGTCTTTTTATCAATATCTGTTTTTTGTTTTATTTTTAAACTTTGCATATTTCCACATCTTTAATGCATTTCATCATTTATTTCCTTTTTTATTAATTTCTTCTCAAATTATTTATGTTTTTCATTTTCACTATCACTTCCAAGAACAACCATTCACTTTAAAATTTTTTGCACAACTAAAGTCGCCTTTTTGAAAATGTCATGACGCATTATACATATGCCAGAGAGAGATGGATATAAGTGCAAAACATGGTTGAATTATAAGGTGAAGACATGCTTGCCTTAAAGGCTGTACAGACTATCGATCAAGTACGTCAGTTTTGCCCAAATTTCTCTTGTTTGCTTGTGTGGCCGCCGCTATTTTTCGTCAGTCATCAGTCAACCACAAAATGGTTTGAGTGACAGACTGCAGCCATATTTAACTGACGAACATGATCGCTAGTGTGTACCCGCTATTAGTTGTTATTTTTGACACATTCTATGGAATTTCATATATGCACAGACGCGATAAAAATAATATGTGCAAACTCTCTAGCTTGCACGAACTAGGTTTGCGCAGGAAAGAATGAACGTGTGGACGGCCCTTTACAGCTGGTTCACACGACAGACAGAATCGGGTTTGTGCCAAATTTTGATGGCCGATTGCTCGCAGATTGGCTTTAAGCCAACGGTCCATTCAATACGTCGAATGCGCCACGTCGTTTTTTTCAACTGACAGCTAAGTTAAATATCATGAGTTTATATCAAGTGCGACCGAATCAGTGCACTCAGGGAAAAAACGATAACTTTCACTGTTGATTCAATAGATATCAGTAACGATTTAGAGCCAAGGGCAAAATTACTTGAATTAACTGTGAAAAACTATTGATTTTTTGACAGTGATTAGCATTCAAATCAAGTAATATATACTTTTGATTTTGTATTTATTTTAGTTTCCTTCTGAAATAATTGTTACACTGTTATACTTTTAAAAATTTTATTTAAAGCTCATAAGTTGTCAAATCTTTTACATACATATGATCTACAAAATCTACAGAATAAAAAAATACAACATGAGCACGAAGCGACGACGCACACTGGCTGCATTTCTCAAAAGTGGTTGCAAAAATCAATTTTGGTGTGGTGGAAATTCGCAAATCTAATGATGCAGATTTATTAACAAATGATCAATACTTAAGGATATAAAATTGAAGTTCATTTGAAAAAATGGTTCGCTTTGTAGAGCTGGTCAAAATCAATGGTTTTTTCGATTTTGTAATTTTTTTTTTTTTTTTTTTTTTAAATGAGGTTCTAATTTTTCTGCAACTTATGAAAAAAAAGTTAATTTTTTTCTATTAGTGCTATAAACGGTTTTTATACTATCAAATAACACTAAAAATAAATTACTTTTTTTTATGTCTGAGGTTTTTGTACTTTTCTGAAACACTATTTTTACCCTTTTTTTCAACTTCGAATGAAGTTTCAAAAAAATGTTCGCAAAAGATATCTTATGGACTACTAAAACTAAATAAACTCAACAATTCTGAACACAATTTAAAAATTGTAGCTGCGTCTACTTGCGTCTATATGAGTTATAACGATTTTCATCAAGAAACCTGTGGCTCATGACGTCATTTTTCGAAAAGGCGTTGCAAAAATCAATTTTGAGTGGGTTCCTTTTACAAATCTAATATTGCCATCAGATAGAAAAATATTAGGAGCTACAGGATTTGAAAATTTGAACCCATTCGGGCAAGTGGTTTGGTTTTTACAGCCTCTCAAAGTTGAGTAAATTTTAAAGTTAGCGAAAAAGCATTAGTGGTCTTGTCTCATAAAACTGATTAGCAAAAATCTAAGTTTTTTTAATAACTTTTATTTCTTATGAATTTTTTTTGAAAACATTGCTTTTAGCGTAGTTTTTAAGCTTTGGGTTGAGTTTAAAAAAATTTCGCTTTTTATAAAGCTCGGCTCACTACACAACTAATTGGTGTTTATCTCTAAGTTTGTGTTCCAAAAACTGTATGGTTTTACTTACAACCCTTTGTGTAAGAGCAACTTTTATGGCGAAACCTATGGATGAAAAAGCTAATTTCACGAAGTTTTAAGTACAAAACTTTATATTTTTAATTTTGTTTTTGTAGATTACAGCGCTATCTATGGTGGATAAGAAAAAATTTTTTAGACAAAATTTTCTTGTTTCTGCAATAAAAATTAAGGGTTTTCATTTGAAATTTTTAAATTTCCCCTACCCCACCCCCGTCGGAGGGTGAGAGCGGGTCAAGATTCATATCGTTGAATAGATTTCTGAAAATTATTGGACACGTGTTGTTTTATTTTTAGATTTAACATCCAATTTCTGAAATATTTGACCGTTCCGGGATTTTCTTAACGATATGTATGTAATTTACAGAAAATCTAACTTCAACAAAACATTGCTTTTCACCCTGCAATGTTATCTAAATGAAATTTAGAATAGCAATAGCTATGAAAATTTTCTATCTATAACCGAAAACAGAATTAAAATATCTTAAATGGTTCAGAAGTTATGATTTTTGCAACGAGAAATGCCAGATATAGCCACTGTGCGACGCTATTAATTTTTTGATGCTCTATGAATGTATGTGTGTATGATTATTTCACAAATTACATATGTACCTACATTCCAATGTGGAAAACAAATTTCAAAGTTAAAAATCTTTAAAAAGTTCCAAAATTTAATCATCCGGATCGGTTTCTTCTTCAATGGTTAGGTATTCAGCGTCCTTGTACTCTTCGGTGTAATCCATTTTACTTTTTTTTGGCACTACACGCACACGTTTTCTTTTATTAACTGATTTTAAAAAATTATCAGGTGTCCATACTGTACAACTACAACAATCATAAAACTTTAACATTTTTAGAATACATACATATAAACATTTAACATGATTTTAGCTTAGTGCGCTTTGATGAAGCAGACAAACAATCTGCGAAACGTCGACAAATTTTTAAAATTAAAATTTGTTAAATTTATTTATTTTTAATCGTATGTTTTAGAAACAATAAATTTTTCGGTTACTAAATAACGCCATATTAAATTAAATAATTAAAACTAAAACGTAACCATAAAATAAAAAACTTAAATAAGAGAATCATATAGTTGCACAACTATCCTGTCTGTCGTGTGATCCAACTTTTATAGCTTGTTTCCACTGAAGATTTATGAAGTGATTTAGCAGTAACTCTTCTCATTCATCATGTATTTAACGTCAAATAAGTCTGAAAATAGCCGTAAATCACTTCATAAATGTGGCGAGTCACTGCCATACCTATATTGGAGCGTCAGGCGTTGCGTTATTTAACGTTACACAAAAGCGTCAAGCGCCATACCGAAATGAAGAGCGTTGCGTTGAATTCATTTGTTTGTCAAAATCATATTGTTGTTTCTTTTTTTACTTTTCGGCAGCTAGCTTCAATCCATAACGCTTTTTTGGAAATAGTTGAATAGAATAGAATGGAATAGTTGAGCGTTAAGCGTTGTCAATTTTTGACAGTAAAATAACGCTGACGCTTCAATTTAGGTATGGCAGTTAGTTTTCAATTTTGCCGACACATTCAGTGAAAGCCTCTGATAATTTTTCAATAAAAAATGAAAATTAAAAAAAATTTAGTAACTTGGTTATGACCATGATTCAATAACAATGGTTATGGCAAGTTGTCAAAATAAACAAAAATGGAACCCTGATTTTGCCTCGCTATCTGTCAAAAGACTAGAAAATTTGACATTTTCGTAGTTTAAGAAGCAGCATTTGTTATCGCTGCAACCAAATGGAACCCTAATTTTGCCTCGCTATCTGTCAAAAGCCTAGAAAATTTTGACATTTTCGTAGTTTAAGGAAAAGCAGCATTTGTTATCGCTGCAACCAGGGTAATTCAACCATGGTTATGACTGAGAGGGGACGATAAATTAATTGCAGCAGTTCTTTTCTCACTCGTGTTGGCCGATAAACTTGTCGACTTGTATTTGTAATAAAGTAAGTCAAAAGTGTTCGATGAAACTTTTTTCTGCTCTAGCTTGCTCTATTCTACTCTGAAATTTGTTTTATGAGTCTGATTATAAAAAAAAAATAAAATTTTGTTTATCATTTCATTGATTTGTAACAATTCACTTTCATATAAAAAGAAAATTATTTAACTTTGCGGTATTAACTTCGGAATTTCTGATTTGCTTATGCGCTTAGCAGAAATTTTCTTCGGCAGCTTTAAGAAGTGCTTCGGCACATTCAATGGCAATAGCAGTTTCAGCTCCAGACTCATCAGTGGTGTTGAACTCAACTAATATACATAAAATGTGCAGGCTTCAAAGACATGGAAACTTTCTTCGGCCAAAACTTGCACTCATGAATTGGTAGTGATAATGCCGCTGGAAACAAAGCCTGTACAACGACTGACTTGATGCGTGTGACAAGGAAACGGGCATTTTTCGCAAAGGACATTTTGAAGTGGATTTATCTTTTCATAAGTGAATTTATGTAATGGAGGCCTAATTGCATTGAATATACTATTTTGTAATGATAAATATTCCGAAAAATAAAATGCAGGAAATAAATTTAACATTAACATGTTAGTAAAATGTCCATGGAGTGAATATCTCATACTCTTGATAAATTAATTTTTTTTTTTACTTTTAAACGTCAAAGAGCTCAAATAATTATAAAGTGTCAGCTGATTTACTCTAAGTTGCTCGTTTTGTGTTTTTTGAAATTTTTGTTGCGCTGCTCTAAAAGTAATATGACAATATTTCAAAAGCTGCTCTACTCTACTCTGCTCTACTCCGATCCAAGTTCGTCAAACAAAGCTAGTGATTACGCCTTTTTACATTAACAATCTAGCGATCAATATGCCAATGATGCCAAGCTCACATTTTTTCATCAATCTGAGAATGTAAGCAGATTGATGAGAAACTGATAATGTAAACATTTTTTGACTTTCTGCTGTATTGATGACTTTATTGTTGGGTAGGTTGACTGTGTAAACGCAATGAAAATTTTTCAGTACACTTTTAGTCAGTTAAGAAAAGATTTCAACGGGTGCACATCGTGCGGAAATGAAAATGGCTTGCAAATTTGATTTGTTTTTACTCAAAATCGGATGGATTAATGATATTGGTTTTTGCTGAAGCTTAATGGGAGCTTGAAGAGAACCTTTTAATTTTATGACTGGGACAGAATCAATTTACTGAAACCTGGTTTTATTATTTTTATAAAAGACTCTTATTTTTAATTTAGAAAAAGATTTCAATAAAAAAAATTTGATAAATGGCCAAAGACCATTTTTTTGGTGATAAAGTGGGTTTGGAAATGACAAAATGTTGCTGTGGACCCATTTCGGTAATACTTCGGCAAAGTGGCTCCAGTCTTATGAAAAATTACTGTGGCTAGCAAACTAGGTGTTGGATATATTATAGACTGATTCGCGGCCGAAGGCCGCCGCGAAGCCGGTGTTGGCTTTTTGGGAGTTTTAAATCCTGAGCTGCGGCCGCAGGCCGCCCACTTACCCCTACCCTTATGTAAAATTACTGTGGCTAGCAAACTAGGTGTTGGATATATTATAGGCTTTTTCATAAGAGTAGGGGTAGGTGGGCGGCCTGCGGCCGCAACTCAGGATTTAAAACTCCCAAAAATCCAACACCGGCTTCGCGGCGGCCTTCGGCCGCGGATCAGTGGTGAAAAGTGACTCCCGACATTGCCAATTTTTGAGTCATCAACATGATTTTTCGATTCAAAAACCTTCTGTCCCTTGTAAGAGTGATCTGATATTATAAAAAAAACCGCTAATTCGATACCATCTTTTTTTGGGACGGAAATATGGCTGGAACCACTTTGCCGAAGTATTACCCCCATTTCAATAAGTTCAAGTTCAAATGATTTATTGAGACAAAACGTACTTAAACAATTAACTCATATATACAAATATGGAACATTTCAATAAATTTGTGGTGTATATTTTTATGTTTCCATTATTTTTTGTTGATTTATTTTTGTTATTTCCATCAACATATTAATTTCTATCATAAAAATTTTATCCGCTGTTGCTTTGTTTCCTCTTTGGCGTAAAAAGCAACACTAAATATTGACAGTTTATTGAACATGTAAACACTAACTCGGTTTGACATATTGATTACCAGATTGATGGCTACACTGATAATGTAAAAGGGGCTATTGACAACTTTCAGCTGGCAATACCATGTGCTTGCTTTGTAAATGTCAAAGCTTTATTTCCATAGATTATTATAATAATCTTTGTTTATTTCGTAAATTTGTATAAAAATGTCCACACACAATTCTACAAAAATTGACCAAAAGGAATATTTAAGAAAATATCTTTCTGGCGATACAAAAAAGAAGAAAAAGAAAGACAAAAAGCATAAAATCAAGGATTCTTCAATAAAGGTAAAAATAATCGATGATGATGCGCAAACCAAGGAGTTGGACATTGACGAAGAGCTGCTGCTTGGCGGCGAGGATGCACCACAAATTGTTGGCACCTACATTGAGGAAAAATCAAATGGAGAAAGTGGTAACAAATGGAGAAGCATTGCCATAAAAGATGAACCCGAAGATGAAAAGCCTAAAAAGTTGCAAGGACCGGAAGATTTATGGGGTAAAAGAGCAGCTGATATTCGTATTTCACCTCCCAGATGTAAAGAAACTTTCGGAAGAAACACAAGCACGTCACACAGAACAAAAAAAGGATCAAGCGATGATATGAGCCCACCTAGAAGAAAGCAACGCGACCAGTCCCCACCAAGAAATCGAGGAAATTACAGTAGGGAAAAGAGTAGTAAAAACGTTGACTCTGATGAAAGCCCACCTAGAAGAAAAACAAAAGAGTCAAAAGAAAAAACTAAAAATTCACCTCGGCGCAGTCGTTTTACGGACCAATCACCACCGCGCAAGAGACATATTCCCTCTGAACAATCGCCAGAACGTCACAAAAGGAAAACTTCCACTGACCAAACGCCACCTCGCCGCGAAAGAAACCGTTCCTCTGATCAGTCGCCAACGCGTCGCAGAAAAAAAACTTCTAAAGACCAATCACCACCAACCCGTAGAGGACGAAGTCCTTCCAACCAACCATCAGTGAGTCATCAAAATTCACGTTCATCTAATAATCCATTCCGAATAAAACTTGAAAAGCAATCGGTAGATTTGTCACCACAACGTCGTAGAAATTCTGATCAATCGCCACCAAGGCGTCGTAAAAACTCAGATCAATCGCCACCACGCAGAAGTAAAAGAAGTCGTTCTCCCCTAGCAACTGAAATTAAACGTGAAAAGGACGCTCCAGATGTAAGATCATTAACACGACAAGATGGTGAACGCATTCGGCGCACACGTTGGCAAAAGTCTACCTCACGCAGTCCATCTCCACCACCGACACATAAACCTAAGATGACGAAAACTTTAGATGGAAAACATGCTGGATTACAAGATGCACATGCGCTTAAAAGTGAGACCAACGAACGCCGTCATAAAGAAGAGCAATTCTATGCTAAAATGTCTGATGATATATCTGGACGTGATGCAGAAGTGCAAATGCGTAAAACTGGTAGTGGTCGTTTGGGAAGACGCGCACGTGCAGCACGCGAATTAGATCCAGAAGAGCAAAGTCGTAAAGAAAAACATGAGAAACACAAAAAAGAACTTTACGATCGTTGGGGAAAAGGTCTCAAACAAATTGAAGCTCATCAAGCTAAGACTGCGGAGGAACAGTACGAAGGTAGTAAGCCCTTAGCACGTTATACAAATGATGAAGATTTGGAGCGTCATTTGCGTGAGCAAGAACATGCTGATGATCCTATGTTAGAGTATATGCGACAAAAGAAAAAGGAACACCAAAAACACTTAAACTTGCCTACTGTTCCCATTTATCAGGGATCATTTCCAGAGAATCGTTTTAGTATACGTCCAGGATATCGTTGGGATGGCGTGGATCGTTCTAATGGTTATGAAAAAAAATGGTTCGATAAGCAAAGTGAGAAACTTGCTGTACAAGATGAAGCCTATAAATATAGTGTAGAAGATATGTAAAAAATGAGAATGATCTGCAAAAACTTGAATGTATTCAATTTAACTTCTATCAAAATGTTTTATCAATGAGCATATAAGTTTATCACAGATGATTTTGTAACATAAAAGTGCATGCTTTTAAATAAGTACATTCATTTAAGAAATTGAATAAAAAATGCATTTTCTTTGCAATTAAGTAAGCGTTGTTCTCTTTTTGAATTCATACTTACGAATGTAATGGGGGTTATCGTGAATAAATATTCCCGGGGAATTTTCCTCAGAATTCACGAGGGTGACTATATTCTCCATTCCCCAGTAATATTTCTCCACGATAACCCCAATGTGTACATAGATATTCATACTCATTTTAATTAAAGTCATACATTTTATTAATCTTTGTAATTCTTTTAGAATTAAGTTTTTTATTTTTCATTTTAAACTAACTTATGCAGCAATTTAAAGTTACTATTTAGGAAAGTAAGAGTTCCATACATAATTTAAATCAAAAGTTGTCAAATAACTTAAGTTATGCTCTTATTTTATTTATAACAAATAAATTGTTTAAAGTCAATTTTTTCTAAAGGATTTACATACATATAAAAGATGCATAGTTTGATGGCCTTTAGACATTTTTGTAAATGGCGGTTTTTATTTAAACTGGAGTGAAGAGCGTAGTAATTTTTATATGCAAATAAAATGAGCCAGCAGTTCAATAAAATACTTAAAACATAAAAAATGTGTAAAATATTCATAAAATGTTTATAGAAGTTAAATAACTTGATTAATTTAAAGTGAAACATAATACCTAATAGAAAATTTAATATGGTAACATTTAAACAGCATCACTTGATCGAGTCTGCGACTCTCCACAAAAGAGATACTGATACTTTTTTATTATGCGACTCAATCTTTTTATCAAGAAGTATTCAAAATTAAAAGTAATTGAAATCACAACTGAAAAAATAAATAAAAACAAGAATGGTTGTTTTAGAAATATTTTAGTACCGTACTCGAATTTCACCGAGCTCTATCATTCGAAGATTTCGAGATTTTCGTTATTTATTAAGTTTTATAATAATACATGTCATCATAAGCCATAAGACCTGATATCATGTCCCTTGTAAATTATCCTATCTTTTTTTTGAGAGCTAAAACAAAGCTTAGAACTCCATAACTTCTGAAGTTTGGAAAAATATTTTTTTAGTTACATTTTATAGTTGAAACATTAGGTGAGTTTTTTTGGGCATCTATCTGGACTTTCTTTAGCACTTTACGATAAATGCATGGGAAAGCAACAAAAAGCGCTAAACTAATGCACGTTAAATTAAAGTGGTAAGTTCCGCGGCTAAATATTGTTGCCGTTTGACATAGTTTTTTATTGATTATTAATTGGTTGCTATTGTGACTTTGCATTTGTTATCGTGGACAAAGGTCTGCTGGTTTGATGTTTTTTGGTGATACGAAGGTATAGAGGAGAAGATGGAAGGATGGTGTGATGTTTTTAGTTTTCGAAGCTTAAAGCAGATTCTTCCATATATCTTGTATAGAGGAAAGGTTCGTTTCCGGTGTTTACCGGCAGTGAACTGTATTGTTGCTGGCCTCGATCTGACACGGCGGGCTATGAATCCCCCTGAAAAACCGTTGGCTAGTCGGTGAGCTCCGTGTCAGATATGATGAAGTATGGTCAAATAACAGTGTGTACACCCCATTTGACTTTTCGCTGATTTGAAGAGCGATTTGATGAATTACCGATCCGAAGAATGGACAGTTTAAAACGCTATAACTCCTAAAATATACAAGCTATTTCGATGAAATTTGGTAGGTAGGTGCACCACATAATAAGCATCCGCTGACTAAATTGAAGTATGATAATAAACTCTCTGAACAGGATCGCCACATAATAATCATCCGCTGAGCCAAAAGTGGCCGTGATCGGACAATGCCACGCCTACTTTTTAACGATTCAAAGAATCGGCACTTTAAAACGGTATATGTCCCAAAATATAAAAGCTATTTCGAACAAATTTGGTAGGTAGGTGCACCACATAATTAGCATCCGCTGACCCAAAAGTGGGCGTGATCGGACAATGCCACGCCTACTTTTAACGATTGGAAGAATTGGCACCTACCTGCCAAATTTCATCGAAATAGCTTCTATATTTTGGGAGATATAGCGTTTTAAATTGCCGATTCTTTGAATCGTTAAAAAGTAGGCGTAGCATTGTCCGATCACGCCCACTTTTGGGTCAGCGGATGATAATTATGTGGAGCACCTACCTATCAAATTCCATCGAAATAGCTTCTATATTTTGGGAGATATAGTGTTTTAAAGTGCCGATTCTTTGAATCGTTAAAAAGTAGGCGTGACATTGTCTGACTACGCCCACTTTTTGGTCAGCGGATGCTAATTATGTGGCACACCTACCTATCAAATTTCTTCGAAATAGCTTTTATATTTTGGGACATATAGCGTTTTAAAGTGCCGATTCTTTGAATCGTTAAAAAGTAGGCGTGGCATTGTCCGATCACGGCCACTTTTTGGTCAGCGGATGATAATTATGTGGAGCACCGAAATAGCTTGTATATTTTAGGAGATATAGCGTTTTAAAGTGCCGATTCTTTGATTCGTTAAAAAGTAGGCGTGGCATTGTCCGATCACGGCCACTTTTTGGTCAGCGGATGCTAATTATATGGCGATCCTGTTCAGAGAGTTTATTCGTGACCTATAGCGTAATCGCTTAAGCACCGCGTTTCTTTCATTAGAAACCGGAGTCACGGGTTCGAGTACGGTTTCTGGCAAGATTTAACTAAAACTGATCTGATGAGGCTATATACATGTTTATATATGAAAAAATATATAAATATGTATGTGGAAGTAGCCGAAACATATGTAATCAATTTCCATGTTAACACTTGCTTGCGTCTGTTGTTGAAAAATTGCAAAAATGACTGTTTAATTAGTTCAAAATAAAATTATCAAGATCTCATTGTATTATTTTTAAAAATTGTTTAAAGTAATTTATAAGTGCTCAAACGCTTCTTTAAAATAATGCATCTGATTGAAAACTCGCATTCTACATTTTAATAGGTTATTAAAATACCTTTGATATGATACCAAATCTCTTTCTGGTTAAGATAAATTTTTTAACTGGGTGGGTTGCGCGCCAAAGGAGCGTTGCTTTGAAGTCATTTATTTGCCAAAATCACATTGTTTTTTTTTTTTTTACTTTTCTGCACCTAACTTCACTCCATAACGCTTTGTCAAAATTGGAAATTCGAATTGAGCGTTGGCTATTTCGGGGTATGCGCCATACAAATTGTACATGAGAAATTTTTGATGGTAAAACGCTGACGCTCCAATTTAGTTATGGCAGTCACCTCAAAGTTCAAAGTTCAAATGATTTATTGAAATTTAAACTATATTGGGCAAACTCACACGAAGGACACGGGCACGTAAGCCACGTCAACGGAGGGAAATGAAAGCACCATTTCCCTCCGCTTGCCTAGAAATTTGACGTGCCCTACGTGCCGGTGCCCGTCGTGTGAGTTCGCACATTCAGATCATTGGCAATTTCAAAGTGCTGCCAAACCATAAAAATTTATTCGAAAAATGGCAAATTGACAGCTGTGAAAAAAGAGAACACAAGAGAATTGAGAAGAAAACAAGCAACGAAACAAAATATTTTGATTGCAAATCGTACATAAAAAATCGACAATTTCTTTTGTGAAATAAAATAAAACAACTCAAACATTTGTAAAAATTAGTAATAAATAAACTAAAGTTAGTGAAAGAAAGTGATAAACTGTTGAAAACTTATCTAAATTATATCGAAAATTTTGGGGCAAACAAACAAAAGTGAATTCTGATTAAATATTTTATGACTTTGTTTTGTTTTAAATTTTCCCATACGTGAAGTTCATTAACAACAACAAAGCATCGTGAGTAAATTTAGTTTTGCCATTTGAAGGACATTCTTTTATTTATTTGATTTAAAAAGCTTTTTTACATATTTATATGAACCGCATGTTTTTGCTTTGAATTTAAGAATTTTGTTTTTGGTATAAATATGAGATTTTTAAAACCACCTGCTTAAACATTTTGAAAAGGGTAGACATTGAAGAGAATCAGAAAAATGCTGTCCATAAAATGGCAAAGTGTATGAAAACTATTTCGAATGGAAATGTAGCAACAATCGTCTCTTGGGCCCAATGCTTCTTAAGTTCCCAATTTTGTTTAAACCAAATTTTCTTTACAAAGTTTTTTATTCTAACAACGAATATGTAATCATGTATTTCCGTCCCAAAAAAAGATGGTATCGAATTAGTGGTTTTTTTTTATAATGTCACATCACTCTTACAAGGGGCAGAAGGTTTTTGAATCAAAAAATTATTTAAAACTCCCAAAAATCTAACACCAGCTTCGAGGCGGCCTTCGGCCGCAGATCAGTCTATAATATATCCAACACCTAGTTTGCTAGCCACAGAAATTTTACATAAGAGTAGGGGTAGGTGGGCGCCTGCGGCCGCAACTTAGGATTTAAAACTCCCAAAAATCCAACACTGGCTTCGCGGCGGCCTTCGGCCGCGGATCAGTGGTGAAAAGTGACTCCCGACATTGCCGATTTTTGAGTCAACAACATGTTTTTTCGATTCAAAAACCTTCTGCCCCTTGTAAGAGTGATCTGATATTATAAAAAAAACCGCTTATTCGATACCATGTTTTTTGGGACTGAAATATGACTGGAGCCACTTTGCCCAAGTATTACCCAATTTACCTTTAAAATCACCTTTTTTTTTGTCAAAATATGGATCTGGGAATTAATTACAACAACAAAAAGTGTGTTCCTAATTTGGTTATTAAAATTATGAGTGAATAGTGGATTTTTTCGAAAAAATAACGGTTCTTTTGAAAAAATTGTTAAAATTTTTGAAAAATCTTCAAAACTCGAAAACTAACTAACTAAACTAAGGTAATTAGAAAATTTCTGGGGCACCCTGAGTCCTCCTTATATACGCCCCTAAAACCTCAACACCAACAATAGAAACGATGATAACACTTTCCAAATCTGTCTAACGTCTTCCGACTTATAACAGTTTTATATCTGGCCCATCAAGCATTGTTCTGCCTTTTCCATTGGCGTCAGTTGGCAGGGGGGCGAGAAATTACTTTGTTCATACAAAAATCTATGTGAAATCGACTTTGCTTGGTGTTTTCCAGCATGTTGTAGGAAAATTCTAGAAATTAGGTTTTTTTTTAAGTTAGTCATGCATGACAAAATGCCGTTGTTGCTTCTGTTTCGTGGGCGTCCCGAGTTTGAAAAAATAAATCTAAATTGATCTCCTTCAAGAGACATTGAAACCAATGTTAAAAATAAAAAAATTTAAATAAACAGATACAAAAATAGTCATTAACATATCGTCGGGTTAAAACTATGTAGACATCTACATTTTTTGCAAAATAAATTTTTCCTATAAGCGCCAAAATGCTCCCTTCCAAACTATTGCCTTGACCCTATTTTTTCAGTGAATTTTGCCCTTCCAGAATTTTTTTTTTGCGTTTGAAAATCAGTGATCTACAAGTTAAATTGAGGAGTTATTTTTCAAAAGGGCGTAAAACCATGTTAAACAAATTTTCAGTAATGAGAAAAAACTTTTATAGGCAGTTTACAATCACTTTTTTGTTTTAATGTCTCCAGTGTTATAGCGAGTTGACCAAAGATTCTAATCCCTTTAACATTTTGTGGTAACATATTTGTGGTAATTGCAAAAAGTAAAAAACATTTGGAAATAAGCCCTTTTGTTCTGAAACGTTTGGAAATAAGCCCTTTTGTTTCGAAATCACTCTTATTTCACCATTTGGAAGTATATTCTGATGTCTATAGGCATGGCATGTAAGCACCTATATAGCCTGAGGCATAAAAAAAATATTAAAATTTTTTTTGGCCACTATTCGAAATACGTCTTTTTGTATCAAACTCTAAAAATTTCTATGAAATTATATGGAAATAAGTCCTTTTGTTCTGAAATGCGACTTTTGATCACGATTTTACCTCGGAAAAATGTATTTTTGTGATGAATTTTGAACCTAGAGGATGCATTTTAGCATGATAATGGTGATGGCATTCTTAGGTTTGTTCGAGGTTGGAAGTGGTTTCACTCCCTTTTGAATAATCACTCCTCAATTTGAGTTAGAAAAAGTTTAATTTGATTTTAAAAATGACTAATATGATGTAGATAGGCTTGACTTGAAGTGGAGCACTGGACAATGTTCTCTAACTTGGAATATCTCGCGTTTGCAGATTATATATGGGCAAATCCGAAAATAATCTCCTCTTATATGACCCAGTTTTTTAAAAAAAAAAATTTTTTCATGTACAATAACCAAATGTGGTGGAATTTATTCCTAGGCGCATAAGCTGAAATTTCCAACAGGCGAACAAAAAAATTTCGACCTGAGGGGGTGTCAGGAGGTCGTTTTATCTGAAAATTTTGAGAAAATCGAGATTTTTCGATAATATACGGGAGAGCACATATTTCAGAAGTAATAGATATGTTACGGGGCACCTTTCCAAATATTCTGAAGTAAGATTTAAAAACATCGTATGTGGGTCGTGGCGTCAGAATGGGTTCAAAAGTTTAAATCACTCATTACGGCCACGTAACAGGTCCTAAAATTCTGAAAAAAATCAAGCAAGTTCCTTGATAAAATATAAATCGACTTTGTTCATGATATTTTTTAATCTAAGCGCCCCCTGCCGAGTAAAAAATGAAAAACGCTAAATTTTGGGTAAAAAATGCGATTATTGGCGATATGCGATTGAGCACACCATAGCGACACATAGGGAAAGATAGCGGGATATCTAACAAATATTCTGGAGTATAATTCAGAAAAATAGTATGTGGGTCGTGGCGTCAGAATGGGTTCAAAAGTTTAAATCACTCATTACGGCCACGTAACAGGTCCTAAAATTCTGAAAAAAATCAAGCAAATTCCTTGATAGAAAATAAAGCGAATTTGTTTATGATGTTTTTTTAATTTAAGCGCCCCCTGCCGAGTAAAAAATTAAAAACGCTAATTTTTGGGTAAAAAACGTGATTTTTGGCGAAAAGCGAAATTTTGAGTTTTTTAATTTTTTGCTCCAAATGAGGGGCTCAAATTAAAAAAACATCATAAAAAAAGTCGATTTATTTTTTCTCAAGAAATTTGCTTGATTTTTTTCAGAATTTAAGGACCTGTTACGTGGCCGTAATGAGCGATTTAAACTTTTTAACCCATTCTGGCGCCACAACCCACATAGGATTTTTTTGAATTTTACTCCAGAATGTTTGTTAGATATCTCGCTATCTTGCCTTATGTGTCGCTATGGTGTGCTCGATCGCATATCGCCAATAATCGCATTTTGTACCCAAAAATTAGCGTTTTTAATTTTTTACTCGGCAGGGGGCGCTCAAATTAAGAAAACATCTTGAACAAATTCGTTTTATTTTCTATCAAGGAATTAGCTTAATTTTTTCAGAATTTTAGGACCTGTTACATGGCCGTAATGAGCGATTCAAACTTTTTAACCCATTCTGACGCTACGACCCACATACGATTTTTCTGAATTTTACTCCTGAATATTTGTTAGATATCCCGCTATCTTACCCTATGTGTCGCTATGGTGTGCTCGATCGCATA
Organism: Calliopum simillimum; assembly: GCA_951812925.1. NCBI lineage: Eukaryota > Metazoa > Arthropoda > Insecta > Diptera > Lauxaniidae > Calliopum > Calliopum simillimum. The sequence continues at coordinate 23,535,052 of OX638368.1, forward strand.
TCGCCAATAATCGCATTTTTTACCCAAAATTTAGAGTTTTTCATTTTTTACTCGGCAGGGGGCGCTTAGATTAAAAAATATCATGAGCAAAGTCGATTTATTTTTTATCAAGGAACTTGCTTGATTTTTTTCAGAATTTTAGGACCTGTTATGTGGCCGTAATGAGTGATTTAGACTTTTTAACCCATTCTGTACCCACGACCCACATGCGATGTTTTTGAATTTTACTTCAGAATATTTGGAAAGGTGCCCCGTAACATATCTACTACTTCTGAAATATGTGCTCTCCCGTATATTATCGAAAATCTCGATTTTCTCAAAATTTTCAGATAAAACGACCTCCTGACACCCCCTCAGGTCGAAATTTTTTTGTTCGCCTATTGGAAATTTTAGCTTATGCGTCTAGGAATAAATTCCACCACATTTGGTTATTGTACAAGAAAAATTTTTTTTTTTAAAAACTGGGTCATATAAGAGGAGATTATTTTCGGATTTGCCCATATAGCCTCACCTTCTAAGCGACTTCAGGTCTATTTCGGAAGAAGTAGGCCTGAATATCAACAAAAATAAAGTATAAGTCATTATTTTTCATAGCGCACAACGTTGAGTGATTAAGTTTATTTTTATGTGTAAATTAACCTTTTATGCACATTATTCTATCAAACTTTGACATAAATGAAGATGTATATAATTCATATATCAGTGGAGGATCCAGCATTGTCAAAAGGGGGGCCGTTTGACTACATTTATAGATAATCAGGCATGTTCTGAAATCCGATTCACTCCGGAAACGGAATGAAAGCAATCTTCAAGAGCTCCGCAATTCGATAATTAACACCAAATTAGATTTATGTTTCGGTAAATCGAAAAGGAGCCATTAGCATATTTTATTTGCTGAAATACTAATCCGATTCCATTTTATTTGTCGTAATGCAGAGCTCTTAAAAATTGCTTTCATTCCGTTTCCGAAGTTAATCGGATTTCAGAACATGCCTGAATAATAATAATAATAATAATCATAAAAGCGTAAAAATGTAGACAGTACAAAACTTTTCATATTTAATTAATATATACGAGGGCTGCTAGATATATTTCTGGCCTAATAATGAAAATGCGAATATTTATCGTCAAAAATGGTTTTATTGTGTTTCAAAGTATTCTCCAGCATGATTTATACACTTTTGCATGCGCTCAAACCAATTTTCGAAGCACTTTTCCCACTCCGATTGAGACACCTCCAAAACATGGTTTTTGAACGCTTCAGCAGCATCTTCTGGCGACGAAAATCGTTGACCACGCATTTTTTTCTTTATGTGCGGGAATAAAAAGGAGTCATTGGGTGCCAAATCAGGGCTGTACGGCGGATGACCCATCAATTCGACGTTTTGACCGGTCAAAAAGGCGCTGGTTTGAGCCGATGTGTGAGAGCTCGCATTGTCATGGTGAACAATGATTCGTCTTCTCTTGTTCGTTTTTCGAATTTCTCCGAAGATTTCAGGCAAACAAATTGTGGTGTACCACTCAGAATTGACCGTCCTACGTTGTTCAAGCGGAACAGTCGCCACATGACCAGTTTTGCCGAAGAAACAGGCGACCATTTGCTTCGTAGTGCTTCTTCCACGAACAACTTTCGTTGGCTTTGGCTCGTCTTCGAAGACCCACATGGTCGATTGCTGTTTTGTTTCGGACTCATACGCATAGATCCATGATTCGTCACCTGTGACGATCTTATAAACGTCTTTTGAAGCACCGCGATCGTATTTTTTCAACATTTCTTTGCACCAATCGACACGAGCCTTTTTTTGAGCGATTGTCAAATTGTGCGGGATCCAACGAGAAAAAACCATTTTTACTGCCAGGTGTTCATGCAATATCGAATGTATTGGAGTGGAACTAATGCCCAAAGATGCTTCTATCTCACGGTGTGTCACATGATGATCTAGCATTATCAGTTCACGCACGGCATCAATGTTCTCAGGCACAACGGCCGTTTTTGGACGACCTTCACGGAATTCGTCTTTGAGCGAGCGTCGGCCACGATTGAATTCATGAAACCAGTTTTTCACAGTGCTATAGGATAGTGCTTCATCGTCATACAAAGATTTAAGTTCATTGATGCACTCTTGTCGTGATAATCCACGTCGAAAGTTGTGAAAAATGATCGCACGAAAATGTTTACGAGTTAATTTTTTTTGCCAAATTGATTTTTTCAAGTCACTGTAAACAACACAAATGATGGTCGTACGTTAAAACGTTCTGAGTACGTTTATGCTAAAAAATGTCAAACTTTCCAATGGCAATGTCAGATTGCACCTAGCAACACTTAGTGTTGCCTAGGCCAGAAATATATCTAGCAGCCTACATTTAAAAAAAAAAAAAAACAGAATGTTTTTAAAATCTTTACCTACATATAATTTAAAAAAAATGTAATTACTTGGTTTGAGAGAGGGGGTGATCGCCACTGTCATATATTCGATTTAATAATCGTCAAAAGTAGAGTGTTGTTTTAAACTAGTAAAATGGAATTGGAGTTTTCAGATAGTAGAGATGAAGAGAGAAAACTTTGAATCGTCATTCTCTGCTGGTGGTGTTTTAAGTGCCGAAGCCGCCGCTAAGCATAATAAACAAGCACTACCAGAAACTTGGAAAAAAAATTTAACTAAAGAAAAGAGAATGCGAGGTGAATCTTACCTTGGATATGTGAGGGATTCGAATGAGGCTATTGCTACAGGTGTTCCAAGATCTGAAAGAAATGGGCCCTTCTTGCAAAACTGAATTTTGCCGAAAGAGCACTAAAAGATTTTGTTCTTTGTTTCACTCCGAAGACAGAAAAAACATTTTAACAAAGTTCTGTACTGAACTAGAACTGGAGTGGAAAACAAAGTTTTGTCTG